>JAQISU010001235.1:34615314-35240314 GCA_029339505.1 Unio delphinus
AATGAAATTACTCGAACAATCAATATGAAACCTATTAACGCCATCAAAAAGAAGTATATACGCGTACAACAAGCACAAAATGATTTTTCAAAACAATGAATACTCGGCAATGTCACTGTGAGATATTTATATGAACCAATAGAACTCGAAGGCGGTAAAAAAAGAGCTACGGATCCTATTTGGAGTGTCACTACACATAAAAAATATAACATAACAAGATCCACGGGTAGACCAGCAATCTATAGATTAGATTCAACTGCTCCTCAGCGCGGATTTACATGTGAACAGTTACAAATGATACCCGGGGATACTCAATTACCACCGCGTGGTCTTAACTAGCACCTCTGCGTCTGTTACACTCAAGACAACATCACATTATATCTGGTATGACCAAGACTATTATCTTTTCTGTCTGCGGTAAATTGGCGAGGATCTTTATCCGACCAACACCAACGCATTGTACAATTACAACTCGCGCACTGATTATTCTGTTGTTGTTTCAGCGTAATTATAAATTCAGCATCAATATCAAATTCTCTGTTATTTTTTTATCCTGTTGTTTATAACCAGCGAGTTTTTTTCTGATTATATCATCGTTGATAATTTCATTGTTGCTAGTGTCATTAGCATCTAAAACAACTCTTCGAAGTTGATTTATTCTTCCTACTCTGGATACTGCAAAGTAAACTAAATTTGACCACTCGATGCGATCATCTACGATCCAAACAATCGTATCGGATATAGTCTATCCCTGCGAAGAATGTATCGTCATTGCGTATCCTAGCGTCCATGGGGATTTATCAGCATGCAATGCATCTTCGACAACACTGATATCAACCGACACAATATCATTTAACACGAGAATCTGCTTCTCAGTTTGTCCAGGAATATCAATTTTAATATTCTGTCTTCGTGTATCTGTATGCCTATAACAAAATGGTACTGGAAGTGTTGGGAATTTTTCTTTGTGTGTTTCAAATAACTTCATCTGAAGTGAGTCTCTGATTATCTTTCTACTTACCACTATCAAATTGTTTGGTCTCCACGCTTCCCAAAAATCATTTAATGGAGTTTCTAAAATTATTTCACACGCTATTTCACACTGGATTTTATCCGGTTGTAATCTGATTAATTTATTATACTCACTTATTTCTTTATCAAGAGATCTGTGATCAGTATTAATTTCTTCATAATAATCTACAACATTTTTCAGCCACTTATGTGGAGATAAACCCACAAATGGACGTGGTTGACCATGATCGCCACATATTATCACAGTCGTATTCTTTAACAATAGCCAATCAAGAAACATTTTTAATATCTCTAACGATACTGTGCATATCTCATCCCAAATAATAATTCCAGGAATATATTCTCGCCCATTTAATCAGGAGTCCTTGCGTCACCTTTCCATCGAAAGAAACTGTGATCAGTGCTTGCATTAACTCCTCGCTGTTTCATCTCTCTTGCAAGTCTGTGTGTTGGTGTTAGTACAATCATGTTTGATTTTCCTCGAAATAATTCGATCACACGAATCGTCTTCCCTGAGCCATCACACCCGTTTAAGTAACTGGTTTTATATCTACATATTGGATCGGAACACGAAGAGGCTTTAGATAGTTCTGATATCTGATTATTTTTCAAGTAATTGTTTTCAATTGTAACATCTGCTGATTTAGAATAATCACGCAATATTTCCTTTTAAATTCTCCATGATCACCAACACTCTTCGGAATTTGTAAATTTAGCCACTGCTGCGCTATCAGTGGCGACTCTAACCGCGGATTCAGGACATCTATTTATCATCGATAGCAAATTGATAGAAGCATAAGCCAACATAGAAGCCCTTAAATATGTGTATTGGGGATTATCTCCATCTATGTAAGTAACAACTGTACCGAATGTTGTTCCATCGGACAAGAAAGCGTCTTTACGATTGACAAATATACCTCTAGATGTTGCATCTGCGATTAAATCATATCATGATATCTCAGTTGCAAGCATCCATCCATATTATGTGAAATATTTAACAAATCCTATTCGTTACGATAACGGGAGTTGGTTTTCTGAGAGGGGTTCGGAGGACGGTTGGCTCGCAATGGATCTAGCTGGTGTCATGGGATATTTCAATTCCGTAAATAATCGATATAAAGAATATCTAAATAAATTACGGCAGATCTTTCAAGAACATATTATCAATTTCAATATCAATTTATCGTTGAAAACCTCATATATCAAATACATGGAAATACTAAATCAAATCGCATGTGATATGGAACCATTTATCACACAACTTATTCAAGTTGTATTAAATGCCAAAGATGGTTCCAGAGAGAATTTGCAAAACGATTAAGTATACGCGTAGAAGATATTTCAACATTCAAATTTCCTTGGTATAATGCAACTCAATTACGAAAATCAGTCAGTGATGTCAACGATGAGTATTTTCCGTTGATACTCACCGCATGAAAAAAAAAACATAACCACAAACAACCATCCTCATACATAATAATGACACAGATGGAGTAGGTAGGCATATTGTTCCTCAAAATGTGAATATATCCTCGGTGGTTGCAGTAAATCTAGTATGTGACGCTAAGTAAGTTACCAAATAAATCTCGAAAGATCAAATCAAGCCCAGCAGGGATATATTTTATATTCGTTTGCACCAACGGCTCCACCCGGACTTTTAATAATTGAGGAGCCAACAAATCCAGTGCAATGTCATAATGGTCATTAACGAGAATTAATTTTATACTCACTGACGAGTACAATAATTTGATTGACTTAAGGAATGAGACTTTACAAATTAGTCTGTATGTGAAATCCTACAACATTTTCATCGTAAACGATTTTCACCTTAAGACTTTTACCAAAATTGTCTTATTTTATCTGAAACAGTTTCGGTCTCTGTATAGGCCTTATGTTTGTTTGAAAACTTTGTCTATTTACTCTCTGTCCGTAGAGACTTTATTTTTATTTGAAAACATTTCTATTCACCATTCTCTCTCTCTCTCTAGTCTCGTCTGCCTGAAATAGTTTCGGTCTGTCCACCCTTCTTGCTGCTACTTAGCAGCTAAATATGGGGACAATTTGTATTGGACAGTTTGGGTCAAACGTCACATATCAAATGGCAAATTCATTCTTGTTACAAGGATCTTTCAGCTCTATTTACATTTTGTCAACATCAATACTCGTTTTTCTCGGTAGAAAAGTTGAAGAAACACATTGGTACTCTACTATGACACCCCCCTTCTTTATCTCTCTCTCTCTCTCTCTCTCTCTCTCTCTCTCTCTCTCTCTCTCTGCTGATTCATGGTATCATGGAAAGAATATGCACATGTGTAAAGTCTGAGGTCACTTTAGGCATTTATCAGACATCAGCAGGAGCTGAGTATTGTCTAAATTTGGAGGAATAATTATCGATGTGGAAAAGACCTTTATTTTTTTAAATTCCAAAGTCATTTTCCTTGGTGAGTTTTGCAGAACATTTCATTTCTCCTATCACTGGTTCAACACAAAATGTTTGCCTTGTCTCTAGTGTATTGTAACACAAATCAGGGCCAGATCAGGTGAGGGGTCGAGAGGGTGGGGTGGGTTCCAAAATTTCAAAAGGGCCCTGCCTTTCCGTGAAAGGGCACCAAAGCAAAAGTCTCTGTGTCTATTGACTGAAAGTGTGCATAATACAAAATGAGAATAAAATCGTGGCCAAATTTCAAGTGACGTGAATACGTGTGTGTGTGTGTGTGTGTGTGTGTGTGTGTGTGTGTGTGTGTAGGGGGTAGCTTTGGGTGGCCCTACAAACAGTTATATACAATACATATTACATATACAACATATTACATATACTGGAAAGTGATAATGCAAGACATATAATGTATGATCTCTTTCTATGGCTAACATAAAATTCATTTTCTATAGTTTATGTAAAGTTTGACAAGCCTTTTAATTTACATATCATAATAAGGAAAATAAATATCAAGTTCGTTCATTGGACTTTTTAAAGTTTCAATTTAAACCGCAATAGATGTTGAACATGTTCTGTACAACAGTGCTCCAGATCAAGTGTCATATGTAAAAATGATGGCATAAAATTATTTTTTTCATAAGTTCATGTGTTTACCATCTTAGAAGTTATACAATTATTATGTAATTTTGTTGTTGTTGCTTTTGCAATGCACATTTATTGAAATTACACAAGCAGGCGCATCAATCTTTGAGACCGACACATTACAATATGGATGTAACAACATTTATATGGACTATTTATAAAACCATTTAATACGTTCATATATTGCTGAGGGGAAAATGAAGTAATAAGCCTGTATAGTAAAATAACATTCATTATATTGTCACAAACACCTGAATCAATTGCATATTTGGTTGTTATGTGGACTAATAACCGGGTGCATACAGTAGTTTGCACCAGCCAGGGAGAACTCATTAGGCTCACACAGTCATGGGCTTTGGATGATGATAGTAGAGGTACTTTCAGCTAGGTTGTCATATTACCATGGATAGAAACTGTCCAAATTTTTGGGGCCTGTCCTATGAGTAATTAAGATTATCTACCTTGCATTTAGCTGCTTGTAATTAACAGTAATGTTTTGTTTAGACTGTGATTAAGTATATTAATGATGAATAATACAAAAACTAAAACTCACACAATTTCCAAAGAAAACATGCTGGAAATTATCAGTACTCATTATGCAATGAAAAACAAATCGAGGCTGGTTTTAGCTGGTTGATGGTGAACAAATATGAATGTTAAATTGTGTAGCTGAAAACTTGTAGCTTGACCATCTAATTCGGCAGGTTCTTTCATTGGTTTCTCTTTCGTAAGCATCGACAAGAAGCACTTGGCGCTTGCTGCATTTGTTCGTCTATTGGTTTTGTTTGATCTTATGCGATCGCCGACAATGTACCTGTTATGCATGAGAAGAGAGAAAAGCAGCAACAACTAAATCAGGTAAAAATCCAACAACAGAAAGAAGAAACGCAGGCTTAAAACAATACAACCCTGACAGCAGAAGAGAAATTTTACTTTGAAAGAAAAAGAAGGAATGAAGGGAAAAAAAGATTAAAAAGACCAGAAGAGTATGAGATGATGGAAATATCACTTGCTGGCCTACGACGAATGCCTAGATGAATATAATATATAAAGTCCGTAATTTTTGCTCATTATTGCTATCGACTTTAGCAATCTTCACATCCTTCCTATGTGATTCTACCTTGCATTTTTTTCGATGGTTCCACTATTTTCGAAAATAACACTATATATTTGAAGTATAAAATTAAAACTTCACGAAAGTGTATGTATGTATGTATGTATGTATGTATGTATGTATGTATGTATGTATGTATCTTATTATGTACGTCTTCATTTATCTCTGTCCGTACACCTAATATCTTTATACAAGAACGTATTCATAAAGTCAAATAACTCACATTAATCTTAAACCTTTACCGAATTTGGTAAGCAAGATATAGGTTGTTTTTTATTAGGAAAAAAATGGTGTTAGGAAAACAACTTGTTTAAATTTGAAAGGAGGGAAGGGTAGCGCTGTAATATATAGATGAGATGGTTTACACAATGCGATTTGTGTGGATTTCAGCTGATTTTGGTGGATTTGGCTACGGATTTGAGTGGATTTGGGTGGATTTGTGTGTTCGTAACACCGGTATTTACCATCCTTTATAGATTTTAATAATGTTTATTAATTTTGAGTTTCACATTGGGGGGAGGGCACCATACTATTTACAGTGCTTAGGGCCCTGAAAGACCTTAACCTTAAACCGGCACTGAATATATTCATTACATTTAATGGAAATTGAAGAAGAACTGGAAATATCCATCTACTTTACATTTCCTTCATCTCTCTATCAGCCACGCCTTCCCCCCGCCCGCCAACCTGGTTGTCTGATGTTTGCAGTTGATGGAACGGGGGTGGGGATGAATAACACTATTAAATTTTCATTTTTCACATCATCAACGATAGTACTACAGTAATACAAGTGTCTGTCATTGAATCAAGTGAATATCTTCAATAATGTAAGGGCTACATGCCCGACATTAACTTTCATCACACACACAGTGATAATTGTATTATATAATATATATCCTAGAGATAACAACATTTTAGCTGATGATGGAGTCTAGTTCTCAATATCAGTCAGTGAAAACAGCATTAAAAATTAACGTCATTTGTGAGTTTTGAAACAAAGTCTCCAGATAAAATTCAGACTGAAGTTTGAGTTACTCACAATAGCATTCATGTTATATATCTAAACTATTATTCATGTTAAAGACTATATCTAAACTATTATTCATGTTAAAGACTATATATACACTATTATTCATGTTCAAGAATATATCTATATTATTATTCATGTTAAAGACTATATCTACACTATTATTCATGTTCAAGACTATATATATACTATTATTCATGATAAAGACTATATATACAATATTATTAATGTTGCAAACTATATCAACACTACACTGCACCTTCAGTCACGTACTATTGTATATGATAACTACTAAAATCAAACAATACAAACCTGCATGCACAGCACTTCCTGGTAGATCTGCACCGTGTAACTTTGAATTTGACTGAACGTTTGATGAATTAGTATCGACTGATACTTGTGCTGCATAATTTGTTTTCTTCTTATCCCTTACTTTAGGACTACCACTACCTCCCATGCAGAAGCAGAGGGAATGATTGCCGCCCATGAGGAAAAGTCACCATATTTAGCCAAACCGAAACAAAATGGAGTGCGCTCGAGTGGAACAATGCTGTAATAACACGATTTGTTAACGAAAATTCTCGTCCTTTCAACACCGCTATTTTGGAAACTATCCGTGACTGATAATACACATACTTGGTATAGGCACAGTCAGTATATGTTAATAAATATCCTGATTAAAATATATATGACTTCTCGGTTTGGTCACACACTTGTGAGCACACACACGCTAGGTGGAATAGCCAGATATAGTGTTGAACATTGTTTACAATTACATTGTTCATAGAAAACTGAACCCCTACAGAAATATAAATCACCACGAAAAGAATTGAATATAGGTAGCTGACCATGTAAAGGGAAAATAAATTAGACTGGGAGGTATGACCAGTTTAGTACATAACTTACCAATCAGCTTCATATTTGAGTTATGTTCACATTGAGTCAGGAAGGAAATGACACCGCTGAGATAGTCCTTAATTTATACTTAAACCCGTTTTTAAATGACTGAATATAAAGTAATGTCAATGAAAGGAAATATTTGTATTTATTTTAGAGAACAGTAATATTTTATATTTGTTTGTTTGCAACAGGCCTTTTACATGCAAACTGCATCGTAGCTTAACAATTTAGGTGTATGACATAATCTTGTCTTCTGTTTTTTTTTTTGTGTGTTTTTCTTCTCCAGGTAAAACATTAGGAGTTTCCATAAAGACAAAGGTAGATTATATTTATTATGCAAAATTACTCTTTTTCAGTATTAGATGAAATAACACCTATAAATATCATAGTATGGAAAAGAGAGTTTTTAATTTGATAATAACAAGCATAAACAAAATCTGACAGAAATTAAAAAAATGTAATGTGTGGGGAAAACGTAGGATACATCCAAGTTTTTCCAGACCTCGTAAAGCATATTATTATACAAAAGCAATCTTAACCAGGCATCCACCTGTCCAGTTCAGCTGTTTTCCCATAAGTTATAGCCCAAATAGATATTTGTTAGTATTTTTCTGACAGTTTGTAAATTTTATGAAATTACGTACATGCATTTTGGCTACTGCTTTTTTCTCTCTATCCATTGTACAAACGAGAACTATTTTGTGATCACCAACTAAAATCACCATTTTACCTTTTGTTTCTTTATGGTTTAAATTGCAATGTTAATATAGCATGGGCTTTATATGACCATGGAAATGTATGTGCCTTTCCTAAGAACACAGCAGCAGCCGACCGGATAACCCTGGCAGGTAAAAAAAAAACCCGCGACCCTTGGATTACTAGCCCAGCGCTCCACCCCTAGGAGTAACTTTGGCTATTACATGGAAATGTTTCCTGTGTACTTCACTTCCCAGGCGTGACTGGTTTGGATATAGTCGGATAATATGATTGTAAACATTTTAATAATAACATTTACCTCTTTATAATCATGAATGTTATGAAGGATATTGGATTCAACGTGGCCTTATACACTTTTTTCTTTTCGATGATACAAGTCAGAAGAGTGATTTGTTCTTACTTTTTAATTACAGTCATGTTGATTTAAAAGCCCACATCTACACCTTAGGTTCCACTTTTTGGTTTCGTATTTTGATGAGATATATATAAAAGACCCACATTTTTCTGTGTGTAAAACTTGCCAAAAAAGAGGTCGCGAGTTCGAAATTCGATGTGTGATCCCAGAGGCGTAGCTGGGGAGAGGGTGGTGCAGAGGGGCGCCGGAGTAGTGGGGGCGCCATAATGGACTTTGAAATAGTTTGTGTGTGGAATTTTTGCTAAATAATGGGTTTTTTAAGTTGGGGGGAGGGGGGGGCGTAACAATGAATCTTGTCCCCGGGCTCCAAACACCCTAGCTACGCCTCTGTATCATCCGAATTCTCTTATACTTTTTCCTATTTTTATATTCATACTTTCTTTTAAACTTGTTCATCCCAATTTTATGTATTTTTTAAAGTACTTTTTTCCCGTCCAAGGACGGACAACTAATCTAGCTTCTAAATAAATAGCCATTCCTGACAATGGAACAGTAGAATCAGAAGTTTTGGATGTTTAAAAACACCCAACAACACAACACAACACAAAGCTACTTGGAAAATAAGGAATTTGTAATATTGAAGTGCAATAATAAAACGGAGATATTGTTATTTAATATTAATGATGGTAACCAAGTTTATGATCCGGATGACACTGCTAATATTTTAAAACAAAACATTGTCTCAAACATTAAAAAACATAAGTTAGACTCGTATCGTTTATTTGGAACTAAAAGTTCATGTCCCACAAAACTTCCAATGATACTAAATTTTAACTTCCGGATATGAGTTCCGAGCTTGTTTAAAATTACTTAAGAAACATGGATTTTTCTAAATTTAACTGATTTGACATGATAGACCCTTGATTAAGAAAACTACAATTGATGTTGCCGATACAATTACTTTTCCGTTTAATATGAGTTTGAGAGTAACTTTAGCCAGTTTTGGAAAACTGCCAAAGCTACATAACTACACAAAGTAAAATCAAAAACGAGGACGTAAATATAAAGAATTATCATTTCTTCGATCTGTTTCTAAATTACCTCAAAGGACTGAACACATGTATATGAACTATCTCAATAATCACAATCTACATTAGTGCTATCTAACCTTTTTGACACCATGGGCAACTGACAAATTTTCTTGAAGCTGAGGGTCGCGACAGAAAACTCAAAAACAACGACCATAACAAGTATTCACAATTGTTTACCTGGTAAAGAAAATATACTATGAAAGTAGATCATTGACTCTTTTATATATACATAAATCCACAAAAAATTGCTCGAGTTCTGGCGTCCATTTAAAGTCAGCTCACGGGCCGCAAGCTGGACAGCACTGATTTACTTCATGAAATCTATTTTCCATTATGATCATACTTATGAAACTACATGTATCGTTATGACTGACAAGTGGCAGAAAAACCAGTGAGGATGTCACATTTGCATGCACTGTAATGGTTTACGTTTAATTTCATTCGACATAGCAGATCAAAACGTTCTTCTTGAAATGTTAAAAATCTATCAATGTATGATGGTATATTTCAGCGGTTCGCATTCTGCTTAATATACCTCATAAGACAATATTAAATTGACGTCTATGTAAAAATCAAAATCAATGACATCTCATCACTATCCGCGTACGTTCGAGTTTCAGGCTCGGCTAATGTGGGCATGTGAGAAAGCTTGCATAAAGCTTCATGTGGGACAGCGGTTCTTCCTGGGCTTCTCTGGGGTTCTTCCTCCAGAAATTATTCTGACAGCCATTTACAGTCTATCGTATGCTGAAAAATGGCGTTAAACCCATAATAATGACAATCATTAATTAATCAATTTGAAACTGACTTATTGTTTGTTTGTTTGAATAGGATTTTTAACGTAGCTTTAACAATTTTTCGGCCATATCGCTACGATGTCTGCAGTGAGGTAGTTTATAGTGATGTCTAGCAGTGAGGTATCATGCTGCAGACATGTAGCATGATGTCCCACCCAGTGACATTATCCTGACACCAGGCCGACCAGTCCTAACACTAACCTCTTAATGCTGAGCGTCAAGCGAGGCAGTTGTTTGTACCATTTTTGTAAGGTATGACTCGGCGGGGATCGAACCCACGACCTTCCGCTTCCGCGGCGGACGCTCTAACCACTCGGCCACCGGAGCGGTTAAACTGACATATTGTATAAGAAAAAAACATGAAAAACGTAAAATATTCAGAAATGACTGCCAATATTGCAAAGCATTTTTATGACCGCACAAGTTCCATCACTTTTTTTGTGCTATTAAAACGAAATTCATCCTCAACTAATACAGAAACCACATTAAAAAGAATTTAAATGTAGATTATGCACTGTAATGAACTTATCTACTATGAATTTTAATTTCGTTTAAACAGTTACAAGAATTGTTTTCATTGAGCTGACGTTTTGTATTTGTGCTTGTTCATTATAATGTATATTCCACAGAAATTATTTGATTGGTGTAACGCTATCAAATTATACAGTGATCCGCTGGGCTACAGCCGTAAAGTAGTTGTGCAAAAGACTATTAGACACCAACAAGTTGTAATAAAATGTTACTCTTCATTCTTTGCACTGAGAACATGCTTAGTTGTATCTGGGACACACTGAGAACATGCTTAGTTGTATCTGGGACACACTGAGAACATGCTTAGTTGTATCTGGGACACACTGAGAACATGCTTAGTTGTATCTGGGACATACTGAGAACATGCTTAGTTGTATCTGGAACACATTTTTTAAATTAGGAATAAGGAAGGTGGGTCCAGGCAATAGTTAGTATTTCTGAGAATCACTTTATTATCGATGACTTAAAAATTGATCTGATTGATTTCGGACACGCTAGCCATAATTTCGTAAAATGATAAAATAGTCGTATGTTGATCATTTCAATATTTTATCTCAAAATTCGGATATGTAAGATAATTTGAACATTTACCATCAATACAGAAAGCTTCCAACTCTATCCTGGTTTCCTAAGACGTAAATGGCAGAAGAAATCTTGTACGTTAACCCCTCAGTTGTCTTTGATGCATCCATCTGGAAATATATCCAGTTTCAGGTGTCAAATAGTTTACAATTAACTGTAAAATCATATGCGGAATCAGCAAAATAGTAATGATACATACATTACCAAGTAATACTAATAAACGTACTTCATGCTCACAGCGCCAACACAATGATGCAAAGACAAATGCACACGGAATCGTGACACATTGTTTCTTCACTCATGTATTTCATTGTGTATTGAATAGCCTGCTAACTGTACGATAAATATCGATGCATGTACACTGTTGTATCATTACCCAGATATCGTGTTATGTACCATATTGTATAATTACCCAAAAATCGTTATATGTATTAAATTTCTTCCAATGAGGCGATGCATGGCTATTTTCCTAAGGAAACGTATCAAAACATTAAGCATTGTTACAATGGATGACACGTCTACGAATAATTTACATCGTAGTATACATTAAGCATGGTTACAATGGATGACACGTCTACGAACAATTTACATCGTAGTGTACATTAAGCATGGTTACAATGGATGACACGTCTACGAACAATTTACATCGTAGTGTACATTAAGCATGGTTACAATGGATGACACGTCTACGAACAATTTACATCGTAGTGTACATTAAGAATGGTTACAATGGATGACACGTCTACGAACAATTTACATCGTAGTGTACATTAAGAATGGTTACAATGGATGACACGTCTACGAACAATTTACATCGTAGTGTACATTAAGCATGGTTACAATGGATGACACGTCTACGAACAATTTACATCGTAGTGTACATTAAGCATGGTTACAATGGATGACACGTCTACGAACAATTTACATCATAGTGTACATTAAGCATTGATACAATGGATGACACGTCTACGAACAATTTACATCGTAGTGTACATTAAGCATTGTTACAATGGATGACACGTCTACGAACAATTTACATCGTAGTGTACATTAAGAATGGTTACAATGGATGACACGTCTACGAACAATTTACATCGTAGTATACATTAAGCATGGTTACAATGGATGACACGTCTTCGAACAATTTACATCGTAGTGTACATTAAGAATGGTTACAATGGATGACACGTCTACGAACAATTTACATCATAGTGTACATTAAGCATTGTTACAATGGATGACATATCTACAAACAATAGATATCATAGTGTATATTTAACGACTACAATATCAATTGTTGCTATGTAACTGTCAAAACTCATACATTCAAAAAATAATGTTAACGATTGTTTTGGTGAAAATATTGTTGTGTAAGACTTCTTCAAATACTTCCATGAATATGTTCCATGACAAAGTAAAGTGTCCACAGGTTCAGTGAGAGAAACATAATCCAGAATTAGCAAAGCAAGTAAAACATTCGCTGTGCTCAAACATATTTGGAAGTTCAAATAACTTGGACTCTGGTTCAAACTGAGGATTTACCGAAGCAATGTCAATGTGAATCGGTGCGGCTCAGAATGTTGGAAACTAACATCAAGAATAGTATAAAGCTTCATATTTCCAAAAACAAATGTATGAGGAAGATGTTTCCGTCTTCTGGCAAAATAAGATCAAATAGCAGAATCAATATCTCTTGTCTAGATTTTGCAGAAAGAAGGATGAAGATAATTGTATCATGTATGTCGAATGTCACCGGATGCACTGCCCATGACTGTCCTCCGCTGGACCCCATATATGAGACGAAAGATGGGTCGGCATAAAGAGACTTGGAGAGAGACTATATTGAAAGAGATAAACGGAATGCGGCCTGACATGAATAATCATCACACGTAGAACTGCAGACCGTTTGCAGTGAGCACTCTCGTTGGAAACGCTACGCTCTCAATGAAAACTGGTGTGCCATATTAGGCACTACGAGGGATGAGGAATATGTTAATTGACCAATTTGCACATATTATCAGTGTGCAGATATTGTCATCTACAAAATTTATTTCTGTGTGTTTATCAGATGTCAAAATCACATGGTAGCCCAGCAGGCCACCAAGGAAAGAATTTGGTACCCCCAGCTTAAATGTAGCAGCCTCAGGAAGGCACTGTAACAAGAAACTGTAAGCATCAGCAAACTTCCATTTTCCATTGTTCTTCTTGAGAGACGTCTTGGGATTGTTTTCTTTCTCTAATACTTTTATTGTTATTTTTCTAAACAACAATACATGTATGAATTCTAGCTGAGCTACCAGGACTTCACATTGTCAGGCATTGATTTCATATATGCCTCATTCTCATTTGCTCCATTCCAAAAGGTAATTACAATGTCTTCAAAGAGTAATGGTTTTAAGTTTAGAGTAGTAGCCTAGTTATATTCATAGAATATTACGAGAGAGAAGCTTTTCTGTACGTCAGGTCCGTAATGTTTTAATACTCTTGGCAAGATCGGCTTACTCTGACGCAGCCTCTAAAAGCTTTATTCCTTCCCAAAACCATTGCTTTACCATTGCAAGCGCCAAAGGTTTATATGGTGGTTTTGCCACCAAAATCCGCACAGAACATCTACTCTGGCATGTTTCATTCTTGTGAAACCCTTGCGTTTGGGTCTAAAATTAGAAAAAATATTATTTAGAATCATTTATTTAGTAGTTTTTATAAAGATACCTGCTTTCCACAAATTGTAGACAAATACCGCGTTCAGGTAAATAATTTTTATTGGATCTACTGTACAAAATTCAGGTCATGTACAATTGATCTTCTAGCGAGCGTTGGTAGCAAGTGGAGCACGTACTCTCTACACTTTGCTTTGTGACCACACTGGTGGCTTAGTTGTTACTGCGTCTGCCTCGGATGCGTGAGGTCGCGTGTTCGAACACCGGCCGAGTCATATCAAAGACTTATACAAATGGTACTAGCAGCTGCCTTGCCTATTCAGAAGCTAGTGTAAAGACTGATCGGTCTAGTGGGAGGATAATGTATCTGGGAGGGACATGATGCTACATGTCTGTGGCATGATGCCCCAGTGCTAGAAATCACTATGAATTACCACACTGCAAACATCGTAGCGATATGACTAAATTATTTTTCAAATCTACGTTAACAATCACACACACACACACACACGCACGCACGCACACACACATACACTTTGTTTTGCCACCCATGAAGACTGCACAGCTTTTTTGACCAGGATGACCTCATGACCAGATTTTTGACATTGTGCTGCGAGTACATGACTAATAATTTACTTTGAAACACCCTAACATATGTAATTATTAAATAGTCTTATGTGGTGGTTTAGGTTTCTCTGATGTCCTCATTTTTCTTTATTCTGGTGTATCTTTGATCAAAATAGTATGATCAACCTCTATTCACCATATCATATAATGATATCATTTCAATTTGGAATTAAAGACAAGAAAATGCATATTTAAAAAGATTTTTTTTATATGAAAGAATTGGTATATAAAATGAAGAAAAAAAAAACGTCTAAAGAAGAGTGCAAAGTCGCCTTTAGATCATTCATCTGTCTTACTTCTACATAATATTAAAATGCAAAAGCAGTTGACCATACACCAACATCCTTTGGCAAAGAGTGAAATGCTTATTTGAGACGAAGCTTTCTGTCAGATATGGTTACATTTTCGGTTACGAATATGTTTGTAGTTGAATTAAGTAAATGTTTTCTTATTTATACTTGAATTGGTGGATTGGCATGTCTATAAATATGAAAAACTTGCAAGCTAATGAACCTTCTATCAAATCAGGTGTCGAATTATGTTGAGTGATTGTCCTATTTATAGCTATTTTTGGTGGCAAATTGGCACTAAAAGCCATTCTTTGTCAAAATGGGTTCTATCGAATTTGGTCATTCAGCTAAGTTTTTTTTGTTGAAAAACATGAAATTAGTTGTTTAGAAAAATATCCCAGTTACCAGGTGAGTCAATTAAACTTAGCTACATTATACTACCAAAGCTTTTGCATACAATGACTCATGCAGTTATTTGCAAACACAAATTTGGACTTTCAGGAATCTACGCATATACCTACAGCTACTCAGACTCTGGAATAGAAACCTTAGTTGTCAACTATTCGTCTCTATGAATAAATACCAAAATATAAAGTATTCTGCCTCCATTTGTTTAGCTGGAAAAGTAGATGAGTGTTTGTATCTGTTGAAGATGCTTAAAATACAAAATAAAACTTCTACAAAAAAGCAACATACTTATGTAAGAAATTGGTTGCTACATCATCTGTACTTCAACATTTCTTGACATACCAATAACGCTTGCAATGATGCTTAACCAGTTTGAATGGATGTACACCAGTTGTAATCAACATGAGGATACCTATAAAAATACTGTTCCGAACAGGACCTATATTTGTTTACTGGAAACAATGACGCTTAGTCATGATGCTAAAGCATACCAACTTTTATGAAGATATCGCAAAGGGTGCAAAGATATATATTAACTCATTAACTCTTAGCGCCGCGTCAGGGCCGGATTAAAGCTTTTGGGCCCTGGGCACAGACACCATAGGGGCCCATAACTAACCTGCTTTGTCCATAGATGTGTTGACTGTACTATTAAGAACACTGCCTGTGAAATCAGACGATAATATGCGTTGTCCCTTGAGCATCTGGGGCCCTACCGATGAAATCAGACAATAACATACGGGGCCCATGAGTCTCGGGGGCCCTGTAACGTTGCCCACTGTGACCTATAGCTAATTCGGACCTGCGCCGCGTGTATACGTCTTGAGGATGGACCTTTCTTCCGAGCTCTGTAGCGTCCAGGTCTTGTAAGATACACTGAAATGAGTGCTACTACAGAAGATAATACATATGTAGCTCTACAACGATACCAACTAATCTGGTGTTCTACTCACATTACAATATGCAGCTGGAAAAACGTAATTTGGATACCCAATTTTTGCACCAAAAAATTCACAGACCCAGATTTTGTGTCCGGACTTTATACCTTATAACCTGAGCTCTAAGTTAAACAGGTGTGAACTGGACACAGACAAGAGAACCTTTGCAAAAAAAAGTATGATACGTTTGAGATTTGGTGTAAAAGGTGGTCAGTGCACGAAAATGATGGGTCCAATAAGCAAAACAACAAAAGAAAAATTAACAATTTTTACCTATCTGCATTTAATCGAGAGAAATGGGCAATAAAAAACGTTTTTAACAGAGCTAGGCATCCGGCTAAACGAAAATATCTTGGAAGCAGTTGTATTTTTGGATGTATTCAGAAGTAACTCGCAAAATGCGTTTCCTACTTTCAATTCAGGCGAAAATGACAAAAATCTCAAGGAGTTAAATAATTAAGTAAACAAAAGTGTGCCATGCAGACAACCTGACTTCAGTCTGACCCTCCTCTTACTTCTCTTCAACTTCTTTGAAGGGGGAATAGTAGTTTATTATTGGATGGTGAAACATTAAATGAGACCGTTCAGTGCAAAAATGGTGAAATCGAGTAGTATTCTAAAGCAGGTTAATCGAAATTGTAAGGGTTTAGCCCATATATCTAATCATTTCCAGGAATATTCCAACCTCACGGTAGTTTCTAGATGTGTTCACGTTTGTGATTTCCAAAACTGTGTGATATATGTATCTTTAGATTCATCTGATAATAAATTTTGGAGAGAATAATTATTTAAGAGCTCAGAAATGGAAATTTGGAAACAAAATACGAATATAAGTTGCATGGTAAGTCAAAACCATCTTTCAAATATTCCTTAGTGTGAGAGACGTGATGCTGACTAATTCTGCCAGAGTAGACGAGCGTTTGAAAAATATTTCATTTTGTATTGGGGAAATATTATTATGATCATCATTTTTCCATGTCGTTTCAGCTACAAAATGCTAAGCAAGTTATTTATACAGGGATTCAAAAATGCGTATGCCATCATTTTCCAAGAGTTCATAAAAATGCAGTAGCACAAGGAGTCAATCGACCTATGGGTCGCCAGACATAGGTGAAAAAAATGACGCAAAATAAAATACAAGGAACCGTTGGAATGACCAACAAACAGTGACATAAACTTCGTGTAGCATGACATTTTTATGTACTTTAAAATGTGAATATTTTTATTGATATGAACAACATGGAGGAGGGGGTAATCGACCTAATGGGCACCGGACGTGTCTTCACTAACTTCTGACTATATTGATCAGTTTTATTGTTTTTAATATAACGGTCAAGATAATCTTGTTGATTTTTAATTTTTACATCTGAAACGTTTGTTATCTCGAAGTATCTTTTCAACGAACGATATTTTCTTACCGCCCCCCCCCCAACCCAAACTACAAACAGTTAAGTGTTTCTCTTAACACTATATCCACAAACCAGACAAGATTTTGGGCCGGTACTTCCACGTCGAACACTCTGAAAACGAAGAGAGAGCACAATAATCATTGCAACACTTTTTTTTTTACAAGGTGAAGACGATCATCGTGAGCCACGTGCAACTGTTATAGGTTTGGTTGATCATTATATTATTAGTAAGAGTCTAATTAGATGAAAGCATGTTTAGAGGAATACTATTATGTATATTAAAGAAAAGTAAACATATATCATGGGACGAAACTTGATTACTGTAACAAAAGTAGCTAGATCTCAAACAGAACAAAATCATATACCAAAATCAAACAAGATTTGAATCTCAAAAGCAAAAGAATTGAAGCGACACAAGATGAGTTTGCAAGGTTATATCAGACTAAACCAGAGCACACCACCAAATCAGATTTTGACAGATTACCAGGTGACAGAAAATTAATACTGCTTGAGTCATTTAAGATCGATAAGGATTAAACACTTTTTGATTCCACAATGGATGACAAACGAGCATCTGCTATCGTTAATAATCTTGTTAATGACAGCAAGTAAATATTCTGAATAAAATGTATTGCTGATCATGTTAGTGAAGATGATTTGACTTGGATTATTTGTGATAAACTAGACACTGCAAAGGAATCACGACGAAATAACAACGTCATCATAGTAGATAAAAAGCAGGTATTTTCACCGGAATTGACAAACCGTGCTACAATAGCGCATGCCCAGTTTCAGAATTGTTGATGCGCTTGATCGTTTGCATGAACCATACATATCTGCTCTTGCCCGGATGAAAACATGCTAAATTGCGTGACTCAACGTGTCAAAGAAGATTTTGCAAACTCGAGACGAGGAAACTAAATTAAAGAATCAAGAATGAAAAACAAAATAACTGGGAAAAAAACTCTTATTAATGGAGTTAAATAAAATGACGTTGCGACACTTGAAAACCCCCACTGAAAATTCTAATAATTGTAAAAGCAATAACCAATGAGATTTTGTACGACTCTTGAGACATTTATTTATAAGGACAATGTGAATACTCACTGAGGTTCACGGTGCATAAAACACGAACAAGTTGGCTGGCGTTAAAACACCAGATATTTATAATCGCAACGATAATTTATCACGGATTTCATCATCAGCAGTGAACGATCCGATCACGAGACATAACACAGTCTATCTGAATGGTCCAGGTGGTTCTGGTAAAACAACACGTGCGTTATAATAATTTGAAAATTCGGACATAATTGTGTTGACGATAACTCACCTGTTTGCACAGAGATGAGACAACGTAGTGTCAGCGCATGCACATATCATAGTTTATTTAGATGGCCTGGTGATGCATGGACCACCGAACAAATTTGTGAGAAATAGATCAAGATAATACTTAACTGGAATGAGATTTGTACAGTATAAAAGATGTTTTAGACATGTATATTGAGTGGGTGGTTATCAACAAAATCTACTGCAAGTATCATGTGCGGCGTTCATGGACAGCCTCTGCCATTGACAGGTGAACACCACACGAATAGTTTTTCAACTATGCTAGCCACTATGAAGAAGTTTTGTAAGACCATCGAACACAGGATGAACAACTACGACAACTGAAATCGTTAATCAGATTACAACCTGACAAAATTCAGTGTGAAATACTGTGTACCATAATTTTCAGAGACTCCAATGTTAAATTTCGTGAACTATGGAGCCCTAATGATCTTATAGTTATATCCAAGAAAAACGTATGTGATTCACTTCAGCATAAATTATTTGAGCTTCACGAGGAAAAATGTCCTGATCAGCTTGTTCCATTATATTACCGCCCAAATATACACGCCGACATAATATACTAGTTGACATTCCTGGAACCGGCATGAAACTAAAAGCTCGTTCTTAATGATATCGTCGAGGTTCCAGTGGAGGCTGTACAACAGGCGTTGTCGTTAAACCTATCGTGCTGGACTATGCGACATGCAATAACAATAACATATATCAATATCTGGATTGCATCGAATGGTCAAATTGAGTTTATTTGGCTGTGTCTAGAGTAGCATAAATATCTCAGTTATGCAGGGTTGTCTACGTGTTGGATTTTACAGCAGTAGTTGCGCAATAGCCGTCACACAAAAACAAACAAACAACGTTACCAGGAATTTTCAACGCAGTGAAGAAAAAAAATCATCTGTTTATGCGCGAAATGAAAAACAAATCACGTCAGTTTGATCTGGATGTGGAATTTGTCATAACGCTGAAACAACGACAAGATAATCACTGCACCTTCTGAACAAAACACTGTTGTGGCAATATTTTTCTAATGATTTACCGTGGACAGAATCGATACGTTTCTTGAATGTAACAGACGTAGAGGAGCTTCGTTCCCCAGCGCGAGGGACTCTTATTAGCGTTTGATTTTGTTGGCGGGTGTGGGGAGCCCCATTAACGTCTGCGAATCTGGTTGAAACTGTGTGTTTTCAGGAATTACCTGTAATTCTTCCCGCACAAATCCCCGTTGAGGAGCTGTTGAATATAGTCTATAGATTGGTGGCTGCGTAGATCTTACCATATTGGAAATATTGTATTCTTACACTCCACACGGGATCAGTTGCTCTTGCTGCACCACCCTCAAGTTCACCAGATTCATAGAAATACCTCACTGTTTGTTAACTACCCAACACTAGTTGTTGTAGCTGATCTAATGATTTTAGTCGAGGCAAGAACGTGTGACCATCGACATGGTGTTTGCTGCGAGGCAGCTACAACAGAAATGTCAAGAGCAAAACACCGACCTTTTATCCATCTACGTCAACTTGACAAAAGGCCTTTGACACTGTCAGCTCAGAAGCCTTGTGGAAGGTAATGGCCATGTACGGATGCCCGAGAAAATGTATATCCATGGTGCAGCATTTCCACGACGGCATGCAGGCACGAGTCCAGGAGAATGGGGAGACATCTGATGCCATTCCCAGTAACCAATGGCGTCAAGCAGGGTTGTATTCTGGCACCAACACTGTTCAGTATAGTATTCTCAGCCATGCTAACTAATGCTTTCAGAGACGGAGAAGTTGAAACCATCATAATGTTCCGTACAGATGGAAAACTATTGAATCCCAGGAGGCTTCAAGCAAACACCAAGGTTATGACTAGACACCACGCCCTTCTTTAAGCATGCGAAACGTGGTGTATCAATGCCACGCCAGGAAGCTGAACCACTTTCACACCACAATTCTCATGAAAATCAACATCAAGTGGCAGGACTGGGTTCCAGACACTGATGTACTCGCCCATGCAGGTCTCCTCAGCAACCACCCATCCTGATGGTCTCAGCTACTCTGGGCGGGACATGTTGTACGCATGCCAGATCACCGGCTGAATAAGAGACTCTTATATGGCGAGCTACAGAAAGGACAGCGATCCCAAGGAGGTCAGAAGAAACGCTTCAAATACATTCTGAAAGTTGCATTGAAAGTGCTTAACATAAACCATGATGCATGGGAGCAAACAGCAAACGATCGAGTTACTTGGTTTTCCTCCGTGCACAAAGGCTCCATGTGGTGCGAATCTAGCAGGACAGCAGCTCCAGAGCTGAAGAGGCAAGCCAGAAAGGCACGTGCCATCAGCCCTCCTGGAGATGTCCCAGACACCTCCGTTCCTTATGCAAACGAAAATTCCGTACAAGGGTTTGCCTCATCAGCCACCTGCGCACGTTCAAAACAGAACCAGCCACATCAAACCTCGGATGACTAGAGAGGTCCTCGTGAGGCTGATTGCCCAATATAAATAGTCAAGTAAATCTTCGACTGACATGTTAGGCTGATACAATTGGAGCCCCGTATAAATATTTTCACTCGGGTGTGCTTTTGAATGGAGGAAAAGTGCCAAGAAAGTAGACCGGAAACGTTAGATGGCTTTATTGACATTTTCAAAAAGAAATTATTCAACAAGGCCTAAGATGTAGCAATTGGCTGCATTTGTTTTGTTGTTCATGAAAGACAGAACTCGTTCAGTTAGAGATTGATTAGCTCTTTTAATTCTCTGAACAATCACATACTGATAGTGGCTACAGAAATATGAGGTGTCTTTAGAGGAGAAAAAATCTGTTACACTTTTATTTTTCCCTTTTGATATGGCTAGGTATAACTTAGCTGAGTAAAGGAGTCTATCCTGACCATCCCTAACATATGTATACAAGTGCAAATGAGAAATGAGAACTTGAACAAACTGCCTGTTGGTATTCCCTGCTACTTCAACTAATGGGAATGCTGGAGAACTAAACAAACCGCATGAACAATTTCAATGTAGAAAAGTGTATACAAATGGACAATTAGAGCAAGACAATTAAAATCAAAGTGGGAAGTAGTACCATATCTTTAATAAAATAGCTAAAGTTATAATACCAGAATATACTATATGCTACAAATGATCAATCTACAAGTGAACATAGACTGTTCTCTATCCGGATCTATGACGTTTATTTTTTTTTACAAGAACAAGATATATTTTTTTTTTCTATATCGTGTTTCATTTTTTGCAGGAAAAATAGTCAATATGTGGCCAAGATCAACTATATTAACTTTACATAACTTATTTTGTTGCATGTATGCTAATCTTGGAGCTGACAACGTAGATGTAAAGCCATCAGTCTATATCTGTTATAGCTATAGTTACAAAAGCCCCCATCCAAAGCTAACTTGTGTTATTTTCTGAAGATTTTATAAAGACTGTCAATATTTAACCAAACATTTTCAGCATCCATTTGTTTTCCTACAGCAAACAAGTACAGTTCATAAATGCTACCCACATGTATGCATTTCTATGGAAACAATGTGAGGCTGTTTTTCCCTATAGGTATCATTCACGGTACCAATTTTTTTTCTATAGACCTCAATGCTAATGTTTTGTGAAATAAATATACTTTCTATCCTAGTTCAACATGCATGTCACACGGTCAAAAAGAAATTTTTTAGATTGTCAATTTGACAAGGACAAAGCCAGATACTCCATTGTATTTAAGAGAGATAACTCTGCTAGAACTAGACAGGGGTAAAAGTTATCTAGTCACAACAGACATTTTCAGCCATGTGTACCACATCAAAAAAAATCTTAAAAAATACAAAATATGATCTAGATATGAACTAACATAATCTACAATGTTGCCAAGAGGCACAATCTTTTGCTAAAGCCTTACAGAAGTACATCTCTTACATAATGCACCAATCACAGCTAGTGTTGTTTTTTTCTGAATGCTACGTTCCCTACACCTTAAGCTCTGCGTACCTGTGGTTGTACAATCGGTACCGTTATACCTAATGGAAGAAGTCTATCAACAGAAAGGACATTGAAACTGGAGAAGGGAACAAACACTTGCTTGCTCTAAACATGATTGTTATAGGTATGTTAAATTAATTTATCAACTGAGTTAAATGTTTATCTTGATTGTTACAGATATTTTAATCCAAGATGTAAGACCATCTAATAATCTTAGTTTATATGTACCAGTGCAAGCAACAGGGACCAGTCCTTTGGATTAAAAAAATTAAATCACAAAGTTATATTTTAGATTAAAGAGTATCAGGATTATATATCGACAGTTCTAGTCATTTTCTGTTGACTTATGGTAAACTTTTCTTGACTTGCATCATACACATATGTAATTCCTTTGAATAAAGTCTCTCTCTCTCTCTCTCTCTCTCTGCTGCTGCCTTCTTTTTCTTTTTACAGGTGTTAAAGCTTACCTGCAGGACTCAACAAGTCCATCATGGCTTCCAACTCTAGATCTTGGTTACTGTGAAATTAGTTCACTTGCAATATGAGCTGCTCGTGTGAGATTCAATCGGCCCAGCCAATGGAAACACGAGAAAGATTTCAGATGTAGTATCATCTCTATTAACTTTGAAAAAAAGTGCATATAATTCAGGGACAATAAAATCAGTGGCATATCAGAATCTGCTGAGAATACAGATAACCGGAAGGACATTGCATGTAATAATCACAAAGTAATGGAAAATGCGTTATTTCAGCCTGTATATCAAGATAATGAAATATCAAAGGCCAAACTGACTTGACAGTCAAAACAAACAAACATTTAAGTTGATAACAAGTACAAACTCATCGAAGCCAAAGAAAATTAACATTTTGATTTGAAAGAACTAGACAACCTTTAAACTTGTGTTGACGATTATGAAAGAGTAGCATTCTGCCCAGTGTTGGTGTTTTTAACTTAATAGAAGGACATACGAGTAGCATCAGTACAAATAAGTCCAAAGAAAACAAATTTCAATTGTGTCTTGTGGAACGTAGAATGAATTATCTTTTCCAAGACATTGCCTGAGTATCATTTAAATGTTTCCTTACATACTGTGGAAAGACGTTTTCACAATATCATGAATGTTCTCTACCTTAGAATTCGCTTTCTAGTGCAATGGCCAAATCAAGAACAAGAAAATCAAGGAAATCAATGCCGGTGTGTTTCAGAAATGAGTTTGGTGAGAAAGTTGTTGTTGTGCTAGACTGTTTTGAATTATTTACACGGAGGCTGAGAGGTAATCTGAACACAGTGCATACATATTCCAATTACAAGCATAACCAAACTGTGAAATATGTAATAGGCATTGCCCCTCAAGGTTTTATTACATTTATGTCTGATGGGTGGAGAGGTACAACCTCTGACAAGTATATAACAGAAAAACCTGGAGTGACATAGAGATAGTTGACAGAGTCTTTGACACAGAAGATGCAGGGTGCTTTTGTCAAGGTGAATTAGCCATCCCTACCATAACACGATGATTTTCTTAACTCTATGTCTGTTTCCTATATGAACAGAAGTAACAGAATAAAAGGTCTCTCAGGGCGTTGCTCGCATCTTCACTTGCTATGGTTCCAATAACCCTATCTACACTTTGGCATATCGAGCAGATATTTCTAAGCTTTGGTTCTGTGAATTACATTGGATGCAGGGACGTCATTTGCATGTGTTGTAAAATTGCATTAGCTTATATGGGAAAATTAACAAGCCCATCAAGTTTTGCTCCCCACCAAAGAAAACCCTGAAATGAACTTAAAAGAGTCCCTACATCCAATTAAAATTAAATTGTTCCAATCTAAACACTGCTCCTGCACACAACTTAAATAGACTGATAAATAAGCAATTTTTCAGTGTCATATAGAATGTGCAAATTTATACAATATTTGAAGTTATATAGAATAACCACTGTAGTGTTTGCTGCATTATCTTTTTATTGGCTGCTGTGACAAGGCAACCATCAATTTATACTTTTCCAGATTTTATGAGTAAATGTTTCAGCAACATATGGGTTGTCAAATATATGGTTCGTCAAGGCCATCAGCTTGGAATGAATTTAGAAAAGTTGAGAAAATATGTTTTGAGAGGGATCCAACTGGCTGTAATTTCTGGAAGCTTGATCAGTAACTGGCTCAAGTGGTATTGTAATGACACTTATAACCATGTCTCCATCTCTTGTGTTTATTCAGAGATCTATGACCATGATAGCAGGCTTTGACTTCATTAAATCTACTTGGAAAAATGAGGGGACTGGTTGAAAATCTGTTGTAATGGCAAATATCAGAGGATTGGGGGGGGGGGGGTAGTATAATAAAGTAACACTCTGGAACTAGAATTTTGCAATACTGACAAGATAAAATTATGTTCCTGACAGCACAATAACACATACAATTTGTGAATCCCATTTTCAAAAGGTTTAAGGATATGTTCTTTAACTATTGAGTGGTTGTTATCAAGAGTTTGAGTACTCAACATAAGAGTGATGAGTACTTCTGTTATACATTTGTGTTCCATATGACCACTATTTTACTTACGTACATGCTTACAGTACGGAGAATGAATAAAGTCCATTTTAAACAATGGAGTGATGCAAAAGAAATTAACTCTGTAAAAAAAGAGAAAATGTCAATAAGAAAAGAAATTCCTCAAATTCTTAGTTTTGTAATCAAAATTTATTTTCTTTACTTACATGGATGTCTATCTATATACGATTGTCAACTAAATAATGGGCATATAAAGGCATGTAACAAATTTAGTGCTTATAAAATGTAAGCACCATTTTCATCATCATCAATGAAATTAAAGTTTGCCATAAACGATTTATCCAAATCAGTTAAACTGATCATAGTTAGAACAAGGACAATAACATACACTATTACATTAATTCATATATGATTATTATCCGATTAAGCAAGAAAACATCAAGCATAAATCACTGAAAATTGTCATGCATCTGTAAATTTTCCTACACCTGTTACGTGTCAAATATTTTGTATTTCCTATATTCTTACATTTCTATGGAAAGATTCAAAATCGGCATATTTATACACTGTCTCAAAGTCATATTAAGAAACGATGTGTTCTAATTCCAAAGATTGGCATTCCAAAACCACACATATAATTATTCAAAATAAATTTTCAGTATTCTGGAACAATGATCTGGAATTAATCACCATTAATTGTTCAGAATGCTCTCAATTTGTAAGAATACAAAATATTACACATAAGGATAGCTGCTGCTCGAAATAGTTTACATGCTTTTTTTGTTGTATGCTTGCTCTTTGATTCGTTTTGTACTGAAGAATTCATGATTGCATTTCCATGATGTTTATCTTTTCTTTGTTTTCTCACTCAAATAGGATAGTAGATGTCCTCCAAAAAAAGAACTGTCTCTTAACCCAAATAAATTTCATTTTCCAGTTTTGAAACAATGGTCAGGATAACAAAGACAATAAAAGTTGAAGGAAATAAAGGATTATACTTTGTAATAACACTTCACATTGCAATGGAAAATTACATGCCATGGCATTTATTTTATAATAATTTAATGAACATAGAAAAAAAAAAGAAACAAAAATAAACATCAAGAATTACAAACATGTTATATCTGCTTTGTGTAAAGAAAAATATAAAAATAATGTCTCCAACATCAAAGAATCATGTAAATATACAGATTAACATATTCCTGTCATTTTATCTTCAAAAAGGTCTTCCATCATCTATGCATGATTTTTCAAACTGTAATGGTATACTTATATCCATACAAATTTCCGATCCTTGTGCTGATAAAAAACCAGCCAAATATCTGTAATAAATCAACAAGGCCACTTCTGTACAAACTCGTCTATACAAAAGACATGGAAAGACACGACTCTTTATATACTGATTCTTATGGCCTGAATTAATTTTAGTGTAACATATTTATATACAGCATACAGCCAACTGCATGGATGAAGCCTGAAAATCATGTTTCCACAAACAATCAGAAACCTGCTTTCAAATGTAACATTGTTTATGATTGGTCAAAAACTCAAGATGAGTTACATGATTTCCAGACCCTGGATCTTCAATCCAATAGCATGCCAGTATACCAGGATCTATGGAGGTTCTTCACAATTCTTAGCACAGTGATTATCACTGACCATGTTCTGTTTATATGTCTGTAACAGAAATAGTAAGAAAGACTAGGCAGAACCCACATAAGGTTTAGGGATACAATGGTCATGCAGATCTCTAAAAATGGAATATAGAGACTTATTTCAAGACCATATTTGACATGCCATGTAGTCCTTCTTTTTCACATGTATTACCATCTTTACTCTAAGTGTGTAGATACCCCGAGTTAGTGGACACAATAAAACCTTTACTATTTAATACAGTGCCCCCAGTATTCGAAACATTTAAACCATAACAATGTACAATGCAGAATAAAGGACTGTCATCCATTGCCATTGTATGATTTTCAGCACATTTTACAAGTATAGTTCTGGGAATGTGTAGGATTTCTAAAGTTTTATATACAGATATTACTCAGAAGTTAATGTCATTCAATGGATATGACAATTTGATGTCCGTGTTGACTGATGTAATAAGTTACATTGTGACATTTAATCATTTCCTAATTTAAAGCACATCTACTAAAACGAGGCAAGAAATTGATGAAACTGGTATAGATTTTAATTATAAATATTTAACTAATAACAACATTTATAACTGAAAGAAATTTTTTCTTTTTCATTAATGAGAGAATCTGAGAAATCTTGCTGCAGTCCACAATGCATAAAACTGAATAAGGTTCTTCTTTCTGAACAATCAGATTAAAATCAGATCTCAATAACCTCTTAGGGTCATGTTCTGGTGACCTTTGAATTAGCCAATGGAAATGCAGTTGTTGCTGTTATAGGGCCTCTTTGGGGTAATGTTCTAGTGACCCTTGAATTCACCAATGGAAATGCTGCTGTTGCTGTTATTGGGTTTCACGCCATTTATTTTAGCACAAAATAGGCCAGTATTTATGTTGGAGGAAAAACCTGGAAAAACCTTGGAAACAACCACTGACCCATGAGAAGCTACCGACGAGCTTTCTCACATACCCACACCGGCTGAGCCCAAGACTTGAACCTATGCAGATAGAGGTGAGATTGCAGTGATCCGTAATGATGAGTGCTTAAGACCACTCGAGGCCCCTAAATGGAAATGCAGCTTTCAAAATTCTAAAAGTGAGTCAAATCGTTTGGTAAACATTCATTTTCTTTATCCATACATTGCTCAGTCTCCAAATGCAAAGATACAAGACTTTATCTGATTGACTGATAAAATTAGCACTTATGATAATAACACAGGTTAGCAGAACATGACCCTAAGCTGTTGCTGTCATATCTTCATGTATAACATTGGAGATCTGATTTCAATCAGATTGACTTTCTGAATACAGTAGAACCTGTCTTTCAAGACCACCTCCTTTGCCAAAAAAGTATGGTCTCTCAAAACAGGTAGTCTCTCATAACAGGTCACAATGCTATATAATCTATACATTTGTGTACTGAGAATGTGGTCTCTCAAGACAGGTGGTCTCATATACCAGTGGTCTTTCAAGACAAGTTTTACTGTATCATCAAATTCATTCAGATATCAGACATTCGAGCCTGAATATCATCCAACTCATTCAGATATCGGACATTCAAGTCTAAATATCATCCAACTCATTCAGATATCAGTCATTCAAGTCTAAAATATCATCCAACTCATTCAGATATCAGACACTCAAGTCTAAATATCATCCAACTCATTCAGATATCAGTCATTCAAATCTGAATATCATCCAACTCATTCAGATATCAGTTATTCAAGTCTAAATATCATCCAACTCATTCAGATATCAGTCATTCAAGTCTAAATATCATCCAACTCATTCAGATATCAGTCATTCAAGCCTGAATAATATCTGACTTATTATAATAACAGTCATTTAAGCCTAATAGCTATTCCTTAGGTAAATGCCACTATATTTCATACACTAATTTTAATCATCTTCATTTATTTATCTTACTTTCATGATGAAATTTTCAGTATATAAAAAAAATAACATAACAGGGTACTTCATGTGTTATGCTCAGTTAGTAGGCAGGAGTCTTTTTTTACTGTGGCAATCAATCAATTGATTCACAGTGTGGAAAGATTAAAATGATGCACACTGAGTATATCATATTTTATGCTACATGTGTAGGCATGTTTTTCTTTACTATGGCAATGGGTTAACTGATAGAGTAAACAATTATAATTTTGTTGTACCTACATTTGTTGTATCTACATAGCAAGAATATTTGAGAACTGTCCCTACCCTGCTTTGAGAGTTTTATTAAGAATTCTTTCTTTCATCAGCACATTTTTTAATGTAAAAAAAACAAAATTTCCATTTGATAACATAGGGTAAAGACAGTAAATTTGGTCCAGTATACATTAATTTCTCATATGCTCTTCTTTTCACACTTGTATTGTACAGTATGGCTCTGGAATGATTTATTTTCAAATAGACACAGTGAACTGAATAAGAAGTAACAATTGCAGGTAAACTAAAAGTACCTATTTAAAACAGAACTTATATTCTACCTATAACTTTGAAATTTGATTTATTGGAAAATTCAACACTATTTACGATACCAAATGTATTCTTGAATTGTTACATGTAAAATATGTACAGGTATCTACAACTTATGTTATGCGTAAATTTAGCTGTTTGAAAATGTGTATCAATGAAGGGAAAAAGTAGCAATGACTCTGAAACAAAGGAATATATCAATACAATTATATATAATACTGGAACAAAAAAAACAAAAATACATTGTTATCTCTTACTATTGGATAGAAACTCTGTAAGTCTTAAAATGACCCAGGTTAAAACAAAAGGAATTTATAGTTAGTTAATGCATGACCATATATACCCATGTATAAAAGACCCCTTCTGAAAAACACAAGACACATACTGCATGAACAGATCAGGGTATACTGTTAGGTACAATCTATGCACAAGTATACATGGTACAATGGACCTACAGAGGGCCATTCAATTGCAATTTACTATTAAGATGTAAGCCATGTGTGATTTATTTTTTCATGGACCTATTTAAAACTATCAGTATCTCCACTATTAATGTTGGCTGCTGACCAGTCATGTGAATTATATGGACCACTGACCATTCAAATAAAGAACATAGATTGCTGACTAGTCAGTGTGTTAGTCAAATATAATTTTCAGCATCCTCAGTGTGGTCTCAGGCACCAATATATAATTCACAACTCATTATTCAATAACTTTCTGAAAAAGAACTTGGCAAAATTTTACACTGTTCTGTCGCAATTTATATGCCAATTTCTAAAAGAAAACTGCTGATTTGCAGATAGGAAGGAAATAGTTTCTTGGTGATTTGGTTGCCAAAGTTACCATAAATTGGACAAAAAAGCAGTTTTACACTTTTTAAAAGTTATGTCCTTTGCATCCCTGGCAAATTTTATGAAAAATAGACATTGGTAAATTTTATATCTGTAGTCATGAGTTTATGCAAGGCAACAAAACAAGCAATGTCTCATTAATTACAATTTTGTTTATTAAAATATCATGTTAACAGATTTCTCTGACTTTTCTTTGAAAACATTCATTATTCTGGATTTTCTTTAATCCATATCCAAAGTACTGGAACAAATCTGTCTCAACAAATGGAATGTCTTTGTATATCACTGACAAACTGATTCAACTCTCTGTACACACTATTTATTTTTTTAAAGGCAAGTGTTCCACAGTGGATTAACAATATTTTTGTAAATAATCCATTCTTGTCATTATTAATCAGAAAAGATTGTTCACATTATTTTCAAGTGTTGGAAACAAATTACCAATAAACATATTAAGAGCAAATTAAACCATCAATATTTAAATGACAAAACTAAAAAAAAAAAAACTATTTACACAAAATTTCAAAAATCCTTAAAAAGTACACATCATTAATTGAATACAAAAAGTAGCAGCTTCAAAGACATGCATTTTGACAGATTTCTACTCATAGGTAAAGACATTTTACTGGTTGATGATCTAAACAATTTCAATAACAATATGTTAGTCCAAGATATTTACAGTTCAAAATGCTTTAAAAATCTTTCTTCAGAAGCAAATACCTAATCAAATTTCTACGAGCTATTAAATATTGATTCAACTCTAGTATTTATTACCTTGTAATTGTATTCATGTACTAGTAAATTTTCCAAGTTCATCACAGTAGTGTGAAATATTAATAAAACAAATTACAGTATGATGGTACTGTAGTTATATCAAGTATGCAAAATATAAACCTTAGAGGTTAACAAGACTACAATAGTCATCATGAAAAAGCAAATCTACAAAAAATTTCAAATAAAATGGTAATGTCTCCATTCTATTTCAGTTGATCCTCCCATATTTTATCCTTCAATACGGTTTATTCAATTACTGATTTATCCACACTGTCTTTTGTCTTTTAAACTTAAATAAGCAATTTCAGTATCAAACTATCAACCAAGCATTTTAAATAAAAATGAGAATAATTATTAAGTATGCTTAGTAACTTTTTATCTTCTAAGAGTCGAAGTAACAATTTTAATTAATTTCTTATGTTACCGCATGAAGGGTATTAGTCCCTAGGATGTTATGTCAGCATGCAAAACTTCTGGAAGCAAACAAAATATAAGATCCATGATCAGTTTCTCACAACTTGCTGATAATTGACAATTAATTCAATAGTCCATTTGAAATCTCAACAAAATAAGGCTAATTTTCATATGTCCTAAGTAGAAAAAAAACAAGAATTGTACAAAACTGGATTCTGACAAAAAATTGATTACAGAAATCATAACTAATAGCGGCTATTAGAGGATCTACTTAAATTGGTAATGTTGTAATAGTTTTGTTAAAGTGCCATAGGCAGGCTTCAAATTTAAAACGTGCATTTTCACAAAATGCAAGTAAATCGAAAAGTATGAGGTGAAATTTAAGCTCTTTTTGCAAACTGTTAAGATTTTCATCTTCTGTCATTCATTAGTAAATCTCCTACATGGATAATATCTGCAAAATCAGATGCAAATTTTTTTAAGCATAAAACAAAGCTTGGTCTTGTCACTTTTCTTATAGATTATTTCTTATATAGCCCTTTACTGTGGCCATTACGAGGCTAATAAGTAAGGTACAGTGGACCAGATTACAATCATTTTGCAGTCAAATTTCAAGAGTATTTCTTCTGCATGCCCAAACATTTTTCACTTTGGGAAAATATGCTAGCAGCAAATAAAGTTAAATTATAGCTCTGAACATATTTAATTATCATTTTCCTTACATGCTATGAAAAATACAGGTAATATAGTTTTTGCTGAATGAAGCTGGGCACATAGTGGACAATTTGGTTCAACCACTGGTCCGAAAACACTGTATTTACATCACCCGTATCTCATTAAGCTTAAAAATAAGGCCAAGGTACCAGATTTACCAAGGAGCAAATCATGGAATTTGAACATGTGCTGCTGCAGGCATTATCTCATGAATGCTTAAAAGAAACATTCACAGTAATGCCATCCCATGAGCATGCTTATTTGGAATCCTAGCATACATTTTTCAGAATCTAGACAGCTTGCTTGGTGGAATTCGTAAACTTATACAATCATACTGCATCTTTGTAACAGTCAGTAATAATTAAGGCCCAATGATAATAAATTGTGCTTCCATTCTTCTGATTGCAGGAACCTGAATTTCTTCAACATTTTCATGTAGACCCTATCTGTTTGGTTTGACTCGCTCTTCAAAATTGCAGAGATGGCATTTGAAACAATTGTGCATTGTTTTTTTTACTTAATACCTTTGTTTATTTATCATGCTATATTCCAAGGATAACTTCTTTGCATGTCAAACCTTGACCATAACCAACAAACTACTGAAATAGGAATGTAACATGAAAGAACGAAGATATTCCAAATTTAGCTTTCAATTATAAATCCGATTAAAAAAACAGCCCCTATGAAGGGTTTTCACATACAATGCACAAAAGTCAAAAATCGAAATTTTGAGAAAACTCATTTTAAACCATATACTGTCAATCACAAATAAATTCATATTGTAGCAAAGTCAACAACTAAAGGTTATTTCATTTTAACATATATGGCACTCAGGGAAGGAAGTTTTTAAAACAATATATACCTTTTTACTCTGATTATTCAAAGAGTTTATCTGAACACAGACAAAATATTAAATTGCATCTAAGTGTAACTACTCAATATTAACAGTACCTTCCTTTGTAAGTAAGTTTTACATGAACAGCTCTAATTTTTGCTAAATTTGTATCAATGTGAACATAAGGTCATGTTCATTTGCTGCAACCATTTTATACTAACCATGTCATGCAAATATGCACCTATGGATATGGAATCTAGTATTTTCAAGATATACTGCGACATGATTTGTCTAGAATTTTATTTTCAGCACCCTAACTGTATGATGCAGTTTCTTTAACTTGCAGTTTGAAAGTATACTTGTTTTTTAATAAAGGTATGGTATAGCATACAAGCACAGAACATGCTTTTTAACAAAGACATTAACACTATTAACACCTATAATTTATACTTTTGCACAATGATAATTTGTAAACATTTATTGCTGCTAATATGCTGCAATTAAATATTTGCCAAACTTTAATACCATATTTTCCGGCCTATAAGTCAATTCGGAGTATAAGTTTAATTCACCAATTTTGTAAATTTTCCATCCTTTATCCAGATACAAGTCGATTCGGAATATAAGACAAGGTCAGGTCAATATTGTATATCAATATTTTACACTAGTAATGGCATCATTGTATGATATTCATAATTACCGACAATAGTGAAATTGCTTTAAAGATGCTAACATGCTTGTGATTTTACATCTGAACAAATCACTGCTATATTCTGTCATCAATTGAAACAGCTGAATAAACAGTCCATGCATGTTTTATTATAACTGAAAGCACATCCATGTTGTAGTTCATTTTATAACCTGTAGTTATGAGCGTAACTTATATAAACTTTCAATGACACAATCCATATATGTCAATTTGGAGTATAACATAAAGATCTGACTTTAAAGTAAAAAAGTATCGACTTGTAGGCCAGAAAATATGGTAGGTAGTAAGTACACAGAAAATATGGTAGGTAGTAAGTACACAGAAAATATGGTAGGTAGTAAGATGCATAATACTTAAACTATTTTATTTCTGTCTTAATTCTTTCCTAAAGGTTCTCTTTTATATAATCAAAAGTTCTCATTAGATACTGGTACTTTTACAACTGAACGTTAATGCTCATTACATAGGCTTTTTATTTTGCGCAAGCTACTACAAAAGATTGAGAATGTGAATTTCGCAATGGGAAAAATAGGAAATTACACAAAACAGGTTATTACTGCAATTCTAAGCACAGAGAGCCTTTGGAATAAATTGACAATAAAAAAGTTAGTTTCCTTGTGGGTAGGACTAAGCAAACAGTTACAAAATGTATTCATTTCATCTGCAGTTTATTCCATTTTTGATCCCTTTTTTGAGGCTTTATTTGTTCATTAAGTATGAAAAAATTTATTTGAAAAACAAATTGCATGAATGTTGTTCATTAAATTATTTTGGTTCCTCATTTTAGTCCATTTTAATTTATTTATTTTACTTTATTTGTTGATCGAGAAACTTTGTCATGACAAAACAAATTATTTCTTTGTGTACCTTCAATGTGACATTTACTAAATCATTTCCTGCAACAAATCAGTAATTTGGGAATGGGTCTCACATTCTTTTGACATTTTTTATCTGATAATTTTCCAATCAAAATTCTTCTGAATCTTTATAGTTTGGCTCTGTAGAGATAAAATAGTCATCGAAAAATCCAAATAAGAACTCAAATGTTGGTCTGTTCTCTGCTTTTTTGTCCCAGCATTTCAGCATCATTTCATACATGGAGTCTGGACAATTTCCTGGCTTTGGTATCCTGTAACCACGATCTACTTGTTCGAGTACTTCTCGGTTTGCCATGCCTAAAAGAATAACAGATAATTATGTTTCAGCCAGATGAAATAAAATTCCATCTTGTGTCACAAAACATAAATATATATAATAAAAAAAACATACTATGGAATCAAGAATCTCTCACCTGTTTCTAGATGTTGTATTAATGCTCTATCAGATCATGTTTGATACCTATGTCTTTCCATGTCTACCACAGGTGGTAATAACCAGTGATATATATATATATATATATATATATATATATATATATATATATATATATATATATATATATATATATATATATATATATATATATATAAAACAATGTTGATATGATTGTTTATCCAAGAAGAGTAATGATAACAAGATTTTCAAGATGGCAACTGTAGTTCAAATATTGAGGTTGGACTGGTACCAATTTCATACAAGATTTTCAAGATGGCCACTGTAGTTTATATATTGAGGTTGGACTGGTACCAATTTCATACAAGATTTTCAAGATGGCCATGGTGGTTCAAATATTGAAGGTTGGACTGGTACCAATTTCATACAAGGTTTTCAAGATGGACAATCTGGTTCAAATATTGAAGGTTGGACTGGTACCAATTTCATACAAGATTTTCAAGATGGCCACTGTGGTTCAAATATTGAAGGTTGGACTGGTACCAATTTCATACAAGATTTTCAAGATGGCCACTGTGGTTCAAATATTGAAGGTTGGACTGGTACCAACTTCATACAAGACCCACTGGGTATGAAATGAAGTCTTTCAAGAAAAGCCCAAGTAGGTTCAACACACATTTATTACTTCTGGTTCAGTACCCACAAATGTAGTCGGGTCTATATATTTAGAGCATTTTTATCCTCTCTCATTTAGCATGTGACAGAATTGGATTTAGGCATACTTGGTGCTAATTAAGTAATTGTTTATTGTTTAGGATTTCAGCTTTATGGTGTGGTTGTTACTTTATATCGGCAACAGTGCTGAGCAAGTAATGAGGCACTGTTGCTGATCCAGAAGTGAAATCTGTGACCCATCGGTTGGTGCTTTGTTTAGTCCAGCCTCTCAACAACAAAAATAATACTGGACAACCTATGACAAGAACTTCATCATGAATTAATCTTTGAAAGTATTTTATAAGATAACATTTATTATGATTTGGACAGTGGAAAGTGCAGTACCAAGAAACAAATGTAGAGACTATAGTATATAGAAAATATATCCTTGACCTTGGTCCAGACACCAGCCTGGTGCCATTTTTATTTAGGACCACTATACATCATGACAAGACTATTAGTGAAAAATAAAGCCATACTGATATAACCATCCATTACGGAGTAGTAGTGATAACAAGATCTTCAAGCAGCCATATTGGATGTCTGAGTGGTACAATTTTCCCATACGACCAACAAGACCATGAGAGGAATGTGTGTGTCATATTTTACAGTAATCATAACTTGAGGAGTAGTAACAATGTGTTAATGTATGGACAATGGACAAAAGGCTGGATGGACAATGACCACTGACTCAGAAGAAATGCACAAAGACATATGCATACATAAAGCTTTCAAATGTGGTAATTTCTGAGGTCCTTTTATCCCTGATTGCCTATTTGGAATTTATTTAATAAACCAGCACATACTACATCAAAGAAACTTCCTGAATGCCTGTTTAACTTGAGGTGATAATCCGGTCTGGTTGTGCTATGAATCAACTATATAAACAAATGGCAGCTGTTTAGCAGAGAAATTCCAGAAGCACCTGCATGGAAATAGTGCAAGGGCCTCCAAATGCACGTACACTGAATAGAAATGTAGAAGCACCATCATACTGGTATTACACTGTAATGAAGTAAGGGTGTCCAGGTAGGTTTGTATGTGGGAAAGGATTAATTCATAGGTTTATGGACAGTTTCCAGCTGCATGCTAAATTTCTTTTTTTTCTTCTTGTCTTACTGAAAGATCTTGAGATGAAACAATGAAACTGACCCCTCACCAATTTTGTGACATGTACACTCCTGACAGCATCTAACTTCTGTTTACTAGACATTGATTTTAATTTAGTAGTTTTGATGTCAATTCCTCTTGCTGTCTTCAATCATATTAATTCTATATTACCATCAATACAGATTACAAAGCCAAGGTCTGCCTGCATGCTGAGTACATTGAGCAAAGCATTGCTTTAAATCATGCAAAATTCACTTGCATGTCTCAAGGTTGAGCAAGATATGCTACAAAATGATTAGTCATCAAAAGCAAAAACAAAACCCATCGAGAAAGTTAAAAAATATATGCCAATGAACAAATTTTTTAAAAAAATATTTTTTTCTAAATGTCCATGGGGCAACAAGTAAGCATGTATCCGAATAAACTTAGTTTTTCAGGGATCATCTCAAGGAAAAACAAAATGTGTTTTAAAATTTAAAAAATTATAAGCAAATGAAAACAATGCACCAAAACCTTACTGAATGTTTTTAATGAAAATCATAACTGCTGATAATGACAAAACAAAAGTGACTTGTGTCTTTCTTCCCACCAACATGGGCTTGCAAATAAAGAATCAAATTTATGTCAGTTTTTGTTTGTTTTTTAAATTAATTTTTGTTGCTCACACAGATACTGAAAACATAACTTGAAAAACACAAAGGCCAAGGCTTCAACTTTGAGTTAACGTTTTCTGCTGTTTTAATTTTTGTGGCTGCACACAAAAGAATATTTTCTGAGTAAAACTGATGCCTTTCAATTGATTTACAAAAGTTACATCTCTCCCTTAAACACCCAGATAATTCGCAAACTGCTTATAATACAGTTTCAAGCATGGCTCCCATGTTTTTATTGAAAAAAAACAACCCAGAATTGACTCTTATTTACTGAATGTAAAGAAAATCAAAACCTTGATATAAAGCAGTTGGTGACATGAAAATGGTGGATGGTGACAGCATGAAATTTGGAACTTTAACAAGTCATATATTTTGTTAAATTTCTTTTCAAAACAAAAATTCTCCGTGCACTGTAAAAAAAAACCCAGTAAAGTGTTTAACACCATTTTTTAGCACATGATATGCAATACATAGCGGTTAGTATTAATGCTGGAGGAAGAACCCAGGAAGACCCCCGTAAAGAGCCACTGACCCACAAGAAGCTACTGGCAAACTTTCTCATATACCCACAATTGCCGAATCTAAGACTCGAACCCATGCAGACAGGTGAGATAGCAGTGATCCATAATGAAGAGTGCTTTAGACCACTTGACCACTCGGGGCCCCCAAGGTGATCATATTATGAATATTAACTGTACATGCTCCCATCCTAGTCTTCCTTTTCTCACTATCATGATGTGATGGCAATCTATTCTTAAGTTTTCCCAGGTCCATCATGCATTCACTTCTGCTTGGATTATGTTTTTGAATCCCATCATGCACAAGTTATCTAGGGAGATGCATACCAAAGCTGTCTTAAATTTAGTACATAGTAAGAAACTATTTTTAATTTTTGTTCATAAAATTCATACCTGGATATGGCACAACTCCCTTTGTGACGATTTCCATCAGTAATATGCCATAGGACCAAACATCAGACTTTATGGTGAACTTGCCAAACAAGGCTGCCTCTGGAGCAGTCCACTTGATTGGGAATTTGGCACCTGTAAGAAGAAAAGAATGTCAAGAAATGCCTAATTTGGTAAATTATGTACTCATACAATCAAACAGATTCTCACTGGTATTGTGTACATTTTCTAACATCAGCCAGTTTCAAATGTTTGAATAGCAGGTGCTATTTGAACATTTATTTTATTCTGAGTATGCAAGACAAAGGTCTTTTCTACAAGCATCTGTCATACTGCTGTGTAGATTTAATATCAACTTCCAGTAAGCTTTATACCTTGACAAATTTCAAATCAATCAATCAGTTTCGATAATCATTTTGAAATTTCAACTGCAAAGTACAGAGATAAAGTAAATCTTTGAGAAAATTGCATTTTTCAAGAATACTTATCTAATCACATTTAAATAGGGAAATAAACTCCACTACTTATTGAACCTAGTAATCCCAGAAATAAAAAAACTTTTGACTTTTCTGTCCATGAACCATATAGACAAAGGGAAGAAACTCTTACCCATTACCTCCACTTACCATATATATATATATATATATATATATATATATATATATATATATATATATATATATATATATATATATATATATATATATATATATATATATATTGAGTCAAAGTCGTAATTTGGAAAAATAAATGATAGAGACAGGCAGGACAATTAATACAAAATAGTGTGAAACCTGCACCTATATTATTAAGAATATGTCACAAATGGGCAATTTATTTCTCTGTCCATCTTTGTTTTATAAAATCTAGTGAATTCCAAAACTCCTTTAAATTAATTTATGTGACAAGTCCATAAATCTGAATATAGGTCATATAAAAATATTCACTAGAACAAAATGCTGGGATGGTGTAAGATTTGACCAATCTTATTCACTAGAACAAAATGCTGGATGGGGTAAGATTTGACCTATCCTATTCACTAGAACAAAATGCTGGATGGGGTAAGATTTGACCTGTCTTATTCACTAGAATAAAATGCTGGGATTGGGTAAGATTTGACCAATCTTATTCACTAGAACAAAATGCTGGATGGGGTAAGATTTGACCTGTCTTATTCACTAGAATAAAATGCTGGGATTGGGTAAGATTTGACTTATCTTATTCACTAGAATAAAATGCTGGGATTGGGTAAGATTTGACCAATCTTATTCACTAGAACAAAATTCTGGATGGGGTAAGATTTGACCTGTCTTATTCACTAGAATAAAATGCTGGGATTGGGTAAGATTTGACCTATCTTATGCACCAGAATAAAATACTGGTTGTGGTAAGATTTGACCTGTCTTATTCACTAGAATAAAATGCTGGATGTAGTAAGATTTGACCTATCTTATTCACTAGAATAAAATGCTGGATGCGGTAAGATTTGACCTGTCTTATTCACTAGAACAAAATACTGGGATGGTGTAAGATTTGACCTATCTTATTCACTAGAACAAAATGCTGGGATGGGGTAAGATTTGACCTGTCTCATTCACTAGAATAAAATGCTGGGATTGGGTAAGATTTGACCTATCTTATTCACTAGAAATCCAATCAAGAGAAATAAAAGAAGACTGGTCCTGCCCTTCAACAAAGATGAATTTACTGTGTTTTGACTGTTGTCATCAAAAATATGCCACAGCTGCATTTGACAATGCTGATATGAACAGGGGGACAACACAGATAATTGTGTTTGCGAATATCTCCATGGGTTGAGATTGAATAGGAAAGCACAGAACATAATTCCTTGGTAGCCACACATTAATTCAACAGCATTAAAATACGCATTGATCAGATTTAGGCAAATTGCAAAAGAAGTGTGACTGATCATGCCATTTCCATTTAGAACTTGTTGAGCAGGTTGAGAATTATGATTAACATGTGCTTCCTGTTGGGTTTGGAAACCAGAAAAACTCTGGAATAAAATTCCCAAGAGTTCAACATTCAAAGTGACCTTGTTTCCTATTCCCATTGTTAAAAATCCTCTTAAACTGCAAGGTCTGCTGCTACCTGATATTCGACTTGAAACTGCTTCTATTCAATGATGTTCTGCCTTCACATACCTCTGGTGATGAGGTCACATCAATCTGATGTGACCTAAACTGATGCAGCCTAAACACCTGAGGAGGCTTAAACACCATTCAAAGTAGTTAGGAAAGTAGGGGAGGCAGCTCTTGTGCTCTTGTACTGGTGCTTCCATATATAGTTCTAAATTGCTATAATGCATTTCTGGATATAATGCAGTAAAGCTATGGTCCCTATCATCTAAATTATGAAAATTATAATTAAAAAAAAATATTTTTAACATCTAGTATCTGCTAAAAGCTTTACATCAAAGCTACTGTACTTGCTTTGAACATTGCCAGAATGTTATATTATGGTCAAAGTCTAACTCTAATTAGCCATTTTTGTATTCAAGCAATAGCAGAATGTTATATTATGGTCAAAGTCTAACTCTAATTAGCCACTTTTGTATTCAAGCAATTGCAGAATGTTATATTATTGTCACAGTCTAACTCTAATTAGCCATTTTTGTATTCAAGCAATTGCAGAATGTTATATTATGGTCACAGTCTAACTCTAATTAGCCACTTTTGTATTCAAGCTATAACAGAATGTTATATTATTGTCACAGTCTAACTCTAATTAGCCATTTTTGTATTCAAGCAATTGCAGAATGTTATATTATGGTCACAGTCTAACTCTAATTAGCCACTTTTGTATTCAAGCAATAGTGTTTTAACAGGATACTGCACACAAGAAATTACCCATGTCTCTAATAAGCCATAATTGTCAAATATTGTATTTGGTAAAATATACAGACCTTTTGCATTTGCCCTTAGCATGTTCTATTAATCACCTCTGCAAAGCTTTTATCAAGAATAGTATGTCGGCACTCTATGCATCCAAGTGTATGTGGTGCCAATGGGAAAAGAACAATGCTGATCATTGGCTCTCCCAAAAGAAAGCCTTCAAATTCTGCAGGTCCTGGATCTTAACCAAAAAGACCTTCAGAAACATGAGCACTGATCCTATAGATCCATTTTGCAGACAGTGGCAATGGACACTACCAGCAATAAAATGTAACAGCATGACAATGTCAGGCAACTACAGCTGCAGTGTCAAACAGCCAGTTGATGGGTACATACCTAGCAGTGGTATTACAATGTCAGGCAACTACAGCTGCAGTGTCAAACAGCCAATTGATGGGTACATACCTAGCAGTGGTATGGGGATTCAATACACATGTGTTTCTTCCCTTTGACTAGTTGATATACGGTTGAGACTAATATATGGTCTTCATGGAAGAGCTGGATTTGAGAGCTAGCAGGGTATATATCATGATGTTAATGATAAGCACACATTCATAAAGTGAAAAACAAGCTCTCCAACATGTGTAGATACATGTCAAAAGTTAGATCTGTTTATTTATGTTTGAAGGTCTCTACTGAATAGTTAATTCTCCAACTCATGATTGCACTATATAAGTATATATATATATATATATATATATATATATATATATATATATATATATATATATATATATATATATATATATATATATATATATATATATATATATATATATATGATCTATTTCTGACAGTAATTTAACCAACAAGATGAGAAAACACATGAATAATTTGCATGTGACTGCATATCTTAACCATGCTTGTGATGTATTATTTTGGTCCACCAAATTTATCACTCTTTACTTATTTACTCAATTATTTATTATTTTTGGAAAATATCTTGATAAGAAAGTTTCTGAAATTAAAAAATGAAATAAATTTTATTTAGTATTAACAATCTTTTTTGATCTGAAATGTTCACAAATTTCATGGGAGTTTGTAATAAAAATTGAATCAATTTTCAAACATAAGACCAATCTTGAAACAAATTTAAGTTGTCAAGGCAACCTCTCAAAATCCATAATTTTTTCATCTTGTCCAAACTGTAGAATATATTACAGCGATATCTGCCTCCAATTTAGCATGGAGAAAATACCATAAATATCTGCTTACCTTGTTTTGGATTATATTCATCATCTTCAATTATTTTGGCCAAACCAAAGTCAGCCACTTTAGCAATATTGTTCTCCCCAACCAAAATATTCCTTGCAGCCAAGTCTCGATGAATCAGCTTGTGTTGTTCCAGGTAGGCCATTCCACTGGCAATCTGTAATATTAACAATTAACTTCTTCAGCATAAAATAGTCATGTCTCCTTAATTCAGTACAAGCTAGTGCATTTCAAACTGCTGGATTTATCCAACTAACTAATAACCAGACACAAATTTTAATACAACCACTATTAGTCATAGGATGCTGATTTTCATCATGTATATGGTTGCTTTCAGACCCAACAAAGATTGATTTGTCTGAAGTTTCCTTCCGCACCCGAGACATATCCACAAAGTATCAATTAAATGCCATTTTTAAAACCCACAAAAAACTGAATCTCACAAAACTTAAAAGAACTTATAATTGCAGTATTTTCTTGTAAGGGCTTCTTATAAATGCAATTGCTGACTAAAAGGTCATCATATTAGCATATTAGACTGTTTCCTTCTAATGTAATATGATTTGTTTGTTTATTTTATTAGGATTTTTAACGTAGCTTTAACAATGTTTCAGTTATTTCGCTATGATGTTTGCATTGAGGCAGCTTATAGTGATGTCTAGTACTGGGGTATCATGCCGCAGACATGTAGCATGATGTCCCACCCAGTCATATTATCCTGACACCAGGCTGACCAGTCCTAACACTAACCTCTTAATGCTGAGTGTCAAGTGAGGCAGCTGTTAATACCATTCCTGTAAGTCTCTGGCATGACTTGGCCGGGGATCAAACCCATGACCTCCCACTTCTGTGGCAGACACTAACCACTAGGCCACCGGAGTGGTTTGATATGTTGTTGTTGTTGTAGGCTTTCAACACCATTTTTCAGCACACATGGTGGCCAGTATTATTAGTTGAGAAGAACCTGGGAAAACCCACAGAAAGAACCACCGACAAACGAGAAGCTACTGGCAAGTTTTCTCACATAACTACATTAGCCGAATCTTAGACTTGAACCCATGCAGACAGTTGAGATGGCAGTGATCCGTAATGGAAAGCACTTTAGACCACTTGGCCATTCAGAGCTCCCTGGTTTAGTATGATTTGAGATTCATTATAAAACAAGTGGCCCATGTTGATTTAAAATAACTCATCTGCCAGACCTATTCGTAAAACAACTGGGCCACAGATTCTGAGTAGGCAGGATGCTCTCTCAATAATTGTTTTCCAATAACCCTGCCATTTCACATACTACAAAATCAGCAGTTTCACGATATTTCAAATTTATGATCATTGTCCTTATTTCATGCCAGATGGTCCAGTAATCAACTACTTCTATGGTGGGAAGCTGCTTTCTAGTAAAATTTCACTAAGCAATTTATTTGAAGTTGTTCAAGTTTTTTCTATTAATAGTAACAACAACCATATCTGATGGTGAAACTCATATTTGTATCAATTTGAAAGCTCTTTGTTCCAGGATACCTTCTGCCACATTTGAACTCTTAAGCTAGAATGCTTTCTCTCAAATCTTGTCAAATTCTGCTGAGTGATTTTTGAGATATTTAAATTTGCTCTATTTTATTAACAGTAACTATATTTGACGGTTAATTTTTTAAATAATGCATTAGATTCTATTAGTAACAGTAACTATATCTTTCTAAAAACAAATGGCATTTCTAATGCACAATATAATAATTCAGTCATGCCTGGCTACAGAAAAGAGAAGCCTGGATGTCTTTTAAATGAAATTAAACAGCATGTCACACAATTTTACAACACTTAAGTTACTGCAACTCTGTCAAGAGTTTAAAGTGTTTGTTTATTTTAATTATCTCATTCACTGTTAGCCTTAGCAAGACAATGATTTTCTCACACTGTCCAAAATCTAGGCCAATTAAAGTACAAATACAGGCAGGACTATACTCTAAAAAATAAGTATTTTCTTTTGTTAAAATTTACTAATTACTAACAGCAAAATGTAACTGACTCATATTGTGACTGAAAATCAATTATTTTTGTTGATCTTCTGAGGTTTCTTTACACGGGTATATCCAGTTTTCACAAATAACATTTGCTTCTGTACCAGAAGAAGGCGAGGATGTTAGTATTTATGTACCGACAAACTGTAAAATATGTTTTTAGTTTTTAAAGTTAACCATCTCACCATCAAATTCTATAAGAAGCTAACTTACAGTTAGAAACCAATTTATTCCTTTCATACAGTTCCAAGTTCCATAAAACCTCCCAAAACCATCTACAAGAACACAACACTAGAAACAGATTCATCTAATTCCTTTGATGGATTGCATGACTTTGATATTCAAGATAAAAACAAAACAAATGAAAGCACTCCTCTTTCTGTTTCATAGAGGTTAATCCTATTGGTCACTTTCTGCTTTATTCCATATATGTTGGAAGAACAGGTAATCATTGTACATTGATTGACTTCATTAAAATAAATACTGGGCAATGAATTTTTATTTTAAAAATACCATTAGTGCTTTTATTCACTCTTGTTCAAACAAATTATGTGTAATAACCAAGTGTTTGGTGGGGTATATTGAAATGGAAGGGAGGGACCAGTTTGGTTTGGAATTTTGCAGGTTTCTATTTATAGATTATTGAGTCACATGATCTAGACATGCTGAAGTTGAAGGCTTTTACTCGCACCAACATGGAAACACTTATACTTTTACAGAATTCGATTTAAATATATTGTGTAAAACAAATTAGGTATTTTTAGCCACATTTAATGATGCTAAACTGATAATTTTTCAAATTTACAGACAAGATAAAATTTGTGATGCTGTGTGGGACAAACTATATTGTCATGGTGTTGACATGTGGTAATGTTCATTTTGAACGCAGCTACTGTATAGGTCAGAAAGGCATTCAGTCAATATCCTTCCTCTGAAGTATTGTCTATAAGATAATTCTCTCCATTCTATGCAAGTAATAAACCATGCATGATTAGGATTTATACCAGTAAAATTTGGTCTTGTACCTTTCCAATCCTTGCCGGTGGGAAGTACCGGTAAAAGCGGAAATGCCAGATCATTTCTTGTAAAATTTCTCAGAGATGGATTTCATTGAATTAATGCAGGTCCACGTTACTTTGGACCATAACTTATGCTCAAAATAACAGGGTTATCAACTTGACAGGGGTCAACATAAGTGTGGAAAAATTAGTATAACAAAGAAGGATTTTTTTTGGGACTGGACCAAAACACTCAACATACACAGGTTCTCAAGATAACCAAGGTCAGGACAAGTGGGTTTGACAATATGTAACAAAAAAGACTGTCGACACCTTGAATAAATAAAGTATAGGTTTTCCTAATACTCTGTGTGCAACCTATGTCAAACATGGTCAAGAAAATTACTCAATTATAAAAGTTTTCTGCAAAACTCTTTCTAATAAACAGCCAGACTGGCTCTAACCTTTGACTTTTTAATCCTAAATTACCTCCCTTACAAAGTTTGGACCAGGTATAGATCTGAAACTAAAGTTATTATGCAAAAGTATTTTTCTTTTCTTTCATTCACAAATGACCCTACTATTATCATGCACAAATCATTTCTTCACTTGATGTGACCTAGACCTTTGACCTTTAGGCTCAAAAGTCAGAGGCTTCATCCTTGTCCCAAATGCAAGCTCTAAGGTCAAGCTAGAGTTTAATTTTAGGAAGTGACATTACAGAAACTACATTGTAACAAATTTTAACTGCATAACTAGATTACATTATTGTAATTGCAAGTTAGTAAAAATGCCTAATCAACAACCCTTTATCAATATAAAAAAAAATGTTGTTATGCTTTCTAAAAGATCACAATAAAGGCACTTTCAAAAATTTCTAAATGCGCTTGTAACAACCCCTGTACCATAAACATGAGAGCAAATGCACGTCTTCAGATCATACTTTTCAGCCTCATTTCGTTGTTATGGATACCATAACTATTCATACATAAAATTACACACGTTTCCTTCATATTCAGTATGTGAATGAAGCTGAACTCAATTTCCAACTGAATTAACACAGACATGAGTGTATCTATGTAGAACTTGCCTTATCATATAGAAGTGGAAAAAAAAAACAGGTATTGAAAGATGGACAGATTGGGTCATAATAAAATACACTCTGCCCAACAACAGATGGATAAAAAAAGAGAACTCTGCATATGATTTGCCATAACCAAGAATTATGATTGTAAAACTATACATGACTAAGTGGAAAATACTCCAACCACTCAAACGGGTATATCTGTTAATTCTGTCAAAGGCATCTGCTCTAAGGTTAGGAACAAATGCTAAAATTTACCTGGGCAGCCATGTCCACCATAACTAACAGAGAAATGCTTCTTCCCTCACCCTCTCTCAGGTAACTAAGAAGACTTCCTTTGGACATGAGTTCTGTGATAATGTAAATTGGTTCTTCCTGGGAGCAGACGGCATATAGACGGACCAGCTTATCATGCCTACATTGCTTCATAATCATGGCTTCATCAAGGAAAGCTTTTGCAGACATTGTCCCGGGTTTAAGCGTCTTAATAGCTACATCTGTTGTCTTGTTCCACTTGCCTGAAAAAATACATTTCATGAAGTAGAAAGTGCAAATTTGTCATAGAAAATTTAAATCAAAGAATGCTGAAAGAATCTACAGCAACACAAGACAAAATGCCTTGCTTTCGGTCAATATCTTAAAAGCCTATTATTTTCTTTCATTTGTGTTCATACAACTGAGCTTACCAGCAATATATGTTTGCAAAACAGTAACTGCCGTTACAAATTTGCCAACTGCACCTAAAGAACAACAGTTACCATTGTCAATAAAATTCTGCTATACCTAAACAACAACAGTTACCATTGTCAATAAAATTCTGCTATACCTAAACAACAACAGTTACCATTGTCAATAAAATTCTGCTATACCTAAACAACAACAGTTACCATTGTCAATAAAATTCTGCTATACCTAAACAACAACAGTTACCATTGTCAATAAAATTCTGCTATACCTAAACAACAACAGTTACCATTGTCAATAAAATTCTGCTATACCTAAACAACAACAGTTACCATTGTCAATAAAATTCTGCTATACCTAAACAACAACAGTTACCATTGTCAATAAAATTCTGCTATACCTAAACAACAACAGTTACCATTGTCAATAAAATTCTGCTATACCTAAACAACAACAGTTACCATTGTCAATAAAATTCTGCTATACCTAAACAACAACAGTTACCATTTTTGTGTTAATTTCTAAACATTATTCATCCATGGTGACAGATCCATAAGTCAATCATTTTTGTTTATAATTTCTATTCAATAATTCTTGTTGATTATTTCTTTAAATTACATGTTATAATTCATTCCTGTTAGTAACAATATTATTTTTCCTTTCATCTGTTGTTTAACACATCATAGTGCACATCATTTCGTTAAATCCATTTTTTGGTTTTATGTACATGAATTTTATGACAGATTTAATTATTTTTCAAATCATATAATTTTTTCTTATTTCCAAAATGCTTTTAGTGTTTTCACTGTGACCTAACCCAATCCTTGATCATCCTGCAATGTATAGTGAAATCAATACAAAATTTATTTCTCTATGTGATGCAGTGAAATTTAAAAGACAACATTATTGTGAACTAAATCTTAAATAATCCTAAATCTCCAATCACAAGTTTAAACGCACAGAATGTTCCAAATGAATTCCATTGGTCATGACTGTGCTGATGTACTAATAGTACTAATGTTCAGACTAGACTTGCAACATTTGAAGCCATTGTAAAGTTTGTCTCTAAAGTTGCTTGACTAAAGGTTCTGAAAAAGTAATTTTTTACACTAATCATGTAGTAAAATATGTAGTTCCTTGTTTGTTTCATATGGATGACATTTTCATTGTGTAATGTTGCACTTTTAATTTTACTTTCTTCAAGTTTTATGTGAAGTTAATTTGCTTAGTTGTTACAAGGAAAAAGACAATTTTACAAATTCTTTTAAAAAGTAAAAAACGTTTCCTGTAACTGTGCCAGATCTGTGACAAAAGTTTCCTAGATTTGTGTTCCATATCTTTGGTACAATCTGTAGCAAACATCGGACACAACTTTCAACTGCTACTCGGCCAATAAGTATACTTGAAAACTGATCTGCGTAAGAAAATAAAACTGCAACAAGAATGCTGTTTTTGTTGTTGGGTTTAATGCCAGATTTCAGCACAAGATAGGCTATACATGGCAGTTAGTATGAGTGGTGGAGGAAAAACCCAGGAAAACCCCGGAAAGAACTACTAACCCACGAGAAGCAACTGGCAAGCTTTCTCACATACCCCACAACGATGCAGCAAATACAAAATATATTTGTGCAGGGCTGTTATAAATAAACACATATTTGTTTCAACTAGGTGCTTGAGACCTCATTTCAGAGTAAGGAATTACTGAACAGATATATGTTACTGGGTTTGTCTCACCCACAAAAAAACCCAATTATAAACTGAATATTGTACAAATCTGGATTTATAAAAATTTAAAAAAGGAAATTTGCAAAAAAAAACTTTTGTGAATTAAGTATTGACACCAAGTACATAATATATTACTGATGGTGACTCATTGTTTCTAAAACTTCAGTTTTATCACCAAATTATTACATAGTTTATGCTTGGTTATACTGTGACTGTCAGTCATGGACAAATCTACTTACCTTTCCAAACCTCACCAAACTGGCCAGCACCAAGTTTTACAACAAACTCCAAAGAATCTCGCGGTATCTCCCATGCATCTTTTGTTTCCCGGGACAAATCATCCATTACAGGCTTTGGTTTGGAACATGGATTGGTCAAGACCTTGCAGAGTCCATCTGCCTGTTCTGTAAGCAAAAGGAACAGATGATATTTACTGGAATATCAAACTTTATTCTGGTCGAATGCAACACTGCAAAGGCATGGGACTTTAGGTTATTATTTTATCAGTTTCCTTGGAGAGTTGAGAAAGCATGAAGATTTATCTAAGATATAGAAGATTTCTTCTTACTAAAATTAATGACTGCAGAACTTAAATTCTAACTAAAAGGTTTTTTTAAAAAAACATCATTCTATCTTCAATAATGTTGACCATAACTTTCATATGTATTGAGTAAGGTGTGTAAACAATTCTTCAAGTATAAGGTAAAATAACAACAGGCCCAAGAGGACCTGTGATCACTCAACTGACACAGCTGCCTATGAGCCAAAGTTTCAAACATCAACTTCATATGTCCAGTGTTGAAAGAACTTGTCAGGATGCTTTCATTAAAAGCTGGTCAAATTTTGCTCAATGGATTTACCTTGAGAAATTTGTTTAATGATTTGTTTTCTATATTTAGTACACCACTCCCTCGATAACTCATGCACTCTTAAATCATGAACCCGCTTATAAAGTGGAGTCAGGTGTTCATCCCATTTTTTTAAACAGAAAATCTAAAAAAAATAATCCCTATTTATTGAACCTGAAGAAAAATGCGATTAAAATTGATAACGGAAACGTTGATATATCGCTCGTTTATTCATCAAAAATATTTGATAGGAACTGGAAATTTTAATCAACATTATGAAATATCAAATTTAAAAATAGGTCAATAACATTTTACATTTTCTTTACAAACAACATTCCAAGTACATCACAATTAAGGAAATTTTCATCAATGCAAATGTCCATTACACACAGTGGAGGCAGAACTTTAATAAATACAAATTAAATAAATATTTTATCAATTGAGATTTGTGTTCTAATTCTATCTTTTAGTTCTTTTTAAGTGTAATCATCATAAATGCAAGGTGTCCTCTTGTGATTAAATGTAAAATGCATAAATCTGTCATAACAGCTATGTCCACGAGTGTTTCCAAGAGAACTTAATTAAGTGCTGACCGTGTTTTGATAACTGACTTGCAGAAATACTCATGTGTGTGTGTATGTGTGTGTGATTTAGATTTTTAACGTAGTTTTAAAAAAAAAATCAGTCATATCGCTATGATGTCTGCAAGTGTGACAGTTTATAGTGATGTCTAGCACTAGGACATCATGCTGCAGACATGTAACATCATGTCCCACCCAGCCACATTATTCTGACACCAAGCCAACCAGTTCTAACACTAACCTCTTAATGCTGAGTACCAATCGAGGCAGCTGTTAATACCATATTTGTAAGTCTTTCATATGACTCGGTCGGGAATCAAACACACAAACTCCCGCATACTAATTTTTTTCATTTAAAGTTTTGACGTAGACAACTGTCTCATGAAAAAAAAAAATCTTGTTTGGTGGTGTATCAACAGTTAGTCTAGTTCCTTGCTCTGTTGATTCCCGATTTTGCAGAAAGCTATGAAACAGCACTATGGGAGCCAGACTCATAAATAAAAAAAGTGATGTAATACACATTTATTCATGTATACATAATGATTGTTGAAACCAGTTGGAACAATCTTTCACATATTGGACATTTTAAAAATAAATGTTATCTGAACAGAACAATGAAGAACTTCATTTGAAAAAGCACGGTATAATTTTTTTTATTGAAATGATTGTAAAATTAAGATTCAGTCATTAAATAGCCCAGTTCCCTAATGCTGCCGCCTGCCCCCCAACCCACCATTTTTAGATGTCAAAGCAAATCTTTTAACTTTTTGGAGGTCCCTTTGTATTTTGCGCCGTCACTTATTGTGTGGTCTATGTTTGTGGACCCCATTGTGTGCGAGTTGTACGAGAGGTGTACTTGTGGCCGTATCTGACACAGATCATTATCATCTCTATAAATCTGAAAGGTTCTCACCCTGAAACTCTTTCTGATAAATTTGATACATTGTCAAGTGGGTTTTCTTCGGAAATTAAGGTTAGAAGTTTTCTATTTTTATTACTGGTGGCCATATCTAAATGCCAATCAGTACCAACTGCATAAATTTGAAAGCCCTATATGGCAGTGAGTTTTCTGTCAGATTTGATAAAAAGTCAATTTAAAAGTTTTTGAGATATCCTCTCAAAGTTTTTATATTTTTGTACTGGTAGCCATAAGGGTCAACAGCTTCACTTGAATAAATCTGAAAGTCCTTTATGCCTGGATGCTTTTTGTGTCAAATTCTGTTTAATTGCTTTTGTTAGAATAATTCATTCAAAGACTTTTTAAAATGTTTTTATTAACAGCCACCATATCTGTTTCTCAATCAGCATAATTTTTATACACTTGAAAGCCCATCAGGAAAAGATGCTACATGCCAACTTTGATAAGATTCTGTTGAGTATTTTCTGAGAAGTTATTAAAATGTATTCTATATTTAATAAAAGCAGCTACATTTGTATCAAAATGCTAGCTAAATGCTAGAAGGCTTTCTGTCAAATCTTGTTAAATTTTACAGAGTACTTTTTCAAAAAGACATATTTTAATGGTGGCAATATTTTATGGTGTATTATTATGAAATCAAACTGAAAGCCTGTCATGCTATGAAGCTCTCTGTGAAATAGTCAAATTCTAAGCCTGTCATGCTATGATGCTCTCTGTGAAATAGTCAAATTCAAAGCCTGTCATGCTATGATGCTCTCTGTGAAATAGTCAAATTCTAAGCCTGCTATGATGCTCTGTGTGAAAAAGTCAAATTTTAAGCCTGTCATGCTATGATGCTCTGTGTGAAATAGTCAAATTCTAAGCCCGTCATGCTATGATGCTCTCTGTGAAATAGTCAAATACTAAGCCCGTCATGCTATGATGCTCTCTGTGAAATAGTCAAATTCTAAGCCTGTCATGCTATGATGCTCTGTGTGAAATAGTCAAATTCTAAGTCTGTCATGCTATGATGCTCTCTGTGAAATAGTCAAATTCAAGGCCTGTCATGCTATGATGCTCTCTGTGAAATAGTCAATTTCTAAGTCTGTCATGCTGTGATGCTCTCTGTGAAATAGTCAAATTCTAAGTCTGTCATGCTATGATGCTCTCTGTGAAATAGTCAAATTCTAAGTCTGTCATGCTATGATGCTCACTACGAAAGTCAAATTATGGGCTACAACTGCTCATCATCAGAATACAAATTTCAGTACTGGCAACCATATCTGATCAGAGATCTACATCATTTGTACAAATTCTCAAAGCCCTTCATGACAGGACACTATCAAATTTAGTCAAAATACTGCTGGACAGGTTTTGGAGTTGTTTAACATGTTCTACTGTTAGTAACGGTGGCCATATTTAATTATATGTAGGCATCATTATGCATCATTAGACAAAGTTTAAAAGCCTTAGTTACTAAAAACATGCTGTCAAATTTAGTCTAATTCTGCTGAACAGTTTTCAGAGGTCATTGCAGGTTTTTATATTTTTATAACAGATTGGAATCAACTGAATATATTGGAAATCCTGCTCCTCTTCCAGTCACCAGCAAGTTCTCTGTAGAACTTTATTGAATCATACAAGTGGTTCTCGAAGTGTTTAAAACAGCATATGGTGACATATCAAAGATGGCACATAAATGCATGATACATACCGGAAGCAAGACCATGATCATGATTGTCAAAGCTGCGATTGTCAATGAAACTCAGTGGAAAACTGAAAATGTATGAAAGGCAACTATCTTAATGTTTCCAATGATTATCACAAGTGAGGAAATTTTAACCAACTGGTCAAAAACTACATGTACCAAGTAGACAAGGAAAAACTATTACGTTTGGAACAAAAATATTTACATACTTTTGTAATGATCCACCAGTGCTATCAGCCGGTCAAACGTTCGCCTGGCTGCTATGTAACAGCCACCATTATCCAAGTTGCGTATTTTATAGTGCTTGGTACAGTCTCCTTTGTTCGGATCATGGTCTCTGATTGACAGGACATAATTTCCTAGAAAAGTTAAAAACAAAAAGCAGAAATTTCTGATTAATTTGATGATGATGATGATGATGATGATGATGAGATAATTTCAAATTTCAAATGGGAATATATATATACATAGCTAAAGTTTTCTTGCAACCTATGTGGCAGTCAGACAGTGATCTCCCCTTACATATAACATTTTGTAGCAAACTGTAAGAATACATCATTTACTACTGGAGTGAAAGACACACTCTATGGATGTAACTGTGGGATGGCTGGGAGGATGTATGTTTATTATAAGTGGGTAAGTATTCTTTAAGTAACATATTCAACTAGAAAATTTGGTTTCTTCATCAAATATGTTACCCAATCATAATACCTTAGGAGAATTGGTAAGAGGTGGAGGGATTTACATCCCCTTACCATCTTCGGTCCCCATGGTTATGTGAGAGATAGCTACCAGGTAACCCGACTGGAGGGTTGCAGCTTCAGAAGGGAAAAATCTCCACCCACTAACCAGCAAATCCAGTTGAAGTCATGAAGCCGCGGCTTAAGAAGCTGTCAATCGATCTGGAAGGGTGACCTGTTCAACTGTGGATATACGTCCAACTGACCAAATTGGGATGACAATCTCAGAGAAAAAAAGTTATAAATGACCAAATGAGACAGAGGTTACATGACAAAGTTAGGTTACATCATGGTAATGAAACATGATGACGTAGAGGTGATGACGTCATGGTGATGACGTCATGAGTGAGACTTGATTGTCTTGTTGGAACTTGGTTCTGCTGAGAGGTCATGCATTTCACAAATTCTGCCTGCCGTGTCAGTGATTATGGAGTAGTAACCTTTAATTTTCTCACTTCGTAAAGCCATCAGCATGGAGAGCCATCATGCCCTCGCGATTCTCTGCATGCTTGGATACGAAAATAGTTTAAGTCTGTGGGCTTGTTTGATATGATCCAGAAATGCCAGTTCAGGAGCTCTAAACAGTGTTGAAACAACTTACATCATGCCTGTTTGAGTTGATGATGGAAAACATGAATTTCTGCAGGGTTTCCAATGCAAGATTGATGATTGATGAGGTCATTGAGCCATGACTTCTACCATCTGGGTGCTGTGATGAGGATGGCGGGTAGGTGCATGTATTCAGGCTGTTCAACAGATGCTGGAGCTCTAGTCCTGGTTGTTGTTGGTGTAGGAGGAGGAGCATAAAACTCCGGGGGCAGAAAACGTCCTAAACGGATATTCAGAAAGCTGAATCTTCCTTTACCATTGAATAGTGTAGAATAGATGAGCTCTGGAGAACAAGTGACATCATCTTGCTTGTGTGATGTAAGGTCCACTGTAACACTCAAGACTTAGATGGCAAAGAGTGAGAGTGACAACCGTGACTTCAGGACAGTTGCTGAGTAAAGAGGCACACGTGAGTGACTGAGTGCTTCTTAAAAATGATGGAATGTTTATGCAGATAAGCATGTCTTAAGTGTTGCATATAAAAACATGGATAAGCAAGATGTGACTAAATAAACCTTGTATAGAGTGCTGACATGTACTTGTCTGACTAGAGATAAAGAAATGTACATGAGAGTCTACATTATACACACACACACAAAATCTTACACACACACATCAATATTACTACATTATACACACACACACAAAATCTTCACAGTAAAAGTAACTGAGGTATAGAGACCCAGAGACCACCCATGCAAGTAAAAACATTGAAGTTAGCACCCAGATGATATGAATGCCTTGAAGCAGAAACTCATATAAATAGGAGTTTTATTGATATTAGAGACTTGAACATATAAAATATTTAAGGTCTGAACTGAATGCAAAGTCACTTAGGCTCTCCATTTCAGTACCTAAAAGTGTTTGCAACTTGATAAGACAGAACATTTTCATAAAAAAAGTTGGAAATCCTGATGGCGTATACTTTCATTTGAAGTGAATAACTCCAATTTGTAATGGTATATCTTCAACATAAATTCTTGCCGTTGCAAGGTCTCTCGTGATGAAAGAATGCTTCTTAGCATGAGCAGAAGTAGTGACTGATATATTCATACAAGTTGCTGCAAAGTATATGTACAGGGACATCACTCTGCCTGACCAAAACATGTCAGCAGACAACAATTGGCTCCCTTTAGCTAATAGTAATATCTGGGTAGGCTGGATTTGCGAAGTAGTAGTAGTTCTTCTAAGGTATTATGATTGGGCAATGTATTTGAAGAAGAAGAAACTTGGTTATCTATTATTTTCAAATATGCATCTCTCACAACAAAATTTTGAAATATTTGACCAGTGATTTATTTTACCTAATACAGGATTTTAGCATGTAAAGTACACAAAGTAGAAATTAATTTTTCTAAATAAAAATATTTCTGCATACGTTACATCTTACTGCTTCGCTGATGCACAACATGAAACCCAATGCAGTGTGAAAATTAAGTGACTGCAACCTACTACTGATCTTCATGAAAATAACTTATGACAAATGCATCAAAAAATTCCCATGCCTGGAACTGCAACAGTGTTCTAGATTCAGAACCAAATACAAAAGCTTTCATAGTCATCACACTGTTGGATATAGGTCCAACAGATCGAATTGAGATGACGATCTCAGAGAAAAAAGTTAAAAGTGATATTTTGTTATTATAGCTTCCCAGTTGGACAAATATACATTTTGAAAGCTACACTCACTTCAGAAGAAAACGGCCTCTGAGCAGAACATGGTTCCCAGCTAGCTTACATATTTTCCATAAAAGCTGTCCTCAGCAAGTGTAACACTTACAATGGCCAGAATCAGTCACCAAAGACACTCAGGTTATTTTTAGATGCTACATGTAATGTTACACTTGACTAACAAATCTGTTGCTGTGAACTCCAAAATAATACTATATGTCTACTGAAATTTAATTTTTAAACAAAATAGAAAAGTCACTTTCAAATTAATGATTTTTTTCCTTCTTCTAAGCATAGAGGGTTTGTATCAGTTGGTGCACAGAAACAATTGTTTCATAATGGTTAGTTATTCTCAATTCAGTCCAGCATCATCAATGGTATGATAACAAAATGTATTTCTTTCAGCTACCCAAAAAAAAAAATACTGCACAGAATACAGAACAAATTGTGGTAGTACAATAAATTATTCCATATGGCAACTTTTGAAGATCCTATAGTAAATGTTGCATCAGAGTAGCAACAGGAAAAGAAAGTTGTAAAAGATAAAATAGTCTCAGGAAGTTTGGAAAAAACCTATTATTTATTCTTAAACTATACAGAAACAAACTAGTCATATAGTGCAATATCAGTGGCACATGACATACATGGTGCAATATCAGTGGCACATGACATACATGGTGCAATATCAGTGGCACATGACATACATGGTGCAATATCAGTGGCAAATATCAGTGGCACATGACATACATGGTGCAATATCAGTGGCACATGACATACATGGTGCAATATCAGTGGCACATGACAGACATGGTGCAATATCAGTGGCACATGACCAACATTCCCTCTAAGTGAATGGTAGATGTGTGCGCAGTGCAGCAAGCATTGCGCAAGCATTATGGAGACGAGCAAAATATAATGTTGGATTGAGTAAAAATTGACAATTCAGCTGTGCGGGGATGCCTGAGCAGCTGCGCACATGCATGCAGCTTAAATGGAACATTGCACATGACATACATGGTGGAATATCAGTGGCACATGACATACAAGGTGCAATATCAGTGGCACATGACATACATGGTGCAATATCAGTGGCATATGACATACATGGTGCAATATCAGTGGCACATGACATACATGGTGCAATATACGTGGCACATGACAGACATGTTGCAGTATAGTGGCACATGACAGACATGTTGCAGTATAGTGGCACATGACACATAGTGCAATATCAGTGGCAATTTTGGAATCTGTATTTAGATGTAGGATGGAATCTTGGCAATCTGCATTTAGATGTAGGATGGAATCTTGGCAATCTGTATTTAGATTAGAATGAAATCTTCAAATCTGTATTTTTATGTAGGATGGAATCTTGGAGTTTGTATTTAGATGTAGAATAGAATCTTGAAATCTGTATTTAGATGTAGAATGGAATCTTGAAATCTGTATTTTGATGTAGAATGGAATCTTGAAATCTGTTTTTTGTTTTGTTTTTTATGGTTTAACGCCATTTTTCAGCACAAGATAGGCTATACATGGCGGCCAGTATTAATGGTGGAGGAAGAACCCAGAAAACCCCCTGGAAAGAACCACCAACCCACGAGAAGGTACTGGCAAGCTTTCTCACATAACTACATTTGCCGAATCTTAGACCCAAACCCACACAGACAGAGGTGAGATGGCAGTGATCCGTAACAGAAAGTGCTTTAGACCACTCGGCCACTTGGGGTCCCCTTTGAAATTTGTATTTAGACATAGGATTGAATCTTGTGAATCTGTATTTAGATGTAGGATGGAATTTTGGAGTCTGGAATATGTATTTTGATGTAGATGGAATCTTGGAGTCTGTAATACCAAATTCTTTGGTGATACATGAACCTAGTCTAAAAATAACCTTAAGAGTTTGCACTGATTTTGGCTGCCTTAAAACATTGCACTAAACTGAGACTACCTATCTGGAAATGGACTACCTAAAAGTAACAATGTTCCATTCAGGTGGTTTTGTTCTGAAATGACTGTACATTCTAAATGGGACATTTCTAAACTGGATGCTAGCCTAACAAATGCATCTCTGTCTTGTTTTAACTTTCCAGGCTAGGCAAAATTTGTAGTGTTTTGGTTGATACGAAAGGGTGTAATGTCCTTGTGCGATCTCCAGTTCTGAATAATACCTGGACAAGTTTCACTCTCTCGGACTAGAAAGATGCCTGGTTGTTGCCCGGGAGCCAACAGTAACCGTTCTGCTTCTTTTCGGGTTATCTTGCCCATGAACCATCTGTAGAAAAAATATAAATAATACATGCTTGCAGAGTAAAACCAATCATCAAGGAACTCAGTGGCTAAATGTCACACATGTGTAAGTTCCCTGATCTTTGGCATTCATGAAATATTCAACATTATCATGACGCAAACATAGCAATCTATCACATATAGTTTGAGACACTTTTATTTGCACCTATCTGTTATATAGTTGATAAATCAAAAAAAGTTGTGTTTCTATGTGCAGTGAATACATATAATGCCCAAAATGAACCAGTAAAAGTATTAATGAACCATGAATGTTATTGTGTTAGATGAAATGTATAAACAGATCACAATGTCTGGAGACAACCTGTGCTAACAACCAAGAGTGTTCTCAAAAAATGGGTGGTATCTCACTAGCGGTCAAACAATTATATTTTTAAAAATGTTTATCTGTTCCTTAAAACACCAGTCTTTATGTTGATCTGTTCCATAAAATACCAGTCTTATGTTGATCTGTTCCATAAAATACAAGTCTTTATGTTGATCTGTCCATTAAAATACCAGTCTTTATGATGATCTGTCCATTAAAATACCAGTCTTTATGTTGATCTGTTCATTAAAATACCAGTCTTTATGTTGATCTGTTCCTTAAAATACCAATCTTTATGTTGATCTGTTTATTAAAATACCAGTTTTATGTTGTTCTGTTCCTTAAAATACCAGTCTTTATGTTGATCTGTTCCTTAAAATACCAGTCTTTATGTTGATTTGTTCATTAAAACACCAGTCTTAATGTTGATCTGTTCCATAAAATACCAGTCTTATGTTGATCTGTTCCATAAAATACCAGTCTTTATGTTGATCTGTCCATTAAAATACCAGTCTTTATGTTGATCTGTCCATTAAAATACCAGTCTTTATGTTGATCTGTTCCATCAAATATGTCTTTATGTTGATCTGTTCATTAAAATACCAGTCTTTATGTTGATCTGTTCATTAAAATAACAGTCTTTATGTTGATCTGTTCCTTAAAATATGTCTTTATGTTGATCTGTTTCTTAAAATGCCAGTTTATGTTGATCTGTTCCTTAAAATACCAGTCTTTATGTTGATCTGTTCCTTAAAATACCACTTTATGTTGATCTGTTCCTTAAAATACCAGTCTTTATGTTGATCTGTTCCATCATTTTCAAAGCTGAATGTTTCAACACAGAATGATATTTTATGTTTTTTATATGTTTATGTTTTTACAGATGCCTGTGCATGTGTTCCAGGCTTGACACTTTCAAATTTAAAATTCCTTAATTATTTAGTGTCTAGCCAAACTCTTTACATCATGCTGTATGTATTGTTTATACTGTTCATAACAGATAGAAGGCCTCAAGGTAGATTAGTTCTGTAACTAATTGAGTTACCTTCTCTAAATAAAGTCTTTATTATTATTATTATTATTATTATTATTATTATTATTATTATTATTATTATTATTATATATTCATGGACCAGGTGCACAGAGTTTATACAGCAATTTCAAAATCGAATTCAGCTATCTCATCATCAGTTTACATTTTTCATCAGAATGGTTGGTAATGCATAAATAAGCCTCAATTGTAACATATGTAGTAAATTTATTTTGGGTACAATTGTAACATATGTAGTAAATTTATTTTGGGTACAATTGTAACATATGTAGTAAATTTATTTTGGGTACAAGTTAGTTACTGCTAACCACAATGTACTTGTTAAAATTAAAGCACATCTTCTGAAGTTAAAGCACATCTTCTGAAGTTAAAGCACAAATGACTAACATAAAGCAGTTTAACTAACTAACATAAAAGTATTTTCACTATACCCGAACTCCACCTATAAATAGTCCATGATAAAACTATGGGACTATCCTAATATATTCTTAGAAGTGAGGGTGGACGGAATAATTGATATAATCCTGTCATATTACAGTCAAACCATCCAAATACTCAGTGTAGTTTAGCCCTGCAATGTAAGACAAGGATATTTATTTCATAGTATTGCACGCCTCCATCTAGATTAGGTTTCAGGCAATGCTATTCAAGTTATACTCCCTCCTTCACACCAATTCATTTACTTTTTCCTGGAAATATGTTCATCCAGAAACATTCAAAGAAGATATTAATTTGTATTAACAGGAATCCTTCCAAAGGTCCTTGGGCCATCACCAGGAAGTTAAGTCTGAGCATTAAAATCAATAACTGCTCATGTGCAACCAACCGATTCAATTTCACTTGGGAATATTTATTTCAAATAATAACCCAGCATGAAATATACTCAATGTGTATGCATTTGATAAGATAAAAGTCTTCATAAACTAAGATTGATACATTATGATATAAAGATTCTGATTTATACAGAATAGGACTGCATGTTGATCAAGGAAGTGTTGTCAGAGAGTGAGTTAGATAGAACTGCATGTTGATCAAGTAAGTGTTGTCCGAGAGTGAGTTAGATAGGACTGCATTTTAATCAAGTAAGTGTTGTCCGAGAGTGAGTTAAATAGGACTGCATTTTAATCAAGTAAGTGTTGTCCGAGAGTGAGTTAGATAGGACTGCATTTTAATCAAGGAAGTGTTGTCCGAGAGTGAGTTAGATAGGACTGCATTTTAATCAAGTAAGTGTTGTCAGAGAGTGAGTTAGATAGGACTGCATTTCAATCAAGGAAGTGTTGTCAGAGAGTGAGTTAGATAGGACTGCATTTTAATCAAGTAATTGTTGTCAGAGAGCGAGTTAGATAGGACTGCATGTTGATCAAGTAAGTGTTGTCAGAGAGTGAGTTAGATAGGACTGCATTTTAATCAAGTAAGTGTTGTCCGAGAGTGAGTTAGATAGGACTGCATTTTAATCAAGTAAGTGTTGTCAGAGAGTGAGTTAGATAGGACTGCATTTTAATCAAGTAAGTGTTGTCAGAGAGTGAGTTAGATAGGACTGCATGTTGATCAATTAAGTGTTGTCAGAGAGTGAGTTAGATAGGACTGCATTTTAATCAAGGAAGTGTTGTCCGAGAGTGAGTTAGATAGGACTGCATTTTAATCAAGTAAGTGTTGTCAGAGAGTGAGTTAGATAGGACTGCATTTCAATCAAGGAAGTGTTGTCAGAGAGTGAGTTAGATAGGACTGCATTTTAATCAAGTAATTGTTGTCAGAGAGCGAGTTAGATAGGACTGCATGTTGATCAAGTAAGTGTTGTCAGAGAGTGAGTTAGATAGGACTGCATTTTAATCAAGTAAGTGTTGTCCGAGAGTGAGTTAGATAGGACTGCATTTTAATCAAGTAAGTGTTGTCAGAGAGTGAGTTAGATAGGACTGCATTTTAATCAAGTAAGTGTTGTCAGAGAGTGAGTTAGATAGGACTGCATGTTGATCAAGTAAGTGTTGTCAGAGAGTGAGTTAGATAGGACTGCATTTTAATCAAGTAAGTGTTGTCAGAGAATGAGTTAGATAGGAATGCATTACAATCAAGGAAGTGTTGTCAGAGAGTGAGTTAGATATGTAAGCTAGGTGAAGTGTTGACAACGTTTAGCCATATGGGTGATCAATTTGACCTTCAAGATATTCAGAAAAGAGATATCTGACTATCCTTTGAAAATCCAGTAGAATGTTTCTTTAAATCCCCGTGAACTGGAAATTATCTTCTTTTGGCAGCGATCAACTTACAGAAGGCCTTAAAAACTCACACTACTGTTACTGTTCTGTGCTAAACATAAATGAAAAGTATGTATTTTATTTAACGTTAAGAAATTCGAGGCAGATAACAGTTTAAAAATGAGGTTTTAAAATACCTGATTTTAATGCAACCCCTTTAATCACACTTTAGCATTTCTTTTCCTAAATGACCTGTTTGAATCAGTAATGCTTTTTGTATCAAAAGGACCATAAATATTACAGAAAATTATTTTTGTTAACTCATAGGTGCTAAATTACAAAGAATAATGAATGCTTGCAGACATTATGGTTCAAACAAACATGGTAAATATCTCAAAGATTCTAGGGTTTATTTAAATTAACTTACTCCTGAGCTTCCAAGCTGTCTTCGACAGCTACATAATTGCGTGGAACATATCCCTCAATACGTGTGTTGGTATATCTGGGATCTGTGTGTTTAGCAAGCCACCAGTCGGCATCACTAAAAAAAGAAGAAAAAAATGATACTGTTAAATTACAGATATTTGTATCAGATACATTTTGTTTTATCAATGGTACTGAAAAAATCAAGACTAACTGAATGCAAATATTGTTCATCTACACTGGGGAAGAAAAAAGACAACTTAATGTGTCCATAGAACAAAATATCTGAGTAGAAAATATACTACAATGTACATTTTATCAACTAGAAGTGTTAACAGATTGCTACCATAACACGATATCATAATGTAGTGTTGCTCCGATTATCGATTATAATCGATCATCAGTTGGTTGAGCAAATCATTAAGATAATAGATTGTGAAACTTCATAATCGATTGTGTACAAAGGGAGACTACTTTTATGTGTATGCAATGCACAAAGGTTAGTAAAACTCCCAGCCACTAAAGTTGACCTGAAATTTATTATTCCCTTCACAACTACAAATAAAAAAACTTATGATTCATAATTAGGAATATATAGTTATTATTACATGGTCAAGTTGTTAAATTGTTGAGTTAATAAATTTAAACACATTTTGTTGATTTGTTTCAGTTAAATTGCAGCATCTTTTGTAGTATTTATAAACAATGACAAACAAGAAAATCGTGTCCTTCTATACTTTAAATTATAGACACATCACATATGAATGAAAGTATTTCGGGGGATTGTAGCAGTATTTCAGTTACATATGACTGACTGATCAGCCATAAAAAGTTGCGTTCATTTAACAAAGTTATAGAACAAAAGTAACACACAATGTAATATTATTGTCAAGTTAAAGAATACATGTCATTAAAAGAGATTACTCCTGTACATTTATAAACATATTGAACTCTTGATCAAAGATATAACTAACAATCTGACCATCATAATAGAGCTGGCAACCATGCTGTACCCTTGGTCAAGACACTTTAATCTAATTACCTTGGTACTTGTGTTGCTGTACCATAAAACAAAACCCAACCAAAAGTCCACCTGAACTGTTCCTGAAAACTCAGCCATGTTCAAACCTTACCAGAGAAATCAATGGATGAATATACAACATAAGGTCAACGGCACAGTTATATGCTCCTCCTAGTTTTTATTTGTGGTTGGGTATAAAAATTATGTTTGAAACTTTTTCAAGCTTTTGATCCTACCATATATGATACCATATTTACAAGAAATTTTTATCATTTTAACAAGATGAAAAATACATAAATTTATCATTTGACAAGATCAGAAATACATCATAAACTGTGGTCACATCTAAAAGCATTGTGGGGAATAATACAGTACCCATGTTAGTTAGCTCACCTTCCACTGTGATAAATCTGTCATCTACAGCCTCAAGTCTTAACAGTCAATTTTACCTGTAGCCTGCCACACACAAACATGTGTACACGTATGTATGCAAACATCACACCAAGTGCATGTATAGTCTCTTTTATAGTTGTTGTTATTGTTGTTGTTATAGCGTTTAACGCCATTTCTCAGCACAAGATAGGCAATGCATGGCAGCCAGTATTAATGGTGGAGGAAAAATCCAGAAAACCTTGGAAAGAACCACCGACCAACGAGAAGCTACTGGCAAGTTTTCTCACATACCCAGATTGGTCGAATCCAAGACTCGAACCTGTGCAGACAGTTGAGATGGCAGTGATCCGTAATGGAGAGCGCTTTAGACCACTTGGCCTCTTTGGGTCCCTCTTTTATAGTAGATCTTATTATTTTGTAATTAACACAGACTGAAATTCAGCAATTTACTGTTATAATAACTAGAGATTAATAATTAAACCTTTCTCTATCAAAAACCAACACAGGTTTAATTTTGAACTCAACCTTTTTGCACTGATATTTTAAGACTAATATGAAAAAGAGACACAAATTTAATAAATTAGCACATTCAAAATAATTTTTGAAATCAAGGATTGACATCAGGATAAAATAGCCAGGACTTTTATTCTAAAATAAAACCCATATCTTGTAAAAGAAGAGAAGAGATCAGCAGAAAGATGCATCTTGCTATAATTTCTAGAGTTGCCCCCAAAAACTTGAAAATTGACAATGCTGCTGCCAGACAATATCATTGTCCCAATGTCAAACATTTTTCTCTGCATAATCAAAGATAAAATGTTTTAAACTGTTTTTCAAAATCAGAGATAAAATGATGTTTTAAACTGTTTTTCAAAATCAGTTAATAAAATGATTTTAAACTGTTTTTCAAACTCCGAGATAAAATTATATATTAAACTGTTTTTCAGTACAAGATCTGATGACTATACAGATTATTTCAACTACTTAATTATCAAGGCACATTCTGTGCCAATAAGAATGGTGAAGATGGGTTTATTTAATTGCCCAGTCAAGGGAAAAAGAAGAGAAGTTTTCTGTACCGACCTATATTTAGACCTGAACCTAATCAATATCACTAATAAATATCAGTAAAATCAAAGATACAGTCTACTTCAGAATAATAAATATATTCCTCCAATCAATCTGACCTACATTCTACCTTAGAATAAAAAATATTTTGCAATAACACATTGATATGTAGTCTACCGTTGAATAATGTACAGTATATCGAATGAACAAGGAAGTTACTACAAGTCACTTTACCTAATTTTAGAACCAGGTAAAATGTAATTTTAAGCAGCAACAAACTGCATGATTCCGTTTACATGTAGCTAAAAAGATAAGAGAATAACTACAGATATCAAGTTCATACATGTTTAGAATTTTTGCCTCACTATATCACTCGTGTGTCAAATAGATACTGTAATCATAAAGATCAGCACAACCTCCTTTTTTTAAATAAGTAGTTTGTACAGTCCGATGTGTACAACTATCAATATGTGCATTATATTGTAATGTACAGTGTTTTATCTTCTATATCAGTTTTTCCTATTGTAAAAGTTTCACCAGAGTACTACACTTATTTATATCCATGAAACTGTATTACATGGAAACAAACTAAATTATATCAAATTAAGAACATTAACATTACAAAAGTAGAGATGCACTTTTTTTATGGGTATTCTTGAATGTGGCAGTATTGATCAGATTTCAGGTTTAAATTGGACTTTACAACATTATTACAATACTCCATTTCTTACATCCCTAGTTTTCAGATACTCTGCAAGAGTATCCTGAGAGATGTGACATTTAGTGAAAAACTGAATCAAGTTTATGTCACCATGTTTGAAATGAACCTAAAATATGAATGGAAGCAGAAGCACATGAACATACATGCATACAGAAAGAAATGAAAGCACAAAACAAAGCTTGAAATATTTTCTTGATTTCCACAGGTACTGTAATTAGTGTGTATGTATGTGTGTGTGGTTTTTTTTAATTAGGAATTTTAACATAGCTTTAACAATTTTTCAGTCATATCGCTACAATGTCTGCATTGAAGCAATTTATAGTGATGTCTAGCAATGGAGCATCATGCCACAGACATGTAGCATGATGTCCCATCCAGTCATATTATCCTGACACCAGGCTGACTAGTCCTAACACTAAACTCTTAATGCTGAGTGCCAAGAGAGGCAGCTGTTAGTACCAATTGTCTATGGTATGACTCGGCCTGGGATACAACCCACAACCTCCCGCTTTTGTGGCAGACACTCTTACCACTAGGCCACCGGAGCTCTGTGTGTGTGTGTGCATGTGTGTGTGTGTGGGGGGGCTGACTTGTATTTTTAACACAGATTTTTAAAAAAAACTCAGTTTTATTGCTTTGATGTCTGCAGTATGGCAGTTTATAGTGATGTCCAGCACTGGGGCATCATAAAACAGACATGTAACATTATGTCCCAGTCCAGTCCAGTCACATTTAAAAAGATCTATATCTGCTATCCCACAACAAGTGATTTACCATCCAATACCACACATTTATCAGTCAAAACACTGTATGAAGTGACCAATACCATACTTTTACTATTGAACACACCCTTTTTTAGGGCACCAACACGCACTCAGCTAGTGACTACACACGGTAAGCTATAAAAGAGAGCATACAGAATAAAATTTAAATCCCTTATCAAAACTACTTTCTATATTCCTTATAACATGCCTATTATCCCTTTATACACAAAATAAAACCTTTGCCCACCTATAACTTCCAAGTCATTCCCTTTTAAACAAAACCAATATCCATACCACCCTGATCAGACCTATAAACCTTCCATGGAAGTGCATGGGGAAAAAAATATACACTCTATATGTATATGTGTTGTTGTTGTTATAAGATTTAATGCCATTTTTCAGCACAGGATAGGCTATACATGGCAGCCAGTATTAATGGTGGTGGAAGAGCCCAGGAAAACCCCTGAAATGAACCACTGACCCATGAGAAGCTACTGGCAAGCTTTCTCACATACCCACATTAGCCAAATCTGAGACTTGAACCCACGCAGAAAGGGGTGATATGGCAGTGATCCGCAACGGAGAGCGCTTTAGACTACTCTGGGCCCCTCTATGTATATGTGTAAATATACCGTTACTTATATATAATATATATAATATCATATATGGAATGAAAAAAGAGAAAAAATTTATATGAATATAGCCTACTATAGATATTTGACAAGATGGTGAGAATACAATTAAAGACAGGAATTAGCTTACTTTTAAAATGCATAAAACATATCTATTTTTGTAAATCCTGTGTTGTAGCCAAGTATGGTTGCAGAATTTCTATTACTGTTGTTATTTTACTAACCTACCAGTAGAAAGTTTTTTTTACAAAAATATCCAATGTCAAGTCAGTCAGGTATTTGTTACAAATTGATTTGATTTAGTTCTAGATTTAGCACATTAACAAACTTTACCTTTGGCCAGTTCACTTCATTAAAAATAGATTTTCTGCTTATTATACAAGGAATGAAATGTGATCAAGGAACTGTTGTGACCAGAGTTAAATTTGCCAAATATTCTGCAGTACAAGAGCTGTTGATTCATGATTATTTCAAGCTATTTCATTATCACGAAACGTTCTATAAGAACATGAACATAATTTGTCTAATACTGTCAAGATAAAACAAACCTATAATTTATAACCTGATCCCAAATAATGTCTGTGTGAAATCATTGATAGTCTTAAACATTGGAGTACAAAATGATAAAACCCATGAACAAGTTAGTGACTGGGGCTCTTTATCTAGTTTTATAAACAGGTGAAAATGTAATTTGAGGCCGCAGCAATACAATGCGATAACATTTTACTTGTAGCTAACCAGATAAGGGAATAACTACATATGTATGCAACATACATTCCTCTTTAGTATAGGGTCATCTTTTATAAAAGTTATATTCAGCCATATCTGGACTACTGTAACGTAATTTGGGGTAATACCTCTAATTCAAACATAACAACACTTATAAGGCTCCAAACGAGGGCTTGCCATTTAATTCTAGATCAATGTATAGACAATTTTCAGGATGCAATGAATAATATAAAGATTTTAACAATACATGAAAGAATATTTCTTAGAAAAGCCGAATTGATATATAAAGTATCCAGAAAATCCATTCCTGTCTATCTAAGCAATATCTTTCACCAATGAGATGCTGATGGTACTCCAAATTTAAGGTCCATAAGAAGAAAAATTACATTATACCAAGGCCAAAGAAGGAATTGTTTGAAAAAAGTTTTCAATATACTGGTCCAGTAGTATGGAACAACATTCCCAGCGACATAAGTCAGGCTCCTAGCATTTCTTCGTTTCATAATCATTGTCTTAAATGGATGAAATCTTTAGAAAATTGAACAGTGCTTGTACCAAAAAAAAAATACTGCCCGCTTGTCTGTAATTTTGCATCATTTTCAAAGCTGAATGTTTCAACGCAGAATGATATTTTATGTTTCTTATATATTTATGTTTTTACAGATGCATGTGCATGTGTTCCAGGCTTGATACTTTGAAATTTAAAATTCTTAATTTTTTAGCGTCGAGCCAGACTCTTCACATCATGTTGTATGTACTGTATTGTATATATTGAACATAACATATAGAAGGCCTCATGGTAGATTAGTTCTGTAACTAATTGAGTTACCTTCTCTAAATAAAGTCTTTATTATTATTATTATTATTATTATTATTATTATTATTATTATTATGTATATGTTGGGACCTTTTGCCATTAAGATCAGGACTATTCAATTTGAGAATATCTGAAGACAAAAAAAAACAAAACAATTGTCTCCCCATCTTTCCTTTCTCATAAATACTTGAACTGTGTGGCATGCTCAAATGTCAATGTGAGCTTTTGATTGTGACAATGTACAGCGTCTTGCTTAATACATTGGTTTTCTCCATACTAATGTGCAATGATAGCAACCTACTCATATTATTTAGATCCCCAAAAATATTTATATTGACAATAACTTAAGATCGGATCAAAGTAAGCATACCGACATTACACTACGTTCACAGCTCATTCTTTTAACATGGCCATCTCAGCTTGATTTTACATAGGGTTCTATGGGATGCCCTGAATGAGATCTTAACGGGCATTCTTGTAACATGGTTGTCTCAATTGGATTTTACATAGGGTTCAATGGGACTTTATCCTAAATGTGACATTAATGGGTATTCAGATCATATAGCTGTCTCAGATTTTACAAAGGTTCTAATAGACTTTACCCTGAATAAGACTGTAATGAACATTCTTATAACATGGCCATCTCAACTGGGTTTTACATAGGGACTTTGTCTAAAATGGCACTTTGATGTGTATTCTTGTTACTTGGCTGTCTCAATTCGATTTTACATAGGATTCATGGGACTTGGTCTAGAATAACACTTTGATGCGTATTCTTGTTATTTGGCTGTCTCAATTTGCTTTTACATAGGATTCATGGGACTTTGTCGAGAATAACACTTTGATGCGTATTCTTGTTACTTGGCTGTCTCAATTCGATTTTACATAGGGTTCAATGGGACTTCGATTTTACATAGGGTTCAATGGGACTTTGCCCTGAATGAGACTATAACAGATAACAGAGCTTCTTGTAATATGAAGGTTTTGATTGGTATTTACATTAGGTTTTGTCATGAATGAGACATTGTTGTAATATCATATCTATTTCTAACATCCTGATTTTTCAAATTATTTGCAGGAGTATCCTGAATGATATTTAAGCTTTTAAAAAGATGGAATAAAGTTTAGGGTCAATGTACATGAAACAAACCTAAAAAAATATTAAATAAAAAGCAAATAAAAGTATGTGCATTATAAATGAAAGACAAAATGTTGAAATGTTTTCTTAATTTCATCAAGTATCCTTGACCCAATGATCAACTGTATTTAAAAATTTAATCAGAAGATAAATTTACAACTTGCCTGAATTTGTGGCGTTATTTCATAATCTGTTTAGTCTGACATCTAGCCTAAGAACTGTATGTCATGACATCTCAGCATTTGTTAGCCCAGATCAACTGGACAAGGCCAAATCTCATATTCAATCATTTGGATGAAATGGTGTTAAGATTATTGATTGCTTGCTAGTAGTGTATTTCTTTTGACTGACCTCTGTATTTGGATGATAAGTAAAATTCCTCTTCTTTTCACTCTTAAAACTAAAACCTTCAAAACACTTATTTCTGTAGTAATCCCCCGACAGGACAGAACAGAACATGTCATGGTCTGTTGTTTTTTTTTTTAAAATTCTGATCCATGCGTGAAAGGTAGCATTACTCTACCACAAGAAATGTCATAAAAAAAAAAAATCCCCAAAAAGAAACATGTATTTTGGCTCCCACATTTATTACGCAACCCAACCCCAGCCATATTTTAGGTAAATGCATCATATTCTTTAGCTAATTGACTTGGTTATAACACTAACACAGTTTGGTCTATAATACAGTCAGGTTCTATGGACCCTATTCCAGGGTTAAGATATATTTCTGGTTTGGCCTGCAGCCAAAAATGGTTGGAAGCCCTAGTCAACAGTCGAGAGAGAGAGAGAGAGAGAGAGAGAGAGAGAAAGAAAGAGAGAGAGAGAGAGGGGTCTGTGCATTCTCTCGAAAATCTAATACCTTTGAGTACTATTTTATCAATTCTGGCACATGTATACGCATCATTTTATTTGTTGACACATCGCAGCTCTATCACAACTCACAGAAAGTAGCTATAGCTTTGAGGATGACCACTGTGGTGGTAGCCATCTTAATTCTACCCAATTTCTATATTTCTACTCTTGATTTTGAACTTCTGCATTATATATTGTACCTATTCAATCATCTATGCCAATGGACATCGCTGTCTTAAGGGGTAATGTAATAAAACTTATCCATGGTCATGCTAGTGACCACCAATATATATATATATATATATATATATATATATATATATATATATATATATATATATATATATATATATATATATATATATATATATATACATACAAAATAGCCATGAAGGATGATATACATCAGGCTGTAACTGCTTACAAGTCAAACTGCAAACTTCACATAAATGTCTATAGGAGTAATCAGCAGAAAAAGCATGGACCCTGATCTGCCAGCACATTATGTAACAGCAGATCAGGGTCTGTACTATTTTTATTCTGACTCAGTTTATAAATGTGTGTATATGAAACATCATTATGGTTTGACCCCAGAATGTAAAACTGCCTGTGGGGAACCTCTATACTTGTCTACATGTACATCCTAATGCAGTTCTAACTTCCTCGTATAAAGTCATACATAATCTACTGATACTATTGCTGACTCAAGGATAACCTAAATGACACATGGCTGTCATCTACATCCATATGTATACCTTCCTCTTTTACCAAAACAGGTCTTTCTCAAGTATTCCCCTCCTTTATAGTTCTCCTGAACCCATTCACAGAAACATGTTTATTACTCTTAGATTACTAAATACATTTCATATCAAATTTGTTATCTTAATTAAACATTAAACTTCTGCAGGATATTCAGTCGAGTAAGTTGTGGATTTTTTGGGTGTGGGTGGAGGGTGGGTGGTTTGACTAAAGTATTGCAAGACAAAGCTAACAAAAAGTAAACTGCACAAGTAGGAGAACCAGTCAATTTGCTTTTGAAGTTATCAGCAATCTGGTAAACTAAAGCTGGTTACAAACATTTGTCAATGTGTTTGGAATGCAAGTAATGTAGACTGTGAAAGTACCGAACATGGAATGAATATTGATTAGAAGTTTATGACTCATTTACATGTTATCATTTTGTCAGCTTAAACAGCAATATTCTGCCAGTCCAAGTAATGACCAACTCTCCTGTGTTGCAGTATTTAGTACTTCATTTTTCAAACAGCTTGCGATTAACTCAAAAACAAATTCCCTAAATAATTTTAAAAATAAATGATTTAACTACATGTTATATAAAAAATAATATTCTTTTTCAACCTATGTTATATAATCTACATCCTGTACATGCAAGAGATTGTAGAAAAGTCCTGAAGGAAAAACAGTTTTGTACTAAATGAATTGCCTTCTATAACTAAAAGTATTATCATTATTTTTATTATTATTATTATTATTATTATTATTATTATTATTGCTGTAAGCATGCACTGTGCATATTAAATTAAATAAAACAATTTATGTAGACTATATTAGCAAGATTCATGCATGCCAATGCCCATTTTGAGAGAAGTAAAATGACAAGCTAAAATATTCCAATGGACCTATATATAAGAAGTCACCAGCAAATCTGAACGGAATAAAATTGTATGGAGGTGCAAATTTTTCTTCGCTTGTATTATTTATACCTTAGTATACCTATACAGTGTAACAGCAACACCAGATCAGGCCTGTAATCACAAACTGACAATAAACACCAGGACACATTGTTATAAAACTGAGCACAAATCTGGTCTAATACTCATTAAACTAGGTGAGTACAAATCAAGCTACACAAAACTGACAGAACACACTGGAACACATTGTTATAAAACTGAGCACAAATCAAGCTACACAAAACTGACAGAACACACTGGAACACATTGTTATAAAACTGAGCACAAATCAAGCTACACAAAACTGACAGAACACACTGGAACTAATTGTTATAAAACTGAGCACAAATCAAGCTACACAAAACTGACAGAACACACTGGAACAAATTGTTATAAAACTGAGCACAAATCAAGCTACAAAAAGCTGACAGAACACACTGGAACACACTGTTATAAAATTGAGCACAAATCCGGTCTAGTACTGATAAAACTCTTTGAGCACATATCAAGCCTCACAAAAAGGACAGAACACATTGCGATACATTGTTATAAAATTGAGTATAAATCAGGACCAGTAGTCATGAATCTGAGTATAAATCAGGACCAGTAGTCATGGATCTGAGTATAAATCAGGACCAGTAGTCATGGATCTGAGTATAAATCAGGACCAGTAGTCATGAATCTGAGTATAAATCAGGACCAGTAATCATGAATCTGTGTACAAATCTGGACCAGTAATCATGAATCTGAGTACAAATCAGGAGCAGTAGTCATGAATCTGAGTATAAATCAGGACCAATAGTCATGAAACCGAGTACAAATCATGCCTCACAAAACAGTCTGATCACACACTGGCCCTATTATCATGAAACTTGTGAGCAAAAAAACTGAAACTCAAAATGTAAAACTCCAAAATTCAAAATGGTCTTTAGAAATTGTTCAAGTTTTGCATCAAGATCCTTATAAAAAGATGAAATAAAAAAAAAAAATTTTTTTGAACCTCACTTAGAACAAAGTTACTGAAAATCAATATCTTTACAGTTTAAGAAACAAGTATAATTGTTTTGTTTGTGTTCTAACAGCTTCATTAGCAAAATACTTGTTTACATCATAAAGCCCTTCTTCCTTCTTGAGCTATTTGAAAATATCCCCCATGGACTTTTTACTCAATACCTATACAAGTATATTACCGGAAAATCATTGTGAGTAATTCTAAAGTATTATTATGAGAATGAATACTTTAAAAAAAGACCACAATACTATGTCACCCTGATTGTGATTAAGTCTCCATTATATCATTGTCAAACATAACTAAATCCACACTGTCACATACAGTGATGCTATCAATAAAATCCTTACTCATCCAGTTACATGTAATTCATAACTCTTGCTTGTTATATGCCATTCAATGAAAGATGTACCCACTCCTAAACACACACTGCACAATCACTAGAACAAAATGACTCACTAATTGGCTGTCCAGTAACTAATCACATTTACCAGTATTTGCTGTTTTTGATGTAAAATACTTTTGAGCAAGTAAAATTAAATAGAATTTTCTAAACTACTTCAGGCTTGGCCAAATTTTTATAGAACTTTTAATTATATGAATTGTCACTATCATCAAGCTATTTGTAAGAATTATTAAATTTGGGGCCAAAGTAGGGCATTAAATTCATAAAAATCTTGGCAATGATAGCCAATACATTACAACTAGACCATTTAAAAGAACAGAAGGTCCTGGGGTTAAATGAAAGACCTGATTAAACTTCTAACTGATGGTGAACCTATATATGGTGCATTATATATATGGTGCATTATAGTAAAATATCTGGGTCATGATAAAGGCTTTGGGGACAATTGGACACACACCAGTTAGGAGTCAGTCCTTGAAACCATACAAGTACATGCTAGTTCTGCTAATCTCCCAAAGCCCTAAAAATCAAGCCTCTATTGCACATAGGGACTGGATGGGGTCAAGAAACAAGATGGAGATGGAAGGTAATAAATGAGAATTAAACTTAAAAAATGGGGAAGGAGAATGAGTACAATAAACCTGTTCTGTACTTTGGAAAAATGGAATCTTTCAACTACTATTACAAGACCATCCTCAACAGACACAAGCAGAGTGTCTCTGACAAATGCTAAAATGTACAGACCAATATTTTCTACAAGTGCATACTAAAGAATGGATTTTAAAACCAAAAAATTAAAAACATAAAATATATTAACTTCTTGCACTTGCCAAGAACAATATGCAATGTACATTCACTACTTTGAAAATGTATATCTGTTTATAAACTGTTTCTATTAAAATTGACATTCGAATAAATATTTGAAATAATTTATAATATCATCATGACATCAATTCACCACACTCCAGTTCATACTTGCTAAATTATAAATGTCTACAAAATTGTTTTTTTGCATGTTATTGGGAGCTGATACGGCAGATCACTTAAGTCACTGATTAGAAAGTACTGTCTTCAGCTGGAATGACAGCCTTGGCACATCTTTGGGAAAAAACCACAAAGCTCCAATTTATTTGGGTTGATATAGCCAATAATGTATTAACCCTTTGAACCCTAATCTCCCCCATATTTCGGCACAATAACCCGAGCCTCCCCGGCAATTTCTGACAATTTTATAAAAAGTAAAATTTTGCAAAATAAAAGTAATATTATGCCTTAGAATGATAATCCACTATGATATAACAGCAAATATCAAATTGTCTCTTTTCAAACATGCTTATAAAATGCTTTTTATTACTATGACTATGTAACAAACTGTCTCGAAATTTTGTTCATGTTGTACCATTCATGCAAGATCTATATTTCACTGACCATCTAGTGAATAACATAACACAGGCCGGTATACCGGCCTGTCTGGTTGTGACGGTAGATAGCTAGGCCGGTATACTGGCCTGTCGGTTTATGACGGTAGATAGCTAGGCTGGTATATCGGCCTTTTGGGTATATACACCATTACAACCGGCCGGTAAACTGGCCAGTCGGGTTTAAAGGGTTAAATGTGCCATTAAAATAAATTTTAAAAAACACCTCCAGTAGATTTTCTATGATAGCTTGCACATCTTTACAGATCCAGCTACACCTGTTTTAAGTTACAAGCAGTCTTTCTCCCAAACCTCCTGATTCCCAAGCCCCCATCTCACCCTGATTAAAGGAGATAAATAAAAATTCACCAGCTTTCAATCAATTTGCAAGATGCACATTTACTAAGAATCATCCCAATGTTTGAAGGCTATAACCTTTTAACAAAGTGGTAAGACATGTTAAATACAATACATGGATTGTCAGGCTGGAATGATACCCTACTTTATTTATTTTATAACAAAGATTACCCTAAACATGGACATTATATATCCTGCTACATGTTATAATGTATTAGTATGATTCTTGTATGTAAAACCCTCTTTCATGCCTTCGATGCTAGAACATAGTACCCATTAGCTTCAAACAATGTTGCTCACCTAAGTTAGAAATGCTATTTCATGATGTTAATGAGCATTCTGACAATTATAGCACATCATGTGATATCTGACAATTATAGCACAGCATGTGATATCTGACATTATAGCACAGCATGTGATATCTGACAATTATAGCACAGCATGTGATATCTGACAATGATAGCACAGCATGTGACATCTGACAATTATAGCACAGCATGTGATATCTGACAATTATAGCGCATCATGTGATATCTGACAATAATAGCACAGCATGTGATATCTAACAATTATAGCACAGCATGTGATATCTGACAATAATAGCACAGCATGTGATATCTGACAATAATAGCACAGCATGTGCTATCTGACAGTTATAGCACAGCATGTGATATCTGACAATTATAGCAATGAATGTTCTATCTGACAATTATGGCATAGCATGTGCTAGTCTTAACAACATCATGTTGCTCAGTGATGGTTGGCATTTTCTCTATGGTATGTGATTTTGAGTTTTGTGACTCATCTTGTTATTTGTGGACATTTTTCTTCTTCTGTCTCAGTGTGATCCTGAAATCAAATAGTGCCCTTCTTATCTCAAATGAAAACCAACAACAAAGTTTGATCATTTGATTGTGCCATACAACTAAAATTTTAGAGTGTGGAAACTGCATTTTTTTAAATTTTGAGTTTCCCTGACCTTGACCTCTGATGATTTAAATTCCAAATCAAAAAGGCATCTTCTGCATCTCACATACAAGCCATTTACCAAGTTAACTGCATCTCACATACAAGCCATTTACCAAGTTAACTGCATCTCACATACAAGCCATTTACCAAGTTAACTGCATCTCACATACAAGCCATTTACCAAGTTAACTGCATCTCACATACAAGCCATTTACCAAGTTAACTGCATCTCACATACAAGCCATTTACCAAGTTAACTGCATCTCACATACAAGCCATTTACCAAGTTAACTGCATCTCACATACAAGCCATTTACCAAGTTAACTGCATCTCACATACAAGCCATTTACCAAGTTAACTGCATCTCACATACAAGCCATTCACCAAGTTAACTGCATCTCACATACAAGCCATTTACCAAGTTAACTGCATCTCACATACAAGCCATTCACCAAGTTAACTGCATCTCACATACAAGCCATTTACCAAGTTAACTGCATCTCACATACATGCCATTTACCAAGTTAACTGCATCTCACATACAAGCCATTTACCAAGTTAACTGCATCTCACATACAAGCCATTTACCAAGTTAACTGCATCTCACATACAAGCCATTTACCAAGTTAACTGCATCTCACATACAAGCCATTTACCAAGTTAACTGCATCTCACATACAAGCCATTCACCAAGTTAACTGCATCTCACATACAAGCCATTTACCAAGTTAACTGCATCTCACATACAAGCCATTCACCAAGTTAACTGCATCTCACATACAAGCCATTTACCAAGTTAACTGCATCTCACATACAAGCCATTCACCAAGTTAACTGCATCTCACATACAAGCCATTTACCAAGCTAACTGCATCTCACATACATGCCATTTACCAAGTTAACTGCATCTCACATACAAGCCATTTACCAAGTTAACTGCATCTCACATACAAGCCATTTACCAAGTTAACTCGAGGGAGGTGATAGTCTGGAATAGTTTTCCTTCTTTCAGTCCCTGTGACCTTTTGAATCCAAAGTTATTTCTCCTGACTGCAAATTCAAGCTACATGTAGTTACAAAATTTGGTGATGGCAGATGGGAGAAGACACAAGTCATTGTGTAAAAATGAAATAGCAAACATTGGACAAATGTAAGCAAAGATAATACTTTAGTATGACATGTTTCCCCTTATGATGGGCTATTAAAAACTGTCACTAATTTAGTCCAGACTATTCCTCATCCAGATGTATTCAATGTCAGTCCTCTGAACATACAGCTTTTACTTTATCCTGACAGAATTCATGTCTGAAAGTAGGTCTGGATAACAGATATTTGAATAAAGCAATTCCTTTATCAACTTTAATCAATTACAGATGGGTGTTACTGTGCTTTGATTCCTACATACATACATACATACATACATACATACATACATACATACATACATACATACATACATACATACATACATACATACATACATACATACATACATACATACATACATACATACATACATACATACATACATACATACATACATATATATATATATATATATATATATATATATATATATATAATTTTGTATACATGTACAAATTAATGTACAAGGTGCCAATTAAAAGTAAAGTTCTACAAATTTAAAAATGAAAAATTGCACAAAATATTTATGAAAATAAAATTTTCCTATTAAAAGTATACATAGTGTACTATGATATAAAATATAAAATAGTTGATATTTTAAAATTTTGTAAATGTATCTCCCCAAAAAATATAAAGGCAAAAATATACAAAAATAAAATCTTTAAAATATAATTCAAAACTTTTTATAGATATCAAATTTTTCTCATAAAGTCAAAATTTTTCTCTTGTGTTCTCAAACATGCATGTGCAGTTTGATGTTCTAAAAGCTTGTTTATTTTTCTCTTGTGTTCTCAAACATGCATGTGCAGTTTGATGTTCTAAAAGCTTGTTTATCTCGTGGAGTTCAATGTTCTGAAACTTGTTTGTGGAGTTTGGTGTTCAGAAACTTGTTTGTGGAGTTTGATGTTCTAAAACCTGTTTATCTCCTGGAGTGCAATGTTCTGAAACTTGTTTGCGGAGTTTGGTGTTCTGAAGCTTGTTTGTGGAGTTGGGTTTTCTGAAACTTGTTTTCAGAGTTTGGTGTTCTGAAGCTTGTTTGTGGAGTTTGGTGTTCAGAATCTTGTTTGTGGAGTTTGGTATTACATGTATAATAAAACTTGTTTGCGGAGTTTGGTGTTCAGAAACTTGTTTGCGGAGTTTGGTGTTCTGAAGCTTGTTTGTGGAGTTGGGTTTTCTGAAACTTGTTTGCAGAGTTTTGTGTTCTGAAACTTGTTTGTGGAGTCTGGTGTTCTGAAACTTGTCTGCGGAGTTGGAGTTTAAAGTTCTGAAGATTGTTTGTGGAGTCTGACATTCTAAAGCCAGTTTTTCACCTGGAGTTCATTGTTCTGAAACTTGTTTCTGGAGTTTAGTGTTCTGAAGCTTGTTTGTGGAGTTCAGTCTTTTGAAGCTTTGTGGAGTTTTCATTCCATATATTTGCAAAGCATAAAATCATATGCTGATTTTTTTTTTAAATTGAGGTCAGAATATAATATTTTCCACTGAGAAATGAGTAACTGCAAGCAACTTTGGCTACTTTATCTGCATCTACTTCAGTCTATATATGCAGTTCTTTCCCTCTTTCGCTGACATTGTTCCAGATCCAAAGTGTATGGTGGCAGTTACAGTTTACATGTAAAATAAAAGTTGTTGTGAACTTTTCAACATGTGCTCAGTGTCAGGCAGATTGACTGCAGTGCTTGGAAAGAGATATATTGAGCAAAGTGTAACAGGGTTTTTTTTGCACACACAAAAGCCTATAAAAGCCTTAAAGTAGATGGAGATTAATTTGGCTGTGATAAGTTTGGTATTTATGGTGATGGACACTCTTCCTGCTGTTTTCTAAAATCTGTATGTACCTGCAGAAGTATTTAAACACATCAGAATAATGTATAGTTTCTGTCTCTTACAATGAAGGACAACATACCTTGAGTAGTGGTTACTGACTTAGAAATATAGTATAGGTATGATTAGGACTTTAACACTGTCAGCCTCTAAGGGAGCCAGGATTGACATGCACATAAACAAGTCTGAGTTGCTTGAGCTGTTTTGAGGAACATCAAATTCAACACAAAAGCACGTTTACCTGTACGAGCTATGATAAATTAATAAAGGAGTTATTTTAAACAATGCAGTTTCCTTTCTTTACTGATGAGAATAAAATGTCCAGTAGTCTTAAATGGTCTTTGTTGTCACTGTTTTAAGGGTCTAGATGCACCAAACTAAAGCTAAATCAATGTCTTTAAAAAGACTGCCACCAAAACTAATTATCTCTATTATTCTTGCATGATATGATTTTAAATTCACCAATGTAGCAGCCATATTGGTTGTAAAACTGTCGCCATTTTCATTCAAGACAAATACAGAGACAATTTAAAAATATTTGGTTTAACCCCTAATTTCTGAAACAAAATATTCAATGACATGATGATATACTTTCATGATACGTGTGAATTATCTGTTTAGTCTACAAATAAAATACTTGTTATAACCAATTGACTGGGGACCATGGATAGCCATCAGGTCTAAGGCCCTAGCCTTTACAGATCACTGGCATCTCACTTCTGTCTGCATCAATTCATTGGTCTTGTACTCTGCCAACATCGCTATGTGAGAAATCTTGACAATAGCCTCCTGTAGGTCAGTGGTTCTGCCTCCACTAGAAAGACTTGCCACCATGTATAACATAATGTGCTGAAAGTTGGCAAACAGACTGACTGATAAGAATCAGTTACCATATCACTGAAATGGATTCTGGAAAACATCATGGGGAGTAGTTATAATTTGGGGGACTAGTCAATTGTCAAAATCAACGAGCCCTCCTATTCACAAAGCAATCAAAGTAAAGCCATGAAAAATGAAACTTATAATCAACTAGCCCTCCTACTCAAAGCAATCAAAGTAAAGCCATGAAAAATGAAACTTATAATCAACTAGCCCTCCTACTCACAAAGCAATCAAATTAAAACCCTGAAAAATGAAACTTGTACAGAAATAAGTGCTGCTATTACTAATCTTTCAGCTGAAGTATACTGAAATAAGGACTGCTTGTATATGTTATCTATTAGCTGAAGTATACTGAAATAAGGACTGCTTGTATCTGTTATCAATCAGCTGAAGTATACTGAAATAAGGACTGCTTGTATCTGTTACTAGCTGAAGCATACTGAAATAAGGACTGCTTGTACCTGTTATCAATCAGCTGAAGTATACTGAAATAAGGACTGCTTGTACCTGTTATCAATCAGCTGAAGTATACTGAAATAAGGACTGCTTGTATCTGTTATCTATTAGCTGAAGTATACTGAAATAAGGACTGCTTGTACCTGTTTTCAATCAGCTGAAGTATACTGAAATAAGGACTGCTTGTACCTGTTATCAATCAGCTGAAGTATACTGAAATAAGGACTGCTTGTATCTGTTATCTATTAGCTGAAGTATACTGAAATAAGGACTGCTTGTACCTGTTATCAATCAGCTGAAGTATACTGAAATAAGGACTGCTTGTATCTGTTACTAGCTGAAGTATACTGAAATAAGGACTGCTTGTACCTGTTATCAATCAGCTGAAGTATACTGAAATAAGGACTGCTTGTATCTGTTATCTATTAGCTGAAGTATACTGAAATAAGGACTGCTTGTACCTGTTATCAATCAGCTGAAGTATACTGAAATAAGGACTGCTTGTACCTGTTATCAATCAGCTGAAGTATACTGAAATAAGGACTGCTTGTATCTGTTATCTATTAGCTGAAGTATACTGAAATAAGGACTGCTTGTATCTGTTATCTATCAGCTGAAGTATACTGAAATAAGGACTGCTTGTACCTGTTATCAATCAGCTGAAGTATACTGAAATAAGGACTGCTTGTACCTGTTATCAATCAGCTGAAGTATACTGAAATAAGGACTGCTTGTACCTGTTATCAATCAGCTGAAGTATACTGAAATAAGGACTGCTTGTATCTGTTATCTATTAGCTGAAGTATACTGAAATAAGGACTGCTTGTACCTGTTATCAATCAGCTGAAGTAAATCTCCCTTCTTGAAACTCAGATCGTCATCTGTCCTGGCATCATAGTCGTACAGAGCTCGGAGGCAACCCCTGGATGCTGGAGGGAAACAAATTAAATTTTTTAACATGAGAAGAAAATGTCAACTATGATAGGTTAACATTATTCTGAAAATGATTTTTATATTCTGATGGCCCGGAAATACAAGTATGTGTTTATTTAAGTGAAATCCTAAATACCATTTTCTATATACATGTATGTATTCAATCAACTTCCTTTCTGAAACACAAGTGTTACAAACAAAAATAATCTAAGCTACTGTGATGACAACTAATATATTATAAAAGCTACTCTATTGATACTTGATACAAATGTGTTATATTTGATACTGTGCTAATAACTGGTACACATTTATTATATTTGCAGTACATGATATTACAGGGGCCCCGAGCGGCCGGGTGGTCTAAACCTCTCTACGTTATGGATCACAGCAACCTCACCTCTATCTGCATAGGTCTGAGTCTTGGATTTGGCCAATGTGGGTATGTGAGAAAGCTTCACAGTAGCTTCTTATGGGTCGGTGGTTCTTTCCAGGGGTTTCCTGGGTTCTTCCTCCACCATTAATACTGGCCAACATGTACAGTCTATCATGTGCTGAAAAATGGCATTAAATCCTACAACAACAATATGATATTACAAATATGACAGGAAGCTTAATTATCTGAAACCTTTTGCAAAGAAATCAAGGTCAAAAGAGTCAACATGTTGCTGCAATGAAAAAGTTGTTTCAGTTTCATCAGGGAGATGCAGCAGCTATGCTGAAAGAACATTAGACTAATTCTTGAATCAATATCAACCCAGGCCAGCCAGGTGCTGGCTGCTTTGGTGTATCCACCATAAAGTCAATAAGCTCCCATTTCTTGGGCATGATATAGCCAATATTTTAAATCTGCCATTAAAACCATGACACAAATAAAATTAATCACACGTATAAAGAAAATCATGAATAAAATATTGTAAATGTCATCATGATGTTTAATAGTCTAATATGTGGACACTAGGACGGTATTACTAACTCTGGACTTTGTTGAAAACAGGTCTTATAAAGTATATGGTCTTGAAGTAAACTGACATGGCAGAAATCATTTTCTTATTATCAGGATTTTCACTGAACCTTTACACTCCATGGTTGGTGAAGAACTTGTTCAAGTGTGCAAAACCTATTTTTCTTCATGTCAGAATGATCTTGATATTCTTTCTTTTGACCACAAAATCAACAGGACTATTCCATACTTTAACAACAGGACTATTCCATACCTTAACAACAGGACTATTCCATACCTTAACAACAGGACTATTCCATACCTTAACAACAGGACTGTTCCATACCTTAACAACAGGACTATTCCATACCTTAACAACAGGACTGTTCCATACCTTAACAACAGGACTATTCCATACCTTAACAACAGGACTAGTCCATACCTTAACAACAGGACTAGTCCATACCTTAGCTGCATGGGCTCAACAAACTTTGCTTCAAGTATACATGTACAGTCACAATCAAACATTTTTATAAAATCCATTTTTGTTTTTCTGTACCAGTGCCGACAACAGTTCATTTTTATATCCCCATATTATATTAAAGTGTTTCAATCTTACCTGAAAAATTTAGCAGTCCACAAACTTTGGAAAAGGACACTGTTGTGCACTAAAAATTTTGTGCTGAAACCATTATAAATTTTTTATCAAGTGACCTCAACCTTTTGCATTTCGGACTTAAAAATCAATAAACTTCCAGCTTAATCCAAGTGCAAGTCATCCACAATAGGTAAGGTCTGTGATGTAAAAGTCATCAGTAATAGTTAAGATCTGTGATGTAAAAGTCATCTGCAATAGTTAAGGTCTGTGATGTAAAAGTCATCTGCAATAGTTAAAGTCTATGATGTAAAAGTCATCCACAATAGTTAAGGTATGTGATATAAAAGTCATCCGCAATAATTAAGGTCTGTGATGTAAAAGTCATCCACAATAGTTAAGGTCTGTGATGTAAAAGTTATCTGCAATAGTTAAGGTCTGTGATATAAAAGTCATCTGCAATAGTTAAGGTCTGTGATGTAAAAGTCATCTGCAATAGTTAAGGTCTATGATGTAAAAGTTATCTGCAATAGTTAAGGTCTGTGATATAAAAGTCATCTGCAATAGTTAAGGTCTGTGATGTAAAAGTCATCTGCAATAGTTAAGGTCTGTGATGTAAAAGTCATCTGCAATAGTTAAGGTCTGTGATGTAAAAGTCATCCACAATAGTTAAGGTCTGTGATGTAAAAGTCATCCACAATAATTAAGGTCTGTGATGTAAAAGTCATCTGCAATAGTTAAGGTCTGTGATGTAAAAGTAATCCATAATAGTTAAGGTCTGTGATGTAAAAGTCATCTGCAATAGTTAAGGTCTGTGATGTAAAAGTAAAGTTATTGTGTGGAAACTTTCCTTTTTGACCCAAACCATTCGCATTTTGCCCACCCCCAATCAATAGGCATATGCCAAGTGTATGTCTGTGTGTGATTCTGATTTTTAACGTAGATTTTAACAATTGTTTTAGTCATATTGCTATGATGTCTGCAGTATGGCAGTTTATAGTGCTGTCTATCCCAGGTGTAAACCATGTACAATGTTTGGTACATGTCAGTGATGTACCAGTATGTTACGACTCCATGATCAAAGTTTAGTTTAGTTTTTTTTTATGGTTCAATGCCATTTTTCAGCATAATATAGGCTATACATGACAGCCAGTATTAATGGTGGAGGAAGAACCCGGAAAGAACCACTGACCCACGAGAAGCTACTGGCAAGCTTTCTCAAATATCCACATTGGCCGAATCCGAGACTCAAACCCACACAGTCAGAGGTAAGATGGCAGTAATCCGTAATGGACAATGCTTTAGACCACTCAGGGGCCCCTCCCCTGGTCATAAACTAAGCAACAGAAAGAAGCAAAACCAACAAGTTTTGTAAAACTTAAATAATTTAATTATCACAGCAATAAATGAAAATGTGGCCAAACTTAAGAGTATTATGAAGTGAATGTAATGAAATCCTGAAAATTTTCTATTAAACATAAGTCCAAAACAATGAAAAGTTCCATATAAATTTCAGAACCAGAAAAGTACAAGTCCCTTAAGAATTGTGAAATCAAAATGGCATCATCCAGAACTCTTTGAATAATTCACAATAGTTCCAAAATAATATTATGGTCCAAAAAAATGAGCACTTTCAATTTCCACTAAAAAAATTAAAACAAATGTTTTCCTATTAAATGATATATATGTATAACATATAAACACATCTGCAGACTTGATGTTACAACAGAAAGACAAGCAATAAGAATGACTCCAAAAAGGAATGAATCAGTGTCAAGTTCTCTCCTTATGTACACCTTCAATAGTCTGATTATATCTACATGTTTTAATATACCCCATAAGACAGATCATACTACTCAATTTAATATTTCACAATACCAATTCATATGACCTAACTCATCCAAAAGGATTGAACTTAAAATTCTTCCAAGATACCATCTGATCTGTTCCACAGGAAAAGACCAAATCTCTTAAGCATACTAACAGTTCTATTATTAGTAACTATCAACACATAAGACCCTATTTATAGATCCAATGTAAATTTGCACTTTTTAACATCTTAAAACAGACTCTATGCATATACAGAATTTCCACTAAAGTCATAATCACAACAATTTACAGACATGAATAAACATTACAAAAACTAGACAAAATCAAGTACCATTCGTAGTAGCATAAAAATACAGATATACATAACATATAAAAATGAATGCTATTGTTAAGAATCATTTATCTTTAATCACTCAAGGACCTTTGACCAAACATTGGCTTCTTTTCAGCTAAACTAAACTCATCCACAAAGTATTGAAAAGGCCAAGTGGAGCAAAATGTTATTGTTTAAAAACGATAAATGTAAAGTAGGACAGATGCATGCATGAACAGTCAGTGAGACATAATAAGGTTAATTTTACTTATATTAAGGGGCCCCAAGTGGTCTAAAGCACTCTCATACGGATTACTGCCATATCACCTCTATCTGCGTGGGTTCTTGCCTCAAATTCGGCCAATGTGGGTATGTTAGAAAGTTTGCCAGTAGCTTCTCGTCGGTCAGTGGCTTTTTCCGGTGGTTTTCCCGGTTCTTTCTCGACCATTAATATTGGCCACAATGTATAGCCTATCATGTGCTGAAAAATGGCATTAAACCCTACAATAACAATTTACTTATATTAAGAACAATGTCATCAAATTATTGAGTTCTAAAACAGACCCCATATTGAATGCACAAACGAGTTAAATGCTCGACATAGTGATATTACTAGGATTACACTAGAGTAAGCCTTAATGATGGAAAGTATCAGTACATACAAAATGCCTTAATAGACACTAAATATAAATTAACTAAAAACTACAGTGTACTGATAAAGTACAAACACTCCAGTTATTCGTGTCCTCTACATTACCTCCTGCATACAGATTGTAAGGTCCTTGAAAAATTTCCTTAAAGGCAGGATAAACTTGCACACAAAGAGTAAGTTTTATGGTCTCTAGAAAGTGGTCTTTAGAGGTAGCTGATACTTGCACACAGAGGAAGTGTTATGGTCTCTAGAAAGTGGTCTTTAGAGGTAACTGATACTAGCACACAAAGAGTAAGTTTTATGGTCTCTAGAAAGTGGTCTTCAGAGGTAGCGGATACTAGCACACAAAGAGGAAGTTTTATGGTCTCTAGAAAGTGGTCTTTAGAGGTAGCTGATACTTGCACACAGAGGAAGTGTTATGGTCTCTAGAAAGTGGTCTTCAGAGGTAGCAGATACTAGCACACAAAGAGGAAGTTTTATGGTCTCTAGAAAGTGGTCTTTAGAGGTACCTGATACTAGCACACAAAGAGTAAGTTTTATGGTCTCTAGAAAGTGGTCTTTAGAGGTAACTGATACTTGCACACAGAGGAAGTGTTATGGTCTCTAGAAAGTGGTCTTTAGAGGTAGCTGATACTAGCACACAAAGAGGAAGTTTTATGGTCTCTAGAAAGTGGTCTTTAGAGGTAGCTGATACTTGCACACAAAGAGTAAGTTTTATGGTCTCTAGAAAGTGGTCTTCAGAGGTAGCGGATACTAGCACACAAAGAGTAAGTTTTATGGTCTCTAGAAAGTGGTCTTTAGTGGTAGCTGATACCAGCACACAAAGAGGAAGTTTTATGGTCTCTAGAAAGTGGTCTTTAGAGGTAGCTGATACTTGCACACAAAGAGTAAGTTTTATGGTCTCTAGAGAGTGGTCTTTAGTGGTAGCTGATACTTGCACACAAAGAGTAAGTTTTATGGTCTCTAGAGAGTGGTCTTTAGTGGTAGCTGATACTTGCACACAAAAAGGAAGTTTTATGGTCTCTAGAAAGTGGTCTTTAGAGGCAGCTGACACTTGCACACAAGTCCCTGCAAGTGTGGATACTTGCATACAAAGACAAAATTGTTCTGTCTCTAGAAAGTGTCCTTTTAGGCAGTGGACACCTGTAAAAAGCCCCTGGAGTGTCCTAACAAATAGAGGACACTTGCACACAAGGACTAACTTTTCAGGTCACAGAAGTGTCCTTATAGACAGGAGACATATGCAGTCAAGGAAAACTTTTAATGTTCCTGTTGTGTCATTATAGGAAGGTCTTATTGGAACATTATTTCATGTCTACTTTTCAAAGTTAGGACAGATCTATATTCAAAATATACACTAATAAATGAAACAATTCTCAACAAATCAAACCTGATGTACTAAGAAACTAGTAATTGTGAGAGAAGGCAAGAACAAAATTTTGACCCACATTTAAATAAATAAAATATATAAGCAAAAACATGTACGTTTATGCAATTTTATGACCTCTTCAACTCCAATCAAGTAGAAGATTCATTGATTTTACCAGCCTCCAATGACCAACATTTAACCTCTCAAGCAAGGTGATATATCAATGATAAGCAAATCATCCAAGAAATGTCCTTCACAAATCAATATCTGCATAAGTGGGAGTAGATTCCTGTTAAACAGAGATACATGTAATATACCTCTAAGCAAATTTTGATTGATATTAAGTATGATGGAATATCAGTACATTACAGGCTAAATTCCTTCAGTATCCTTAAGCAAATCAACTGTTTTAGATTCAAGTCTCATCAATTCATTTACTGAAGTAATGAACCTGAATAATTTTCTTTATATTCTGATTTTGTTAGTTTGTTTGATCAGGATTTTTAACGTAGCTTTAACAATTTTTCAGGCATATCAATATGATGTCTGCAGCGGGGCAGTTTATAGTGATGTCTAGCACTGGGGCATCATGCCGCATATATGTAGCATGATGTCCCCCCTACCCAGTCACATTATCCTGACATCACGCCGACCAGTCCTAACACTGACCTCTTAATGCTGAGCGCCAAGCGAGGCAGCTGTTAGTACCATTTTTGTAAGTCTTTAGTATAACTCAACCGAGGATTGAACCCACGACCTCCCACTTCCGCGGCAGATGCTCTAACTACTTGACCTCCAGAACAGTCCTTTTTCTGAAGAAAAAAAACAAACCTTTTTATTTTTTCTTAGGTCCTTGCTGAATACAAGTAAACTAACCTTAACACATTAACCCCTAGCACCACATTTACAAGGCAGTAGGTACTAGCCTTCTGCCAAGGTATGTAGTGTCAAGGTCATGCATGATGCACTAAAGTGGGTGGTATTATAGAAAGGTAGACAGATTTATCTCTACAATGATACCAAATAATCTGTACATTTTTGTTGCACTACAAAATACCAAGGGACAAACCTAAATTTTTGGACATTTTTTTTTCTCCACCCAAATTTCAGCCATGGTCAGAATCTGATTTTGTGTTCAGATTTTAGACTTTATGGCCTCGGATCTAAGGCAGACCGGTCTGAAGTACACAAAGACAGGTGAACCTGTGCAAAAAATAGGATAAGGTGGACATTTATAATAAATAGACTTCTCCATACAAAACATTATGGGTCTGTTAAGCAACAACAAAAAAATCCAACATTTCACTTTCTGTTCATGTGAGAGCAAACTAACCAATGGAAAATGTTTTTTTAAAGCACAATTAGGCATTGTATTAGAATGTATTCAGAAATAGTCCACGAAAAGAAGCAGTGATGACGGAATTGGATCATGTTAACATGACTTTGGTGCACTCTTGATCACAATTGTCCATACTAAATCGACAGAGACAGGATCAAATGCTGCTAACGGTTTGCCTCTGAAATTCTGTATCGTAACTGTATGGTGACAAGTCAAGAGTCAACTGAAATTGTATTGTCAACCTTATCTCATATGGTTTGTACTTTGTCATGGAAGAAATTTGCAAACAGGTCTAAAAGGTCAACTGGTGGAATGAAGGTAGATGGAAGCGGTGTACATTTGTACCTTGACACATAGATGTTAGACACGTTAAAATTAAAATAGAAAATGTAAAAAAACGCATTTTTGTTCTCAATAAATAAAAACAAAAAAAAAAAACGTTCCAGTAGTTTTTAGGCACCACAAAAATCAATATTTTACTTATTTACATGCTACATACCAGTTTTAAAGTTTCAGTGATACAAATATGAAAAAATGTCAAACGTTTTATGTTGTAGCATGTTTACATAAAGTGTTGTAGGCTAGCATCATAGATTCATTATTTACGTTTTATGTTGTAGCATGTTTACATAAAGTGTCGTAGGCTAGCATCATAGATTCATTATTGATCGATATATATTATCTAGAGTAGGACAGAGGTCTGCCTGTATGGCTGATAATAAAAAAAAATGGAAGTACCAAATATAAAAAAGCAACAAAAAAAACCATTAAAAAAAACGCATTTTTCGAGGTAAAATAAAAAAAAATTAAAAAAACATTTTTATCATCTATGCCTGGACATTAGCTTGCTAGTAAATGATGTAAAATGCTGATAATCAACTTCTGTCCATGTACTATCAACACTGAGAGAGTCTACACAATTTGTTGAAATCCAATAATAAATAATGGAGTTGTTATGCTGAAATGAAAGTACGTTGGTTCATGACATGAGACCTTTTATTCTGCTAAATATGTCAAATGTTGATGGTCAATATCAGTCGAGATATCAATATCAAAATTTCTTAAAACCTATGGCTGAAAATTGAGTGGAGATGTGTAAAATGCAGATGCAGAATCATAAACTAAATTAGCACTCATGAAATCTAGGCCATTACAGATCATCTAGGTTTATTTACCAGACATTCAGATTTATATTCTTGAAAAGGTATATAGGGAAAAATGGCTGGTGGAATGCACGCATGTAAAACGAACATCTTGGTCCCCTTGCTAGTTTGATTTGTTCACCAAGATTAACCTTAATAATTTGAAAAGTCCTACCCAAGTACCTTTATAGCATTTTTTGGTTGTACCAAATTACATGTATATGCATTAAGTGACCTCCTAGATGAAAATTACAAAACCACTTTTACCGATTGCCATAAAATATATCCCAAAGTTTTTCCATTTTATATTGCATAGTGGAAGTCGCATGACATTATACAATTCTGGAATTTGCTACATGTTATATACTAAATTCAGGTCAATGGCTGACATGACCTGACACAGACCCCAGTGGTGCAACTGTAGAGATAGGTGTACATGTCTCTTCATATCAATCAATCAATCTAAATTTACAAATATAAAGAACATGACAGATTTACACTGTTGATCTTCGAAAATGTTCCTTAAAGTTTACATATGTTTATATGTTACTAAGGTTACAGTTTTACTGACCCTGCCAATATTTTAAACTTCAGATGAAAACTTTAAATCAAATCTACTTAACTTTATTCAGACCTTACAAGAACACGTTTTTACAGTCACAGACTGACTCTTAAGAAAGCATTACTGCATTGCAAGATGATGTATTCATGACGGGCTTACTGCAAAATTAGGCATTTAGCTTTTTTCACAAGCTGTCATATCTACCTTAAGTGCCAAAACCACTCCAGTTCATCAAATGACATAATCTCTCTGTAAATACAGCTTGCTGATTATACAAAAGACCAGCCATCAACAACTGGATGGCAACAGATCATTGAAAATAGCGGCGGTCATTTGCACTTTCTATATTCTGTTGCAGTGCAGCCCAGAATAAGTAGGCACTCATTTGCCTAATGTGGTAACATATAAGGTCCAATCAAACAATTTTACAGCGCCACATTCTATCAACAACAGTTAGATTCAAATGAGTTCACTATTACCAGTATTTTCAAGCAAAAAAAAAACCATTTAATTTTGCAATGAACACGTACAGGAAAAGGAAAGCTTATTATGTGAATAGGATTGTGATTTTACGGTTTTCACCAGACTGATACTAACATTGTCATTTCTTTAGAGGCACCAAGAGAGAAAACTTCAAGGATCAAATATTAAAAGTGACCATGAGGACCCACGGGAAATATCCTAAACAGTTACTTAAACCATAACTGCTGAATGCGATAAAGGACTTCTGGGATTAGAATGCCGGGATATTGAGCCCTTTACAAAATATGCAGAGCGAAATATAATAGGCTTGAACAAAGAAAAAACATTAACAACTTTTAAAAAGCGATCCCAAAAAATACTTCCAGATGGGAATATACATCATGCGAGTGAAGTTATTTTTATTTAGTTGCATTCATACTTTTGAGAACAAATGTGTTTATTTAAATCATAAATCAATTTAAAATGAATTAAATACATGTAAGTTTGTTCTTTGGTGGGTCTTTTTCTGTAATTCTGTGTTTTTTAATTGCTAAATGCATGCTGCACAGCATAAGAAGCTACTCAGTCTATCATCAATTAATCATGTTAGATAAATATTTTTAACTGTTGAGACATTTTACAAATAAATTTAACTTGACATTGGTGCATTTGTTAAGATATTCATTCATTAAATTGCAAAACTGGTGTTAAAGAGATCAAAATACAATTGTGTGATTTAATTAAAATAACGAAGCTTTTAACATCAGGATGTATTCTGATATTATTTTTATTTGAAATCACTTTACACTAGATAAAGCAAATTAGGCAGAAATTATAACTGAAAAGTGTGTGTGTGTATGTATGTATATATATATATATATATATATATATATATATATATATATATATATATATATATATATATATATATATAAGAATAAGGGGAAATATTTTCCCTGGAGCAAGACCCAGGCTGTAATCGAAATTAGTGTTAATTTTCTATAGTCCTGGCCTGAAAGATAAGGCCAAGTTTCAGGTCTATAACCACAATATTTAACGAACTGTTTGAGATTGAACCCTTCTGTCAAAAAGAGCTGAAATGCAAATAATATGAGAAGTGGAGTGAAAACTAATTTCTGAAACTGTTATATACTTGTGCACATCTAAATGTACAGACTGATTTTCATGTGGAAGGCAATGGGAGCAGTTGTACAACTTTATTCCCACACTGGTACAAATTTAAAAAATTTCAAGCAGAGTTATGTAAACAAAAAAATAAATGAGAAAGTATAAAGTTCACCCCTCCGCTGGGACTGAAAAGTGGCCTGATGAAACTGACAACTGTATGGATGCACAGATGATCACAATTAATGTTATAAAGGAAAAAAGGAAATTTTGATGACTTTTTACTTACTGATAATGTATGAAAACTCTTAATACAAAAATGACAAAATATTCAGGATTAGAACAAACAAAATATTAATTAATAGTGCAATTTGAAAACCTATCCAAATGGTCACCTGTACATATAGTAGCCTTCACTTGGACATAATAGCAATTCTAAGCCCACACCCCACCCCCGGACATTTTCATTATACTGGGAAATGTCATACAGTATGTGAAACAGCCACCTGCCTTTTGAGTGCCTTGAGCATTCACTGGAGAATATTAACAGTGATCACTCTAAGTATGCAAATTAAACTTTTATTTTATAAAGGATGCATTATATAACTAGCATAAAATATGAACTCTAATCTGTTTACATTTCACATCTGCTTGCACCTGCCATGTTCCAGTCACACTAGATAAAAGGTGTCAATTCAACAGATTGGATTCAAAAGTGAGACAGCTTTTAAAACTTGTCAGCAAAGACAGGCAAAATTTTGTTTTTTAAGTCACAAAGACCATTTATACATGGTTTCTTTTGATTCCCTCTTCATCATGGTTTTTCACATAAGCTGGCTGTCTAAATGAGGAAGCGAAAATGAACAAACAGAGCTAATGGTTTTTTATGGGTGTACTTCTGAAGAAGGTCAAGTTGTTTGCTCTCCAACTTAAATTACCATCAACTGTATGCCAGAATAAAGAGAATTTAATAAAACCTACGATATACAAGTTTTGTTTTCTAAAAAGTCAGGACTACCAGTGTGAGAAATTCTTTTCTTTATAAATCAATATACATGCAAACCACAAAACACTAGAACTGAACTTGTACATCTATATGCAACTAGAGGTGAAATGATACAAGTATCAATATCCACAGTCACCAAATAAATTATATCAGCCTCATGGCCTTTTCATCTTTGGAAGGTCTTTCAGTGGGGGTGGGGGTTGCACTTTCATGTGGTCATGTAAATTCTCATCCTTAATAAGATTAAAAAATATATAAAAATTCCAATTAGAAAACCTGTAATTTGTCAGCAGTTTTATAATTCAAATTTGGTCAAAGTTGACAAGTGGCAAAGCAACTGATAAACTTCACATAACAAGTAGAATTTTATTGAATGATGAGAGAAGGACTTGAATCATATAGTGTCGCAAATAAATTAGTGTATGTGCCTGCAATGACTGTCTAAGATTAATTTTCGATTTAAAGAATTAAAAGGCAAACAACTAAATAAGTATTCCCAACTGATAATGTATAGATTCTTTACCTCTTAATACAGGTATCGATATGAAAAAATTGTTAACACATTAATATACTGATTAGGCTGCCACTCATATTTTTAAAAAAATATGGGCAGCTTAAAGCATCTGAGGTACTTCTGTAAAGTTAGATCTGTTCCCTGATGAACTTCACTGTATCTAACATCAAAATCAAATCCATAGGTGTTAATGTATTATGCACCACCAACTACAAATGCTGCTCAAACCCTCCTGTAACACCTTAGGTATTAATGTATAATGCACAGCCAATTGCAAATGCTGCATAGATCCAGCTCTAACACCATACATGTTCATAATCATGCATAATGCAGACAGCCAACTGCAATGCTGCACAGACGCAGCTATAATGCCCATAAATGCAGCTAAATCTACTCCCTTGTATTTCTTTTACTTAGTTATCTGCAGAGACTCTGACTTGTCATTGCATTATACAAGAGTCTATGCTGTATGAAAGTTAATGTATGTTGTAACTCTGTATTTAGTATAGACTTTGACATGTTAATGCATTATACAAGAGTCTATGCTGTATGAAAGTTAATGTATGTTGTAACTCTGTATTTAGTATAGACTTTGACATGTTAATGCATTATACAAGAGTCTATGCTGTATGAAAGTTAATGTATGTTATAACTGTGTATTCAGTATAGACTTTGACATGTTAATGCATTATACAAGAGTCTATGCTGTATGAAAGTTAATGTATGTTATAACTGTGTATTCAGTATAGACTTTGACATGTTAATGCATTATACAAGAGTCTATGCTGTATGAAAGTTAATGTATGTTATAACTGTGTATTCAGTATAGAATCTAACTAGTCATTTCCTGAAGAAATGAAAATCAGTGTTGTGTGCCATTGTGTTATATAAGGACATGTATATAAAAATAAGTTGTAGATTGAAAAGATGTCTGTAATGTGGTGGATTCCCAGTCTCTCACTTTTCCCGATTATTCCACCAAGCCTTTATTTCCTCTCAATGGGGTACATGTATAATTATGTAAATATATATGAACAAAATCATATATAAAAGAAACTGGGCAACATTATATATACAAATTTGATCCAGGTGCTAAAACAAAAACAAAACAAAGCAATATATACACACACAATCACTCAAAGCTAGAGTAAACTGAACAATAATTAACAGGCAGGCAATACATTTATGGACTAAGCTGAAAGAACCCCAAATAAATTCCTCCTGATAAAGCAAAACATTAGTACATGTATAATGTTCAGTTAAAACTGAAACTGGATTAACAAGGTTAACCTGTAAAATTATAGACAAGAATATTTTAGAATTCCCTTGTCTTCTCTTAAAATCATAGGAACTTAAAGACAGTCATGAGGAATCGATCAGCATGATAAAATAAAATTTGTTGTTTGGTTTGTAATTGTACTTTCAACATATTATTTGCAATAAGATGCCATGGAAAATGAGACATACAAGTGCTAAAAACATTTCAGAAAACAACAGTGCAGCTAACCAGACTGGCCTAGATGTGTTGAAATCATGACCCTAGAATTATGTATCCAATATTCCAGCAAATGATCCAAAATAACTCAAGTTTCAAAACAAAAACACTTCTGTCAATATACACCTTTGTCATGGGTTTTTTGTTGCTTTGAAAATCAAATGAAATATCAAAGCTGTTTATAATGGTATGGTACCAAAATACAATATTTTTATAATGGTACCAAAATATAATGTCTATTTGTTGATGGAATTTTAATTAAAACTCTGCAGAAAAAATGGTTAAGTCAACCTTCCCTGTATCCTCCCCACCACCACCCTTTTTGTAGCATGCAGTGTCATTGTGGAATGTGGTTGATAACATTCCTGTACAAAGACAGTAATACCTTTATAAACTGTGTCATTTAATGAAGTTGTATATTTAAAAAATTAAGGTCCACATAATCTTTCTAACTTTTGAGTACATTTGTGTTATGCGATGGATTGTATAATCTATAGCCTTGAGTTAATAAACCTTTGAGCAAAAAATTAAGTAAAGTTTCAGTAACAGTTACCCAGAAACAGCATTTCAAAATTAATGTGATTTGTTATTTCTGAATCTCAGTCTGAATTTGCCTATAATACTATTCCTGTTCCATACTAAAACTGGAATAGTTTTAATGCTCTACACTTCTATATTATACCTACAATATTATACATGTCTTAAATGGTACCCACACCATTATTCAGGTTCCTGTACTTACTGTAGTGTTCATTTTCTATGCTATATTGTCACTAATGAGTAATACAAACCTGGAAAAGAAACACTTCCTGACAAGTGTGGACCTGGTTGATTCGAAATTGATTTAACTGATGTATTTTCATCTACTAATCCGTCTGCTGCAGAATTTGTGTTGTTCTTATCCTTTCCTTTAGAACTGCCACTACCTCCCTTGTACAAGGATAAGGAATGTTTGCCACCCATGAGGAAAAGTCACCATATTTAGCAAAAAGTGAAACAAAATGGAGGGCACTCAAACTAAATAATGATGTAGCCAAGTGATTATTCAACAAATGCCCTAAATTCACATTGTTTCTCTTCCTCTCAACACAAATCCCTGCTGCTTTTAAAACTACCGGTGACTAATAAATGGTCGACACAGTCCTGGTATACACACACTCAATATAAATAAATAAGTGCACCGGTTCAATATACATGACTGTACACAGGTGATTTATCAGTTTGGTCACACTGTAGTGAACATAAACACCCCTTACATTTCTAGTGGAGTAGCCATACAAAAGGTTCAGCAAGTTTGTTAATTATATTGTAGTGTACACAGAAAACCACCCCATAGAACCTGCCAAATATTGGTGCACTTAAAAGAATTGGTTTTGAAATTTCATTGGTTGCAACTCTACAGGTACAAATGGCAGTGCTGGGCTATCAAAACAATCTGATATAAGGTTGAAAAATCAATGACTGCTACACAAAGCCACTATATTACAAGGAAATATTTATTGGAATTCAAGGACAATAATTTATGTTTTCTTTGGAAGAAACCCTTTTGCACTGAAGCTGCATAGAGTTTACCATTTACGGGTATGTCTACTTTTCTCGTTTTTCTTGATCCAATCATAGCATTAAGAGTTCCTGTTGGCCTACAAAGTTAAATGCTGGGCCCTTCAATTTTCAACTTACTTGAACCCCTACTGATACAGGTGAGATGTCAGTCATCTGTAAGGATTACCACCTTTAACCACTGTCACCCTGCACCCTACAATTCTCAATGGTCTTTTTTTCTCCATTTTATATAGCTTCCTACATGCAAGCAGCCATTTTTATCAACAGGCAATTTTCCTGACTCAAGAATTTTTTTTGCAATATCAAAGAAATTATTCAGTAAAGTGAGGATTAAATCATATACCATATATTATGCTGTTGTTCTTTTTGTATGGTTTAGCGCTATTTTTCAGCACAAGATAGGCTATATATATGGCTGCCAGTTTAAATGGGGGAGGAAGCACTCAAGGAAACCCCTGGAAACAACCACCGACCCACAAGAAGCTACTGGCAAGTATTCTCACATACCCACATCGGCTGAACCCTAGACTTGAAAATATGCTGACAGAGGTGAGTGCTTTAGATCACTTGGCCACTTGAGGCCCCCTTCATATATTATTTAAATTACTCTTAATTCCATATCAGATTGAATAACACCTATAAACAACCAAGCCAGGAAGAAAATATTTTGTTTTTGATCCTTAAAATGCATAAACAAAGCACGACAAAAGTTTAAAGTATGGAAGAAAAATAAAGTAGACTACTACTACTACTACTACTACTACTACTAATAATAATAATAATAAATAATTTATTTAAAGAGGGTAACACAATTAGCTAAGAACTAATTTACCTTGAGGCCCTCATACAAAGGAATTTATTTCTTTTAGCTGCATATCTGAAGCCACTGGATATATTTGGCTTGGAAAAAGGAAACAGGGTGGGTATTTTCTAATCTCAACTGAAATACTATTCCAGAGCTAAATTTCAGAGTACTGGAAACTTTTTGAAAATAATTTCTTAAATGGTTTGGGAATTTTATACTTTTTGGAATACATGGATTGAAGGTTGTGAGTATTGCCAAGTAGCCTAAACTGGAATAGTGACTGAAAATATTCAAGAGCATTATTATTAGATATCCTGTACATTAATTTGGCTTTTCTCAAACAGTTTTATCATTGGAATTACCCCATACAGTATTACATGAGTTTTATCATTGGAATTACCCCATACTGTATTACAATAGTTTTATCATTGGAATTACCCCATACAGTATTACATGAGTTTTATTACTGGAATTACCCCATACTGTATTACAATAGTTTTATCATTGGAATTACCCCGTACAGTATTACAATAGTTTTATCATTGGAATTATCCCATACTGTATTACAATAGTTTTTTCATTGGAATTACCCCATACAGTATTACATGAGTTTTATCATTGGAATTACCCCATACTGTATTATAATAGTTTTATCATTTGACCCCATACAGTATTACAATAGTTTTATCATTTGAATTACCCCATACAGTATTACAATATGTTTATCATTTGAATTACCCCATACTGTATTACAATAGTTTTATCATTTCAATTACCCCATACTGTATTACAATAGTTTTATCATTTGAATTACCCCATACAGTATTACAATAGTTTTATCATTGGAATTACCCCATACTGTATTACAATAGTTTTTCATTGGAATTACCCCATACAGTATTACATGAGTTTTATCATTGGAATTACCCCATACAGTATTATAATAGTTTTATCATTTGAGTCTTTGACCCCATACAGTATTACAATAGTTTTATCATTTGAATTACCCCATACAGTATTACAATAGTTTTATCATTGGAATTACCCCATACAGTATTACAATAGTTTTATCAATGGAATTACCCCATACTGTATTACAATAGTTTTATCACTGGAATTACCCCATACAGTATTACAACAGTTTTATCATTGGAATTACCCCATACAGTATTACATGAGTTTTATCATTGGAATTACCCCATACAGTATTATAATAGTTTTATCATTTGACCCCATACAGTATTACAATAGTTTTATCATTGGAATTACCCCATACAGTATTACAATAGTTTTATCATTGGAATTACCCTATACAGTATTACAATAGTTTTATCATTGGAATTACCCCCATACAATATTACACGAGTTTTATCATTGGAATTACCCCATACAGTATTACAATAGTTTTATCATTGGAATTACCCCATACTGTATTACAATAGTTTTATCATTTGAATTACCCCATACTGTATTACAATAGTTTTATCATTTGAATTACACCATACAGTATTACAATAGTTTTCATTGGAATTACCCCATACTGTATTACAATAGTTTTATCATTGGAATTACCCCATACTGTATTACAATAGTTTTTCATTGGAATTACCCCATACAGTATTACATGAGTTTTATCATTGGAATTATCCCATACTGTATTATAATAGTGTAAATAAGGTTGTATGTAACTGTTATAAAATAGTTTTCTGTTCCTTTAAGGAAGAAAATATCTTTTTCTGCTGTGAAGCCATAAACTTTAGTTTCTTTCTTTTTTTATTCTGATAGATCTGAGGGGCTCCGAGTGGCCGAGTGGTCTAAAGCGCTTTCTGTTACGGATCACTGCTGTCTCACCTCTGTCTGCTTGGGTTCGAGTCTAAGATTCGGCTAATGTAGTTATGTCAGAAAGTTTGCCAGTAGCTTCTCGTGGGTCGGTGGTTCATTCCGGGGTTTTCCCGGGTTCTTCCTCCACCAATAATACTGGCCGCCATGTATAGCCTATTGTATGCTGAAAAATGGCGTTAAACCCTAAAACAAACCAGCATTATTGATAGATCTGATATGTTCAGTCCATGATATGTTATTATCTACCAAAACACCAAGTATAGGTTATTATCTACCAAAACACCAAGTATAGGTTATTATCTACCAAAACACCAAGTATAGGTTATTATCTACCAAAACACCAAGTATAGGATATTATCTACCAAAACACCAAGTATAGGTTATTATCTACCAAAACACCAAGTATAGGTTATTATCTACCAAAACACCAAGTATAGGTTATTATCTACCAAAACACCAAATATAGGTTATTATCTACCAAAACACCAAGTATAGGTTATTATCTACTAAAACACCAAGTAGTCTATTACTGCAAAATTTTTAATCTTCCATGTCATAGTTCATCACTTTCAAGAGTTGTCCTTTTTTGCCATATTGAGATAAGTAATAATAGTTTAGTTTTACCAGTATTTACCACCATGCCATTGCATGTACACTGGTTGTCCAGTTTGTTTAGAGCGATCTGTAAAGAAATTTTGAGTTCATGCTTTGTGTTTTGGATGTCTGACAATGCTGCATCATCTGCATAGAAATCTGTAGAAGTGAGATCTGTGCCGCATCATTATGCTTAATGAAGAAAAAAAAACTAAGTGGGCAAATCAAAATTTGACATTCAATTAATGACTTGATCAAATTACCTTGTGTTGTTGAAGGTTCATCCTGTCGCTGTTTGTTTAGATTTTTCGTTGGATCTTCAGAATATCGATCGATGTTGCGATTGGTGGTAGCATCAACAGTTACTTCTTTATTTGCAATATCAGAGAACCTCTGATTTACATCATTTTTCTGTCCAGTTACACAACAATTTCCCATGTTTGTTACTCACTTGCTTTTCATTCAGCCAAAAAGTCATTCATGTACTGGAACAGTCCTTTTACATAGTGATGGAGTGGAGTGAGGTTCTTAGCCAATGCTTCCAGACTGTAGGTAAATGAACAGAAAAAAAATAATAAATAAACAAATTGTATTTTGTTAACAGTATGTCCAATCATAAGACTGCAGCTAGAACATGTGGTCACCTATAGCCTTGTGAATCTGGCTGAACAAGGAAGGACTTAGAAATCCAAGCATTTGTCAAGTTCCCAGACATAACTGAGATCTGACTGACATGGCTGTAAGCATTAAAAATGCCAGTCAGAACAAAACACTATTATACATTTTTACATTTTGTATGTTCTTAAAACTTCTAGAATCAACACTGAGCTGAGGATGGGGTTAGAACTGAAGTTCCTTTATCCCCCTCCTCTCTCACTACTTACAGTACTATAATTACTGGACTTGTCATACAGCATTTTTGTAACCAACAGATCTAATGAAAATAGAATTGGTATAATAATATAACATATGTACATGTTTAACTAGACATGAACATTTCATAACAGAAAATAAAAGGAGGAAATGCCTCAATAATGACGGTCAAAATTAGAAATAGGAATCCAACAGAATTTCATAATCGATAATCAATTCCACCTAACAAACTGACATGTGATTAAAATTGGTTACTAAGAGAACATTTTAATTTTTGTTTCTTATACAATTATATCTCTGTTCAAGAGAGAGTTAAAAATGATATTACAATAAAACCTGTCTTGAGAGACCACCTGTCTTAAGAGACCAGACTTTCCATGCAGATTTATTCATTATATAGTGTTATGACCTGTTATGAGAGACCACCTGTCTTGAGAGACCATTATTGTTGGCAGAAGGGGTGGTCTTTCAAGGCAGGTTCTACTGTAATTGTATGGGAGTAATCTCTTTTAATGACATGGATACTTTAACCTAATAATAATACATGTATTAATTTTTTTGTATCAAAATAATAATAATGAGGACCCTGTATAGCACCTAATCTTTTGAAGTTCCAAGCGATTTACAACATTAAACAAAACCTAAAACATAACAAAGATAATATGATTTTTAAAAAAACCACCTGAAATTGAAAAACATAAAACATGCTGAAAATATTTTAGGTAGAAAATATTACTAGATCTTTAAGTTTGTTCTTGCAGTCGAAATAAGTAAGTGGCCAATTCATTCCACGTTGCTGGGACTGGTATGCAAAAGAATGTTGTCTATATGACTTCGTTTTCATAGTGGGAATGGTGAGTATACGATTGTCAGAAGAAGAGTGTAAGTATCTGACTGGTATTTACACATGGGTGAGGCCAGATAGGTATGCTGGACTGGAGTCCGTCATTGAAACGTAGCACTGAGAACAAATTTTGAGTTTGATTCTGGATTGAATGGATAGCCAGTGTAGGGTACAGACCAGGGGGAGGTGTGCTCTGATTGTGGTGCTCGAAGGGTGATCCGAGCAACAGTGTTTTGAACTTTTTGACATTTCTGGAGTAGATATTGAGACGATTCAGACGGAATTGAGTTACAATAGTCCAGTCTTGAAAGTACTAATAAACATACAAGTGTTTTAGTGGCATCAACTGAAATATATTTGCAAATGGAGCTGATGCATCTCAGCACAAAATATGCAACCTTGCATATATCCATTGTGTAAAATGCTGCAGACAAATCAAGGAATTCCCCGTATGTGAGAGAGAGAGGTATTCATAACATCAGATAGTGAAGACAATATTAGATCTAAGCACTCAAGCAGCAGTGATGTTGGAATTGGATCAAATTAACATGAATTTGGTGCACTCTTCATCATGATTGTACATACTAAATCAATAAAGACAGGTTAAAATGCTGCTAATGGTTGCTGCTGAAATTCTGTAATGCAACTGTATGGTGACAATGAGCCAATTTAAATCGTGTTGTCAAGCTTATCTCTAATGGTTTGTACTCTGTCACAGAAGAAATTTGCAAACAGGCCTAGAAGGTAGACTGAAGAGAAGGTAGTTGTAAGTGTACATTTGTTCCTTGACATTAGCTTGTTAGATATCTCAAAGAAACCAGTTAAAAATGTCACTAAGTTTATGGGTAGGTTGGTTAAATAACTGTTTGGGGTTGAAAACATGAATGGAATCTAGGAGTTTTGATGTATATGGGTTTCCAGGACAGTCCAAGTGAAAGTTGAAATCTCCAAGAATATCAGGTTGCCACCTATAGAATTTCCATACTGCAGGAGATTTGGAAACTGCTCCAAAAAGAGAGATTCAGTCAGCTTGTTTTTCTACTAAGAAGAGGGCAGAAGAGGCAGAGAAAAAAAAGAGCCTATTAAATAGTGACTAGTGTTGTTTCGATTATCCATTATAATCGATCATCAGTTGGTTGAACAAACCAATGAGATAACTGACTGTGAAATTCCATAATTGATTGTGTGTAAAGAGAGACTGATTTTTAGATGCATACATTGATAAAGTAAGCTTGGGGGTGGGGGCACCAGGTGATGATACATCCTCCAAAGGCGATGGTGTTTTAAAATTACCCAGGTAATCAATGTCAAGATACTTTTAATATGGAAGTGTAATTCTAACTCGTCTAGATACATTTTAATATGGCAGTGTAATATTAACTTATTTAGATACATTTTAATATATTAGTGTAATACTAACTTGCCTATATATTTTTTAATATGGTAGTGTAATAATACTTTTTTAATACATTAGTGTAATACTAACTTGTCTATATATATTTTTAATATGGCAGTGTAATACTAACTTATCTAGATACTTTTTATTTCAGTAGTGTAATATTAAATTATTTAGATACTTTTCAATATGGTATAGTATAATATTAACTTATCTAAATACTTTTTATTTCAGTAGTGTAATACTAACTTGCCTATCTATATTTTTAATGGCAGTATAATAATACTTTTTTCATACATTAGTGTAATACTAACTTGTCTATATATATTTTTAATATGGCAGTGTAATACTAACTTATTTAGATACTTTTTTATATGGTAGTGTAATACTAACTTGCTAATATATTTTTTGATATGGTAGTGTAATACTACTTCTTTTTAATACATTAGTGTAATACTAACTTGTTCAGATACTTTTTTATATGGATGCAATACTAACTTGCCTATATATTTTTTAATATGGTAGTGTAATATTACTTCTTTTTAATATGTTATTGTAATACTAACTTGTCTAGAGACTTCTTTTAATTAGTGTAATACTAAAATGCCTATATATTTTTAATATGGCAGTGTAATAATACTTCTTTTTCATACATTAGTGTCATAATAACTTGTCAAAAGACTTCTTTTTAATATGTTAGTGTAATACTTGTCTGAATAATTCTATGTATAAAGTTCACAAACCATGGGATGAAGGGTCTTATAGGCATAAATTAGAATTACCAGAAAACCAACCTGAAACAATCACTGGTTCAAAATGTGATACATTCTTGTGTAGCATTGATACAATGTACTGAGCAATATTCCTACCAAAAGCCACCCACCCAGGAGATACAGACATGAACAACTTGGCAAAAAAAACTTTTGTGAGATGAAGATGCTCATGTAAATGCCCTGATGATTACATGAACTCTCTTTACAGTGTGTAGCCCATGTGTGATGTCACAGACCATGATGACTACATGAACTCTCTTTACAGTGTGTAGCCCTTGTGTGATGTCACAGACCATGATGATTACATGAACTCTCTTTACAGTGTGTAGCCCTTGTGTGATGTCACAGACCATGATGACTACATGAATTCTCTTTACAGTGTGTAGCCCTTGTGTGATGTCACAGACCATGATGATTACATGAACTCTCTTTACAGTGTGTAGCCCTTGTGTGATGTCACAGACCATGATGATTACATGAACTCTCTTTACAGTGTGTAGCCCTTGTGTGATGTCACAGACCATGATGATTACATGAACTCTCTTTACAGTATGTAGCCCTTGTGTGATGTCACAGACCATGATGATTACATGAACTCTCTTTACAGTGTGTAGCCCTTGTGTGATGTCACAGACCATGATGATTACATGAACTCTCTTTACAGTGTATAGCCCTTGTGTGATGTCACAGACCATGACGATTACATGAACTCTCTTTACAGTGTGTAGCCCTTGTGTGATGTCACAGACCATGATGATTACATGAACTCTCTTTACAGTGTGTAGCCCTTGTGTGATGTCACAGACCATGGTGACTACATGAACTCTCTTTACAGTGTGTAGCCCTTGTGTGATGTCACAGACCATGATGACTACATGAACTCTCTTTACAGTGTGTAGCCCTTGTGTGATGTCACAGACCATGATGACTACAGGAATTCTCTTTACAGTGTGTAGCCCATGTGTGATGTCACAGACCATGATGACTACATGAACTCTCTTTACAGTGTATAGCCCTTGTGTGATGTCACAGACTATGATGATTACAGGAACTCTCTTTACAGTGTGTAGCCCTTGTGTGATGTCACAGACCATAACCATGCAACTTAAAATAGAATGTAGCCCTAGTTTCAACAAACTGATTAAAATACAGTAGCCTTGTACCATTATTTAAATGATAATATACCATACTTAGAGAAAAAGAACAAAACAAAATGGCTTTCAATAATGAACCAGTAATTATAATAAAAATAAAGTGATAATTATAGTAGTATATATATATATGTTCTAGTTAAAACAACATAAAATCTTATGAAATTGTCAGATATGGTTATGAAATGACTTGCACTTTGGCAGAAAGAAACCATTCTCTGGTGCAGTTGAAACAATGGTCAGAGTATTTATTAAAGAGATCTCAAAACAAATGGAAATCTAATCAATTTGACCAAAATGAAACTTTAACATGGATTATACATAATGTCTACATAATATGGAACCCGACAACATCAACAGAAAAAGAAGGAATATATTACCTCTTGTCTCTAAGTTTAGTAATAATTTTGTAAACATTTTCCTTCTCAAAAGCAATGCTGGAAAAATGTCATTTGTTTCAATTAACCTGGTTGTTCATAATGGGAAGATTTAAACCAGTAACTTATAAAAATGTTTTTATACATGTAATTAATTTCATAAATTCTTTGGTAATGTTTTAGTTTTAATTGATCGCTTTGTAAATTATCTTCCCTACACATATGGCTGTTGTTCTTGTAATTGAATGCACTGTAATACTTTTCTGTACAAACTATTATTTTAAGATCCATTTTAGACTCATATATATTTTTAAAATTAATTATTTTATTGTACATTCAACAATTGTAAAATTTGACTTATTTTCATTTTAATAATGAAACTGCAATTATTAAAGGTACAATCTGTTATTCAATGATTCACTCAAAGTTGTTTCATTTTTATATAAAAAAATCTAGACCATTTATCATATAAGTCATCTGAGATTCGCTCATTCCATCATAAAAGATGTGTGTGGCTCTAAGAAGCTGTTGACTGCTACAAAATGGCAGCACCCAAGTCTTTGTTATGCATTTATAGCATTCAGATTGCATCTCCACAACTGTTATTTCATCAAAATATCTGGGCAATCAACAACCATCATGTTTCCCAAGCACCCTCCAAAGGATGCTGGCAACAACGTTGCTAGTGGCCGTATTACAAAGGCATGGAAGATAGATTCTTTATAAGTTATGTCTTAAATGTACTACAGCATTTGCAGAAATACTTGTACAATCCCAGTTGTGAAACTACATGCACTCTGTCTTCACACCTGAATTCCAGTTCATTACCTTATAAAATATGATCATTTTGTTTAAGTGCATGATTTAATAAAAATATCTTTGAATAGTTTTTTTTACAAGTCCAGACTCCTGGAGTCTTTGTATCATTTCTGTTGTTGTTGTTGTTGTTGTTGTTGTAGGGTTTAACGCCATTTTTCAGCATACAATAGGCTATACATAGGGAAAACAGTTTTTATTGTCACCTTAATTCACTGGATTTTCCCAAGGGATTTGAAGATCCAATTTGAAGGGTTAGTTTTCATTTAATCTATCAACAGTTTTAATTATTTACAACTGAATTAGACAAAGATCAAAATATTATTAGCATTATTATTATTATTATTATTATTATTACTATTTTCCTCATATATTTTTGCTGGGTCAAACAATACATAGAAGTAGGAACAGTCAGTCCAAAGTCCCAACTGGATAAAATACAAAACTTATCACTTAGAAAAAGACGAAAACAACAATAAGGTTTACTAACTGCTATATCATCTGTATGTCCTTAGGCAAAATATCTTGTGGTCAATGGCTTCATATAAATTTTAATGAATATGAGGGGTTCACTAAACAGCACTATTTTTCAAAAAATGTTTTATACAGTACTAAAAACATGGATATTCAATCTCCAAGAATCAAAGCCAAATTTTCTTTTTTTCCAATCATACAAATCTTGTAGATTTCTGCCAGAACCATTTTAAATGTGCGAGATACATGTATCAACTATACAATGACAAGATTTCAAACAAATGATGTATTAGCATGACTATACAAATAAACAACTGATGTATTAATGTTTGTACATCATGAATTGTGTATTATAGTATCTGCATACACTCTTCTTTGTTGGTAACCCCCTACTGAATTGATCAACAAAAAGCATCAAAAATATTTAAAAATGCACAAAACTTAAGACATTTTATTCACTGATTTATAGTTTCTAACCGGACTGTTGCCAAGGGTCCCTAATACCATCCAACTATTGGGCTTTCAATGTTAATAGAAGCTCCTGATGTAATCAAGCAAACAGACCGCTCGCTGTCCATTTCTTGTTATGTACTAAAATATTGCCTATTTCACTAACAACTTTGTTGTCTGGGTCCAACATTTGCAATGTATAATTTAAGCTGATACATTAGTATGATTGTACAAATATAACATACAGTATATTAGTATGATTGTATAAATATAACATATATTAGTATGATTGTACAAATATAACATATATTAGTATGATTGTACAAACAAAACATATATTATTAGTATGATTGTACAAATATAACATATTAGTATGATTGTACAAATATAACATATATTAGTATGATTGTACAAATATAACATATATTAGTATGATTGTACAAATATCCTAAAAATAAAATGAATATAATATTTTATCATGTTTCACAAATTAAAGAAATTTGGGAGGCCTCTTGTGGCCATGTGGTCCAAGTACTCGCCTTTACCATCCACTGCCATCTAGGCCAATGCAGATATTTTAAAAAGAATGCTAACAGCTCCTATCATACATTTAAATATGGTATTAATAACCAAGACATCATCAACAAATTTTAAGTTTGCAAAAATTGACATTAGACATTACATTTGCTGTAGTTTATATAACAGAGCTTAGCAAATTTCAAAATCCCCAAGTATCCCAGCAGGCTATGATGAAATAACCCTAGTAGCCCAGTTTAAATAAAGTGGCTCCAAAAGGGCTATTTTAATGTGAAACCGTAAGGCTCCAACATAACTTTGATTTTCGAGAGACAACAGTCATTATTCTCTTTTGGTAAATTTTTGTTTTAAAAAAAAAAAAAGAGGAAAAACATTAGATTATAACAGAGCTACCAGGATTCAACATATATAGAGTAGCCCAGACAAAATATACAGGTAGGCCCTGGGTTTCAAACACAAGACAGACACTTCTTATATATGCTTCCCTCTAATGGTCACCAATAATCATTTTGGCTCTATTCCAATGGTTTACATATACAATACCTCAGGGAGGAAATTAATTGTTTTGGTTAAGATCCTAAGTACATTTTAAAAGCAACTTCCTTGTCCCTTCTTCGTTCTTAATACTGAACACAAACTTTTATGCAGAACCTATTTTTTTCTGATCCAGCATCACTTTTCTCTTCCAAAACTTGGTTTTAATTAATTATAAAATCATTAAAATAATGGATTTACCACCAATCAGACCCTACAATCTGACTCCTATAAATTTCGGGAGACTTTTGTGTTGTGGTCTAAAATAGCATTACATTCATACTGAGACTGCCTTCCTTAAACTGTATACTTAAAGAAAAATGTTTTCCTTGTTTTTAGGTCTACTATACTTTAACTAAGATATACACCTTATCTTTAATCTAATAGCTACATTTGTTTCAAGTACACATTTTCTACACTTTTCTTTCTATGACTGTACAGCTTCATCCGCCAAGGTGACCTCATGGCCAACTCACCTTATTTAAATGTATTTTAGATCCCTGCACATATTAGTCATTTTCCGATGGGGGGGGGGGGGGATTTCTGGAATCTGGTATACCTATGGACAGAACAGCTGATCCCACTGCTATTTAGCTACCATAATATATCATGTCATTATATTAAATTCAAATATCTGGATAAGGAATGCTGCTTTAAAAAGAAATTTTTATATATAAAAAAAGGACCAATCACATAATTTACAGACTTAGCTAGACAAGAGGACAAAGTGGGTCTGATATCACCCATATGGGTTACAAATGCACATTGGGCAAAGAGAAATATTGATAGTTGGCCAAAAAATCTTGATCAATAATATACTTTCTGTAGAAATTATAATACTGTTAATTCCATGTATTTACAAAATCTGTTTCAAGGTTTCTCATTTTACAGTTTCATCCTTATTTGATTTTAAATCAACATCATATGTCATGTATTGAAAGGATACTACACCAATATGCTTTCTGTTAAAGTTGGTCAAGTTTTTAAGGTGGCTTTTGTGGGATTTTTAATTAAAACGTGGAAATGTTTTCTATTTTTTGTAGTATTTGATGGTCTGCATTTATGAAAGTGTGAAAGGCTTTCTTGCTAAGGTGCTTTCTGTCAGATTTGATCAGATTCTACTAAGCAAATTTTTAAGATAACTTATTAAACATTTTTCATTAGACTTACCACAAAACATTCTCAGGCATGTATATAGATTAAGAATTTAAAAAAAAAAACAAATATCACAACCATTATTAATTTAGAAGTAAAAATCTTGCTTTAGAAAACAACCAAGATTACAAGATTAATTGACTGTAAAAAAAAAAGCCTCATCACCCCCAACAACAAAAATAAATACCTGAATAAGAGATAAAGACAATGACCTCATTCATATTTGGTCATTATGTATCTTAACTCTATAGATGATTTATTTTATTTTATTTTATGGTTTAACGCCATTTTTTCAGCACAATATAGGCTATACATGGCAGCCAGTATTAATGGTGGAGGAAGAACCCCGGAAAGAACCACCGACCCATGAGAAGCTACTGGCAAGCTTTCTCACATAACTACATTTGCCGAATCTTAGACTCGAACACACGCAGACAGAGGTGAGATGGCAGTGGTCCGTAACGGACAGCGCTTTAGACCACTCGGCCACTCGGGGATCTCTATAGATGATTTAAGACAGTACCTGTTCTTCTACACTGAAAACAGGTAAGAAGATATCTTTTATTTAGCAAGTACTAGGTTATACCTGCTCAATTAGATACACATATCAATTTCAGGATTTTTAAAATAAAAATTCCTCCAGGGGAAATATATTTCTAGGGTCAGCAATGAAAATATGAAAGACAAATATATTTATTTTGCCTAAGTTTTTTAGTTGCAATTTCTAAACAGCTAAATTCATCTTCCTATTAATTTCAAGCAATTATAACTCGTTTACATTCATTTATATAGGCCTGGTAGGAAGTAGCATGGTTTTATGTTGTCAACAGACAATGCATTCGTGTAGGGAATCACAGAGTTTTTCAAGATGAACCCCAGGACAACTTGGACATCATCAAATCTTTCAATTTCTGACACATTGTATATGCTTTCTGACAACAACTGAAAATTTACTAGCCACCAAACTACTGAAATTATAAAACTACTAGTCGTACAGGAAATCTACAAACCTCAGATTAGCAGATTGGTATCATTGCAAGCCCTAGTGGTTAAATCAACTAGACCTAGATATAGTACTAGAAAAGGTTTTGCAAATAAGGACTAATGCAATTGTGTGTGTGATTAGGATTTTTTAAACTCAGCTTTAACAATTTTTCAGTCATACTGCTACAATATCTGACATGTAGCATGATGTCCCACCCAGTCACATTCTCCAGACACCAGTCCTAACACTAACCTTTTAATGTTGAGTGCCAAGTGTCAGGCAGCTGTTTGTACCATTTTTACAAGTCTATGGTATAGCTCAGCCAGGGTTCAAACCCATGACCTTATGCTTCCAAAGCAGACACTCTAACCACTTGGCCACCGGAGCAGTCGACTAATGGTTATTTGTAAACACAAATTTTGACTTTCAGGAATCTACACACATACCTACAACTACTCAGACTCTAGAATAGAAATCTTAATTGTCAACCAGCTATTCAACTCTATGAATAAATTTACCAAATATAAAATGCACAAATACCAAATAAAAAATATTCTGCCTCAATTTGTTTAAAATTGAATTCAGATTACCAAAACACTAAAATATATCAAGTATTTGTAAAAGGTGTTTAATTTTTTTAAACAAACTTCTGCCAAAATAATCTTAACTATTATCTTACATGAAAATTTAAGTGGCGATATTATATGTCCTTCAACATTTTTGCCAATAACATTCTTTCATGCCTATAAATGTCTTCCATAAATTAACGAGAGCAAGCTAAATGATTCTCAGATAATTATATTAATAAAACACAAATATATCATGCTATCCAAATTTCACTAGAGAAAAACATCAAATGATGAATGAAAACTATCTTTCTTAATTTAAATGAATACATAAATGTTCAAATCAAGTATTCAAATACCAAAACTGAAAAAGTTTGATTGCGAATTGTTGCATGGAACCAATGAATTCTTCATCATTATTTAACTAACAATTGACCCTGAACCTGTTATCGTTGATAAAATAGCATTTGTCTTATCTATTTCAGACCCAATGTTCCCGATATGCTAATTTGGGTTAAATCTACAATAGTTGTATTTTTCTTGAAAAACAACTGGCATTGTTCAAGGTATTCTTTTGATATACCTATACACCTCTGTACATAATTTTTAGAAATCCATTCATATGGATATCATGCCTACAAAGACATCTCACTTTAAAATCAATTTCAGAGTGCTAACTATCAAATCATTTACTGGATTGCTGCTAATACAAAATCTGGTCAAAATTTACTTGTACATGACCAGGGATTTTTTAAACATTTTCTTGTGTCTATTAATTTCAAAGCCATGCATTTTTTTCAGTTCAGAGAAAGGCTATTGTGTCAGAATAGTAATGAGAGCATTCGATTCCTGGCATTTGTGACCAAATAAACCATAAAGTTCACCCTATGGGCCAGCAATGGTATTGGCAAATAGAAAACAGTCTACTGAAGTATACAATGGGTGCTGAATTCATGTAAGCAAACCCTCTAAATAAAGTGGAGGAGTGGTTGTGTTAGAACTTGTTGGAGAAGCAGCATTTAACTTCCTGTTACTGCTGGTTTAATTTTGTGAAGAGGTGTGACTGTACATGGTGTCATTATTGCAATCAATGAAACAATGAAGGAAGTCTTGCACTTAAAGACTATCCTCCATATTTTAAAAATTCTTGCATCCTTTCGATGTAAATGCCATTCAAAGTCCTGTGTTATTCACGAGGTATCTAAATACATATAATAAACTTAAACTCAAAAAGGAAGTTAGATAAGAAGTCATTCACATGCTTCTTTGTGACTATTTAGACATATTGAACATGCTACAAAATTTCAAGGCACACAAATGACACTTGATTAAACGACACTATGGGAGTCAGATGTTTAAATGGTGGGCAGAAACACAAGAGTGATGATTACAGAAATAATTAGTTTTTGTTTCTTACAAATCAGCGATGATTACGAAATATTTTTATTTTTGCATAATTGTTAGCGTTATTCATCACTGTTGTTTGTGTGGTGTTATTGACACAACATGAGGAATTGACATCATTAATTGTCTGTGTCCTGTTATTGACACAACACAAGGCACTATGACCTCATTTATTGACAAACTTAGCGACCTACTCATGATTTGTATCTTATATATTTTCAGCATGTTTTTATGTTTTCCAATTTCATTGTTTTTGTCATTTGTTTTTCTATAGTGTAGTCATTTCATTATAGATGGCGTAAAGCACTTAGAGCTTCGAAAGATTAGGCGCTATACAAAGTCCTCATTATTATTATTATTATTATTGTTGGTGTGCTGTTATTGACACAACACGAGACAGTATGACATCATTTGTTGTTTGTGTGCTGTTATTGATACAGCATGAGGTACTATGACATCATTTGTTGTTTGTGTGCTGTTATTGATACAACATGAGGCACTATGACATCATTTGTTGTTTGTGTTATTATTGATACAACATGAGGCACTATGACATCATTTGTTGTTTGTGTGTTGTTATTGACACAACATGAGGCACTATGACATCATCTGTTGTTTGTGTGTTGTTACTGATACAACACAAGGCAGTATGACATCATTTGTTTTGTGTGTTGTTATTGACACAACATGAGGCACTATGACATCATTTGTTTGCAATTATGACTACTTTTATTAGAAAATTAGGTATGCTGATAAAATTTTCAACTCAGCATATGCAAACTTTAAAAAGAAGACATATATAAAACCCCATAACGATCTTTGTGCTACTCGACTTGAGAAGTGATTGAAACTTATTAAGACTGATGATTAATCATCATAAACAATCAGCCATCATTGAAACTTATTTAAGACTGATGATTGGTCATCATAAACAATCAGCCATATTGAAACTTATTAAGACTGATGATTGATCATTAAAAATAATCAGCCATCATTGAAACTTATTAAGACTGATGATTGATCCTCATAAACAATCAGCCATCATTGAAACTTCTTAAGACTGATGATTGATCCTCATAAACAATCAGCCATCATTTGAAACTTCTTAAGACTGATGATTGATCCTCATAAACAATCAGCCATCATTGAAACTTATTAAGACTGATGATTGATCCTCATAAACAATCAGCCATCATTGAAACTTCTTAAGACTGATGATTGATCCTCATAAACAATCAGCCATCATTGAAACTTATTAAGACTGATGATTGATCCTCATAAACAATCAGCCATCATTGAAACTTATTAAGACTGATGATTGGTCATCATAAACAATCAGCCATATTGAAACTTATTAAGACTGATGATTGATCCTCATAAACAATCAGCCATCAATCTTAATCAGATATTTTCTTTATTTTTTCTGCGACAATATCATTCTAGCACACTTGTTAAGGGCTAAAAAGTAGTATAGTACTCTAAAATGATAAAAAAGCTACTGAATAATATCTTACCGCTTCCAAATAAGTTCACGTGGATATTAAGCTATAAATTTAGTTTATCTTGAAGTGTCACCCTTTAAAGATACTAAATGGGTCAAGTTAAATGATATTTATTTATAGATACTAAATGGGTCAAGTTAAATGATATTTATTTATAGATACTAAATTGGTCAAGTTAAATGATATTTATTTATAGATACTAAATGGGTCAAGCTAAATGATATTTATTGTATGGTGGCTTTGTATTTGAAAATTATATTTTGACCTACATTAAAAAAAACTGAATTTTGTATGTAAAAAATGTATGCCCCAACTGCATCCAAAGCTATCTGCATCAATCAAGTGCAATATTTTTCAAAAAATAAACATATATTACTTCTCTCACATGAAAATCTAATTAGGGCATCTACATATGCATAAATTCATGCCTATCACCCAAGAAAAAGAAGTCCAATAATATTAAAATAAATGGGGGGGGAGGGAGTTATCTCACTAAATTTGAAGTATGAAAATCTGGTCAGGTCATGTACATTTACATATGCTTACAAACAAGGCCAGACAAACTGTACATGAAATCACGTGTATCACCTTTCAGTTGATGCCACTAAAAGCTTGTGTGTTCATTAGTACTTTCAAGAATGGACTATTGTAACTCAATTCTTTCTGGTTCACCTCAAAATCTACTCCAGAAACTTAAAAAAGTTCAAAACACAAATGCTCAGATCATCCTTCGAGTACCATGATCAGAGCACATGCCCCACTGCTCTGTACTCAACACCCAGGCTATGAATTCAGTCCAGAACCAAACACAAATTTGTTCTCTGTGCTAAGTTTCACTGACGGACTAAAGTCCAACATGACCTCACCCATGTGTACACACCAGCAGGATACTTATACTCCTCTTCTGCAATCATATACTCATTATTCACAGTAAGAAAATAAAGTCATATGGACAACATGTTTTTGCATACCAGGATCCAGCAACGTGGAACGAAAAACAAATCCCTTTCAAGAGTGCTCTTAAAACTAACCTCTTTTGACTGCAAGAACAAACTTATAGACCTACTAATATTTCATAACTTAAATATTTTCAGCATGTTTTTACGTTTTCTAATTTCATGGTGTATTTGTTTTTTTTTGTAGTTTTATCATTATATATATTGTAAAGCACTTGGACCTTCTAAAGAATAGGCACTACACAAAGTTCTTATTATTATTATCAAGTAGTTTTTACTAAATTGCACTAATAAGCTTCTTGGAGGATTTTTAATTGGATCCAAGGACCTGGATCCTGACAACAATCATCTGCCTAAAGCAAAACTTTGTTCTCTATCCTTTTCTTCTGACTTCCGTTTACCTTTATCTCCAGCATTGTTTTCAGCAATGTCAACAACAAAAAACTGGGGGTGAAGAAAAACTCTTGATACACACATTTTGACACCTTGTGTTCTGAACATATTTATTAATTAGGATTCCTTGCTGGATTTATTTTAGAATCTAACAAACAATATACTACAAAAAGTTTTTTTTTCCCATATACTAACATCTTTTCAAGGAATAGTGAGAAGGAAATTATCTGTCTTACATGATCTGTATCAGGTATGCCAATGAATTGCTAATTAGCAAAGCAACATAGTTAAGACAAGGAGTGAAGGAGTGAGGTCCATTTATTCATTGTTGTAATTAGGTACTGAATTCTTTTCCAATAATAATCAATGGTGTTAGCATTATGAATGTGTGTAGCTGGACACAATCATCTAGTAATTAACAACTCACAGTGGGATGTAATGGTTTATCTAAGAGGTCTAATTATGTCATGGTTCCAGTTAGGAATGCAAGTAGCAGCTAGAAAAGATATTAAGGTCAGACTCACACCATTTTCATTTAGGACCAACTAAGTCTCATAAGAAGCCTACTGGTCAAGACCACATGTTGATACAGCCATCCATTTTGAAAGCAGAAACAATATCTGAAAAAAATTACTTGCAATTCAGGAGTATAAAAGACCAAGATTTTCAAGACTGCTGCTGTGACAAATATACTAGATTTAAGGTTCGCACCATTCTCATTTAATATGAATTGGATATCATGAGAATTGAGAAGTCTTCTGGTAAAAGTCACACATCAGTATAACTTTCTGTTCAAATCTAATGATGATAACAATAATTTTATGATGGCTTCAATGGTAGATCGGTATCATTTTCATTTGGGATCAACTAGACATCAAAATATGTCTTCCTATATTGATACGACCATTCATTTTGGAGAAGTAATATATTAACACTTTTTTAAACATGGCTGCCCTGGCAACCTGAGTGGATGGTCAAGTCAGCACATTTTTCATTTAAGATCAGATAAACATTAGTGATGGGAATCGGTCAGAAATTCATAATCGATAATTGGTTCCCCTTAACCAACTGATCATCGATTATAATCAGTTACTAAGAGCAAATTTAAATTTTTGTTATACAGTTATATCTCTGATCAAGAGTTCAATATATTTATAAATGCACAGGAGTAATCTCTTTTAATGACATGTATACTTTAACCTGACAATAATATTACATTGTGTGTTACTTTTGTTCAACAACTTTGTTAAATGAACAAAACCTTTTATGGCTGATGTAACAGAAATACTGCTACAATTCCCTGAAATTCTTTCGTTCATATGTGATGTATCTATAATTTAAAGTATTGAAGGACATGATTTTCTTTTTTGTCATTGTTTATAAATACTACAAAAGATGTTGCAATGTAACTGAAACAAATCAACAAAATGTCTTTAAATTTACTAACAACAATTTAACAACTTGACCATGTAATAATAACTACCGGTATATGTTCCTAATTATGAATCGTAAAGTTTTTTTATTTGTAGTTGTGAAGGGATTCATAAATTTCAGGTCAACTTTAGTGGCTGGGAGTTTTACTAACCTTTGTGTTTTGCATACACCTAAAAAGTAGTCTCCCTTTACACACAATCGATTATGGAGTTTCACAATTGATTATCTTATTGGTTTGCTCAACCAACTGATGATCGATTATAATCGATAATCGGAACAACACTAATAAACATCATACAATCTTTAACAAAAACCCAGTGTTAAAGACAACAAGATTTCAAGATAACCACTGTGGTGGCCATTTTGGACATCATATCAGCACTATCTGCATTTATGCCCAACTATACATCATGAGAAACGTTCTTTAAAAAACCACATGTTGATAAGACAATCCTTTCAGGAGATGTAGCTATAACAAAATTTTCAAGATGGACAATGGTGGTCATACTGAATGTCCAAGCATTTATATTCAGAACCATGTGGACCATGATATGAATAGGAAAATAACGTGTCAAGGCAATCCCTCAAGTAGTTTAGGAGTAGTTGTGATAACAAACTTGTGCTAACAGATGGACAGGTAACACAGTAGATAAGGCCATCCTTTGTGTAAAAATGTAGAAAACAAATTGTGTTGAATTGTTAAAAGTAAAGCTCTAAACATATTTAATTTACTTGGTTGGGGACTTCCAAGATTTTCCATGAGACTCCCTATAGAGCCATGAGACCGTGACTCAACATCAAATCAATTAAAATCCCTGTTTTGGGAATGGACAAATGAATGAACAAGATAAGATCAAATCAATTAAAATCCCTGTTTTGGGAATGGAAAAAGAATGAACAAGATAAGATCAAATCAATGAAAATCCCCGTTTTGGGAATGAAAAAATGAATGAACAAGATAAGATCAAATCAATGAAAATCCCTGTGTTGGGAATGTAAAAATAAATGAACAAGATAAGATCAAATCAAGATGCCTTTGCAGCAAGCAATGAAGTCATAAATACAATGTATTATACCAGTGATTCACAACCTTTTCAAGTCTGAGGACCCTTTCTTAACTTTTAAAAAATACTTGTGCAGACCCGTGCATGATAATAGTTGTACTTTTAGGCTTCCTTGAAATAAACCCAAGGCTCCCTCACACAGGGCCCACTGCCTACAGGATGGGAACCAATGTGATGCTATGATGATGCTGTAATGTTAATACATTTTTATTTTGCATTATTTCTCAGCTGTGTAGTTAATGGCCATCGGAAGGCAACATCTCTGTGGTTTTGAGGTGTTAAGACAATGTTGAGAAAGCTTCTCCAATGAAAAGTAACATGACAACAGATTTTAACAAGTTTTAAAGGTGAAAAAGTCTAAGTTTAAATTTTAAAAAAAACATGTATTTAATCAATATTTGAAGCAAATACCAGGCATACCGCATAATTTTAGCCTGCACCAAACTGCAGAAAATTTTAAAAGCAAACTAAATTAGCAAAATATATGATTTATAATCAATTACAGAAAAACCTGATAATATAGGTTTCTCAAGGGATCAAAAAAGCATGGTGCCCCGTTGAGTTTGTTTTACCAATTCATGCATCTCTGCATCTGACATTTCCACTACATTGTACTTGTTATTTTCATGACTGGCAAATGAACAATAAATTTTTAAAAAATCTAATGGAAATAAAAACAGAAAATTTCATCTTAAAAAGTCAATTAAAAGGGCAATAAGAACAATTCAGAACTGAAACTTACTCCCAGGGATGATTCCTTGTTTTTAATGCAATGAATTAAGGTACCAAATATCTGAATGGTGTTTGTTGACGATTCTGTTCAAATGAATTTGCTAACCATCTGTCATTATTGGCAGTAACGCAATGTCATAAGCATTCCAAATTTTAATGGGAGTATTCCCAATCTACTGTTATTCAAAATACTAGAATAGAAGTTGAAGAACTGTAGATGAGTTTTTGAGCTGCTCCAAATCACAATCAATCAGTTGGGTTGGAACAAAGTAAAGTGCAATATGGATTTTTATTGTCAGACTCTAGCCACTATGTTCAAGTTATGCATCAATTTGCAGCAACCCTTTGGTCATTTGCACTGCACGCTATTTCCATATCTAATTTTATATCCCCCTCAGATATACACACAGATAATAGTTATCATGATTATTATGATAGTAATTATTTCACATTAAATGGATTTGATTAATTTGCACAAGTGAATTAATCTCACTTCATTTTATAATTAGCAACAATGTTTTCTGTTTACTTGCAGTAAACTTATTTTGACAAATATATTCATACATATTTTTTTATGACAGTTTTATTATGATGATTTTCATAATAATAAATGTTGGTCTGAATAGCTGGCAAATGTTCACCCACATGTGTCAGATTTTTTTTTTTTATTTGTGATTAGTTACAATAAAGCCAATCAGCAAATTTTCTTCATTACAAAAATACCAATCAGCAAATTTTCTTCCATACAAAAGCACCAATCAGCAAATTTTCTTCCATACAAAAATACCAATCAGCAAATTTTCTTCCATACAAAAACACCAATCAGCAAATTTTCTTCCATACAAAAACACCAATCAGCAAATTTGATTCATAATAATAACACAAGTGTTTTATATATTTCCTTCTCTGAATCACAAATATATACTTACCAAAGAAAATGTATCATTTTGGAAATCCTGCAAAACTAATTTCTTAAAACAAGACCATGCTTAGTTATCAGCACACTCTCCACTTGTATATAAGGAGTTTCTCATCAAAATTTAATTTAATGTCTTTTTTCTCCACCCATGACTAAATAAACCCCATCACTGTATAAAAATCACAAACCAAACCACCACTACCCCACCCCAGAGGTTTATTTCATGCGAACCAGTCCCCCCCACCCCACCCCCTCTAGGAGTTTATCTTATGCAAAACTGGCCACCAAGTTTGTCACATGATCACTACAGTAATTTCAATGTGGAAGATGTACATTAAACCTGACTTACTAAATATTCAAAATTGCATAAGATTTACATTAAACCTGACTTACTAAATATTGAAAATTGCATAAGATTTACAGGAAACCTGACTTACTAAATATTAAAAATTGCATAAGATTTACATGAAACTTGACTTACTAAATATTATAAATTGCATAATAACTTCCTATCATACAAAGTAACATGTAGACAGCTGTAACTTTGTCACATCCTTGTAAGATACATGTAACATACTGAAAAAGGATACAACTAATACATATCAAGTGAAAATTCAACTATAACTTAACATGGGGGCTAAAAGGGAAAATATGAGACAATGCATAAAATGTAGTCAATGGGGACCAGAATATCAGAACTGGGACAATGTTCATATTTTACTCAATGGGGACTTGAAAGGAAAAACCTGGAAAATATACTGAATCAAAACACAAAATATTTATGAAGACACATTCTAAGGACTAAAAAAAAAAAAAAAAAGAGTTGCAACCATCATCACCAGCAAGATGTGCCAGTACAAGAACACTCGTAATGACCTAAATTACAACAATATTCTTAAATTTGTGTTAAGTTTTGTTTGTGCTTGACCTGACAAGAAAAGAGTAGCTAGTGGCTATTTTGGGGTCATTTTAAGAATAGAATTCATGAACATAAACATTGTTAACTTTAAATTTTTTCTGGTCAAGATTTGTTTGGGGGATTTTCTTCTATCTTATCTGTACATGTATATAAAAATAAATAAATAAATATTATTATTTTAAAGAATTTGCCAAAATCATCTTCTGTTTCCAACTCTGCATCATCTTTTTCAAAAAAGATATATACATGTACTTTCCGTTCTAGAGGATGATGGCGATGATTAAAGATGATGGCAATGATACACATTAAAAAGCATCTTCCCAATCTAGCTCTGTTTCTGAGATCTGTGTAGATTTTAAATCGTTCTAAATTCCACACACACATTAACATTTATTATTTTCATCTATTGTTTAGGCAGGTCCTTGGGGTGGCCGAGTGGTCCAAGAATTTTATTCTCAAAATTATAGCTTTTAGTGATGTTGATTTAGCCTTGTGGAGGTAAAAAGAAAGGAGGCATACATGAAATTACAGAATTCAAAACAAGGAATAGACGAAAGACTAATGGAGATTAAAATCATTAAAATACAACTTCTCAGGAAAAAGTGCAAATGGAGTGACAAAACAAGACTTTGAGTTTGAAACCCACGCTAATTTTCCATAGGGCAAAAAAAATGCTTCAAGTCAGCAGTCCATTCCTGTTTCTCACTGCTGACCCTAAAATGTTTTTCCCCCATGGCATAAAAAAGATAATAATAAAGTTTTAAAAATCACATTAAAATTATAATGTTTAATAAACAAACAATAAAACTGCCCACCCAAATTTTACAACCAGTACAATAGGAAACACATATTTTGGTCTTAAACAATCTTGAGTTGCTAGCTGGCGTATTTGATTTCTAGCAATGTGTGGTTAACTTTCTGTCTTTTTTTTCACAGAAAAAATTACTCTTGTGACTTGAACAGGGTCCTTTCAATGGACAGCATTAACCCATTAAAATGGCTGATGTAACAGATTACTACATTGTATTTATAAATAAATAAATGACCTACAAACATACATAAACAGATGCAAAAAAAACCCCATCAATTATCTGGAAGCCAATTATCTACTGTGTTCCCAAATTTTGATCATATCCCAATGAACATCTGTAAAAGTAACTAATTTGCAGATAAACAAAAACCAACATTAAAAGAATAACTAAAATCAGAAAATAAAAACAAAAATGGAAAGCATCTCATAGTTATAATTACAATGATATTTTTTGTATAGACATTTGTGAAGAGAAGGAAGAATAAAAAAGGATACAAAGAAAGAAATTGGATTCTTTCTAAGTATCTGCTGCAGTGACAATATAAAAATACCAAATTGATCAAGTATGATTAAAGACAACAATCCCATCAAAGGTGACTGACCACTTTTCAATGATCAAAGATTACCTTGATCAAAGGCCTTTAATAATATATGTGTTCATAAGACAACAAAAAAATTAACACCCATCACACCTATCACGGTTAGTCCTATTATATCTCTGATAGGTGTTTAGTATTTAATTCACATCCAGTTAAGACAGCAACAAATTACTTTTGTATAAATGGCTTTACCATGCTTATTTATGACATTTTTTGGAACATACTGTCAATGATTGATATGAAAAATAATCTCTTAACTTTTGATATAATACTATTTTCTAACTAAAACGTATTAAAATTGCAATACTGATTCTAATCAGTACCGTTTTTAATACAATAATGGATCACACTAGACCAGTGTATCCCCTAAGGATCCAAGACTGGGAGTCAAAAGTCTCATTGGTGTCAACACTGGGGGTCAGACTGAGTAAAAGACAAACACTGATATGAAAACTGGGGTCAAATTATAAATTTGTGAGTCTCTGAAGCGCAAATAATGGTAAAGGGAAACACTGCACTAGACCAACCAAATCATGTGAGTACAGATCAGTGTGCACACCTGATGGTCATCTCAAAACTTTTTAGTTAAAGGGAGTGAGTGTGTAGAGTTCATTAAGTTACAGGGAGGGCATGGGTAGAGTTCATTAAGTTAAAGGAAGTGAGTGTGTTTAGATATTTAACCCAAATGGGAAGAGTGGGTCGAGTTTTAGGCACATCAGGAAAAACAACACGGCTTTACTGCACCACACTGGACTGAAAATGTTTGCTTCAATCACATCTCATTTTCAACCATTGAAAGGAAAGCACTAAATAACACATTTTTAAGTAAAAATACAACCGGTGAGAAAACATTTTTCACAACTGTTCAAATACTGGTACATTGTCCTCCATTTTACCATACTTAAAATTATTTTACTGGTTGTCAACAGGAAGTAATGGACATTTCAATTTTATTCCTCAGCTGCTGTAGCAAGAATAATCTGCTGTCGCCTTATTCGTATGTCAATCTGTAGGCACTTATGTCAGCTTTTTATATAAATAATGATGTATCTCTGTCGATGAATTGTTTTTATTTATTAAATAATATCTGATGAAAAATACAGATCACTACAAAAATTCCGCTTCATTCAGAGCATACACGTTTGAAACAATAACCTACATAGCCTGTAATGTCATCATGTGTTAAAGTTTTTTTTTTTTAAGAATTAGGTTACTGATTCTAATAAAGGACTGCATTATAAGTATCCAGCAAAATTATAAAACCGGCAAGAAAAGCAGCAACAAACGTGTAAATGATTACTGTCACATGCACAGTTGCTCAATATATTTGTTGTTTCTTCCTTTTCCAATCCTTTCAAATGAAAACGTTACTGTTTACTAGATTATTGAAACATACGCAGTTAGTTGCGCGATTATCGGACTTATTCAATTCTAATGTTTCTGTTTATATGACTGTACCTATCATCCGATTATCCGGCCGAAACCTGTCCCACCCCACCCCATAAAGCCAGATAATATATGTTACTTAAAATATGTATAATAATAATAATAATAATAATAATAATAATAATAATAATAATAATAATAACATAATTAAGAAAACAAAAATTTAAAAAAAGAAACAAGAGTATCATGTTTAGATATTTCATCGTTCTCCATTACAACATAAAGGTGTTGCATTGTTGGTTTTTTTTTTTTTTTATTTAAAAAAAACGTATTGTTCTCACTTGCACTGCAAACTTACCAGGAAGTTGGCTGAGGCCTAATTGATTTCCACCGATAAAACCAAGGTAAGTACACTGAATGAATAAGAACGCTGTATTGTTCACTGCCTCCCAAAATTCCGGGCTAAGATCAAAGCCAAATCCAATTGACAGCTGTAACAAGAAGTTTAAATGAGACTTTGGAAAGTTTTCTACTTACTATGTATCGCATCTCTCGTTTCTACTTCTGATTTGGGAAACTGACTTACAGTTACGTATTGGCTTCGAGGAAGTAAATTTAACCCTCACAAGTTGAACCACTTTAACATTAACAGCGCCCTCCCTTACAAAGGTACATAACTTATGAGAATATCGTAACTTAGGTCCCTTGTATCCAGTGTGCGTTTAGTATGGTAAACCTGATTGGTTAATATCTCGCAAAAGAAAAGACAGCGTTCAAACTTACAGGACGGCTTATGCAAGATAAGCTATACATGGCGGCCAGTATTAATGGTGGAGGAAGAACCCGGGAAAAAAATCCCGGAAAGAACCACCGACCCACGAGAAGCTTTCTCACATAACTAATCTTAGACTCGAACCCACACAGACAGAGGTGAGATGGCAGTGATCCGTAACGGTCCCATGCATTGTATAAGATATCTACATAAGAATCTTGCATCATATAACACACCTTTGATGTTTAATAAGCTATATCGTATACTTAATGAGACTGCGTAAGATGTATTGTATAACAATTAATGAGATAACTAAAATGTCATAGACATAAACTCTGTTTACAGTTTGTCTTATTTATTTTTAAAACCGTCTAAAATGTATCATATTTTATGAACAAAATACGATAGCTGAAGTTTTTAAGAGAGAATCATTATATGGGTTATAATAATCTAGTTTTGGGAATAGTTAGTTTGCTGTGTATAAGCGACAGATGTGCTACCCATTTACAGTTTCTCCACCCTTCATCCCAATCTACCTAACTACTTGTCTACCCACCCACATACCCGACTACCTACATACCTTTCTATTAGACCAATACATTGTTCTCCGCCACCTTTAATTATTTTCTGACATCACTTACTGTTTCCTGAAGTAAACTCAGGTTGGGTATTATTGTTTCTTTCCCCTTTGTGCTTGGAATCATAGGCAGAGCCTCAATCCCTCTTGATCCGGTAAGCAAGCGATATGCAATACACAACCATTGGATGCTTAAGCTTCCATGAAAATGAAGATTGTTTCATTCGACTTTTCTTATCTGCAAATCCGCAACAGCATGATTGTTTATTTGTACTCGGAGTTGTTGGTGAATTTCCGTCTCCGCCAGCACAATCTCAAACTCAGTCAAACTAATTATTTTATCCTCGATTGCCACCGAATGCAGTTTACTGATCAAGGTTGAGACTGCTTTGTGCCGAGCAGCAAAGAGGGCGAAATCCGACAACTTTATAGAAGCGTCTATTTGGCAAACCAAGGCTTCCTCCAAAATCGAAAAAAAAAAGTTTCCTTGGAGACGGAAAGTCGTTGTCGCGCCCCCCTCTGCTGCTATGGGGTTAAAAATCCTTTTAGGATTTCACAAACAGACTAATTTGTAAAACCTCACCTCGTAAATCAATTAGATTATTGGACTGGAAAGTGAGTTTGAAATTAATTCTCGTTAATGAATCATTATGACATCGCATATAGATTGGACTAGTTGGATCTTCAGTGATTAGAAACGCTGGAGGAGCTGTTGGTGCAAACGAGTATAAAATATATCCCTGCTGGGCTTGATTTGATCTTTCGAGATTTATTTGGTAACTTCCTTCGATAACATCACATACTAAATTCACTGCAATCACCGAGGATATATTGACATTTTGAGGAGCGATATGCATACCACCACCATCTGGGTCATTATTATGTTTGAGGATGGTTGCCTGTGGTTGTGTTATTTTTTTTCCATGCATCGTGAATCCTTTTGAAACCATCATCTATGGCATCATTGAGAGATTTTTTCATCTCTAAGACATTAAATCCTGGAAACTTAAACGTGGGAATATCCTCTATGCGTATATTATATGTTGCCGCAAACTCTGTTCTTGTGTTAGGATTATCATGACCTAATATTTCTTGAATAATTTTCAAATGATGTGTTTCCATGTCTGCCATAATTTTGTTACATCGTTTTACATTCTTGATAAATTGATCTCGGGTGAGATCATATTTTATTAAATAATTCTTCTTCTTTTCAGAATCATCGTTTATATCTTTGAAATGTTCGTTAATATTTTTTTGTATAGGTATAGGCCATCGATCGTTTTCACTTCCACCTAAACAACAAAAAAAAACTCGATTTGATATATACTCTAAGATATTCTCTAAAAGCCATATGATAATTCTCCTTATCAGAAATATAATCAGATTTTTTTGGTTCAGGTGGTATATTAACGGTTTCTTGGCGAGGTGGTATTTCAGGCCATCCTAACACGGTTCTTATAGAACTCTGATGGATATCTACGACATATCCGGGTGAGTTTATCTCAATGGCAGATGATAGTGTTGGTTCATGAACTGTTATAGCGATTTTCGATTCTTTTCCAGTAATGGATTTTATTCTGCGTTGTAATTCGTTATTGATTTGTTCGATTTGGTAGGACCCAGATGGTAGCGAAACAACATTCCAGTCTGGAGTATCATCGGGTTTATTCTTACTCGCAAACACCAGGGAATTAATTGGCTGTTGACCACCGAATGGTACTGATCTAATGTTAGACCAACTGTGATACACTCGTAGTTTTGCTAGTGCTATTTCCTTAAATGGAACCGCAGTATGGAAATTGACACTGAATTCAGGAATCGTTGAGGTTATTGAGATCATGCTGGTTTTCACCGGTGTGGTATTTTCCGCTATTCGCTGAAGTAGTTCTTGCGATGTTGCCATTGTTATTATACTTATGTTGTTTTTCTAATTTTGACATCGCAGAATCATAAACACGTACCATCGCTGAAAACTCATTATCGGATATTAATGTATCATCGATGGATGATATCATCGATGATAATTGGTTGCGGTTGACACAACATGGAACTTAACTATGTCGTCTTGCAGTTTACGCTGGCTGCATGATGATATTTTTTGTTGTTGTTATTATTGAAATAATTTCAGCGATTGTTGTCGCCGCTGATATACAAATTGGAACAGCTATCGGGGCAATCATTGTTACCGAGGATAGTATTATACCGGCTCCGGTGATTACACCTGATACCGAGTACACGGTAACATCAACTGCGATAATTCTTCGTCGGTATTTTTTTTATTTTTGTTTGGTACTCCTCAGTGAGTGTTTTGAGTTTAGTTTGAAATTCTCTGACCTGATCATAGCGATATTGCTATGACGTTGCCAATGGTGACATTTTATTTATTATAATAGATCTCAAATTGCTGGAGTTAAATTCGCCAGCGAATTCAATTCAGTTGTTTACTTAAATCCGCTACGAATTCCACATACCATGTTACTGAAACCCTAGCCAAATTATTATCAGTTTATGCTTTTGTGAATCGTTCAGTGAACATTCTTCGTCGATGATCGTTGATATCATATTGTTTACCCCAGATGAACTCGTTGATGAAATATTAAATTGAGTCGGCGACACTAGTGTTAATTGATAAATATCTTTGACCGCCGCGGTGATATTTAATATGTTAGTGGATGGTGTCCACGTAAATGATCCGTGTTGGATCGCGTACACATTATTTATGATATTTTTTTTTTTGTTCGTGAGGGACTTTTATTTTTTCAAGTTTTTCTATCATCCTCGGTCGATCATCCCTGATGACATCGTTGGTCGTTTTAATATCTTCGTGAACAACTTCTATTCACCGATTAATCGCTGTTATTTCATCGAGTTTCGTGATAATACCATCGAGATTTGATTTCTTCGGGTTTAGCATTTTTACAAAAATAATTATCGACGGCATCTACGGTTTTTCAAAAGTTTTTACGTAACGTAGTAAATTGTTCGATATGAGCGTCATAATCGGATCGCAATTTTGACAAATTATCCATGGAGGTTTTTATCTCCGTGAGTTTCGGTGTGGTCAACGGTGGATTTCCAAAGAAATCTAATAGAAGTTTATCAATACTGTCAATTATACTTCTTTGCAATTCAGAAAACCGATCGAATTTAGTTATATGGTCGTCGTATTCATCGCGTAGTATTTTTAATGGTTCTAAATTGTTAATTCTATCCACAATAGTTGAAATGAGAACATCTGGTTTGAATTTACCCTGATCGGAAAATACCGAGATATCATTTTCCGCTACACCGCGTTGTTTAACTAAAATATCATCAAAGGAAACATTACTAGCTATCAATTTACCCTGACGATCTTGAAATACAACTATTTCATTGGGATCAACACTTGCGAGATTTGACATTTCAGATATTTCATCTTCGATTATGTTTTTTTTTACATCACCGGTTGCAGATATTTCCGCGGTGGTTTTTTCAGGCTTGATAAAGATCTCCCCCAAATATCAATCATGTTATTTATATAATTTCGCTCTAAAAAGCGATTACGAGTATATTCGTGTACGGTTTTATGTGGTGATTTTCCCGATGATGAAATAGCGTTGAGTACATTTAGTACTTCTATGCCGCATATTGGTGGGTCATTCATTTTCTGTGTTGGTAGCGTAGAATACCAGATAGGAGTTTTTAAGCGGTTTATATAACGCATAAATTCTTTAGGCGGCGCTAACCCATATGAATCGAAATAAACAATCACACGCGGATCAATCGCGTATGCAACCCAGCGAGTTCCAGGTCCGCTACTGTTATTGAGATTAATGATACCGGTTTCAGCGTTGTTTGGTTGTTGTGGTAATTCATCTCTCATAAAGACACCTCTAAATTTTTTATCGCTATTTTTTTTAGTAGCATCGAGTAAATCAAAACTTTACATGGGAACTATAGGTTCTCGCGACAGAACCCTTGGTTCTCGAGTTAGTAAACTGTTCCTAGTCTCAGGCCCTTTCCGCTGTAACATGAATACGGAATTCCTGGTAGTCTTTAGACCCTTTCCTGTTCGTTTCTTTGTTTTGTATCCTTGTCCTGTAGCTTTCTTTAGTGCCATCCCTGCCGCTGTACCAACGGCTCCTAGCGCGGCGGCTTTTGCCGCGGCCGCAATCAAAGCTGGTAACGCAGTGAAAAGTGGGAATATACCACCTGATTTTATTATGTTCTTAATTGCTGCCGCAGAAAGAGAGAGCGAGAGAGAGAGAGAGAGAGAGAGAGAGAGAGAGAGAGAGAGAGAGAGAGAGAGAGAGAGAGAGAGAGAGAGAGAGAGAGAGAGACCTGAACACCTTTCTTATCTTTGATGGCATCATTGAAGTGTTTTATCTGACGAGCTGTCAATGACAGTTTATTCTGACCACCAGACATCTGATTGTACTAAAGCGATATTGTGATTCCACATTTTTTAGCTGATTCCGATCACAATTTTTTAATTTGACCAGGAGTTAACGTAACAGTAACATGACTATATGACATTTTATTTAATACGATATTGATCTAATTGTCTATATGTTTTCCACTGGTGCATCAACTACTCTCATTCGTCCACCAACACCTTCGAGTAGCATTGATTTGTCACTGAGAATGACAGCAACTGCTCTGTAACTACCAGCGTTTACTCGAGCTCGAAAGGGTATGTCAACGACGGATTGTCTGGTTTAGTCAAGATGTTCCAACGAAAAGTAGTAGATGGAATATAGTTTCTAAAATCCAACTGTGATATTTGCAGACCAGTATCTACATTATTATCGCGTACCATAAATGACAACAAACGATGATACACGCGTGCTATTTGGTTGGTTCCGTAATCAAGTAGTATATCCTCTGCTGGTTCTTGTTGACCGTTTATCCTCAACGAAACTTCATTAACACCCAATTTATCAAATATCATATGGCTGTGTAATTGTGAACCCAATCGCTCCCTATTCTGTAACGCAACAAATATATGACGCGGAGCTGAAATACCTTGTTTTGATGCCAGGTGCCATGTAAGTGTACCATTAAGATCAGAATCTATGGTATCTGTTGTTGTTAGCCATGATAACAATGATTTGCCGCTTGTATCCATAAATGATAGTAATTTTTCTTCTGCGGTGATTGATGGAGTCATTACTGGCATCCACATTGATAGTTTTGATATAATGACGTTACCATCAGCAACACCAGCATCATGCCAGATTGCATCATTATCACTACCCTTTCTCACGAATACTACTGTATGCTTCGCTCCATAGATAACTTTTCTAACATTTCTGCAAAATCCGCAAATGTGATGCAGTGGAATCGCGCATGAAAAAAAATGTCGACGCTGTCCTTCCAACGTTGCTACACGTGTTGTAAACCCTAGGTTGTAATTAAGATTTGTATCTATGACATCAAAAGTGGCAGCTGGTCTTGTATTTCCGGCTGGTGCTGGATCAACTGAAGTATCTCATGTTGCCTTTACCCTAGAATACTGAATGTGTTCAGCGTGATAAGTGAGATCCTTAGAGAACATAATAGATGGACCTGCCGATCTTGCATAATCATCAGAGTATCTTGCCAACCCCACTAATATTGTGGCAACATCAACATCACGCTCTATAGATTCAATTTCTCTTCCATCAATCATGTATCTGGCACCCTCGAATAACGCCATGATATCATTATTGACAAAACCAACTCGGACATTTGGGGTATCTGCATAAGGCGTATTAGCTGCAACATTTGTTACAAGTTCTCCTTCTACTTCGATAAATGCTTCAGCGGGTAGAAAGTATTTGCTGGTATCATGGACCTGAAGTTCGATTCTTGATCGACTGTCTAGTTGTACTGCATTATAGGAATAAAACTGATAATCGCGTACAGAATCATTCTTGGCTACTGGAGCATCTAAATCAAATGCTGGATCAGGTGACGATTTGAACATATTATTATATATTTACTGATCTAAATCGCGATCTCGCTCGCGATTTCAAACCACTTCCCGCTATGATATTTGCAGTAATATTTCCCTGAGTGTCATATCCCTCATTTATCCGCGATGCTATATTCTGATCCATTGCGTTATTTATTATTTTGCTAATACTCGCAGGCATAATTTCCGTAGATGGTATTGGTCCCAGCGATGGTGATTTTGTCATTGGTTTCTATCGTCGCAAAATAACGCTAGTAGTTTTTCTTTAGCCGCGGAAAGTGCTTTCCCGGCAACATCACCAACAGCTCTAATACCCTTATCACGAATAACATCAATAGCTTTCATTGATAATTCTTTTGCAATTGGTGCTTTTTTTGGAGCCATTCTTGCAAATAACCCTGCAATGGTATTGCCGAGACCATCTCCATAGTACGCTCTATAAACTGGCAATCGTGAATTTACTACATAGACCATGGTTGGTTTGTTGTGGTTGTAGTGTATGATCATCTTATTTAAATGACATTTATCTAATGTGGTGATTTAATCACTGTGGTAACCGTCCGCTAGCTCATCAATAAACCCTCGATATACACCAATATCCATGATACCACTCTCAAATAGTCGTCTGCAGATATCATCGGCCTCATTAATTATTTCCGGTGAGTTATTTCCAGCTCGTTTCCCTCCTACGAGAATTTCTAATCGTGATATATCCCGAGAATACTACTAGGACAATGAACTAGAAAACTACCTGAAAAACCCCTTGGGGTTCCACTCTGAAAAAATCCCTTTCCATTTGTTTTTTTAAGTGATACCATTTGCACCTTGTGCATCATCATCTTCTTCTTTTCGATCATATAGTGGTTGACCACTCCTTATTTTTTCTATTTTATTCATATACGCATTAAAATTATTACTATCTTTTGAGGTTCTAATTCCACCGTGTTTTGCCAAATAGATTTTTCTATACAAGGTGTCAGCCGTTTTTATAGCTTCTTCATATCCATCATTTATATATTGCTCCCTCGTCTTTCTTGGAAATGAATTAGCAGCAAAATCAGCTAATTCATCATCCGTGTAATTTTTAAATTTATTCATCTCTTCTTTCGTAAATATATTTTCAGGTAGATGTATTCTCGCTCTCTCGAAATTTCTTCTTTTTCTTGAAGTTCTTGTTCATCTTCTTCTTCAACATCACCTAGTCGTTTAGTCGTTCTCGTTGTTCATGTTCAAGTCGTTCTTGTTCTAGTCGTTGTTGTTCTTGTTCTCGTTGTTCCTGAAGTCGTAAAGCGGCTATTATATCACCAGGAAATGTTTTTAATGATTCCTTTGTTTGCTTGGATCTCTTTGCTATTTTTTTCAAGTATAGGAAGAAGGGCTGTTTTTTCTCTCGTTGTTCCTCAGGAATATCTCCCCATATGGCTTTTTCAGTGGTCGATACGACTTTCCCCGTTGCAGTGATTATTGGTTTGAGTAATTGTTCTGTTCCTGTTGTAAACCAATTTGAAATTCTTGTCTCATTTGGAGCTTATTTCGAATAGAATCACGAATCGGAATAATTTCTTAATCGCAAATAATCGTTCTCGTGCTAATTTAGTCGTTAGTGCTTCACCTACCATTATAATATAATATACGATATAAATTGTAAGTGAAAACTCACCTCCGACACTGTGTTCATACTTCCGCGTAGTGATTAGATCACCGAATACTATCTTACCTGTCTATACAAATTCGTTCTAGGTGAGTAAGCGCATAGCTGTCTATATAATTTCTGTTCCGTACCTGTATATACTCATACTTGCAAACATGTATGGTTGTGTTTAGAGTGTAAATTATCCACTGTGAAATTTTTCATTTACTATGTTGAGATAATCAAAGGAGAATTTTCATTTTGTCGGATAATCGCTTTTATTGTTTTGATTTTCGAGTTAATTGTGCGTTTGATTTCATATTATTTCCCCAATTCACTTCTAACCTTTTCGACAGTAGTGAATAACGGGACGAACTTATTGATGTCGTTACAGAATGCAAGGGAATTATTTACTGCGTGTTGAATTCGTTTGATCAGTCCATACTCCCTTGGAAGTACATATCTATTATTCCGAGCGCGATCATCAATATCTTGAAATTCAGAAAGAAATTAATTACAATCTAATTTATCTGACAATTGAATTCCTTGATTTTTCAAATTTGAAATGTCATTAATAATGACATTCATATTTTCGAAATTCATTATATGAAACATTATATATCAAATATGATTAAACAAAAAAATTGGGGTGGGGGGAGGTCAATTTTGACCCGTTTTCATTTTTGATATATACATATTTACACACAAGACAACACATCCCGATTTGGAACCCCTCAGGTGTTATTCACATCTGACCGGGCCCAGAGGTACCATGAAACATAGTCTCCGAGAGGAAATCTAACTCGTCAAATAACGGGTTAGAACTCCAAGAAGGTATGCTTGGTGAATGGACGTCACATTTACATATAGATATATACACGTTATTTGCAAGTATATGCATAATGGTATTTACAATGAAATGATATGGTATTTACAAGTATTTACATAATGGTATTTGCAATGAAATGATATGATATATACAATGAAATGATATGATATATGCAATGAAATGATATGCTATATACAATGAAATGACATGACATTTACAAGTATTTGTATCATGGTATTTACAATGAAATGATATGGTATTTACAATGAAATGATATGGTATTTACAATGAAATGATATGATATACACACATCACATACACACACGGGGCTGTACTACATTCAAACTGAAACCACCGTTCCACCAACAAAATCACCCCGGGTTGAATGCAAAAACACATTCACACCGTGTGACGTTGTGTGACGTATGGTGGTTTCACGGTTTGAATTTCGAATGGCTTAAAGCCCCAATTATATTTTAAAAAAATTGTCTTGAAATAATCTTTCTTCATTATTTTCTGTATTAAATGATTTTATAGGTTTCGCATTTTTCGAGTGTTTTCCATTCTCTCCCCATTTGTATTCTGATTTTTGTGTAAGTTCGTAAATTATCCAATCTTATTTTTGCGACATCCATCAATATGATCAACTACAAATCCATCTTTTATCAATCCATTATAGCATTCAAACGCAAATCTGTGATTAAGATACCTTTTCTTTCCAACAGTAAACATCAAATACCCCATACCATTGTTCGCCCATAATGGTTTCATTAGTCTGCGATGTCTGACAATACCATCAAGAGATTCTTCATAATTGGTAATGTCGGGATGTGGTTGAAATTCTTGGTTAATTTATATACTATAATTTTATTTGTCTAATTCATTATTTGGTTTAATTATTACTTGAGGATCTATCAATGTAGTCTTGAGGTGTTCTTATGATTTTGTCATTGACGCTGTCAGGGACAGAGTCAGAGTCATTGATGGAATCTTTGATGGAATTTTTAACTCAATTATCATAATTGCGCCTTAGCTCTCTGTATCGCTTACCACCGCAATTGAGACATAACTGCGACTTACCACGCACACCTACCCCACATCGTATGCAAGGTAAGGGCCCTAAGCTTTACATAAGCTTACACGACGTACGCTTTGTAAATGATATCCACAGAATTCATTTCTGCACGATTTGTTACAAGCGGTTACTGATTCTATCATAAGCCATTTGCAATGACTCATTATATTATAAATTCTTTATTTAAATACTTGTTTTAATTATAATATGGAGGAGTTCGAGAGATTATCGAAAATTACGCCTTGGAAAAATGTTGAATTCAATCTCGATAGAGTCTCCACTGATGTACCAAAGGGTCTAATAAGTGATAGAAGCATGTTGGGTAGAAACCGTGATGGTTTTAATGAATTCAAGCGCGATGGAGCATCTCACTGTTGGTCAACATATCGAATTGATGGTAGTGTTGATGCTACCATGAACGACGAAAGAGCAGCAGTGATAATCTCACATCTTTACAAGAAAAAGTATTTTTTAGAGTGAAATTCATTATCTGCTCAGAAACGGGGAATTGGATTATACGCGACAAGTTTTGAATCAATCTTGAAAGATAAAAGAACCGTCACTGTGAGTCAGGATTCCAAACCAGGAATTCTGACTGCGATTGACAAACCATATTACGAGAGATCCTATCCTGTAACCGCGGTTGTTTATGGGATCTATCCGATAAATGATAAAACGAGTATTGAAAAACTAAAACCAATGAAATTGTCATCGTTGACTTCGTCAATAATAAATTGTGTAGCAGAACGAATAATAGAGCATTTTACAAATGCGTTGCGTGGAAACAAATTGACGGATCTAAGACACACAAAAATAAATAAATGGGGAGTAACAGTGAAGGAAAGCGGAGCAACAATTCAAGATATAACCAAATTAGAAACATCATTCCCAATAACCGTAATGACGATAACAGGAGAGGTATTACACGAATCGAAATATAAATCAAATGGAGCTCCAGTCAAAATTATTGACAATAATGAACACGCGTGGACACCTGCGGTAACAATATTTCCGCGGGATAGTACACGGGAAATTTATTTTATTTTAATTACGAGTTAAGTAAAAACGATCCTGTGTCAGTGTGGTTAATTCACAGTTTTGAAGACGAAGAGAAAAATTCGATTAATTTGTAAGACCCAATGGCGAATTAAACCGTACTGAATCCCTCCACAACGAGATGAAAAAACTAGCTAGTGGTTTTTCAACGGATTACGACGAACAATTATTAACAAACTGTTTTACAATACCGTCAGTTGCAGTTCATTTCACGAGAAAGAGAAATCTATGGAAACCAACACGTGCAAAATTTCTCTCAGATATCGAATCAAGCTGCGTGATATATGGCCATGGTGGATTATGGAATACAAAATATGACCCCAAAAGTATTATTTCGGTTGATATGATTGCGTGTTATCCAGGGAGTTTTCTCGGGTACGAAGAGTGTTCTGAGTATTTTAAACGATTTTGACATCCCACACATGAGAAGACTCGTGTTGCGATTAATGGATCACTGCCCGATTTTGATTTAACCGGATTCGCTCGTGTGGTATCATTTAAATTGGCTAAAGGACTTCATCCATGCTGTTATGTTTGGTTTGGTAGACATATCTCTGAAAAACACTGGATACCAATAGTTTTATTACGGTATATGATTGATTCTAAAATGCTGATATCGCTGATTGTCAATGAAGCAATTATATCATATCGGACACAAACTGAAATCTGGTTACCACAAACCGATAGTCTACATAGTATAATCACCGAAAACAAAAAACAATTCTCCGATCTCGACGAAGAATATATAGTGAAATGGTCCAAAGAAATCTTTGAAGTTAGAAAAAAAGCACGCAAAAGATCTGGGTAGAAGAATAATTGGTAAATTCACACAAGGTGGAAAATACGACCACAAACGATATTCTTCGCGGTTGATTATAGATGACGCTGAATACGACTTTATAATAGCAGATGTAACATCTAGGGGTATATACGTCGATCGTAAAGACGCTTTCTTGTCCGATGGAACCAAATTAGGTACAATTGTTACTTACACAGATGGAGAAAATCCTCAATATACGTACTTAAGGTCGTCTATGCTGGCTTATACTTCTATTAATTTACTTTCGATGATAAATAGATTTACTGACACCGCAGTTAGGGTAGCCACTGATTCATTTTATTTAGACGTAAAACATAAAGAAGCAGTGGCTGAATTCACTAATTCAGATGAGAGTTGGGGATCATGGAGAATTAAAAAAATCAGCAGATGTTACGATTGAAAACAATTTTTTGAAAAATAATCAGAACTATCTAATGCACCGTCGTGTTCCGATCCAATATGTAGATATAAAACCAGTTACTTAAACGGCTATGGTGGGTCAGGGAAGACGACTCGTGCGATCGAATTATTTCGAGGGAAATCAAACATAACTGTGCTAACACCAATACACAGGCTATTGCTAGCGAATACAAAAGTGATAATGTGTCGCGACCATGGTCCACCACCACCATTTGTCGGTTTGTCTCCACATAATTGGCTAAAGAATTTTGTAGACTATTATGAAGAAATTAGTACTGATCATAGATTACAACCGGATAGAATCCAGTGTGAAATAGCGCGTGAAATAATTTCGGAAACCCCATTAAATGATTTCTGGGAAGCGTGGAAACCAAACGATTTGATAGTGGCAAGTAGAAAGCTAGTCAGAGATACACTTCAACAAATAAACAACAGGACAAAAACAAAATAACAGAAAATTTGATATTGATGCCGAATTTATAATCACACTGAAACAACAACAGAATAATCACTGCGTGAGTTGCAATTGTATAATGAGTTGGTGCTGGTCGGATAAAGATCCCCGCCAATTTACCGTAGAAAGAAAAAATAGCAGTATTGGTCATACCAGAGATGATGTGATGTTGACTTGTCTTGAGTGCAACAGACGCAGAGGTGCTAGTTAAGACCACGCGGCGGTAATTGAGTATCCTCGGGTATCACTTGTAGTTGTTCACTAGTAAATCCGCGCTGAGGAGCAGTTGGATCCAACCTATAGACTGGCGGTCTACCCGTAGATCTCGTTATACTAGATATTTTATGTGTAGTAACACTCCAAATAGGATCAGTAGAGCTCTCCTGGTTCATATAAATACCTAACAGTGACATTGTCGAGTATTGATTCTTTTGAAAAATCATTTGCGGTTTTACAGGTATATACTTTTGTTTAATGGCGTTGTTAGGTTTCATATTGATTGTTCGAGTAATCTCATTATTCAGCGCGGTAATTACGCCTGGTAATCTCTTGATCCATTCACGGGATCGTTTATCCTGAATAAATTCCTTCGCGTATTGATATCCAAATAACCGCTCAGCAAGTGTCCGATTAAATCGTTCAACAATTACCTGATCGCGATGTAGTGCAGTATGTCCTCGTCTGATGGAGACATTATGATGCTTTATTGTTGATAACACTGCACCTTGAAATTCCTTGCCAGGATCAATTTGTAATAGATTTGGCCAATGCAGAGGACCCTTCGATAAATCCTTTCAAACGCAGAAGCCACTTCAGTTGATGATTTTGTTTTTAGCGGCTCTGCTTGTTTGTATCGACTCGCAACATCAACTACGGTTAGCGCATACTTGTAAACATCATCATGCGGCAGAAATAATATATCAGCCTGATGAACCTCATTAGGTGCGCTGACATCAAAATGCGAGAAGTTAATTTGTTCAGGCGGTGGTAGATAAATTTGCCATATCGCCTGTTTGGATAACCAATCCACTGCTGTAGTATTTTTCACCTTTGACGTGCTAACGAGTTTACTGATTGCTGATTTACCCCTCCAGTATCCTCTTGGAGAATAATAAATAGATTCCATGATGTTATTAATTACCAGCACCCAACATCAATTTACTTTTCATCGCTGAATTTATCAACCATGAAGCCAGTTTTTCTTTGAAGGATTTATCAGTGACAGAATTCAACGCATGAATTAATTTCACATCTGCGATATGTCTGTGTTGCAGATTACTGCTTTTAAAAGCAACAGCATGAGCATGACAAGCCTTATCAATAGCGTTTATTGGGTTTTCACCGGGTCGAGGTTGGTTTTGATCATCGAGTCGGATATCGAGTCTGGTCCCGGGTCCACAATAACTATATCCTGGAATGTGTTTTCTCCTGGATATTTTACCCATGGTGTTCCTGAGAGTTTTACTAACTTGGCTGCAATATTACCTCCTCGTTTTTGTTAAATCCTTGATTTTATCAAGGGTAACAAATCTAAATTTTTTGTACCACATTGTACACACTTACCAGCCAGTGCTGATCTGTTATTTTTAGTTGTAATCGTCGCCAAGTCGTTTGTGCTAGTACGCTTCTTACATTTCACACAATATAGATCCTTTATTTATTTATAATGACATGATTGTAATTGATTTTTCGGCGACATAAACACGAGAACCAGTTAACCATCATGCAGCGCTACCAAATTCTATTCGCATGAATATAATCGGACCATCTGGAACTGGCAAGAAACAACTGCTACTTAATTTGATAATGAGATGGATGAAATGGGTGTCACAGAATTAGGCGAAAATTGAACTGATTTTTGTTCTTCTTGAATTGCAAACGAAACTCACCATTTTCTTGATTTCGTCGTACACGCATTACCTGGGGTGATTAAGTGGTTTTCTCCAAGGTAAGTGGCGTGTAACGATTTGCATGTGCCAGTTTGTTATTTACATGAAATCCGAAATACTCGTTTCACGTGGTGCACGGCAAACTCGATGTGATTTATGTTCACCTATAGAGAGTATATAAGGCGAGATATTTCTCATAATAATTACGGGAACCAAAATATCTAATCGAAGGATAGATAAGCTCGTCTTGCAATCTCCAGCCAAAGGGGTGAGTGTTAAATTTACATTTTCGTTTTATTGTGAATTTTATTCAGATTATCATTTCGTATAATGATGCTTTTATTGCAATTAAACGTGGAATATTTGGAATTACTAGTCACTATTAGACTTTAAATGCAATATCGTAATCTACGGCTTAGATTATTTTTGAGACAACTATTATTAGTCTGGTTTTGTTTATTGTAGCTGTTACCGTGTTTCTGATACTGTAGCTGACAATCGCTGTTACCATAGATCTGATAATCGCTGATACCGTAGATGTCAATGTTTCTGATACCGTAGATCTGATACCGTAGATGTCAATGTTTCTGATACCGTAGCTGCTAACGTAGTTGATACCATTTCTGATACCGTAGCTGTTAACACATCTGATACCATCTTTTGATAAACGTCTTTGATATCGTCTGATTTGTTGTGGGACATCTATTATTTGTTCCGGAACATCTCTGTATAAATAACTGAATGTGATTGTGCCGTTAATTGTGCAAACGGAATTGAAGTATCTGTCTGTGTGTCAAACTGTCTGTTCGTCAACATCTGTGTAACGTGTAAATATCCGGAAAGCTAGAAGTCCGAGTGTCGGAGCTGTCTGAGTTGTAAAACATCCGGGTCGACATCCAGGGTAGTGAGGAACCGTTGGTTCTGGTAGATGTTGTATGTTGTCTGAACGTATAACTGTGGTGGATCCGTGAAGGGAAACGTCCGATAATAGTATTGGTCAACCCTAGGTTTTCGGGGAAACTGGGAGACGATTCAACTGTTGCTGAATCGTGCGGTTATACGGGGTCGAGACACATATGTGTATTGAAATTGTAATACAATTTAATACATTGTTGTATTTGCATGCTTATGTCAGATCACAATAATATTTCAAGTGATCGCATAGATATCAATAAAAGCTAGCAACTTGATTGAATACAAGTATATGGTCGTGCTAGTTATCGCAATCCATCGTGCGATAGTATAGTTTGTCGTTTGTGTTCATTTTTCGTAATTTATACTTGCATTAATTTAACTTTCGTAAAGGATCCTTGGATCTGTGTATAGTCCAAGAGATCCCTTTACATCTGAGATTCCTTTTGTATTAATATTTAATTTGTTCATGTATTGTGAATGGTTGTGAGTGTAATTGTGGGTTGAGTACATGAATTATTGTGTTGTTACATCTGTATTTTTTCATTTATAATTTATTACATAAATTTATATTTTCTTTCACAAATTGTGTTTGTATTGTTCATTTAATCCACCCTCCTCTCGGTAACAATTCTGTTACAATGGGATAAGTTGTATTTAGTACCCCCTAGTGTAGACGGTCAGCGATGTTACGAGGTGTTAAAGGATTTTAACGAGAAAGCAAAATCGGAAATCGATGAGGATATTATTGAGTTTGTAACCGATATCGAGGAAGCACCGAGTATTAATGATATTGATGGAATTATTAACAATTTAGTTGTATACGATGATGTCATGTTAGACAATCAAAAGAATCCCGCTAGGATATTTTCCAGAGGTAGGCATAAAAATACCGATGTGATATATATATCACTCAACGATGCACTCAAATACCAAAAGTGATCAGAGATAACTGCAATATTCTTGCTGTATTCAACGGAGTTGACACACATACGCTAAGAAATATTTGGCAAACTTGGTGCGGCGGTGATATGGATTATAATCTCTTTAGAAATTTCTTTAGTCACGCTCATGTAATTCCACAAGGATTTGTAACGATAAATTTGCATGATCCTAGATCAATATATCGTATCGGACTTGATCAAATATTCGGTTGAAATCGTAAAATCTATTTTTACCCCCATAGCACCAGAGGGGGCGCGATAACGACTTTGCGTCTCCAAGGAAACTTTTTTCTTTCGATTTTGGAGGAAGTCTTGGTCTGCCAAAAAGACGTTTCTGTAAAGTTGTCGGATTCGCCCTCTATGCTGCTTGCCGCTTCAAATAGTTCTGAATGGATACATACTTCTGAATGAAATAGTATCGAAATAAATTTAATAGTTACTATCAATATAGTCCCAACAATAATTCCGATTGGTGTATTTACAATGGCGGTCGTTGCCATGACACCAACCACACCAAGACCATTAGTTGTTACTATGATAAGACCACATATGGCGTTTACCGCCAAATACGCGCCTTTGTATTTTGCTATTAACGCGGTTCTCTTTGTAACTTTATCTCGTAACTCTTTATCCGCTTCAGTTATTTTATACTTTGGTAACATTGAGAGTCTATGATAATCATTCCTTTTAATAATACATCGCGTAGTACAATTACACGACAGGCAGAACCTGTCGAGACTCGTCACGTCCAGGCGCAAGACCCTTTTCCACTAGTATTTCTGTCATACAATTAAAGAAAACAGGTTGGAGAACACTTAAATATCCGGTGATTGTGCGTTCTGGTGGTTTAGCACCATTTTCATCTACAAACGAACCGATTGCCTATTCACATATTGCATCTAGCAATCGCCTTTTCCCAATTAATGTTACCTGAATTTTGAGAAAATATTTTTTTTATTATTGGTGAACGTAACCAGGGTGTATACATCGGAGAATACCACTTCGCTACTGTAGTGATATCGCACCTGGTGATTCAGTCAGTGACGGTGTATTTTCACGGGCGAATGTGATTACTGCAAACTGGCCTCGAATTGATACAGGGACATCTTGGTGGTCCCAACAGTCAGTTTCTATTCAATCTTTAACAAGATTTTATTTCAGTTTATACGAGGGTCTGTTAACACCATTTTGAAGCAAATATTTATTGAAAAGTGGATAGGGGGCCGTATTGATGTGGCATCCTCTGTCATCTGATCTAACATTCCACAAACTTATCCCCTCAGTCAGGGGAACTTAAATAAAATGATACATTTTATTTTAATACAAACACCAAAGACGGTTGAGTTTCCTTCGGGATAAATGTTGAATACTTCGAATTGAATTTCATCTCCGGAAACTGATGATGCTGATAATGCAACTGTTTAAAATTTGCCATCATTTTGTTTTGTGATACGTAATATTGGTGGCGCAAACCTTAAGCCAAGATGCCGCTTATCGTTTATCAACATTGCCATTTGATACGCACGCCGTTAAGATGTGACTTTCCGCATAATCAAAGTCATCCTCTGTAGAACCTAAAATAAGTCTTCCATTTTCTGAAGTCCGTTATTTGATGAGTACTCCCACAATTTAGGTCCTTGAAGTTACTACACGCGGTGTTTTGCGGACATCTTAGCGTTCTGTTCATCCAACTGTTCTCTTATTGCAACATTAACTGTATCTACAGCTTAAATATTTATGTCAGGCTTTCTTACTTCTGGGATCGAATAATAGTCCCACTCCTGTTACGTCATATAGTCTTATCGTAATTCAACATAAACTATGGCTAATACGGATCATTTCGCAACCTGAGAGCTGATACACATGACCATATAAACATAAAATTATTATCTTTTAATAGCGGATGGTACAAACTGATATCAAAGAAATAATGCATGTCACTTTTAGAATATAACTTTTAAGACAAATTGATGCAAACAGTTAACTTACAAACTCAAGGAAATTTTTTTAATGAATAATATAAAACGAATAAATGCAACAAAAAATAGTAAATTTATATCAAGGAATAACACAGTATATGCGACTGAGATAATACATTTGCCATCTGAGACTTGCTCTCGTTTCTATGAAGCTGAATCTCTCTTTGTACCATTAATGTCCATGTCCCTCAATATCCAGACACCCGTCCCTTGGAAAGATTATAACGAGAAATAATTGTTATTTCCCAGAGTTTACTTCCTGGCTTCAAATACAATCTTTGATTTCGCAAGGGAAGTTACTTTAAACCTTTATTATGGGAAACACACACCCCTCTTTTAGCTTAGCCAATCATGATTAGCGTTATTTAACCACCCAAAAAATTAACACGTCCAAATGGTACAACTTATCTTTGGATTGTCTCCACGTTGTCGTTTCCCCGCTACTTACCCCCACCCCCAATTCACACCGCCTCTCCTTCGGTCTGACCATTATCCCAAACCAGTGTTAATGTTTTGATGCCGATCCATATACAAACACAAACTATGAAATACTTGTGAATTTCTTCAAAAGGTTACTGTTGACCGTTTAACCGCAACGAAACCGCAGTCACTTCTAAGCTGTCAAATATCATTTTGCCATGGTTTTTTCTATCACCTCGAGTTTTCAGCTGAAACATCAAGAACACGTGTTTTTGGTACAGGAAGACCATGCTGAATAATGATCTCGCATGTAAACTGCCCCTGTGTAGTAGTTGCTTGTTGAGCGTCTGCGGTATCAGCGAGAAACGACAGATTTGACGTGGTTCCCGACTGCATAAACGATAACATACGTGATTCTGTAGTCAGTGAAAGGAATATCACAGGCATCCACAATGTTACTGTTTCTAATACAATTTTACCATCAGCGGCACCTTCACCAGACCAAACTGTATCGTCGAAGTTGTTCTTACGTGTTAATGTGACTGTGCGTTTAGATCCATAAATAACAATGCGAACATCTCTACAAAACCCAAATATGTGAATGAGGGGAATTGCAAACGAAAGTCGCAATGATTTCGACGAAGTTATCCTCGACGCTGAACAAATCCACCATTAAAAGTGACATTAACGACTAACACTACAACTTGTTCATCTACATCAGTGTGATTTCGGTCGCCTAAATTGTACACCGTTGGTGATCCGCATTATCAAAAGTATCTTTGACAAATATCATTGTTTGCCTAGCTGCTCTTGAGTAATGATCGCTGAATCTGCCGCGTCCAGGAATTGTTATTTCTACGTCGATGTTTTTCAAGACTTGATTCTATTTCCTTACCAACAATGGAATACCGAGCACTGTCAACACCATGATTCCGTTGTTAACAACTCCAGCTGTGGTATTGGCAGGATAGTTTTTATCATCGGTCTGTATAAGTCTTTCCTCGATTTCCAAGAATGCTTCACATCAAAGGAAAAACATAGACATGTGCAGTTGCAATTCTATTTTTAATTGATAGCGGTCTCTGACCGGGCATGCATAATACTGAAAATCTCTTTTCCTTTGATCCACCAACACAGGCGTTCCGAGTAAAATCCAAGATATATTTGAACTGGGCCATTGTTTATACATTATTCATCTTCGCTAATACCTTTGCTTGAAGGCTTGCCGTCCAAATCTGCTTCTCATTGCCAGATGTGCATTCACTAAATCTTACAATCGTTACTTTGTGACATCATGAATAATGTTACCAATTTCATCCGGCTTTATCTCTATTGCTGGTAGTGCAACTGGAGCCTTTGGTGCTCGAGTAACTAATCGCTGTAATCCATCTCGAATCGATTAAACCTACTGCCGTAAAAAATCATCCGATATACAGATGTTTTTTGATTATCGACGACTCGCATTACAACTTGTTTAGCGATTGGTAAAGCGTGCGACGCCAACGCCTTGAGTATTTTTGGTGCGCCTATAAATTATCCACGAACAACATCACCAAGGCTGTCACAGAATTAGGCAGAAAAATAACTTGGGTATGCCTTAGAACTTTTGACTGATTTTCGTTGTACATGTATCTAGGGTGAATAAGTGTTTTTCCAGGTAAGCGACGGGATTAACATGTATCTCGCCTAAAATTACTTGCGACGAGGGACATTATAATCATAATATGCACAGGTATTTTACCCTGAATATTACTCGCTCTCCAACGGATTTATAAAAGATCAATTTTTAACCGACACACTGGTAGCTTGGGATATTTTCGATGAGTGTACGCTCTCGATTGTGTTCTTCAACCATAGGGGTGAGTGTTATATTTATATTTAATTTTTTATAATTTGATATGCGAAGTTTATTGAGCTTGTAATGTCATATCGTGTAATGATTCATTTATTACAACGCAGATTTGAAACGTTGTGAACTTTGAATTACATGTTGCTATTAAAATTTGTTTAATGTCTTAGCATATATCTATAGATATTTCAGTACCCATTATTATTACTAGTTTGATTTTATTGTAGCTGACGAGTAGAGCTGACACAAGAATATGTCTATATGTATGTACGTATGTCTGTACATGTGGTGGAGCCACGAATGTAGACGTAGCTAATTCAAGGGTGATGTATGCTGTTTGTACGTGTGTATACGTATGACTGTACATGTGGTGGATCCATGAAGGGTGCGAGCGGCCGATAGAAGAGTGGGCCAACCAAAGGACTTGTTGAAACTGTGCGGTTTATCAGTTTATGAATCGTACGACTGTATAAAGGTCAAGAAGCATATGTTTGTTCCAGTTGTTGTTTCAATTGGGTACATTTTCATTTACATGAGATTATTTTGAATCTTACTTGTATTCCAGGAGATATATTTGAATCCCACTTACAGTGCAGAACATTATTTGAAACATATATGAATACCTAGTGACTGTTTGAATCTTAATCGTCGTAGTCCATACAGGAGATTGTGTGAATATCTTACAGTGCATACTATTATTTGAAATGTATATGAAATGTAAGAGGTTTCTTGAATCTGTATTTCAGATTGATATCATATGTTTTGTTTATTTTCAATGTGTGAAGGTTTGTATAGAGTAATTGGATCGACAGCTTTTTGAGAGCGTGAGAGAATCATTTTATTTATACTACATAAATTTTTCTCTGTTCATTAATTTCATAAATTTTCATCTTTCACACATCGTGTTTGTGTTATTCATTTAATCCAAAACCCACTCTGTTTCTATTCTACAACAAGGGCCAGTTCAGTAATGTCACGAAACTGGTTTTCTCGCGATAACAACACGCACGTGTTTTACAGGTCCATTTATGTCAGTTGTAAGGTTAATATTTTTCACCTCAAATATCAACATCGTCCAGATCCTTGTCGACAAGAGTAAAACGAATATATCTCAATCGATTTCATATGATATGAAAGATGCAAGGGTTACGCGGCAGTAATGGATATCATATTACCTGGTTCCAAGGTTGGTGAAAACCCAAACATTATATACCCTAGACAACATCACCTGTCATCTCAGACCTGCTTTCATAACTATCACAGAGAGCTTCATATGTTAAACTAACCTGCGTTGCTGAGGTAAGTTTTACAATGCCAGACGCAATATGATACCCCACACGTAAAATTTGATTATCATCTTAAATGTTGTCACGACAACCTAAAATTGATTTTATTGACGACCGCGCCTTGTCATCCGCGTATGGTACTGAATCGATTGAAATGATAGAACTGAGTGGGGGCTTATATAAACGTATAGAAATCTTGGAGTCTTTGCCAATCACCAATATGGTTCCTCATCGAATCTTTTTATTGATTGATTCTAACTCGCACACACCAGCAGAAAGTCCGGGAGTATTCCATCTGGAGCCATTCTGAAACCACGAAGGTATTGTTTTCAGGACCACCAGAAGGTGAATTCTGGTTTCAATGATGAGATTGTGGTCACTGAGGTGACGCTCTGGCTTGTACTTGCACAAGAAATAACAATGTTCCAACACATGAATGAATCTGGTTTCTGTCCTAATATACACCTTCGGTGGATAATTGTTGTGTGCATCATGTAAATGTTCAGGCTGGTATAGGTCAACTTCAAAGAAGTATCCGTGATCAAAAATTATTATAAGAACGAAATTTAGCAAGCGCTTTGTACTGAGCGTAACAGCGACTGCTTGTGCTGAAGATTAAATTAACAACCCCATGAAACCCTCGACGCGCACATACATGATATTGCATGTTTTATGGTGAGCCTGATTCTATACAAAAACGTCAGTAATTTCCCACTGTAACGTAAATATTGAATATCATTAACGCCCTGTGCTATCATGTTCTTTATCTACTTTATGACATAGGCTATTTTTCGATAACTACATTTTGCTTAAAATGTTTATTAATTCAAAACTCGTCAGTTTGTTTATGATTTACAAAAAAAAAATGTCTGTAGAGTGAATCTTAGACAAATTTCTAGCAAATACATGAGATATTTCATTAACAGCAGATGATAATTCACTTTCATACTTAATGTAAAACAGCATTTGGAATATCTGCCCTTCTTACATTGTCTAATGTAAAACTTTAAATAAATAAAAAAGAAGAACGGTTTCATCTAAGTCATGGAAGATAGCTACTCCACGAACCCATTATGCATATCTTTAGCATTTTCTTTATTTCTTTGGCGTTTTTTTTTTTTTCTTTTTCCGAAAAAATATAACGCTTTATTTTGATCATTCCTAATTTCAGGCGACTTGTAAGTATTTGTGTGAGGATTGAAGTTTCTTGACGATAATACTTGAAAATTGCCTCCTTCATTGCAGAATGTATTTTATTATGACTTTTTCCGACTTTTTGAGACAATTAATGGGTTGATTCATAATTCGCATTTAATACTCTTTCCACGTCAAGAAGATCATTATTAATGTAAACATGTTATTCTTAAATCTGAGTTTAGGACATTGGAATTCACCCCCGAAAAACCTGGCCGACTTGATGTTTACTATGTTTTTATTATAATTTGAGTAACAAATTTTATCTTGTTGACAACTTGGAATCTTCTAGAAATGAACCTTAGATCATCATCCTGATTCTATTTTTGTGTTTCCTTCAGCTTTTTTATAACGCTGTTTACATGATAAATTACTTATTCTTGTATTATCATCTTTATCAGAATGATTCCTACTTTTGTGTTCAGTATTTGATCTGGGTGGACATATTTATTCAAATTATTATTCATTGGAAATGCAGAGCGCTCAAATACAATTATGGACAGAAACATTAATTTGGAATTATAGTGAATTCAGATTTTGATTTTATTATTGTGATACATCAACATATTCTTAGCACATCGTCACACGTCAGGCTACTTGCACATTAGAACATTCGAGCTTATAGGCACACCCACACTTTCAAATATTAGAACTCATTTGGAATACCATCGGAATTAAGTTGGAACTTTATCCATTTTGACTTGTAATAAAAATTTGAATACTATTTCGGAATTATTTCAAAATATTGTGAGTTCTTTATAAATTTTCACATTGGTTTCTAATAAACTATTTGTTGAATTTTACGAAACTTGTTGGTTTTCGCCCTTTTCTATTACTTAGTTTAAGACCATCAACCCTTTGTGATTATGTTATTCTGATCAGCTTTACATTCTGCAAATTTAAGTTCGTTTGAAGTGGACTCCCCAATATCTCTACCCATCGGCGTCACCGATGTTCGTAATAATGTAAAATCTATGTTTAAAAATGTCTTCTATTGCAAAATGTCTCCGTTCAAAAATAAATATAACAATGTTTGACGTATGTTCCGGTACTTATACCGTACTTAGTAGATTTCTTTACAATTTTTTTTTTTTAATTTCGGTTAGATGAGACACTGCTAGCTCTGACGGCTAAAACAGTTTAGTACCAGGACATTAAGTTCTTCTTTTCATTTGACAGGTTTGTAAGTTTCGCAGTTTGTAACATTTGCATGACATACGGTTCATTGTCAATCTGCCAATTTGTCACTTGGCATGGGATCTGCGAGTACTGCTGTTTTTAAACTCGTCGGATTGACTATAGCTGTCATCGATCAGACATATATTGATCATGATTTTGATAGGGTACATATCTGCTACAGTCCATGGTAGGGTTAATTCATTCTTGCTTTTGGCAAGGAGAGCTGTTTGATGTATTGCCCTGATTGGATGATACTTTCTCGTCTGAGGACTACCCATAACTGCATTCATTGTCCGCTCAATGACAGGCATCAATAATGTTTGGTTAGCACAAACGTACATTGGCGTGTTTTGCATATTGTGTCTGGACATGTATGTTGTATACATGTATAGACGTTGTATTCATTTATGGCATTTACATATGAATGTATTCTATGCTTGAGAAAAATGCGTGTCTTCATTTAGCGATAAAAAGATGACGTGCGTTATATTACCAGCATGATATAGGTCATTTCAGTTTTTATATTCGCATTGCACATCACTTATAATTTACATATTAATTGTAAATTTTCCATAATAAGTCCCACAGTTGAAAAGATTGTTAATACAGCCGTTATTTTTCTTCTACAACTATTTGGTCTTTAGCTTTGTATCACAAAAATTATAACGAAATCACACAGAGGTATGACATGACGAAATCTATTCAATATTATCATTTTCAGGATCATTACAAATAGGAAACATGAACGATTTTAATAACATCACTACGAATCCCTGGTAATGTTAATTTTCCACAAAACAAGCATATGAAGCAATCTCCATGCTAAACCAGCAAACAATGGAATAACACACTCATCTTTTCACTGAACGTGAACAATTTAAATCAAGACAGTGTTTTTGTTGTTTTTAAAAGAAATAAAGTAATAATCATTATTGTTGTTCTTGTTCTTGTTGTTTCTTTCATAATGGTTTAGAAAGAACCCGGGAAAACCCGTTAAAAAACCATTGTCCCCACGAGAAGCTACTGACAAGCTTTCTTATATACCGGCATGGGCCGAACTCGAGAATCGAACTCACGCAGACAGAGGTGAGATGACAGTGATCTGTAACGGTGAGCGCTTAAGACCAACCGACCAATATGCCCCCCCTGACTTTCCGTGTTAGTGAGATCTCGTTTGCACTATGGTGTTGTCTGTACACGTGCATTTGATCCCATTATTATGGTTTTGTATATCGAGCTGGGTTATCAGCTTTTTATATTAGGTTTAACCTGAGGCAACTATATAATAAACCTAAATATGATTAAATACGTTCTCATGGTGTGTACATTCATATTTATAAAAAAAATATACAATATTGATTCCACTTCCATCAATTGAGTTTATAACATCTATATTTAATTTTGATTCAATATTCGCTCTTGAAGGTATCTTCCAAAAATTCCTTTATCTTATTGTTTCCATGAAACAATTCCTTATATTTGCTTTTATCTCATTTAATTTTGGTTTTGAAAACGTTTCCGCAATTTGCCCCCAAAATTAGACCGTACGCGTTTTTCTTATTATTGAGCTTGACTTGTAGCTTGCAATGCGTTAATTTGTGTTGCTTCCTTGTATCTATTTGATAAAGCCTTGTTGTCATCATCAAGAGAACAATGCTTGTCTCAAATTTAGTGTATGTCTTTGTTATCCAATCCAGTAAAAGGAACAAAAAATTGAGTTTCGATGGATGTATTTCAGCCGATCATAATAAGACTGGGTCAATTAAATACGCGAAATTACAAAATGTACTGTAACTCAAAGTTTTCTGTAATGTTATTCACGATAGTATTGTCTATATTTATTTCAACAAGCAACGATTATTTGTTTGTTTTGTTATCAAATACTTCATTAGTAATAACATCTTCAGGTGCAACGATTATATAGAGGAGTTATTGATCTGTTTCCTCTTCTATACTGTGAAATACTTCATACAAGATGGCATGTTTTGCTTGGTTCTGATTAATCGTATACAAAGTGCTTTCATTAAAGTATGAAATCTAAGTAATAGGATCATTTACAAATTTAGGTCTCCTTTACCTTTTAATCTGTCCAACATCAAAATTGATTATTTGCATTATAAAACCGTGATATATAAAACCAAGTCGGATTTGTTTCCATAGCCATTCAGTTGTAAAACAGTTGCTAAGGTTCTATATAGTTGTATCATTAAGCTATAAAAAAAATTTAAGGTTCTATATAGCTGTATCATTAAGCTATAAAAAAAATTTAAGGTTCTATATAGTTGTATCATTAAGCTATAAAACAGTTGTTAAGGCTCTATATAGTTGTATCATTAAGCTATAAAACAGTTGTTAAGATTCTATATAGTTGTATCATTAAGCTATAAAAAATAAGGTTCTATATAGTTGTATCATTAAGCTGTAAAACAGTTGTTAAGGTTCAATATAGTTGTATCATTAAGCTATAAAAAAGTTGTTAAGGTTCTATAGCTGTATCATCAAGCTGTAAAACAGTTGTTAAGGTTCAATATAGCTGTATTATTAAGCTGTAAAACAGTTGTTAAGGTTCTACATAGTTGTATCATTAAGCTGTTAAACAGATGTTAAGGTTCAATATAGCTGTATTATTAAGCTGTAAAACAGTTGTTAAGGTTCTATATAGCTGTATCATTAAGCTATAAAACAGTTGTTAAGGTTCTATATAGCTGTATCATTAAGCTGTAAAACAGTTGTTAAGGTTCTATATAGCTGTATCATTAAGCTATAAAACAGTTGTTAAGGTTCTATATAGCTGTATCATTAAGCTGTAAAACAATTGTTAAGGTTCTATATAGCTGTATCATCAAGCTGTAAAACAATTGTTAAGGTTCTATATAGCTGTATCATCAAGCTGTTAAACAGATGTTAAGGTTCAATATAGCTGTATTATTAAGCTGTAAAACAGTTGTTAAGGTTCTATATAGTTGTATCATTAAGCTGTAAAACAGTTGTTAAGGTTCTATATAGATGTATCATTAAGCTGTAAAACAGTTGTTAAGGTTCTATATAGTTGTATCATTAAGCTGTAAAACAGATGTTAAGGTTCTATATAGTTGTATCATTAAGCTGTAAAACAGTTGTTAAGGTTCTATATAGTTGTATCATTAAGCTGTAAAACAGTTGTTAAGGTTCTATATAGTTGTATCATTAAGCTGTAAAACAGATGTTAAGGTTCTATATAGTTGTATCATTAAGCTGTAAAACAGTTGTTAAGGTTCTATATAGTTGTATCATTAAGCTATAAAACAGTTGTTAAAGTTCTATATAGTTGTATCATTAAGCTGTAAAACAGTTGTTAAGGTTCTATATAGCTGTATCATCAAGCTGTAAAACAGTTGTTAAGGTTCTATATAGTTGTATCATTAAGCTGTAAAACAGTTGTCAAGGTTCTATATAGTTGTATCATTAAGCTGTAAAACAGATGTTAAGGTTCTATATAATTGTATCATTAAGCTGTAAAACAGTTGTCAAGGTTCTATATAGTTGTATCATTAAGCTATAAAACAGTTGTCAAGGTTCTATATAGTTGTATCATTAAGCTATAAAACAGTTGTCAAGGTTCTATATAGTTGTATCATTAAGCTATAAAACAGTTGTTAAGATTCTATATAGTTGTATCATTAAGCTGTAAAACAGTTGTTAAAGTTCTATATAGTTGTATCATTAAGTTGTAACACATTTTCAGTCTTTTTTGTTTCTTCAATCAATTGTATATTTTTTTAAAATCACTATCGATCTTGCCTTTTACGTACATCAATAACTTCTTCAAAAATTTGATTGAAAATTAATTTTTATTATTTATTCTCCACTTGTACCCCACTATTTAATGATATTGATATTACACTAATGCTACTCATTACTACTGGTATAGCTATTACAGTTATGAGGTGTCCCGAGTGGCCGAGTGGTCTAAAGCGCTCTCCGTTATGGATCACTGCCATCTCACCTCTGTCTGCGTGGGTTCGAGTCTAAGATTCGGCTAATGTAGTTATGTGAGAAAGCTTGCCGCTAGCTTCTCCTGGGTCGGTGGTTCTTTCCGTGGGTTTTCCCGGGTTCTTCCTTCACCAATAATACTGGACGTCATGTATAGCCTATCGTGTGCTGAAAATAGGCGTTAAACCCTACAACAACAACGACAACATAACAGTTATGCTACTCATTACTGGTATTGACATTATTGTTACACTGCTCATAATTACTGGTATTGACACTACAGCCATACCACTCATTATTATTGGTATTGATATTACAGTTACACTACTCATTATTACTGTTTTTTTATATTACAGTTATACTGCTCATTACTACTGGCATTGATATTGCAATTAAACTACTTATTATTACTGGCGTTGATATTCCAGTTATGCTACTCATTACTGTTACTGATATTACAGTTATGTGGCTCATTATTACTGGAATTGCTATTATAGTTATTTTGCTCATTATTACATGCATTGATATTACAGTTATACTACTCATTATTATTGGTATTGATATTACAGTTATACTAATTATTGTTGGTATTGATATTACAGTTATACTACATATTATTATTGGCATTGATATTACACTTATACCACTCATTATTAGTGGTATTGATATTACAGTTCTACTACTCATTATTATTGGTATTGATATTACACTTATACTACTGTATTGATATTACACTTATACTACTCATTATTATTCGTATTGATATTACAGTTGTACTACTCATTATTATTGGTATTGATATTACAATACTCATTATTATTGGCATTGATATTACAGTGTACCACTTATTATTATTCGTATCGATATTACAGTGTACCACATCATTATTATTGGTATTGATATTACACTTATACTACTCATTATACAACAGTTATACAACCTATTATTATTGGCATTGATATTACAGGTATACTACTCATTATTATTGGTATTGATATTACACTTATACTACTCATAATTATTGGCATTGATATTACAGTGTACCACTCATTATTATTGGTATTGATATTACAGTGTACCACTCATTATTATTGGTATTGCTATTACAGTGTACCACATCATTATTATTGGTATTGATATTACACTTGTACTACTGTATTGATATTACACTTATACTACTAATCTTTTTTTGGTATTGATATTACAATGTACCACTCATTATTACTGGTATTGATATTACAGTGTACTACTCATCATTATTGGTATTGATATTACACTTACACTACTCATTATTATTGGTATTGATATTACAGTTCTACTACTCATTGTTATTGGTATTGATATTACACTTATATTACTCATTATTATTGGTATTGATATTACACTTATACTAATCATTATTATTGGCATTGATATTACAGTGTACCACTCATTATTATTGGTATTGATATTACAGTGTACCACATCATTATTATTGGCATTGATATTACACTTATACTACTCATCATTATTGGTATTGATATTACACTTATACTACTGATTCTTATTGGTATTGATACTGCATTTATACTACTGATTGTTATTGGTATTGATACTGCATTTATACCACTCATTGTTATTGGTATTGATATTACACTTATACTGCTCATTATTATTGGTATTGATCTTACACTTATACTACTGATTATTATTGGTATTGATACTGTATTTATACCACTCATTGTTATTGGTATTAATATTACAGTTATACTACTCATTGTTATTGGTATTGATATTACACTTATACTACTCATTATTATTCGTATTGATATTACAGTTGTACTACTCATTATTATTGGTATTGATTGTACACTTATACTAGTCATTAGTATTGTTATTGATATTACAGTGTACCACATCATTATTATTGGTATTGATATTACACTTATACTACTGTATTGATATTACACTTATACTACTCATTATTATTGGCATTGAGATTACAGTGTACCACTCATTATTATTGGTATTGATATTACAGTGTACCACATCATTATTATTGGTATTGATATTACACTTATACTACTGTATTGATATTACACTTATACTGCTCATTATTATTGGTATTGATATTACAGTGTACCACATCATTATTATTGGTATTGATATTACACTTATACTACTGTATTGATATTACACTTATACTACTCATTCCCCAAGTTCAAAGTATGTGGTTACTTAAAATATTAACTTAGTACCCTTTTTAAAGAAAAAGAAGTAAATAAATGATTTCCTCATTTTCATAACATTGCTGAAACTTTGAAATAGCCAAGGGATCAATGGACTATTACAAAGTGTACTTATTGGCAAAAGTTCTTCAGTCGAACACAGTCCTAATTATGATCTCTTTAAGGAATGTATCTTTAAGGACTATTATTTGGTACCGGGTGCATATCAACTAAAGCTTAGGAATGGTTTTAAAATATAGACAAACTCATGTCAAATTAGTAAGGGAAAAAGAACAATTGGTTGATAGGTGGTGCTCAGCCATGAAGGTTGATAGAGAAGTGGGTCCAAAACCTACCTTGGTGAGTAAAATGTACAAACTTTACAAAACGATACTCGTACAGCTGATTATTATTCCTTGACTCACAAAGTTAAATTTCTCAATAAGTTTTCATCTCAGAAGGTTACCAGTAATACAAACCATGCCAGTCTCATACCAGACTTCCAAATCTCAATCTGGCATAACCTTTAGGAATCAAACCGCTGTTAAGACTGATAAGATATCCTTATCTCTTCCATAATGCACTTATTGCACGAAAATAGGACACGTTATCTCTGATTGCTACAAAATGAAAAATAAGTAAGATAATAAATACAGATCTATTGCAAAAGCTCTTATTTCTAAGTGGTCAATGTCACGGTCTTGTTTTGAAAAGAATACATTTGTTGAATCAAACTTCCACAGTCTGATTTTATTATGGAGAATTATGAACCATTCGTGTCGAACGTTTCTATGTCTCTTTTTTGTGGTTCTGCCAATCGTATCCCCATTAAAATATTAATGGACACAGGAGCTTCTCAGAGTCTTTTATTATCAAGTACTTTGCCTTTATCTGAGAACTTGTCTTCTAGTGAAGGTGTTCTTACTGAGAAAGTAGAGTGCGGCTTTATATTCTTCCTTTCCACTGTGTATATTAGTCTTCATACTTAGTCTCAGAACCCGAGACTGTAGTAGCTGCGATATTTTGCCTATTCACGATAGTCGTTTATTTCTAGGCAATGACCTAACTGGAGAAGGATTGTGGAGAATCCAGTTGTAACTGTATCAATATGTTCATCCTGTTAAGATTGAAACCTTTTATTTAAACTTTGCTTGTGCATTTATTATAGTCATGGAGAAAAAAATCTGTTGATAACTATGTTGGTTGGAAAATCATTGCTTTAGCGGACAGCATTATTACTATGGTATTTTGATGATGTCATTTTTGCTCCTGATATTGATCAGTCAAAAGGTATTTTCAAAATAATCCTCGTTACACTACTCATTCTCTTAATTCTACTCAGGGGGATAAAAGACAATCGCTCACTGTCGAACAAGAACAAGATCCTTAGATGTTCTGTTCGCTTTAGAGGGTTGTTAGCAACTTGAAGCCACACAACTAACATTTTCTTATTTTGTGAACAATGGGATCCTTATGAGGAAAGGAAGACTAACTGAGGTACCCGCTGGTAGTGAGTGATCATTGAGACATAAAAGAATTATATGTCGTTTAATCAAATTTGTTTGAGTTTAGAATTTGAAACATCATAGGTTGGTCATGTAATAGTCAGTAAGACTTACCACAAGACCTTGAATCATTAAAATTAAACGTTTTGTTTATAAATACTGTAGATCTTGTTTTATTTTGTTTTTGGTCAAATGATAGGAAAATCCAGTCGAAAGAATATACCCAAAGCTCATCTTTAACCTATTCATGTTTTTCACGAGCCATTTGAATCGTTAAATTGTATTCCTTTTGAACTACATACTGGACATACTGTCAGTGGACTATTGAAGTTATTAATAGAAAAACTTTGATCAACCGAAGATACAGACAATGATATTTTTCATTATGTCACACATTTCAAACATAACGTATCAAGACAGGTGAAGTTGAAAGAACAAATATTCACTCGACATGATCAAAAATTATGTTAAGGCATGACATAAATACAAAGGAAAGCAGTTTTAATAATCTGGTGAACAAGTTATGGCTTTCTTGCCCATTCCTCAAATCCACTTCAGACTTAGTAGTATGGCCCTAATAAGGTTAATAATAAAGTGACTTTAATTATATCATTAACACAATTGCGAGGCGAACACAGAAACACCTTTGCCATATGATATAATTAAAGACTGGTGATAGAGATAGCATATCAATTATTCAATAAGTTTAGTTGTACCTGTCCCACATAGTGAATATTTTAACAGTGGCGTGCTATAGGATTGAATTGAAATTAGTTTAACCAGTCTCCGGAATTAGGAACTATTACAGGATCTGGACCAGAAACTTTCACATATGTTGCCTCAAGAAAAGAGAGTTGAACAGCTGTTATTTGAATATGAGCTCTTGTTGCCAGATGTTCCATCTAGAATTCGACGTGTATTCTTGTGCCGCAATTATATAATATTTTCCGTATGTGAACTGACTCTAGAAATTTGAACAGTATCACCGAAACAGATTCATTTTAAATACCAAGAATATATGACTACATTTACACAATTGGAAATGCAAAATAAGTCTCCAGATTTGACCTTTGAAAGGCTTTTGGTAAATGTTACTCACAGAAGAAGCAAAACAAAAACCTAACGTATTTTCATTTGCAATCGACATTATCAACATAAAGTAATGCCATTTGGTATGACAAATTCTCCCTCAACATTACATCGTTTAATTAACATGATAACATAGTGCATAGTTTGCTGCGATACGTACACGATGACGTCATGATATTCAACGACACTTGGAAGATCACATGGAAACCTTCTGAATGTTCATTGTCGATTAAGTAATGTAAATTTTGCAACTCATTTAAATAAAAGTGGGTTTTGTCGTTCTTGTGTTACAGTTTTAAGGCATATTGTGTCAGATGGTCAAGTTAAACATGTAAAGTTCAGTTTAAGGCTATCTCTGGACTCCATGTGCATGCCAGAAAAGAAACCGACTAATGTAAATTGTTAGGTATGTCTGGGTATTATCTGATATTTCCTCACATTTTTCCATTTTAGTTGAACCCCTAACCGGTTTCTTCATTAAGTAAACAAAGCTGCCTTAGTCTGAACCGTTTTTAAACGTGCCTGTGATAAGTCAAAGGCTATACTTAAGAGTGCGCCAGTTATTTCAGCTCCAGACTTCAACTAGTCAGTTAAATTATATGTTGATGCAAGTGATTTGAGAGCTGGTGGCGGATTCAAGAGAACAAAAATGTTGTGGATCATTCAATATGCTATTTTTCTAAAACGAAAATAGACGAACGACACAGAACTTATTCCGCAATCGAGAAGAAATGTTTGCTTTGACACTGGTTATGCAACATTTTGCAGTGTATTTTTTTTACTGAATCGTAGCCCCTTATTTTCATCAACGAAATGGAAAACAAAAATCAGATATTGCTGAGACAGAGCTTTAATTTTTGCAGAATACATCACTAATGTTAATTACATAAATGGAAAATATAGCATTAATGCAGATGCACTTTCACGTGCAGAAGTACTATATTGCTGTATGTTGTATATATTTAGTGTCATTCATAAGACATCTTCTTGTGCATTGTTTTATTATATTCACTTATGTATGTTCTACTAATTTGTAAAAGAAAGATTTATTGTATAGACCTTTCTTTATCTTTACTAGCGGATGTGTCATACATATCTATATTGTGTCTTTGGCGTTTGATGCATGACTGTACATTGCAATAAGCTACAAATAGGTGTTTACAAGTCTTAATTTCAGTCTAATAATGAATCTGTGTACAAGTTTGGGGTAATAATTTTTCAATGGACGATTAAGTCAGATGTGTTCTTTTGCTATGTCGAGATGCATTAGGGTTATATGTCACGTGTTGTTTTTGCTATGTCGAGATGCATTAGGGTTATATGTCACGTGTTCTTTTGCTATGTCAAGATGCATTAGAGTTATATGTCACGTGTTCTTTTGCTATGTCGAGATGCATTAGGGTTATATGTCACGTGTTCTTTTGCTATGTCAAGATGCATTAGAGTTATATGTCACGTGTTCTTTTGCTATGTCGAGATGCATTAGGGTTATATGTCACGTGTTGTTTTTGCTATGTCGAGATGCATTAGAGTTATATGTCACGTGTTGTTTTTGCTATGTCGAGATGCATTAGGGTTATATGTCACGTGTTCTTTTGCTATGTCAAGATGCATTAGAGTTATATGTCACGTGTTCTTTTGCTATGTCGAGATGCATTAGGGTTATATGTCACGTGTTCTTTTGCTATGTCAAGATGCATTAGAGTTATATGTCACGTGTTCTTTTGCTATGTCGAGATGCATTAGGGTTATATGTCACGTGTTGTTTTTGCTATGTCGAGATGCATTAGAGTTATATGTCACGTGTTCTTTTGCTATGTCAAGATGCATTAGAGTTATATGTCACGTGTTCTTTTACTATGTCGAGATGCATTAGAGTTATATATCACGTGTTCTTTTGCTATGTCAAGATGCATTAGAGTTATATGTCACGTGTTCTTTTGCTATGTCAAGATGCATTAGAGTTATATGTCACATGGGGAGTATTGCAACATAGATCGGGTAGGAAAATATTTCGTCATAGCGTTGTAGGATGTATATAAGGACGGAGAGAGGTGGACAATTATTTCCTAGTACCTATGGTCATGCTTAAAAATTAGTCTGCAGATGTATTTAATGTTATATTTTGATATAATTTGAGAGGACATATTTCTTTGCATTATTCATTGGTTTTACAAAGCAAAGTGCTCATATGACTGGATTACATTTCCAGACTATTGTGAACTTATTTAAAGAAGCTCTGGTCAATACCATTGTGAAACATCATGGCTATTGGTACATCAGCACACTAAGGACCCGGAATTCATTCGGAACACCCTATTACATTGGACTTGTAATAGAACTTTAAGACTTAAATCGGATTTAATTTATAATACCGTAAGTTCCTTTAAATTTTAATTTTGTAACTTAGAGAATTAAATTATTTGTTAAATTTTATTAAACTTAGTGGTTTTGCTTCTTTCTGTTACTTAGCTTAGGACCATAAAGTATCAATAATATAACGTAAAATAAATTGCGAACTATAAATTGCGTTTTGTACAGCACGTATGCCACCCACTCAGCATATTCATCACTGTTGACTCTTAGTAGACCGATCTACTGATCCTAAAGACCCACGTCACCAAAATAAAAAAAATAATATCGATAACAATGTCTATAGAAATATGCATGTCAATATTTTTCATTGTTTCATTAAGTAGTTTTTCTTTTATCGTACTAACAACATTGTTTGTTTGTTTTGTTTTTTGGTCAAAGACAAAGGCTATGTCCATAAATACCAAAACGATGTAACAAAATAGTGTGTGTGTGTGTGTGTGTGTGTGTGTGTGTGTGTTAAATGTTTAAAATAATTCAAATTCCAAGACGTTTCAAATGCCTGCGTTTTAAAACCTATGTGTATAATGACATGATATATATTCCGGTCATATGCAGACAAACTTGCTTACCTAGTTTTATACATCTCAAGTGAGTTTCCTTTAATCGTGCGAGCAGGATTTTCGTCAAATAAATCAAAATTATACAGAAACAAAACATGAAAAAATTATATATTAATGGCATTAAAATTTATTCCTTTTCTTTCCGCATGAATACAAATAACCCGATACAATTGTCTTTGTCTACCTTAAATGCAGTACTGAAACGGACACTTTATTGGTGCACACATTACAGCCCCCACCGACAGGGTGGACACAGTACAACCCCCACCGACATGGTGGACACATTACAGCCCCCACCGACATGGTGGACACATTACAGCCCCCACCGACATGGTGGACACATTACAGCCCCCACCGACATGGTGGACACATTACAGCCTGACCAAGCACACATAAATTAGTTAGAGCTGAATAACGATACTAAGGGCTTGGAAGACCAATTATATAAACTTTGCGCACAATATCGACGAAATAATATGTTGTTTTATTGCCTCCTAGGTCATTCTAGTGAACGCTGGGAGCGAGTTTGTTTAATTTCAGGTCAATTGTCCAGGACAGACTAGGTCTACCGCATGCCGACACATTTGATATAGAGTGTGGCCACTTGGTGGTGTCTGATAAATTTAATCACTGCAAGATCAAGTGGAATGTGCTCGAGGAAATCTCTGATTAGACCGATAAATCTGTCCCGATAACATTAAGTCTGTACTGATGATTAGACCGATAAATCTGTCCCGATAACATTATTGTTGTACTTATGATTAGACCGATAAATCTATTCCAGAACAATTAGTTTATACTGGTGATTAGTCCGAAAAGTCTGTCCCGACAACAATATATTGGCTCTGATGTTCGTTCATCACGTTGAAAGCATCGCTATAGGACAGATTTATGAGTACAATCCATAAAGTGCTTGATCATGAGTCAAAAACAGGGGCTTCGTGGGACTTGACGCAAGGCAGAGGCGTAGCTAGAGTGTTTGGCGCCCGGGGACAATATTCATTCCCTCCCCCCACCTCAACTCTGAAACCCATTATTTTTATCAATAAAATCACCATTACCCGTTACAACCTATTTCAAAGCCCATTTTGGCGCCCCCACTAGTATGGCACCCGGGGACATATGTACCCCCCTGTCCACCCCTAGCTACGCCTCTGACACAAGGAACAAGAAAGAAAACTAATTACTTCGATTCTCACTCATTGAGACTCAAGAGAATCTCGTTGAACTTTGTAGCGTACGCGAGGTGAGGATACGTTGTATGGTCTGCCCTTGGTAAGCATTGAACGCGTGACTTTGCACACGGTTTTCTCCGTGATTGAGATTGATAACGACGTTGTATGTGTGTCAGCGACAGTTCAAAGCAGTAAGATTATGCAAACGCTTTAGTGTGTGTGTGTGTGTGTGTGTGTGTGTGTATGTGTGTGTGAGAGAGAGAGAGATTTGGATTTTTAATGTAGCTTTTAAAAAAAATCCATCATATCGCAACGATGTCTGCAGTGTAGCGGTTTATGGTGATGTCTAGCACTGGGGCATCATGTCGCAGACACGTCACATGATGTCCCACCCAGTCAAATTATCCTGACACCAGGCTGACCAGTTCTACTACTAACCTCTTAATGCTGAGCACCAAGTGAGGCAGCTGTTAGTACCACTTTTGTAAGTCTTTGGTATGACTCGACCGGGGATCGAACCCACGACTTCCCACATCCGAGGCTGACGCTCTAATCAATCGCCTTAGGTAAACTGAATGATTCTGATGAGTTTGGTAACAGTGGACAGAGCGGAAACGAGAGTGAGTTAGCTTAATAAACAAGAGGATGTTCGAAGCAGATCGATCACGCAAAACGAATCAATTACATGTATTTGAAAAAACATAAACATTCTATGATCAACTGGAGAATTCAAAGTTTAAAGAAAAATAAACATTTCATTACATGTCTTTATAACTGTTCTAAACTTGACACTTGGTTGCTAAACATGAGGAGTATTGACGTAAAATTTGGTTATCTGTTAAATGGATAAATGCATTTTGATAGCGAAAGAACAAAATTTTTGAGAAGAGGTAAAAATAGCTGTAGGATCAGCTTTTTCATTTAATACGATATGTTTGACTTGAATGCGGGGAGGCACACATTTTATGAGTTTGAGAACTGTGCTACTTTCTATTTTTGAAAGAAATGTTTTTAAAATATCAAAATGTTATTATGTGTTTTGATTACATTTCACTTCAATGTTTTCCGATCTACAAAAAAAGTTCACTGAACCGAATGGATTGTTCTTTCTGGCCGATGATTTCAACAAAAGAGCTAAATGTTCTATCGAGTTAATCCTTTAAATAATTTTGGGTCTTTTAATAGATGGTATAGATTTTGGTGACTCATATTCATTACCTAAAACCAGTAAAAACTTTAAAATATAATAATCAGGGTAAATCATATGTAGAGGTGTGTTGTCAGAATGGTGCTTATGTGTTAAATGGTAAACTCTGTGATGACCTCGATAGAAATTTCACGTTTGTGAATGAAGGTATTTTGTATTATATGGATATTCGACAGATGTTTTGCAGTAAGTGCCATGTTGTGTGTGTGTGTGTGAGAGAGAGAGAGAGAGAGAGAGAGAGAGAGAGAGAGAGAGAGAGTGAGAAACAGACAGACAGACAGACAGAGACAGAGACAGAGACAGAGAGAGGGTGTGTGTGTGCATATTCTCGAAAATCTAATACCTTTGATTACGGTTTTACCAATTCTGACACATGTTCATACATTTGGAGTTTTTAGTACTGTTTGATCAATTCTTGCACATGTATATATCTGAATATATATCTACCTCAACTAGTTTTCATTTCATCCTAAAAACAATATTTTTGTTCAAAAATGTAAAAGTTCGAACAGTTTTAAAAAAATAAGTAAAATATTAAAAATTGGTTTAATGGTCCAAATATGTACCCGGATCATCTACATAGGAATAGAAATATGTTAACAAAATTTCATTCCTCTTCAGTGATTGGTTTCTGTACAATATTGCTAACAAGTTTCTTGAGATGAACGGACGAACACATCCAAGAGACGTCAAACAGTTTGAGCACGTGTTCCTATCTTTAACATAAGTAAATAAATATAAGAAAATAATTTGCACGTTTTTTCCCCTTCAATTATTTGTTACATATGAGGAATAAAATAATTATCTAATGTTGGTGCGACTTTTATCTCAGTTTGGTTGTATTAACATAAAACGTTGTAAATGACAATGGTATGGCCCTATTGTGTTTAAGTTAATTCACTATATGAATTATTTTTTCAAATCTTAAAATCTGAATGCAACTAGTATCATATGTTTCAATAACCGCCATGAAATATGGCAAAGGCTGTGATTATCGTTTGAAGTTGTACATGTCGACAAATAGATTTACTCCCGCATTTCTTTTTAGTTATTGCCGTTTTAATCGTAACCTAATTCAGTGCGTGATAAATCTCCTTTGCTCAACTAGTCCTGCAGCATGACCTGCTCTAAAACGTGGTCAGTTTCATGATCTTCACCTGAAGAGGGGTATATTGTCCAATCACTTTGATACAATACAGTTTCTCATAAAAATTGACCCTGTATTAATTGCCATGCTGTTTGAATGAAAGAGTCAAATATTCTTTCCATAAGATCAATTGATCAAAAGGCACTTTCGTTGGTGTATACAAGTTTATTTCACAGTGTTGTTGATGACGTATTTGTGATTATGCATGTTCATGAAAAACAAGGAAACGTTTTAACAGGTATACACAGATAAGAACAAAGTGTGCGAAACGGATTTTCGTCCACAGCTTGCGAATAGAATACAACTAATCTCACAGCTTTCAGCGGGTCGCCATGAAACTTTGTAGGTGTCATGGCTATCGTTTGTAAACTTTTGAAGACTAATCTGTCTGTATTGTAATGTCAAAGTGCTTTTATTCATGGCCAGTGTGTCACACAAACATTAAAACTGACGTACTGGCTGGTTCCGCGACAAATTCTTGACTGCGAGAGGTACAATCTGTTCTGCTTGGGGCATGAAGTGAGTTTTAATTAGGATTCACTCATTAACAGATAGGAACAGACAAGGTTGCAATGCTAATATCAGGTCATTTAGCGGTAGATGCCGGGACCGATATAAACCAGAGAATATTTTAGGAAATTATGGTTCATTTGAAACAGATGCCATGCAATTATATTTTCCAGAATAATTATTCATAAAGGCGGAATGGAAAGAATTTTCTGACTTTTATGGGATTCATTGGATTTTGTTCCTGTAAAGAAGTTATCCTGATTGGCAGGCTAACGAGAGAGTGTGTTCCAAGACGGAATTCGGAGGTTTAAAATAGTTTCTCTCCTATAATTAATCAGTCCAAATTTTTGTACCGAAGGAAACTTTCTGACTCTCGGGGAGCAGAAAGTGTTCTCCGTTATAAATCTTCAAAAGAACATGGGGCGTAGAAGAGACCGGGATTCATAGAAGGACAGGGAATTATATAATGTTAAATATATGTTTATTAATGTAAGTTTATAAATATTCAGTTTATAAATTTTACATTCATACTTCAATTGTCCCCATGTTCAGAAATAATAAGCGCATATTTTGTGATTTATGTTGTAGGAATGTCATATAATATTTCCTTATATGAAGGAGTTCAGATTTAGAGGTTTGGCATGTAAACGAAATTATGGTGTAAGATTTCGTGCCCATCTTCCGACGCAAATTTTGTAAATATGTAAAAATAGCTGTCTTAAATGATTTGTATAATTTATGCTGAGGATGGATTTTACTATGTCTGGAATTCTGTGCCAATGAATCGTTAATTAGCACATTGACCTGGTTAGGACAAGTAGTGACGTCCATTCATTTCATGTGTATTTAAGTTGTGAATTGTTTCCAACTGAAACGATAGTGTAGCATTAAGAACATGTGTCGGCTGATAGGTCAGCTGGCATATTTATTGCCCGGCGAGACAATTATAGAATCAGAGAGGGCTAATTTGGTCGTGATGTTCATTTACGAATGCAGTAGCCATTAACAAGACATTGATTATGATATTAGGTTCTTTGGGAATTAAGCGAATGATATTAGTTCTGCTGAATTTCGATAGATGTCGATCCAAGAAGTTTTTTTGGTCAAATTTTCATCCGACAATGACCAAGTACAGAAAAATTATAATAATATTATATTTAAGATACAAATAAAAACTAACCTATGATTTTTGTTGAAAGGCCGCTTGTAAAATTTTGACTGAGGTATTAAAGTTAATTCCTTCTGCAACTAGTGACATTTTGACTGAACTAACACTGCCACCAACCCCTCTTTTTACATTCATTATTTTTTACAGGAAAGAGCTATTTTTAATATTTTTGTGACAAGACAGCTAAACGAATCATTGTGCCTTATGCATGAATAAAGTAACAAATTAGCATACTTTTCATCACCTCTCAACCATCTAGATTTTTAGATATTTACCTCTTAAGCAGACACATGTAAATACGTAAGCCAAGTCGGTTGATCATTTGAAGCCCAAGTTACGCATTTGATCTCCAATACTAGTCTAAGTGTGACAGGCAGTTACCAACAAGTTAACCAATTTTCATGCCTAACTCAAAGTAAATCTAAACCACATCACCTTATGTGTGAACTGCAAAATGCTAGGATTGTGATAATTAGACTCATGCCTTCTACCTTAAATATTAGGGGAGGTGTCAAAATATGAAACTATCCAGAGAGATCTTATTTTGATTCGTTGTCGCGGGGCCACTATATGGCGTGGGGTCAATAGTCCGGTGACTACTCTGCCTGTTTGATAATCCGGCACTGAGTCAATTACTAGTAGTAGAAGAGAACAAACTATAAACCTTAAGGAGATCGGGAAGATGTTTTAAATTAGTCTATCTCACACACCACCATCAGAACTAGTCAAATTAGTCTATCTCACACACCACCATCAGAACTAGTCAAATTAGTCTATCTCACACACCACCATCAGAACTAGTCAAATTAGTCTATCTCACACACCACCATCAAAACTAGATTGACATATTTAGATTGTTGTATCAAAAATTTAATGAACAAATCATAAATGGTAACATTGATAAGTTGAATAGGACTACACAAGCAAAATGTGAAAAGGAAAGTAATGATATTAATATTGATTACATGCAGGATTTGTCTTCTCATTAACTTTATCAGCTGTTTTGGTTCTGTGCCTTCTTCTTATTGTGGGTGGTTATGTTTAGTGAACTTAGTTCTCACACGAATCGCAAGGGCAAGATTGACAAGGAATTTAAGCTTTACGTTTCGAATTATGGAGATAAAATACAATAATCACAAAATATACAACAATAAATGTCCTCGAGACACAACTGTATAGATCAGTAACGTACATCTATATTCGAAAATTGGAAACAATAATCCAAACTTTGCATAACTTTGTGACTTAGCTCCGATGTTAACGAGTTGAATGCAAAATGCAGTTACCTGCTAATTTTTTTTACTGTTGAACTAAAAACGGTGATTGAAAGCTTAAAGATATTGAACATTTGAAATTGATAAACGGTGATTGAAAACTTGAAAATTGTATAGTTCAAAATAATTCATTGAAATAAAAGGTAGATTTGCTGGGGGGAAAAAAATTAGATAAGCCGGAAGCGGAATCTCGACGAAACACATTGTTCTTGTGGCCTTAAAAGCCCTTCCAATAAACGTTGGGAAGCGAGAAAAACAGCGCGCATTATCAATTCGTCAATGAGACTCGTACTGCCGCATACCAACACAAAAGTTATAGGGCGTGCCAATACATTTCCATCTGATGACAAACAATCTAGTCAATCTATAATTGTTAAAGTCAGTCTCTTTAAGAATACTGATTATATGCCCAGAAAACAAGCGAATAAACGAATAAATCTGTCCCGATAACGATATGTTTATTTTGATGGTGTTTATCACAATGAAAGTATCGTTGAGACAGATTTATCGGTCTAGCCAGTGAAGCAATTGATCATCCGTCATTTATAGTTTATTTTCGAAGACTTAACACAGATAGTGTGCAAGAAAAGAAATACTTTGATTTCCTTTTCTAATGAGGTTAAGGAGGACACTCACACTAAATTCCTGAAAAAAAATATGACAAATTTATTATTGATCGTAAAATGTACGCCAACGACGAGGACACTTACCATACATACACTTGATGTTTCCGTGGCAGAGGTCATTGGCATGGTAATGATAACGGAAAACAATATGATTATGCAATGGCGGCAGGTAAAGTAGATGATCATGATCGATCTGGAGAAGGTGAGACATGAAGTATTGAAGGTTTGAAGAAACAAAAACATTTCTTTACTTTGATGCAGTACTGTCATAAATTTGACTAAACTGGTTTATGTGAAACACGGGGTAATAGTAAGGTATATTTTGTTAGTTTGTGAAATGGATACACACATTTTAATGAAATAAGATCAAAGCAGAGTTATCTCAGTCTTTGTTTAATTTTTAAAAAATTAATTCGATTGCGGAAAGGTTTGTATTTCATGAGACTGTAAACTGTTAATTTACATTGCAAAATGATGTTAACCCACGCAGACAGAGGTGAGATGGCAGTGATCCGTAACGGACAGCGCTTGAGACCACTCGCCACTCGGAGCCCCTCATAAAGAAATTGAAATCTTCTTTCAAGTATTTTTTTTAAGAACTACTGTTATAATTAGGGCATAACCGATTAGCATTTTTCTATCGATTTCCGATTCCGGATTTTGGGCATGAAATTTTTCCGATTCCGGATACGGTTCGATTAATCGGAAATGCTAAATCCGTATTTTTTTTTTCTAAAAAATTTCATCTTCCGTTTCCGGGTTTCTGGTATCTGGTTTTGCCGTGTCTAGCATGTTGCTTAGTACTTTACCATATCCGGATTCATTTCCGGTTTTCACCCGTCAGTTCAAATAGATTGTCTCACAGCGTGGTTGTGTTGACCATATTGGACTTTTCTGACTTCTCATTTACCTTTATTAACGCACTATCGAATGACACGCAGTGTTAGACACAGTGGTATAGAAATTCAACTTTATTATTTTTATTATCCGAATCGGTCGTTCCTGCCTTGTCCGACTCCGATTAATCGGAAGTTCATACTATCCGGTGGAATCCGATTTCCGGATCAAAAGTCGGTTATGCCCTAGTTATAATCCTATTGAAGTTGAATGCCGTGTACTAAATAGTCTTATAACCAGTTTATAATGGATTCACTATAAACGTTGCTAATAGTATGGCCATCATCATCATCATCATCATCAACAACAACAACAACAACAACACACTTCTCCGATTGGTGTTAGAATTATAACTGTTTTAACTTCTTGTCATCACAATCCTGTAAACGTAAATAATGTTTCAGTTTTCATTCGTCGAGATTCAGACAACAGCTAGTTATTATGAATATTCCTTAGGCCAGTATACAGCAATGGAATTAACTCCCACAAAGTACATGTATCGCTGTCTTGCATGAACTAATTAATCGCACAACCTGTCATTTATATCCACACATTCAAAAACAATAAAAGCCAAAAGCAGAACAAAGAAACATTGCTTTCGCTGTTTTTGTTTTAATCTCTTGATCCTTCACTATGTATGTATGTATGTATGTATGTATGTATGTATGTATGTATGTATGTATGTATGTATGTATGTATGTATGTATGTATGTTGTATGGTATGGGGTCTCTAACTAACATGGCATGGCATGGTATGTAAATTCACTGTGCATACTAATGAAGTAATGTGGTCCCTAACTGACCGAGAATGCGAGTACTATGGAAGCCACAATTTAAAACAACTGGGAAAATATTACATTTTAGAGATTAAAATAAATAGTTTGTGATTTTTAAGAAAATGAAAATGTAGAAAAGTTGAAATACTGTTATAGAAAGTGTACAAATACTGTTATAGAAAGTGTACAAATACTGGCAAGAACAAAGTATGTCCAATGTTCTTTGTTTTCATGGTGAAGATTTTTATTTTTAAAAAAAAACTTTATCAAAATGTTCATGCCTTTCTATAGCAGCTCATTTGATAAATATTTTTTTTTGCATTTAAAACAAACTCTAATGACCAGACACAAGCAAATGAGTGTTGTGTAAATGTAAGTTAACTTACACATGTTATAAAATACCGTAGCTATTTAAGTTTCTGAGACGATGAATAAAAATATTGAAAAATTATCAGACTTACAATAACTTTTGGTCGACAATTTTAAATAATTTTAAAGAAATAAACATAATTTTTTCAAAAACTTGTCCCAAACGTACTACATTAGTCAAACATTGAACACGTCCAAGCATTTCAAAATTGTCAAAAGCTGTCTATGATCGGAGGCAGCTAGTCAATAATGCATTTTAAAAACAATTATCAAAAAGAGAATGATGTAACCATGAAATGTTTTGTGCAGAAACTATGTTTCTTCTTTCGGTCACTATACCTAGCTTTGGACCCCAACATCAATAGGTTATATCCCTAGCCAAAAAGTCATCAGAACATAATCCATAAGACGTCGCTGTCAAAGGTCATCAGAACATAATACCTAAGACGTCGCTGCCAAAGGTCATCAGAACATAATACATAAGACGTCGCTGCCAAAGGTCATCAGAACATAATCCATAAGACGTCGCTGCCAAAGGTCATCAGAACATAATCCATAAGACGTCGCTGTCAGATCTTCACTGACGGTTTCTCGATATTCCAAGTAACATCCATCCACTTCGTTTAGCAACTGTAGATAGTGGGAAATTAGAGTTTTTTTTCAGAGATCAGTTTTCTTCTCAGTCACACTTGACCTTGATCTTTTGACACTGAAATCGACCCTGGGTTCTTATTTATTCCACATGTAAGCCATCTCCAAAGATTAGTAACTGTTTATGGTGAACAATAGTGTGCATAAGCGAAATTAATAATAGTCTAAAAACATCATATCACAATATACTCCTCTTAATGGCATACATATAAAAATAAATAAATAAGTAAAATCTAGACACTGGCTACTAAGTACAGAGCAAATGAGTAAACTTCTAGATGGTATGAATTAACTAATGAAGTATTACATGATTACGAAGAGTTGAAATTTAGTACTATACCAGGGATATTATCAAATTATGAATATTACTATGCTGTACAACAAGGCTCTATATTGGCTGACAATCTCTCAAAGTACTCATGTGCACCTCTACCGCTTTACTGATTATCCAATTATAAAATGCCATCTTGTATTTTATGTTTTGGTATATTTTGATATGTTGTTCATACACTGGAAATATGTACTTCAAACCGCAAGACGGCTTCAAGTTCGTCTGACCTTCAAACGAATCTCTGATTGCGGTATTCAGCTAATCGGGACTGTATGGAGGATGTGGCAAATTTTTTGATGATGTTCTCCTTCAGGAGGTGTCACGATGACGGAATTAAGCACCGATACCTAGTATGGAGTAGATAGGTACATCGGGCGACAGGTGTGCGGATGGCTGTTCCATACTGCTCCACAACTTTTAGCAAAAACACTTCCGAATACGTCGAGCGATTTGTGGTTTCTGATCTAAACATTGTTGTCTCTCGCTCGGTTAAAAAAAGTAAATCTATGTTTCATCACGTGTCACATTCTCATTAAATATCGCTAGTCACACTTTCATATTTTTTACAAAATGTCTGAGCGTCAAATGATTCTGCAAGATATTGAGAACAGATGAGGAATAAATGCCTGTGACAATAACACTATTTTCCACTGTTTATGGGACGTTTTCATGAATTGCTCGCTTCATACATACCAATATCTGTCACCAATCGCACAGAAACGGTTTTCCAGAACGTGTCATCTTCCATGGTTTCGCAGCCATCATTAAAATAATGAAACCACTTCAAAAATATAGGATAATATAGATAATTACCTCCGTAAAATTGCCATGGTATCAGTTGGAGTACGCGAGAAGCACCTGTATTTAACAGTATGCTTTTTGTTCAGTAGCATAATTATTCTTCTTTTATACAGTTTTACATCATTAACAGTTACTAATGCTATGCTACATAACTGCAGTTTGTCTAACGTTCTGACCGTGCAGATGCAAATCATTTTATAAAACTGTATTCTTTCAATCGATGGACATTACATTTGACAGGTTCAACGGAAGAAAAGATGATAACAAGAGAATTCAGAATTTGTTTAAATAAAGAAAATAGTCATGCATTATGAACATTACATTAGTTATTTATTGAACATATTTTAATTAAATATTGTTTGCCCAAAATCTGCCCCCAAAGCAATCACATGCCACGTGCCTATTTACTCTTTTAATTCATCAAAAGTTAAAAAAATTCCCAAAACTTTTGTTCAAAATTATCTGGTTTATGACTGACGGCAGATAGGTTTACAATAGAAAAATCCCACCTATTGCGGGTATAACTACAATGGAATAACTTTCATTTTGCCAATGTTTAGCATGGAAGACAAAAAACACCTGAGGTAAACGAATGAATCAAGGCAACGACTTAGAAAAGAAAAGAACAAAGTTTATTCTAAATGGAATCACCAAAGAAGCAATATTATTTGATTGAAATTACTTAGAAATTACTTGGACTTCTAATTTGATTGCACAACGAAACGAAACATGTTAATGGAAAAATTGTAAGTATATTCGTTTAAATTCTTTAAGACCTGAAGTCCCTATAGATCAGGAAAGTGTCTTCTGCGGAAGTTTGTGTTTGCTTGTTGGATTAGGATGTTTAACGTAGCCTTAACAATTTTTAAGTCATATCGTTACGATCGATATCTGCAGTGAGGCAGTTTATAGTGATGCCATGCCGCAGACATGTAGCATGATGTCCCACTAGTCACATTATACTGACACCAGGCCGACCAGTCCTACCACTAACCTCATAATGCCGAGGGCTAAGCGAGGCAGCTGTTTGTACCATTTTTTTTAAGTCTTTGGTATGACTCGGCCGGGGATCGAACCCACGATCTCCCGCTTCCGCGGCGGACGCTCTAACTACTAGGCCACCGGAGCGGTTCATGTGGAAAAAGATGAACATGCGACTATTCAACAATAATTCAATTAAATTCTATACATTGGAACTATCATATACTTTTGATTTGATATAGTTAATGGAAAATGTGCGAGTATATTCGTTTGAAGTCTTATGGACCGGTAAATATTGACTACAGTGAAGTAGAGATGGATATGCGAGTAATCTATACCTTTTGCTAGTATCTACGTCTGAAGTCCCTATAGATCAGGATAGTGTCTCCTGTGGAATTAACGATGAATATGCGACTATTCTCGAATTTGCTAGTATCGCTTGTCCCATACATTACTTCCAGGTATGGACCAATAGAGACGAGCGTACTATATATTACTTCCAGTACTATATATTACTTCCAGGTATGGACCAATGGAGACGCTTCTCTTATACGTTACTTTCTGTTTGGAATAAAATTGAATGGAATGGATGGAAACAATCAGCTGGTGTATACATAAATGTGAGGAATGGGCATCAACCGTTGAACCAGTCAAAAACGTTTCCATTGTAAATAATAAGCAGGACTTCCAAACATCGTACTTACATACATCGGCATTCTTTAGGATATACAGGGGTATTTTGATCAAGTAGCTCTACCATTACACTTTTTATTTAGACTGTCTATTCAGTTTATCACAAGAATTACATTTAACAAAAAGTAAACACTGTGCACAGTGTGCCTTTATACGAGTAATATTGAACTGATTTGCAGGAGAACTGCTTTCCAAGTGCACAAATTCATTTTAAAAATTGCATTATTTGTACATCCTGGCAACATCGCTGTAGTTAAACATGCATTTGTTATTGAAGTGTGAAATGAAATGTTAAGTTACGGTTAACTATTTTTATGATGTAAGTGTAGTACTCAAGAACATGCATTCTCTCAACATGTTTAATAATGCCCTTACATCAATATGTAAGCAGTGTGCAAAAAAAATGTACGTGGTCATTAGCTCACACAAAAATTTAACAAAGAATGTATAAATAATGTAGCAACTGAGGGTCAGGATGAAAATGGGGGGGGGGGTGAGTGAGGTGCTAACATATCCATTCCGTTTACTAGGACGTCAAAGAAAGAATGGAGGTGAAGTGTGGCTTTTTTATATGTGGATATACCTGATACAGCTCATTTACACTGGTCTTGAATACAGCATGAATGCAAAACATTTATTAGATAACTGAAAACAAAATCAAGTTAGTACAAAATATTTTATTTTATACATAATTTGATGAAGCCAATATGTATTTATATATTAATGTATTTACATATCCATTCATTTAGAATGAGTGAAAAAGAGTGACAAAACTTGCCGTTACACTTTCAACTTATGTCATACTTTATCATGCACTTTTACAAAGTATTCCATATATAAAAGTTACTGAAGTTATAATGGACATTATTTATTTGGATGAATTGTTTTTGCAATGTCAGATAACCTGCAAGTTGGCCTACCAAAGCATTGAGGCCATGCTAATATTTTTTCAGCACAAATTTAATAATCAATTTTTTTTATACACTTTAAATCAAATAAAGACATTAATCAATTTTGTGTTGTATACCATCATTGAAACAAAAACCAAAACATAATAATAAAGCTTAAAAAATTTAATTTTTAATCTACATGTGACTGAATAACAAATTTCACCAGTCATAATTTCTCAGTGAGTCATCATTGGGGATTACTTTTTACTGACATCACCTAAAAGCAGAGAAGTAAATGGAGTTGCATTTCCAGTCTCATTTTCAAGGCACTGGCAATATTGATCGTCTATCTATATCTGCTAGATCACGACCAGTCATAACTCCAAGCTGATGGAATTTGACTTGGCAGTACTTGGCAGCAATGCGTGCATTAAGTACTTTACTGCAAAATCCATTTCGACATTAGTCCTTCTGAAGCACGCAACATCTGTTGACATAGCAACACTACCCTGTATCAAGGCAGATGCATAAAAAACATTTTAAATGCTCATACAAATTCAACAATATCTCCAGGGAGGTTTAAATGGATGCACCATTGAGTATGTAATGAGTGCAACGATGAATTGTAATGACTCACACCACCATCAACCATTAAGAACAGTAATGTCAGCAACAACAATACTAAATTATGCAGCCTAGTGAATATTAAAGACAGAAGAGTGTATTTGTTTGATGTCTGTGTGGCTGATAAATGACATGGCTACCATTCATAAAGCTGCTGTGTTGTTTTAGACTTAATGCCATTCTACAGCACAGGATCAGCTCTTTACATAATGGTCAGTAATGGTGAATTTAGAACTTGGAAAAATCGCAAGAAGAGCCAATGACCTAAAGGAAGCCACTGGCAAACTTTTTCATGTATCCATGCCGACCAAGTCCAAGCCTTATACCCATGAAAACAGAGGTGAGATGTCGATTATCTGTAATAGCATGAGCCCTAAGAGTACATGGCCATCTGGGCCACATTACAACAATATTAATTATAAATAGACGATACCTGTCTTATAACAAGAATTACAATATGATGTAGGGTCTTTTAGAGAGGGAGTTTTGTACACTCAAATACAAATGGTATAGATGCAGATCTGCCACTGCATGATGCAGATCTGCCACTGCATGATGCAGGAGCAGAATACGGTCTATGCTGTTTGTTCTAGAGTTAAAGCAAAGTGAAGATGAATGATATCCTTAAAGATTGCTGAAAGTATGTGCCAATATATTGTCTTTGTAGTTTTATTTCTACACTGCTTGATTGGAGGTCATTTTTTAAGTAACACTGACCACTGAAATATTTTACCAGATACCAGTATGGTGAAATGTCTTAATAAGACTTGTGTATTATGTGGAATCGGATCTGGGTTTATAATGTTTCTTGTGATTGGGCATGCACTGTAAAGAAGTAAATATTGTACTTTATTATCTAACCAGCATTAGCACACGACATAGAAATTTTTAAAGTCACTGTAATCCACCCTGTCCCAACTCTGACAACAATGATAACAAACAGCATAACGACATTATATTTTAAGTACTGACATAAACTTCTCATGTGTTCTTCTCCTGCATACATACTGGTTTGAAAATGATAATACAAGGGAGAGAAATCTCCTAAATTATGGGCATGATCATTATGAAGACAAAATATCCATAAACACATTTGGTCATTACAATGAGTGTGTACTGTTATTTTATTATACAGTGAAAACTGTCTTGAAACACCAGGGGTATGAGTAACCACCACCTGTTATTTTATTATACAGTGAAAACTGTCTTGAAACACCAGGGGTATGAGTAACCACCACCTGTCTGAAGAGAACAGATACTCAATGCTTGTTATAATCTATTATATAGAGAAATTACTTGTCATGAGAAACCACCTTTCTCTAAAGAAAACATTTTTTTGGGCAGATGGTATGGTTTTTTAAAACAGGTTCTACTGTATACTAAGCCCAACAAGTCATTTCTTGATAATCTTCTCTAGTTTTAGCTGAACTACCCAATTATGGCATATGAATGAACCCCACCCAATTGTTTTCTTAAGTAAACATTAAGTACAGGATCAAAGTAAGTAACTAGATAATGTCATAAATATGTAAAGCAGAAAAAGTCCAACACCTTTTTGGGCCCGATTCTTAAGATGGCAATGTTTAAAATCATCCTGAACTAATTACCACATCAAGACTGCAGACCATATTGGAGTTTTACAACCTCTGCATCCAGTCTGAATATTGAAACCTTGGTGTGCAAAAGTAATTACTGCAATATCACTGTCTACTATTTATGACAACAAAATCTCATAAAATGACAGGATTCACATTACTGATACCAAAACAAAGTAAATCCAATGTAAATAAGTACAAAAAATACACATGTACATGTTGTGTACCCATATTCAAGATAGCATCTCCACACACATCTCATCACCTATATATAACGTTTTTAAGCTACAAAATGGAGTTCCAATAATTTATTAAAATAAATATCCATTTATTAAAAGAATAATTAGCATTTTATGTTAATCAAGAAATAATTTAAGTATGTGAAATCACCAGATCGCACTCCATGCTTCATGTTTCACAAGACGATTGGTCTTGTATGAACACAATAGGTGACACAAGTTCCCCAATCAATGTAGTATCCAAATGCATATTTTCAAGCTTTTGGTCTTGTAGTTCTCTCTTCTGAACAAGTCCTTAAAATTTCATGTGCACTGAAAATCATTTCAAAATGTGAATGCTATTTACTGCATTTACTTGTTTGTAAGTTAGATCCAAGTCTAAACTGCCAAAGATCTGCCATTACATAATATGCTGGCATATCTGCCATTCCATAATATGCTGGCATATCTGCCAAAGAGCTGCCATTACATAATATGCTGGCATATCTGCCATTCCATAATATGCTGGCATATCTGCCAAAGATCTGGCATTCCATAATATGCTGGCATATCTGCCATTCCATAATATGCTGGCATATCTGCCAAAGATCTGCCATTACATAATATGCTGGCATATCTGCCATTCCATAATATGCTGGCATATCTGCCAAAGAGCTGCCATTACATAATATGCTGGCATATCTGCCATTCCATAATATGCTGGCATATCTGCCAAAGAGCTGCCATTACATAATATGCTGGCATATCTGCCATTCCATAATATGCTGGCATATCTGCCAAAGATCTGGCATTCCATAATATGCTGGCATATCTGCCATTCCATAATATGCTGGCATATCTGCCAAAGAGCTGCCATTACATAATATGCTGGCATATCTGCCATTCCATAATATGCTGGCATATCTGCCAAAGAGCTGCCATTACATAATATGCTGGCATATCTGCCATTCCATAATATGCTGGCATATCTGCCAAAGATCTGGCATTCCATAATATGCTGGCATATCTGCCATTCCATAATATGCTGGCATATCTGCCAAAGATCTGCCATTACATAATATGCTGGCATATCTGCCATTCCATAATATGCTGGCATATCTGCCAAAGAGCTGCCATTACATAATATGCTGGCATATCTGCCATTCCATAATATGCTGGCATATCTGCCAAAGAGCTGCCATTACATAATATGCTGGCATATCTGCCATTCCATAATATGCTGGCATATCTGCCAAAGATCTGGCATTCCATAATATGCTGGCATATCTGCCATTCCATAATATGCTGGCATATCTGCCAAAGAGCTGCCATTACATAATATGCTGGCATATCTGCCATTCCATAATATGCTGGCATATCTGCCAAAGATCTGGCATTCCATAATATGCTGGCATATCTGGATCAATGCAGTCTGTTAGGAGCTCAATAGAAATAACACTAACGACCCTAATATGCTCATGCATGATGTACTGGCAAAATGGAGTCTATGTTGTTGGCATTTGCACTTAATATAAAAGTGAGAAAACAGAGTATTTCACAGAGAGTCAATAAACAAAGAAACCCTTAGAAGTACCAGTAAATATTGCACATGTACTTGTTGCATACTTTTTAGACTTACAGTTGATAAAATATATGGAAAAAAAAAGAACTTTCAATTAATGTCTCAAAAAAGAAAACATTGTTAACCCATTTGCCCTTAACAAAAGCATCTGTGTAATTTTCACATCTATATGATAAAATATGATATGAAGAGATTTTAAAAAAGATGTGACTAAGTTACATGTTCTGAACTCTGAATTTTAGTTTCATCAAACTTTTTGAGAAAATTGCACAAATATTTTGTCTGAAGATGTCATGTAAATTGTATACTTGTTTGGAATGATTTTGCTCTTTTTGCAACTATCAGCTGAACAGCTTCCTGAAATTCTAACCATGATTGCAACTGGAAAACTATGTAATGAGTTTTTTTTTACCAGACTGAACACAAGAACAAGAACTACCATATGTAAAAATTAAGTTAAAACGGAAATACATCATTCCTTTTTCAAATTTACCTATCACTGTTTTTCCATTACTCCCAAGAAAATGTACATGAAGCAGACAATCCAATACACTGATTTATGTTTGATACACCCAAGCAGATAAGGTTTGAAAATCTGCTACTAGGATTCTTTTAACTTGAATATCTGATTATAAAAGAAAATACAGATGTTTAATTAATGTAACTTCGTATGCTATAAGGAACTAATTCCTTGTATCTTCCATGAGGTACAGCAGGATTCTCAGAACATATTAACATAGATTCCCATGTCACTGTTTGATATATTCATCCTTTATTCTTTGACTCAGAGGAAAGCCTGGAATTTTTCTTTTTCTTCTTTTCAGCCATTTATACCCAGTTTTGTGTTAAAACTGCAACAGTTCACCTTGCAGATTACCTTAATCAAGCAGACAACAGTTATCTTACAGATGACATCGGTCTTGCAGACAACAGTTATCTTACAGATGACATCGGTCTTGCAGACAAAAGTAATCTTACAGATGACATTGGTCTTGCAGACAACTATGATCATGAAGAGGAGATTGCAGACTGCATGAGATGGATTTTCACAAATGAAAGACAATAATACAAAACTGAATGAAAACCTGCTTTATGCTTTCATTTTGTATGGACAATCTGAAACAAAGTTCCCACATGAAGAAAGAATTTCCTGAGAATGGACCTAAGTTCAATTTTCAGGTCCAAGTTCAAGCACTCGCACAGCACCATGTAGTAGTGAGATGCATGTATCCGGAACTGCAAAGAAAAAAATTCAAATTAGATCAACTCTGCATTCCCATAGAATATTTAACATGAAACATTTTTTTAGCATAAGTTTTTAAAAAGTGTTCATCTTTAATGACAAATATTTGTGCCTTGCTAGAAACAATATAAAACTGCATATTATGTCAAACTGTAACAAGTATATTTTTGCAGACAAGCTGGGTCAGATAAATTTGTCCCACAAACCTCCCAAAGAAATTACTCATTTGGATTATATGATGAATCACAGTACTGTAGACCTGATTTGAAACACTAATTCTAGGGGTCACTAGTCACTGCCTACATCAAAGAGGGAATGCCTTGGAATCAAGTTCGGAATATCATGGTTTGAGTGGTACTTGTACGAGGGCAAGTTCATATTGGAAACTGACCACCAACTCCTTGCCTATTTGGCGCAGGCGAAATTATCAAATGGACACTTAATGCGATGGTCGCTGTTTTTACAGCAGGAGCAGATAGATACATATCAGATATATGAAAGGAACAGAGAACGTAGGCACTTATTTCATGAGTAGGAGCATTGAAATGGCATAGATCGGTCTGTAAATAACTGTATGTCAGGTGTATATTTGTGTCCGTAGTCAGCATGTGGCATCGATATGATTTTTCGTTTATTGTGTGTGTAATGCACATTTGCATCTGGAGCAAATGTGGGGGAATAAAATCCTGATTTTATTCTCAAGTGTGGGGTCTTATTTTGGTCACGTTGTAAGGATTAACCAGATTGCAACATGTATATGTTAGACCCTGAGGCTAATAATTTTGCGCAGTCAATATGTATGAAGGTCAATTCGGCAAACAATGAGGTGTCAAGCCAGTTATTTGACGTGGTCATAAAATTCGTGCCTGGCCTTATTTTGGGTAGTCAGTTACATAATAATAATTGACATCACATGTTTCGCAGTTAAGTGGTGGGATTCTGTGTTCGCATCAAAGGAACATCAAGTTTGGGTCGTAAATCCACCCCTGACAGACTGTTGGGAGGGGGCAGTGTCTGATAATGATATGAATTAACATCCATTTGGAATTGAGCAAGGCGTGGCCAACATCAGAATTGCAAGCTTAAATCTGTTATCTTGAGAACTAAATGACAGTAGTCGCTAAACCAGTCTGTGGATATTATAAGGGAAGATAAGCTACTCTGACATCAGTATAATTGGCGGGAAACTTGTTTGTCTGGGAATTACAAGGAGCTTCAGTACAGGTCAGTGACTATTTACTCGATTGTTGTGAATTATTATGGCAAAGTAAGTGTACTTTAATTATAGCAGTATGTATACTTTAGTACGTAGAATTACTATTTGTAGGGTTTGATTCATTTGTAATGTTTGATATACGTGCAGATTTTGAGATATGAGCAATGTTTATGTAAAGAATTAATATTGTAATTTGCTATTTGGTTAATTCGTAGTAACCTCATACATTTATTCATTTGATATTATAGATTTGCAAATGTTGAAATATAAACTTTGTATAATGGCTGCTGTTAGCAACATTAGTTAATAGGGATTTGCCAATTTGTGTATACATGTATTTTGTAGGAGTATCATGTGTAAGGATATATTCGCACATGGATATGTGGATATATGTATACACTTTGTAGAGCTGCAATGTACAGAAATGCGTCTGATTATGGGATATTGTTTTGGAGAATAAGATTGAGTCAGAATCTATATATACTGTGTACATAGAGAGATTGGGTGTTTTTGATGGGCACAAATGCGTGACGAAAGAAGGTAATGGCTTATCTAATGATATTGTTGTTTAGTGTGAGTTAGATAGCTAGGGGAATATGCTGTGCTAATGTCCTTGTGTGTTAGTACAGGAAGCTTTTAGGGACCAGAGGAACTGTAGGAGAAAAAAAAATTAATCCAGTGCAGTTGGTTTAAGTCTCTGGGAAACAAAACAAAAAGGAACAACAGAAGCAGAAGTTATGCAGACTGGAGGGAATTGGATTATCAGTCCAGAGAAAGATCATACAGATGTGTAGGAACACAGGACACGTGGAAAATCTATCACACTAAGTCAGTTGATGAAATAGGCCCTCACTTGATCGAGTGAAAGACAAGTGATAGGGTTTTAAATTTGTGTCTTATTTGAGAAATGACTATCTGTTAATGAATGATATTAAATTGTTGTTTACTTGAATGTCACATTTTGTGTATTCATTAATTTAACTGTCGGCATCACTGACTGGGGGTTCGGAGCTTTGCATTTCTCTATCACTACTTCAATTTCTGACAAAAACGAGCCTGGGTGGGTCTTCTGTAATAATTTAAATATCATTGGGAGCACCCCACTCCAACCTAAATAAAGGGAAACCTTTACAGTAACTTACCGCATTTGGATGGAAAATTATGAACAAGTTTTTCTTATCCATACTGCATGTCATTGGGTATGAAGTATAGCTTAGAAAAAAAGGAGTTCATATCTTCTCATACAAATGTAGCAACCTTTTTATTATTTACCCATTCTGCTTTTCTACATAATGCTGAATTATAAAAAGAACACACTTCAAGAAACAAAGTAACTGAATGTCTGCTAGAATACACAAGTGTAGTGAATAAAATAAGTCACAGAATTGCACACATACAACCTCTAAGCAAGCTTTTAACTTGTTATTCTCTGGTGTCGGTTTATGTGTCAGATTGTAGTACCATACTTCCAAGCTCTGAAGTGTCAACAACAGTTAAGGTCTATAGCATCGAGGTCATGCATGATACACCAAAGTGGGTGGTAGTAGAGAAATGTAGACAGATGTAGCTCTACAATGATACCAAATAATCTGGACTTTCTACTTGCCTTATAAAATAGTGAAGGACAAATGAATTTGAGATGTGATTTTTTCACACCAAACGTTTTTTCACTGCTGGAAGTCGGAATACGTTTCCAGATTTTAGACTTTTTTGTACAATGTCTAAGGCAGACCTGTCTGAACTGTGCACAGACAGGTGAACCTGTGCATAAAGTAGGAAAAGTTGGACATTTGGAGTAAAAGGTGGCCAGGACATGAAAATGATGGGTCCAACAAGCCAAAAAAAAAGAAAAAAAGTTCAACTTTTACCCTCCTGCACATGAGCGAGTGAAATAGCCAATGAAAAGCAATGTTTTTAACTAGGCATCATCAAAATCTTGTAGACGCAGAAGTATTCAGAGGCAGTTCCCAAAATGTTTTTCCTACTCCCATTTCTGGCAAAAATGACAAAAATTTTCAGGGGTTAATGAACTGATTAGATAGCATACTGAAATTTTTTGGTCTACTTAAATTTGAAATTGACAGTCATACTGTGCATGATGGCACCTTGGCACAACTTTTCAACCTGGATTGGAATAGAGAGATTTTGGTTTTCTATTCATCCAACTAAATTCTACTTTCCTAGTAGTGATGCACTGGATTTATTAACTGGGTCAATTCCAACTGATATGTGATACATATGGCTGGAAGCGATTGGCCTTGAAGCAAGATGCACAGGTTTTGTTCTGTCACTGATAGTTTGCCATTATAAGGTGGTAAAAATATCAAATTCTTTTAATTGGAATTCAGAAGAAGATGCAGTATTAAATAATTTGTTAGGGTTTATCAAATTCACCCTCCACCTTTATTTGCTACTAAGAGAAACCTCCGAAAGATATATAGAATCACACTAATACACGACATCCAAGCAAACCTAACAACTTGCTTACCTCCTACACCAGAACAATTCGATAACCGCCTGTGTTCATTACTTGAAAAACATGCCACAGCCACCAAGTGCAGAGTATCAATTCAAAAGTGTTCTCCATAGAATAGCAGTGTTTAGGGATCAGTTTTTTGCACTCCTAAAAGAGACCGCCGTAAAACGTAGAGGCTTTGGCTTTCAACCAGACTCACTATTCATAAACAAATCTATGAAGCCGCCATGAGGAACGTCACAAACAATGTCCATTTAGCCAAATTATCCTACTACAGTGCTAAGATCACGGACAGTTCCAACTGCAAAGAGCTCTCAGAGATTACTAAGAAACTAATGTCAAAGGAACAAATGTACACCACTTCCAACTACCTTCTCTCCAGTACACCTTCTGGACCTGTTTGCAAATTTCTTTCGTGACAAGGTACAATCCATTAGAGGTAAGCTTGACAAAACTATTTCAATTCACTTCCAACTACCTTCTCTCCAGTACACCTTCTGGACCTGTTTGCAAATTTCTTTCGTGACAAGGTACAAACCATTAGAGGTAAGCTTGACAAAACTATTTCAATTGACTTGCCATCACCATACAGTTGCGACACAGACTTTCAGCGACAACCGCTAGCAGCATTTGAACCTGTCTCTATGGAATTAGTACAGACAATTGTGATGAAGTGTGCACCAAAGTCGTGCGAACTTGATCCAATTCCAAAAATCACTATTGTTTGAGTGCTGTTATTAATACCTCTCTCTATTCCAGGGAATTTCCATCATTTTTCAAAACTGCCACTGTAAAGCCTCTGCTGAAGAAACCAACACTCGACCATAACGATTGTATCTGCAAATGGAATACACTTCAGACCAGTTGATCTATGTTGCAGTGTTCCACAGGGGTCTGTTCTTGAACCTGTTGCTTCATTCTATACACTCAGCCACTCTCAGTGTCATAGATCATCATCCAGTATCTCACTAACAGAACGCTGATGACACCCAAATATACAAGTCTAGCCACCCAACTGAAATTGATGTTACCATCCAAGGAGTAGGAGGTGCATTTCTGATTTGAAATCATGGATGACATATAACAAGCTGCAGATAAATGATGATAAAACTGAGGCCATTCTGATCATAACACAAAGACTTTCTCATTCACATCTTTTACCTCAAACAGTAAATATCAGCAACACCAACATTAAATTCACACAGTCAGTATGAAACCTAGGTGTTACTCTGGACAATACTCTCACATTGCATCCACATGTCATGAACATATGCAAGGAGGCCGCATATCTTAAGCTGAGACGCATCAGCTCCATTCGCAAGTATCTTTCAGTTGATGCCACTAAAACAAGTGTTCATTAGTACTTCTTCAAAACAAGTTGAACATACAGCTGCTTTGATTATCTTTAGAGTACCACACTCAGAGCACACCTCCCCGCTGCTCTGTACCCTACACTGGCTATCCATTTGATTGAGAATCAAAAACAAAATTTGTTCTCAGTCCAGCATACCTATCTGGCCTCACCCATGTGTACAAACCAGCAAGATACTTATGCTCCTCTTCTGACAATTGTATACTCATTATTTCCCAAACTGAAAACGAAGACTTTTGGACAATGTTCTTTTGTATACCAGAGTCAAGCAAAATGGAATGAATTGCCCATTGAAATTAGACACAAAGACACAGTGGTCCATTTTAAAACTTTTTTGACTGCAATAACTAACTTAAAGACCTAATAATGTTTCCTACCATTTTTTGTGATCTTAATTTCATGGTGTTTTGTTTTTTATTTTTGTCCTCATATCATTATATTTGTTGTAAAGCGCTTAGAGATTCTAAAGATTAGGCGCTATACAGTCCCCATTGTTTTTATTATATTTACTGACCTGTGATTTATACAAGAATGTGTCAAAATATGCAGAATTTACCAATCATATAAAATATATGAAATAAAACTTTTATACTCCAACACAGTAACATCCTGACCATGTTAAGTGTCATCCTTGACTGTCCCAAACAAATAAATTAAGTTTTTAGGCACTGTCATAGGGTATGTGTGTTTGTTGAACATTAAAGTTTTCAGGCATCATCATAGGACATCTGTGTTTATTGAACATGTAAGTTTTCATGCATTGTCATAGGGCATGTGTGTTTATTGAACATTTAAGTTTTCAGACACAGTCATAAGACATCTGTGTTTATTGAACATTTAAGTTTTCAGACACAGTCATAAGACATCTGTGTTTATTGAACATTTAAGTTTTCAGACACAGTCATAAGACATCTGTGTTTATTGAACATTTAAGTTTTCAGACACAGTCATAAGACATCTGTGTTTATTGAACATTTAAGTTTTCAGACACAGTCATAAGACATCTGTGTTTATTGAACATTTAAGTTTTCAGACACAGTCATAAGACATCTGTGTTTATTGAACATTTAAGTTTTCAGAAAAGTCATAAGACATCTGTGTTTATTGAACATTTAAGTTTTCAGGCATTGTCAAGGAGCATCTGCGTTTATTGAACATTTAAATTTACACGAACACATTTATTGTGAATAAAGAGCATTTAAAAAACTCACCCTGTCATCTGACATTTTAAGGATTCGTGTGAGGATAAGTAAGATAAGGCTACTCCAAGCGTCTCTGTGACTGTCTGACTGAAGAGACATGTAATACTCCAATGATGATGAGCAGACTCTGAAATTAAAATGGAATTTTGTCATAAATAATGTATTTACAAAAAGCCCACAGCTGCCTGCATGTTGAACCCATGTTCATGCCTAGTGAACATGACCCAAAGGTTAAAAAGGGGAGAAAATATGGGACATATATTGATTTGCCTTGGCTTCATATTAGACCATATGATAAGCAAATAATTTGTTTTTAAACAAAACCTTTAAAAAAATGTTGATGACACTGGTGGAAATGTGTTGTCTTGAGTCACCACCAAAGTGGTAGCATTTGTAGCATTTTTTTTCTTTCTGATAATATAAAATCTCCAGTATTTAGAATTAGAAATTGAAGTCTACTATCAATAATCACATTCTAACAAGCATACAAACTTTCTGACAAATGGTCCATGTAACAGCAATGCAAAACATGTATTAAATTTCACTTTTAGGGCATACTGTGGTATCCTATATTTTATTATAGTGTCTTTTTGCATGTCTTGGTTGCCCTATTAAATACCAGGTGATAATAATCAAAGAATTTTTAAAAGAAATCTAAAATAGTAAAAACACTTGACATATCATTACACTTCCAAAATTTAATGGCATCTTCCATTTCACTAGTAAATATCATCTCATATGAAATATACGGTAACTCCATGCATGCCTTTCATTAGAATGAATATTTAAGGTTTTTGTTGTTGCCTTTATGTTTGAGTGACTGTATAGCACATAAATGTCTACTGGTTTGATATGTGCAATTTTATGAAGCCCAATTGTTGCAAGCATCATAATTTCTGTATGCTTTTTAACATCATTTTATTTAACCCACATTTCATCTAGGCATTATTAAATGAAAGACTTGCAACCTACTTTGTGTCCAGACTAAAACTAAAGTTGGATTTTTAAAAAAAAATTAATAAACTGAGAAAAATATAACATTTTGTCAGATACTTATTGAACTGAAAATTATGCAAATACAAACATGGATGACCGTTTAAATAAGATGCAACTAAAGGGGAAAGTCTTAAGACAACAATAGAGGCCTTAATTTATAAAATAGCAAAAAATGAGCTTGACATAAGTCTTCTTCATGTAAAGCTTAAAACCAATGTGAAAAAGCACAGACAAAATTTGGATGCAAATGAGAGGTAAAATTCCATGTGTAACAGGGACCATAAGTCTGCTAAACCCTGTTGTAAAATGGCTACAGACAAACCTGACCTAAGACTTATTTGTAAATAATTATAAAAATTCTGGTTTGACTCCATGAAGTCCAATGAAAATTATTAAATGGAAACAAAATTCTGATGAAAGTGAAGGGCAAGGTCAAACTGACATTATGGCTGTGTTAAATTTCATTAGCAAATGGTGTAAAGTCAAACTGACATTATGGCTGTGTTAAATTTCATTAGCAAATGGTGTAAAGTCAATCATATTTAAGTCTATTAATTGCAAAGCTTTGTACTAAATTTTTGGTTCCAATCCTTGTAGCACCTCAAAAGTGACTGGGAAAAAAACAAAATTATGTGGCAACTGATGAGAAAAATTCTAGGTCACACATGATCATATCTAAGGGTCTTCTTTATTCAAAACCACAAAATTTACGTTGGAAACATGCTGTCTCTATATTGAGCTGAAACAATGCTTTTGAATAAATGTAACAGGATACAGTCATTGGTAACTCTTCATGTCATTTTCAAAGTCATGGTAGACAAATAAAAAACATGGGTGGTTTGCTTAGTAATGATTATCTAAAATAAATATCATTCATGGTTTAGGTAATTTCAACATTTGCCTCAATATTTTGCTTCATACACAGGTTCAGTTTTGTTCTATATGTTCCAGCAAATGTCAATGAATAATCCTTTTATAATCTACAGACTTACTGTATAAGCCTCTGCTCCACCTGTGGCCAGGCTGCTGTCCTGGATTCATCGTTGTACATCCGGAACAGAATTCGAAACAAGCAAGCCAGACTCTGAGTCTCTTGTTTCATCAAGTTTGGCTTGGCCTTTCCTTTAAACCCTGAAATGGGTTAAATAAATGTTGTGGAAAAATATGCCCTTGTTTTGAGCCATCTCAAATCGAGATTTTTCATATTGATAGTGTTATGTATTTGTGATTTGTGTGTTTGAGTTTTGGGCCATGAGTGTAGATTATATTTTCCGATACAGCTATAAATAAACGTTTACTAGCTTTAAACTAGCCAAAATAATGAACTTGTTTACAAGTTTGGGGAAATTATGTATTGTGACATATGTCATGATGGTTGTATTTTGACACAAGTCAGCTATTATGAAATAAGTCACATGGATACACTGAATTGGGACACAAAGCCATTATAAAGTCATGTATATGATATAATTATCATTATTCCTAATTCCTATTATTGAAATAATATATGTATGTACATGCATTTAATGTTGCCTTTAAATTTAATTTGAAAGGAATCTTTTATTTATGAGTGCATACCATATTGTCAGCAAGTGATGGGGACTGAACTTGATCTTCATGTGCTATTTCATTCCAAATTTAATTGCAGTGCATCAAGTCCTTACAAAAGTTTTTGAGTTTAAATGAAATTGAGGGCAAAGTTACAAGCTATCAAGAAACATAAATCCATCCATACAACTTTGCCAGGAAAAAGTGAAGTCATATTTAACCAAACACTTGCTGTTACACCCTAATCAATCAGGCACATTCATGTGAGACTGCCTTGATCTCCCTAACTGATAAATGGCTTCAAGCACTTGACCAAGGTAAAATAATAGGATCTGTATTTGTAGATTTCAGGAAAGCGTTTGACATGGTGGATCATGAAATCCTTTTGAAGAAAGCAAATTTTTTAGTAAATTATGTTTCTCCGAGAATACTTACCCAATCACATTACTTTAGGGATATTAGCCTGCTACCTCGCGAATCCAGCCCTACCAAAAGACGAAAATTCGTCTTTCCTGTCTATGTCATATAGACAAAGGGCAATAACTCTTGCCCATTACCTCCCCTTGCCGCCCGTTAGGTGTCGCTTCTTTAGTTTTTAAGCTGAGCGATATATAAAACACGAGGATGCTCGCATGGCGGGGTGGTTGGGAGGGTTTCTTAGTAATGTGATTGGGTAAGTATTCTCGGAGAAACATAATTTACTAAAAAATTTGCTTTCTCCTTTGAATACGTTCCCCAATCACATTACTTTAGGAGAATAAGTAATAGGAGGAGGGAATGCGGAGCATCCGACCTCCACCCCGGGTATCCTCTAGGGAATGATGGTTGGATTCCCCATGTGAATGATAACCCGGTCTCCTAATTTTTCAATCAGCAACACAACCCAGGGTCACGTGATATGTGACCCTTTTATGCGGTTAAGAAGATAGTTATTGAAATCTTCTTACCTACGAAAATTTATCTGGCGAATCCAGCGAAGCTAATAGGCTGTGCTGATTGTTGCACATGGGTCTGGTGGGCGTCTGGGCTGCCCAACACCGGACCTACTAGAATCAATGTTTGCCTCTGCGAGTACAAACTTGAAGATAAAACTGTAGAAGGTTGACTCTGCAACAGCTTCTATAAGGTGACTGATTTGCGAATTCTCAGAGTACGCCGAGCGTATAACCCACTACAGCCATGAAGCAAGGGCTTGAATGGTGATATCTCATATCCCAGCTATCACCAGAAGAAAGAGGTGCTAGTATGTGACCTGACTCACCTCTATGCATTGAAATGGTGCTAGAGTGCCCAAACAGGATCTTACATGGCTGTTGATCCTGACTTATCTATAAAGAAAGCGAGCTAATGACGACTCGTTGATCGCAATGTATGGTAATCTATTTTGGACTACGAAGCCTGGCTGCGTCAAGAGGACCATCAAACCCTCTGATCGAAACGAAAGAGAGTTCGGGTCACTAGAAAGGACATGTAACTCGCTCACCCTGCATGCTGAAGCTAAGGCTATCAAGAAACCCAATTTGTATGATAGTAGCTTTAACTAATCGTGGGTTAAAGACTCAATACTGTCTGAATTGAGTCATGTTAAAACCCAGGACAGATTCCATTTGAAAACAGGGTGAGGGATATAAGTCGATTAAATTTTTTTTTTTTTTTTTTTTTTTTTTTTTTAAATGTCTAAAGATCTGACAAATCTTTGTCATGGCTGATAGCACATGTACCAGAATGGCGGAATGTGTCTGATATCATGGAGCGGTAACATTTGAGAATAACTGGAGCCAGATGTTTCTCCTCGAAAAGCCAGAGAAAAGTTGGCCAGTTGAGGGATTGTGACACTCAGAGGAACAATGTGAATGATATGGTACCAGTCTCTGAAAACATGCCACTTGCCCTCGTAAACCTTCAGAGTAGAGGGCCTTCTTGCTCTCGAGATTCTCTCCGCAATCAAAGATTTAAATTGTTTGTCTTGCAAGGCTGTCTGGACAAGAGCCAAGCTTGAACATAAAGACGGTCCGGACAGGGGTGGAACACCCCTGGCCGCGGTTGCTTGTGAATACTTGTGCTGACTGTAATCTTCCTGGGTAGATCTATCGCCTAGATTGAGTAGATCGGAGACCCAGGAGTTGTTCCATCTGAGAGGGGTAATCAGAACCATCTGACAATTCTGACCCCTTAACTTCTGGATTAATTCCAGTACCAAGACCGTGGGAGGGTAGGAGAATGCCCACAACCCTTCCCAGGTGATTGATCGAGCATCCACGACCCAAGCTTCTGGGTCTGGAACCTGTGAGATGAAAGGTGGACAACTTGCGATTCCATCTTGTTGCAAAAGATCAATCATCGGACGTCTCCAAAGTGTGTCAATTGGAAGAAAGTCCGATTGATGGAGTGACCATTCTGTGTGAATGACTAGATAGAGTGTCAGCCAAGACATTGAGTCTGCCAAGAATGTGTCTGAATTGTACATTGAGGTGGAGATTGTCGAACCAATGTAGAAATTGCCAGTTCAGATTGCACAGGTCTGGTGATTGGTGTCCCCTTGTTTTGAGGCAAGGCACCACCACAATGTTGTCTGACATAATGAGGGCAGTTTGTAATAAGAGTTGATCCTGCCCGAAATGAAAGGCATTGATGACAGCCGTTATTTCTGAAAGGTTGATGTGGAAAGGGCTCGCCCCTGGCACCCACGTGCCGCTGACAGTATCGAAGTTCGGCAACAGGTGGGCACCCCAACCGTAGGTATTAGTGGCGGAACATACCGTTATCCCCTTGGGGTATCTCCAGAGTAATCCCTGTGGACAGCCTACAGGGGTTGTGCCATTGACTCAAGAATGATTGTATCTCTGGCGTGAGCATGACTGTTTTCTGGGATCGAAGGGACTTGAAAAGAGCGCAATTACGCTAGCAACGTCCTTTGTAAAGGGCGCATAAAAGGACGGCTGATCGGGATCAAGTCTGCTGCCGCATTGAATAATCCGAGGATCTGCAACTTTCTCGCTAAAATGCGCATCCTGTCGGAAACGGACTCTACGAGTGCAATTATCTGGATAATCGCAAACTCGAGGAAGCCTTACCAGATTCAGATCGGGAGAAACTCCACACCCAGATGGACCAAAATCCGGAATGGACAGAGATCAAACTTTATCCAGTTCACGAGAAAGCCTATATGACGTAAAGTGATATAAGATCGTTTCTGCCTTTGAGCAGAATAGAACTTGACAGATGTTTCTGGAGGATGTCATCCAAATATACTGCCGACGCAATAGATGAAGTCGAGCGGAACAGGGTGACGACGTAACCCATAACCTTGGTACAAGCCCAAGTGCTTAAATTTAGGCCAAAAGGTATGACATGGAACTGATAAGCCTAGTCCCGACAAGCACAACGGAGAATGTCCGCTACTCGTGGGATAGGGACGTGAAATGTGCGTCGGTCATATCTAGCCAGCTTATAATGGGGTTTAAGCGACGTGCCCTTCAGACATGCGTCACGACGTATCAGGTCTAGGTTGGCAGAAGCAGTCAGCGCATTGGCCATGGAATGGTGAACTGCCCTGTTAAGAACCCTAGCTAACCGGGCCGTCGAATCCCAAGCATGTTCATTGCCAGATTTTTCAGCGATCCTGAAAATGGCTAGGGAGGCTAGGTCTAACAGTGAAGACGTAGCGACTACATTCGAACCAGCTTGGACGTGGCATTGAACACAGTTTTGTCCACTTTATAAGACAATGCCGCAGACATATGGACTGCTGCCCTATTTTATCCCGAGCCAGGACCTCAGTATTGAACGCATCGGAGTGAGTTTTGTACCATCGACCTGAAAACGACGCTGGTACTTGGCTTTCAGAAAAGAACGCCTTAGCATTTCCTGGATCCCCTATACGTGTGACAGACGGTCATTAATTTCCTTAATTTTGTCGACTGGGGAAGGAGGCGGAAGGATAGAATCTCTTCCCCTTCATCCAGATCGACCGACGCACTAACCCTATAGTCGGTAATTGCAGCAGGAGGTGGAGGGCATTCTGAAGGGGCCTTAACACCCTAAAAATTTCCTCCACTGCGGCTTTGAAGCTGAACTCAGTCCGTTCCATAGTTGGATCTGCATACAGCTGATTTGCCTGTGATTCATCGCACTCACTATGTGCATAATCTTGCTCTGGTAAAGCATCCATATCGGGGTAATGCATACCAGGTGGCATAGATGACTCGATTCCGTCATCTCTAAAAAAGGCATTCACTCTCCCTGAGGATGAGTTGATAGCCTATGGACGGCCGGCAATGCCGAATGAATTGATTGGTATATGTTTGGCCTGAACGCCTGCGACGGGCCGGCTATGACCGGCACCGACCGCTCGAATGGTCGGGTTGGATCGAGAGATTCATCGCCAACATCAGAGTCATGGTAGTGATATGTAACCGGTAGTACGGATTGACAGACGGAAACATCACTAGAATCTTCATCAATCCGATTTGTGCGGATTGCGGTATGATAAAAGTCCCCGTGCTGGTACAGTGGTACAGTCGGACGGACTGGTATATGACTAAAATCTCCATACGGTTGGACGACCGGTGCCTGTTGGGCTGGACGGCCGGAGCCGGATGGACTGTCAGTGCCGGCAAGTGTCGGCTGGAAGCTTGGCTGGACAAACGGTGCCATTTGGGTTGAACGGTCATTGCCGGATCGACGCCCGGTGCCGGTTAGTGCCGGCTGGATGACCGGTGCCATATGGCTGAACGGTCATTGCCGGATGGACGCCCGGTGCCGGTTGGTGCCGGCTAGAAGGTAATAATAATTACATAATGCTTATGTAGTGCGGCCAGCACTGTGCACCCATCTACCATTCGCTCAGAGGGAATGTTGGTTCTGGTATAGCTTGCATATCTGTACAGCATACCAGGTGACCTAGATGACGCAATTCTGTCATAATTGACACTTTCACTAAATCTCCCTTGTGGAGAAGCTGTGAACATATGGACGGCCGGCACTAACGGCTGATTGAACTGACGAATGGTCGGCCTGAAAGTCCTGTTCTGGTAAAGCTGCCATATCTGGGTAGCGCATACCAAGTGGCATAGATAACTCAATTCCGTCATCTCTGATAATGTCACTAATTCTCCCTTGTATTAAAATCACACCGACACGTATTTGACGTGACGGGAGGTGTACACCGGCGATACCGACTGATTTGTCTGGTATATGGTCGGCCGGAATGTCGGCGAAGGTCCGGCTATGACCGGCACCTGCCTCTCGAATGGTCTGATTGGACGGAGATACATCTATAACATCTCTCTCATGGTAGTGATATGTAACCAGTAGTACAGATTGACTGACGGGTACATCACTATAATCTCCGTAAATCAAATGTACAGCCGGTGCAGGTTGATGTCGGCTGGAAGACCGGTGCCATTTGGGCTGAACGGTCGTTGCCGGATGGACGGCCGGTGCAGGTTGATGCCGGCTGGAAGGTCGGTTGCACGACCGGTACCATTTGGGCTGAACGGTCGTTGCCGGATGGACGGCCGGTGCAGGTTGATGCCGGCTGGAAGGTCGGCTGGACGACCGGTGCCATTTGGTCTGAACGGTCGTTGCCGGGTGGACGGCCGGTGCCTGTTGATGCAGGCTGGAAGGTCGGCTGGACGACCGGTGCCATTTGGGCTGAACGGTCGTTGTCGGATGGACAGCCGGTGCCGGTTGATGCCGGCTGGAAGGTCGGCTGGACGACCGGTGCCATTTGGGCTGAACGGTCGTTGCCGGGTGGACGGCCGGTGCCTGTTGATGCAGGCTGGAAGGTCGGCTGGCCGGCCGGTGCCATTTGGGCTGAACGGCCGGTGCCTGTTGATGCCAGCTGGAAGGTCGGCTGGCCGTCCGGTGCCATTTGGGCTGAACGGACGGTGCCGGATGTATGGCTAGTGCCGGTTGGTGCCTGCTGAAGTGTCGGCTGAACTGACGGTGTCGGCTGGACGGACGGCTGGACGGCCAGCGAAAGTGCATAATGAAATGGATCCAATTGATCCAGCCTAGACTCCATGCGTCCGGACTTACAGGCCCGAAAGCCATGCACGGACCTGCGGTGAAATTTACATCCACTGGGCAGCCTAAACCATGTCAACATAATTTCCTCCATTTCCACTTAACAATTCAGTACGCTATTAAGTCGCTATTCCATAACCGTAACTAACGAAGGAAGCGAAATGATTAAGTGTCGCGTGAATTCGTGACTAAAACACGAAATTCCGTCATTAAATAGTCGCAACTGGTCGTTCAGAGACGAAGTCTACTGAAACGGAAAGAAGATAAACAAAGCACAAATTAACAATCAGTACGCTATTAAGTCTCTATTCCATAACCGTAACTAACGGAGGAAGCGAAATGATTAAGTGTCGTGTGAATTCGTGACTACAACACGAAATTCCGCCATTAAATAGTTGCAACTGGTCGTTCAGAGACGAAGTCTACTGAAACGGAAAGAAGATAAACAAAGCACAAATTAACAATTCAGTACGCTATTAAGTCGCTATTCCATAACCGTAACTAACGGAGGAAGCGAAATGATTAAGTGTCGCGTGAATTCGTGACTACAACACGAAGTCCGCCATTAAATAGTCGCAATTGGTCGTTCAAAGACTTTTTTGAAGTCTACTGAAACGTCAAAGAAGGTAAATACAGCACACATTATCAATGCAGCACGTTATTAGTCGCTAATATCGTAAACGTTACATACGGAATAAGCAAAATTATTGAGTGCTACATGTATTACATGCTTTGACCACGTTGCAACCTGGTCCGAAGTCTAGAAAAGGTGACAAAGTCACTCAAATTGGAAAATATTGTAAAATAATGTATACGACCTGTAGAGGAATGATTATCCAACACAGTAATTCCAAATTTAACTTCGGATGGTCAGAATTTACACTAAGATGGCTTGGATTCATTGGAGGTCTAATTGTACGTGTTTTCGCGTAAGCGAAGCTAAAAAACTAAAGAAGCGACACCTAACGGGCGGCAAGGGGAGGTAATGGGCAAGAGTTATTGCCCTTTGTCTATATGACATAGACAGGAAAGACGAATTTTCGTCTTTTGGTAGGGCTGGATTCGCGAGGTAGCAGGCTAATATCCCTAAAGTAATGTGATTGGGGAACGTATTCAAAGGAGAAACTAAAAATCTACCAATGCGATGAAAAAACTGATGGTTTACTTCATACTTCATACCATTTTTACTAAGAGACTCGATATCATCTACAGATCTCTATGCAGATGACACAACATTATCAGACATCCAAAACACAAAGCATGCTTCTTTACAGAATGCATTAAACAAGCTGGAAAACTGATGCACACGCAATGGCATGGTAGTAAATACTGGTAAAACTAAAATATTACTTATCTCAACAAGGTAAAAAAGGAAAAATCTTGACAGCAATAAACTATGTCTGACATGGAAGGATAAAAATTTGTAAATGGTCTGTCATGACAGACTACTTGGTGTTTTGGTAGATAATAATCAATCATCGACTGATCATATCAAACATATCAGTAAAAAGGTCAATTCAAGTTTATGGCTTCTCAGTAGGATAAGACATTTTCTCCCTGAAAGGCACAGAAAATTATTTTATAACAGTTACATACAACCGTATTTAGACTACTGTAATACAGTATGGGGTAATTCAAATGATAAAAACATATCAAAGTTGGAAAATCTTCAGAAAAGAGCATTTAGGCTAATATCAAACCAGAAAGAAAGCAAGGAAAATTTAGCTGGTAAGTTAAAAATATTACCTATTAAAGACCAAATATGTTTAAGAAAAGCCAAATTAATGTACAGGATATCCAATAATAGTGCTCCTGAATATTTACAATCCCTATTCCAGTATAGGCTACCTGGTAATACACCCCACCTGTGATCAATATCTACAAAACAGTATAAAATTCCCAAACCAAATAAGGAATTATTCAAGAAAAGTTTCCAATACTCTGGAACTTTGCTCTGGAATAGTATTCCAGTTGAGATTAGAAATGCCCACTCTATTTCCATCTTCCAAACCCAATATATCTTGTGGCTTCTGAGATGCTGCTGAATTAAATAAATTCCTTGAATGAGGGCCTCAAGGTAGATTAGTTCTTAGCTAATTGTGTTATCCTCTTTAAATAAAGTCATTATTATTATTATTATTATTATTATTATTATTATTATTATTATTATTATTATTATTATTATTATAAGTCAAACTTGACAAAGTTCTTAATTTATGACTTGATACCAAATTTGAATTTAGTCCTTCAAAAGTATCCAAGCACAAACAGAAAATTAAAGTGCAAATTTCCAAGTCATAAATTCACAGTAATAATGGAACTTTATTCTTTTTACATAGGACCTCAAGCATAATTTGATTTGAATCCAAGATATACTTCAAAAGTTACTGCGATGGATGTAATGTGGTGTGTTGTCTCAGTGTATGATGGAACAGAGATATGGTTAAGACCTTATTAAGAAACTTATTTAGTAAATTATGTTCCTCTTACCAAATTATATTAATGTTAGGAAATAAACTTTGCTACATCTCAAATCCAGCCCTCCCAGAAAGAAGAAAATGTCATTGTTATTGTCTGAATACCATATCAACAAAGGGAAAGATCTCTTACTCATTACCCCCCTTACCACCACAAAGTAGCTACTGCTATTTATATTCACATGGTAACAAAGTTGTGACAAAGAAGCCTCATTAACCTGCTTTCCACAAAATGTTCCTTTGTTCATGGTTGGAGTTGAAGGCTTTGGCAAAGTTGTGGGATTCCATCAAGCAGTCAGCCAGAAGGAAGAGCTGTGAAGAGGACAGGAACTGGTACATTCCCTGGTCCTCTTGTTGCTGTGTTGGATCAAAATCATGCAGAATCTCACTCTCACCCTGAGAAGGAGATGGACAGAAGAGGACATTACAAGAGTGTTCATCAATTATGAAGAACATGAATGCATTTGATCAAAATCACTGCCATGAGATTCCGACTGACCAATGTAAAGATTTTTCTGCACTTTATTGATTTTTTATTTTTCATCTGTTTTTATGATCTCTATCTGGATAGACCTGAAGTGCTAATTTTTGTAAGGACAGAAGGAAGATTTTAAACTGCTATTATAATCTATAGCTGGATAGACCTGAAGTGCTATTTCATTTAAGGACAGAAGTTAGATTTTAAACTTAAGATTTTTAAAGTTCATTAATCAGAAACTTATAACTTCAAAATATATGTAAATTCAAAAATCTTATATAACTGACAATGAATTCATGTTTATTATCTTCAGGACAGGACCAAGTAGGCCTGAGATTACTCACTGTATGACATCAATTTAAAAGGAAACGGCAGATGACCTAGATATCTTCTTTAAGTAACCTTATGACATTCAAAAGTGTTTTTACATTTGTTAGTAATGGCCTACATATGGATGACAAATCACAATCTTTTGTGTAAACTTTTAAGTTTATGTTGCTTTCTGTGAAATTTGATATTTTTAGTAACAACAGCCATATGTGATAAAAATGTAAAAGGTCTTCATGCTTGAATGCTTTAAATATTGAATTTTGTCAAGGTCTTGGAAAAGATGTCACAGCAAGGTTTTTACATTTTTAGTAATGGTGGGCATGCTTGATGGTTGAATGTTATCATTTGTACAAACTAAAAAGGTATTCATGCAAGGATGGTTTCTGCCAAACTCTGTTCAGTGGTTTGTGAAGTCTTTTTCGAAAAATTGCCTTTGCAGATTTTTTCTACTTATAGAAATGGCAGCCATATTTAATGCATTAGCATCATTTGTCAAATATAAACAGCCTTTATGCCAGGATGGTTTCTGTCGATTATAGTCTAATTCTGTTAATTAGGTTTTGAAAAAAATGTTATTTTAAGTGTTTTGTCTCTATTTTTAGTAATGGTTGCCATATCTGCTAGTGGTTCAATATCATTTGTAGAGATCTGATAGGTCTTCATACCTGGATGTTGTAAATGGGTAGAATTTTATTAGTGGTTTCTGTGAAGTTGTTTCAAGATTTTTATATTGTTTGTAAGAGAGGCCTTTATGGTCTTCATAATTTATTTTTCTTTTCTAGAAACTTGAAAGATCTTTAAACTTGGAAAATTTTGTCAAAATAATTGAAATCGATCAACCTGATTTTGAGAAGTTTAAAATGGCAATTGTTGAATTATTACGCAAAGTAGAAACAGGACCAAGCCATATGCTCTCTAGGCCAAGGCCTTCATGTCAGGATGTTTCTGTTATGTTTGCTAGCCATGGCCTTCATGTCAGGATGTTTCTGTTATGTATGCTAGCCAAGGCGTTCATGTTTTATTTTTGCTAGCCAAGGCCTTCATTTCAGGATGTTTCTGTTATGTATGCTAGCCAAGGTTTCATGTCAGGATGTTTCATTTATTTTTGCTAGCCAAGGCCTTCATGTCAGATGTTTCATTCATCTTTGCTAGCCAAGGCCTTCATATTAGACCATCTGTCAAATCTAGTTCAATTCTCTTCCACAGCTTGAGAGAATAATTGTTTCATAGCAATTTCAGCCATATTTGATGTTGGATCAGCATCATTTGGAAAAATTTAAAAGGCCTTCAAGCCAGGATGCTTTCTGTTAAATTAGGCTGAATTCTGTCTGAGAAAAAGTGATTTTGGTCATATCTAATGATGGATTGGCATCATTTTGTAAAAACAAGAACGGTCTTCATGCCAGAATGCCTTCAGTCCAATCAAAGTTTCTCTATATTTAGTTAAAAAGGGCCTAAAAAGCTTTTCATAAGAATTCATCGAGATGATTGATAAAGTTTTTCTGTATTTCAGTTTACGGTTTTCATATCTGGCTAGATCAGCATCTTCTATACAAATAGTTCAAAGGCTTGCAATCAAGAAATCAGTCCGAATTAGTTAAAAACTTTACAACAAAAAAAAGAAAACCTTCGAAAATCATGCTTTATACAGCATTGGCAGCATCATTTTTTAATAACATTGTGATTACTTACAAATCTAAAAGTCCATGATGCTGAGGAGTTTTTAACAACATTATAAGACTAGGAATTATACTTTATGTCCCAAATGACATGGTCAAGCAAGTGGATTCAAGGAATTTTTTTCCCTGCCTATCAAGGAGAAGTCAGAGAATGCACTGTATGGTAAATTGGGTCTAATTGCAAACATCTGTTGCTGGATAATGCAGATCAGGGTCTATATTGTTTGATGTATATTTTAAACAAACTGCAAGACTCTTATCTGCTTAGACATTATTAGTAGATCTGTGTCTGTGCAGACTGCAGTTGGATTGGACTTGTCAGCAAGTATAAATTGTAGTTGTTGTTGTAGGGTTTAACACCATTTTTCAGCACATGATAGGCTATACATGGCAGAAAGTATTACTGGTGGAGGAAGAACCCGGGAAGACCCCCGGAAAGAACCACCGACCCACGAGAAGCTACTGGCAAGCTTTCTCACTTGAACTACATTAGCCGAATCTTAGACTCGAACCCATGCAGACATAGGTGAGATGGCAGTGATCCGTAACGGAAAGCACTTTAGACTTTATAAGACCTAAGTATAAGTTGTAGTAGTTGTATTAACCACTGACATTGACCTTCATAATAAGATTTTGAATGTCACACACAACATGCTGTGTTGTAGTAATACAAATGCGAAGTTAGTTTTATGGTTTTACCTTCAATGGCATTCGAGTAATAAGAGGAAAGGTAAAGATACACCATCATGCTGATCCAAGCTCCTTTCTATGATTTCAAATTAATATTTTTGTTATAAACTTGAACACATTTTATACTCTAAAAAATAGATGAAAAATTTCATAAATGTGAAGAAATCTTCAAAATTTTATCAGAAATAATGCAAGACTCATTTATGTAAGGAAAATACAAGTTTTATGACTGTTACTAACTTTGTAATAGAAAAAATATTCCAAAAATCTCAATTAGAGGAAGCAATTTTCAGATGTTTAGTTAAACTAGGGCAGGATGCCCTCTAAAATGGTATACATTAGAGTAATGTTATGCTTTTAAACAAACTTCATCCCTTTAATTCCATCCATTCCAAAGTCATGTATAGTAGAAACAAAAGTGTGTGATGGACTGAAACAATAAGTTACCTGTGCAGCTGCCAAGTTCTCAGCATCTTCCTTCTTGCTTGTCGTGGGAAAGAAAACAATGTTATCTATGGTTTGAATCAACTCCAGTTGTACAACACATTTGATAAGCAAACTCTGGAATAACTTCTGCTCTGAACTCACTTCTGAAATGGAAATAAAGAAGATTCAGATTTTGAAAAATCATTCAAATTCAATTGCAACCGGATGGGATACATGCCGTTCTTAGGCCTTTTTATGGCGTGTATGTAAGTATTGTGTTATTTAGTGCTGCATATTTAATAAATATGTTGAAACTCTATGAAAGAAGAAGAAAAAAAAATATTGATTTAGAAGATTATAAAATGTTTGAATTATTTTCCCTTATTTACACTTTACATTTTGTTATTCCATTCTAATTGCTCAAATAAATATATTACTGTAAACAATAACATGCAAAACAGTATTCAATATATAGTCTACAAAGATTTTTTTTCTTCTGTTGTATCTACACTGCAAATGTAATCATTAATCTGGCTACCACAGAAACAAAATATTGGTTGATCTAGACAAAGCCCAATTTAAGTTTTTGGACAGTTTTCTTTGGAATAAATTTCTTTGTCTCCAAGGTTTGAGATGTCAAAAAAGTTGATTATTTTTGGCATCTGAAACAGTGTAAAGATACAAATTTTATCTTCATCAATGTTCATCATCAAAAGAAAGCAAAATCTAATCTGAGGTTACAAAGCGTCAAATTAACTAGATTTTACCCATCATAATTTACAATATTTGTTGGCAGTAGTCTGGTTCAGGTCTATCGTTTGATTAGCTTAATTTTTTTTTATCATAAACGGGGACAAGTTTGTCAAAGTAAATGGAAAAGACCTTTTGCAAAACAGCAGTATCACGGGATTACACCAAAAAATTGCAAAAAACATCTCACTTTTAGCCTTATCACTTACACAATGTTTGGATGTGCTCTTACCAATTGCAGTTTTGGAAACAGAGTTAAGATATCATTGATGGGACATGGATAGCATTGTAGTAGATACACCTGCATTGAAGCTCTACCACCTGGCCAATGTATTATGACTGCGACCTGGCCAATGTATTGACGACCACCTGGCCAATGTATTATGACTGCCCCCTGGCCAATGTATTATGACTACCACCTGGCCAATGTATTATGACTACCACTTGGCCAATGTATTGACAACCACCTGGCCAATGTATTATGACTGCCACCTGGCCAATGTATTGTGACTACCACCTGGCCAATGTATTATGACTACCACCTGGCCAATGTATTATGACTGCCACCTGGCCAATGTATTATGACTACCACCTGGCCAATGTATTATGACTACCACCTGGCCAAAGCATTATGACTACCACCTGGCCAAAGTATTATGACTACCACCTGGCCAATGTATTGACTACCACCTGGCCAATGTATTATGACTACCACCTGACCAAAGTATTATGACTACCACCTGGCCAATGTATTATGACTACCACCTGGCCAATGTATTATGACTACCACCTGGACAAAGTATTATGACTACCACCTGGCCAATGTATTATGACAACCACCTGGCCAAAGTATTATGACTACCACCTGGCCAATGTATTATGACTACCACCTGGCCAAAGTATTATGACTACCACCTGGCCCAAGTATTATGACTACCACCTAGCCAAAGTATTGTGACTACCACCTGGCCAATGTATTGTGACTATCACCTGGCCAATGTATTATGACTACCACCTTTCCAAAGTATTATGACTACCACCTGGCCAATGTATTATGACTACCACCTGGCCAATGTATTATGACTACCACCTGGCCAAAGTATTATGACTACCACCTGGCCAATGTATTATGACTACCACCTGGCCAAAGTATTATGACAACCACCTGGCCCAAGTATTATGACTACCACCTAGCCAAAGTATTGTGACTACCACCTGGCCAATGTATTGTGACTACCACCTGGCCAATGTATTATGACTACCACCTGGCCAATGTATTATGACTACCACCTGGCCAAAGTATTATGACTACCACCTGGCCAAAGTATTATGACTACCATCTGGCCAATGTATTGTGACTACCACCTGGAGAATGTATTATCAAAGCTTTAAAAATATCACTTCAAGATTTTAACTCTTGAATTAATATAGGAACTCTCAAGTCCTTACATTTATAAAATTCAACAAGAAAGGAAAGAAACCAGAATTTTGAAAATCCAGATTGTTCTGAACTTGAATTGTTTGCTCTGACGAATTTGTGGATAGAACAGAAATTCTATCCACATAATTTAAAACTTTCTGAACTTGAGCTAAAGACCCCAAAATTAGACTGATATTTATTTAATAAAATATAACAGCAGGAGTTCAGGGCAGGTAGTGAAAATAAACCCAACAAAAACAGTGATGCCAAACTAAAAAGCCTTAAAACAGACCTAAACACAAAAATCTAAGTAAGTAAGTAAGTAAGCAAGGAAGTAAGCAAACAAGCAAGTAGGTAGGTAGGTAAGTAGGTAGATAAGTAAGAAAGGAAGGAGGGAAGGAAGGAAGGAAAAAAGTAAGATAATAAGGAAGGACAGAAGGAAGGAAGGAAGGAAGGAAGGAAGGAAGGAAGGACAAGAGTAGCACCACATGCTTCTACCCCTATAATTTTAAGTCCATAAAATAAGAAAGTTCAAAAGCTCTAAATCTCATACTATAAAAGTTCCAAGTTCTAGTTTAAAACGATGGTTCTTTTATGAGTGATTTGTGTTTAACGATACATTAGCACATAAAAGGATAACGAATGCCAATGAGTGAAGTGCCAGGATGTAAATGCTTAGATGTAAGACAAACAATGGCAGTGAACCCAGGTTGGCATAGCCATTCTTTAAACCTGCAACCCAATGACACACTGACCAGTTATCCACCAAGGCTACTCAATTAATTATGAACATATATTAATCAGCTGACGGTACCACAGGTATACCATCACAAAGCTTTCTCTTGGTTCTCCGTCTCTGAGACAAATAGGTGTGCTCATTGTTATCTGTAAGTAAGTAATATATTTAGTTACATCTTGCAGTAAAAATGTTAAATTAATTTAAAAGGCTTACTAATAAATTAAATGCATTTTGGACAATACATCTTATATAACTGCAAGAATAAAAGGTTATAAGGAGTGTCACTAACTTGATCTTTGGATTTTGTGATCTCTAGAGTCAACTGATACCGTGCTTATAACACTGTCAGCCCTTTTTAATCGTATATTGCTCTCAGGGGACATCTCCTGAAAATAAAAAGGGTAAATAAGTAATAATAACAAGCTGCCCAAGAAGGCATGATATTGCTCTCTAGAGACATCTTAAAATAAAAAGGGTAAATAAGTAATAATAACAAGCTGCCCAAGAAGGCATGATATTGCTCTCTAGAGACATCTTAAAATAAAAAGGGGAAATAATAATAACAAGCTGCCCAAGAAGGCATGATATTGCTCTCTAGAGACATCTTAAAATAAAAAGGGGAAATAATAATAACAAGCTGCCCAAGAAGGCATGATATTGCTCTCTAGAGACATCTTAAAATAAAAAGGGGAAATAAGTAATAATAACAAGCTGCCCAAGAAGGCATAATATTGTTCACCTGTTTAACATCTACCTAAAAGCCCAATGGTCAAGAAATCTGGGTCAAAAGGATGTAGAATGTATTCATAGAGTACAATGATTGGTTGTTGTCAGGGTCATGTTAGGACTATAATCTGATTACATGACCCTCATACAAGTATCTATTTTGCGTTTTAAATGACCTTTGTTTATAGAGATATTTCATCAGTTGTGGCTTTTTCTTTACACTAGAAAGTGTCTGTTGTGTCAGTTTGGAGTTATAATTGTTAGTCAAATTATTTTGATTTTAAAAGATTAATTTGTTTCTGTAGAAATATTTGAGTGATAATACAGAATTCTTGGACAAAGACAGTTTATCAAAATTTTATTCGGATTTCAAACACTAGTGTTATTTCTTGTATTTCTGCAAGAAACTAGATACAACACTATACAGACTACAGCATACGTCATCGTCTTCCATCTTGGATTTTCGTTAGAACTCAAACTTGAATTTATTAGAACATTTCATTAGTAGGACTTTTTTAATTTAATTCATGGATTATTCTTGGATTATTTTTGGATTTGATTCTTAAAACCATAAGATTTTTTCTTCACTTTTACTTTGATTTTCCAGGGATTAAATTATTTGTTAAATTTTTGTTGTTTTCTCTCTTTCTTTGTTATCGTTTATTAGAGCCTAAACATATAACACATCATTTGTACAATACTGAAATATTGTTGTTCTTGTTGTAGGGTTTAACGCCATTTTCCAGCACACAATAGGCAATACATGGCGGATAGTTTTATTGGTGGAGGAAGAACCCGGGGAAAATCCACAGAAAGAACCACAGACCCACGAGAAGCTACTGGCAAGCTTTCTGACATACCCACATTGGCCGAATCTGAGACTTGAACCCAGGTAGACAGAGGTGAGATGGCAGTGGTCTGTAACGGAAAGCGCTTTAGACCACTCAGCCACTCAGGACCTCTACAATATTGAAATACATCATATGTACAATACTGAAATACATTATATGTACAATACTGAAATACATCACATGTACAATACTGAAATACATGATATGTACAATACTGAAATACATGATATGTACAATACTGAAATACATGATATGTACAATACTGAAATACATGATATGTACAATACTGAAATATATCTGTACAATACTCAAATACATCATATGTACAATACTGAAATACATTATATGTACAATACTGAAATATATTACATGTACAATAATGAAATACATCATATGTACAATATGGAAATATATCTGTACAATACTGAAATACATCATATATACAATACTGAATTACATTATATGTACAATACTGAAATACATTATATGTACAATACTGAAAAATGTCATATGTATAATACTGAAATACATCATATGTACAATACTGAAATACATCATATGTACAATACTGAAAGATCTCTATGAGAATGTTTTCTATCACATTTGGTCAAATTCTGCTGTGCAGTTTTCCATAAGATTTTGAGGGTTTTTCAAGTTTTATTTATGGTGTTCATAAATACAGGGTTACATTTATACATCAACCAAAACAGAAAGTGCTATCTATGAATTATACAACAGAATGCTTTATAACACTAACAGAACTTGTATAAATATGAATAAATATAATTATCATATAGGTTAGATAATTTAATTTGTACTCAATGGGGATTCTAACCCTGGGCTATACCAGTAACTCGGTATATCATTTTTTGGTGATGAGATGAGATCATATAGGAGTCAGTGCTTACAGGCAAGGTGATGGGTGCTAATAATAAATATTCACACACAGACAGATGGTAACCATTTTGGCATAACATGAGTGGCTCTTGAATTTTTTTGTCTTCACGAATTTCTCCCGACTTCTCAATACTACAAATTATAAGATAATTTTATTTGTTGACCTTCTAGTAACGGCAATCTGTTCTTAGAATGGAAACCAGGTTGTGCCATTAGAATGAATGAACAATCAGAATTGAGCTGTATGTTGTATAGATCTATGGATATCATATGTAGTATATAGATCTATGGATATCATAAGTAGTATATAGATCTATGGATATCATAAGTAGTATATAGATCTAAGGATATCATAAGTAGTATATAGATCTATGGATATCATAAGTAGTATACATCTATGGATATTGTAAGTGGTATATAGATCTATGGATATCGTAAGTAGCATATAGATCTATGGATATCATAAGTAGTATAGATCTTTGAATATCATAAGTAGTATATAGATCTATGGATATCATAAGTAGTGTAGATCTATGGATATCATAAGTAGTATACATTTATGGATATTGTTAAGTAGTATATAGATCTATGGATATTGCAAGTAGCATATAGATCTATGGATATCATAAGTAGTATAGATCTATTGATATCATAAGTAGTATATAGATCTATGGATATCATAAGTAGTATATAGATCTATGGATATCATAAGTAGTATATAGATCTATGGATATCATAAGTAGTATATAGATCTATGGATATCATATGTAGTATACATCTATGGATATTGTAAGTAGTATATAGATCTATGGATATCGTAAGTAGCATATAGATCTATGGATATCATAAATAGTATATAGATCTATGGATATCATAAGTAGTATAGATCTATGGATATCATAAGTAGTATACATCTATGGATATTGTAAGTAGTATATAATTGTAAGTAGTATATAGATCTATGGATATCATAAGTAGTATAGATCTATTTATATCATAAGTAGTATATAGATCTATGGATATTGTAAGTGGTATATAGATCTTTGAATATCATAAGTAGTATATAGATCTATGGATATCATAAGTAGTATATAGATCTATGGATATCATAAGTAGTATATAGATCTATGGATATCATATGTAGTATAGATCTATTGATATCATAAGTAGTGTATAGATCTATTGATATCATAAGTAGTATATAGATCTATGGATATCATAAGTAGTATATAGATCTATGGATATCATATGTAGTATAGATCTATTGATATCATAAGTAGTATATAGATCTATGGATATCATAAGTAGTATACATATATGGATATTGTAAGTAGTATAGATCTATGGATATCATAAGTAGTATATAGATCTATGGATATCGTAAATAGCCTATAGATCTATGGATATTATAAGTAGTATAGATCTATGGATATTGTAAGTAGTATATAGATCTATGGATATCATAAGTAGTATATAGATTTATGCATATCATATGTAGTATAGATCTCTCAATATTATAAGTAGGATATAGATCGATGGATATCATAAGTAGTATAGATCTATGGATATCATAAGTAGCGTAGATCTATGGATATCACAAGTAGCGTAGATCTATGGATATGATAAGTAGCATAGATCTATGGATATCATATGTAGTATATAGATCTATGGATATCATATGTAGTATATAGATCTATGGATATCATATGTAGTATATAGATCTATGAATATCATATGTAGTATAGATCTATGGATATCATATGTAGTATATAGATCTATGGATATCATATGTAGTATATAGATCTATGGATATCATAAGTAGTATAGATCTATGGATATCATATGTAGTATAGATCTATGGATATCATAAGTAGTATAGATCTATGGATATCATAAGTAGTATAGATCTATGGATATCATAAGTAGTATATAGATCTATGGATATCATAAGTAGTATATAGATCTATGGATATCATAAGTAGTATAGATCTATGGATATCATAAGTAGTATAGATCTATGGATATCATAAGTAGTATATAGATCTATGGATATCATAAGTAGTATATAGATCTATGGATATCATAAGTAGTATATAGATCTATGGATATCATAAGTAGTATATAGATCTATGGATATCATAAGTAGTATAGATCTATGGATATCATAAGTAGTATAGATCTATGGATATCATAAGTAGTATATAGATCTATGGATATCATAAGTAGTATATAGATCTATGGATATCATAAGTAGTATAGATCTATGGATATCATAAGTAGTATATAGATCTATGGATATCATAAGTAGTATATAGATCTATGGATATCATAAGTAATATAGATCTATGGATATCATAAGTAGTATATAGATCTATGGATATCATAAGTAGTATATAGATCTATGGATATCATAAGTAGTATATAGATCTATGGATATCATAAGTAGTATATAGATCTATGGATATCATAAGTAGTACAGATCTATGGATATCATAAGTAGTATATAGATCTATGGATATCATAAGTAGTATATAGATCTATGGATATCATAAGTAGTATATAGATCTATGGATATCATAAGTAGTATATAGATCTATGGATATCATAAGTAGTATATAGATCTATGGATATCATAAGTAGTATATAGATCTATGGATATCATATGTAGTATATAGATCTATGGATATCATATGTAGTATAGATCTATGGATATCATATGTAGTATATAGATCTATGGATATCATAAGTAGCTCACTCACTCTGAATATTGAAGCTAGTGTTATCACAAGTTGCGAGTCATGTATGATATCAGCTTCAGTGAGATGGAAGATGGTGGCTCAAACTTAGATGAGTCAGAATCCTGGAGAGATTCTATTTGGGAACAAGGTGAGTAAGCATGGTTCAGATATGTTGAGATTATACCAGAAGTCGGAGATTTTCTTGTCACACCCAACCCAGTCGCTTCCATAAAGTCAGAATGTGTGTGTATCCCTTGATTGGGATAGGGGTTCATTTCAGTCTTCATCATATTAAAAGATAATATTCAACAACAAAAGAAAATTTGCCACTGGGGAATTGGTGCTGAAAGTGATGTGAAAGGTCAATAAAAAGGTCATTCAGTATATGGCCCCACATGGCAATAATTTGATATGTTGGGAGCAACAATGAAAGTATTCCCATTCCGTGTGGCAAAGTCCCAGTGATTCATCCTACTGTATGATGAAGTATGTGTGATTTGGATTTTTAACATAGCATTAACAATTTTTCAGTCATATCGTTACCATGTCAGCAGTGTGGAAGTTAATAGTGATATCTAACACTGGAGCATCATGTCGTAGACATGTAGCATAATGTCCCACCTTTTCAAATTATCCTGAAACCAGGCTGACCAGTCATACTGGTAGTTGACCATTTCCATACCCTTTCATTCTGTCCCATCTAAGACCATAGGTCTTTATTAAGAGTTCATGACATCCTCTGCTGAGACATTGATGTTACTGGATGAAATGCTACAATAACTTTTGGTAAAGAAGCAGAGGGGAATTTACTTCCTAATAAAAACCGCTTTAGTGGTCTAGTGGTTTGACGGAGGTGTTAAGGCTATTGGATTTAATTTATTTATTTTTTAATTGTTAAATCCAAATTTATCTTTTAGAGTTTAATATCCATTAATTGGGAAATTATTCTAGAAAGTTTAGGCTGACTTAGATTCTCCAATTGTAAACAAGTTTTGACCTTGGCTTGTTTGACCTAAATCCTGACCTTGCTTTAGACATTGTCAACAAGCCTCTAAAACTATTGGTCAATTTCAAGGACAACACTTTTATTTTTAGTTCTTAGGGGTAGTAAATATCTAAATTACGTGACTTGAAGAAGGTAGCTTCTTTCTGTGACCTTCCAGAATCACATGATTCCTCTTGTTTACGAGGGAATTACATATATATATAGCTGTGTTTTGGAGGCTAACTTTAGTAGAATTTGGGCTTATTTTAAAGTTAAGTTGTGTATTTCATGTTTGAGTGTTATAATTATTCTGGACTTTGTGTCAATTCATTGAAGAAAGAGGATTTATTATTTATTTGGAGGAGAAAACATGTGCTCATAATTCATGTGGATGATAAATTAAACAAGAACTGCATCACGTGACATTGTCAGCCATTTTGGATTACATCGTCAAGATTCGAACCTGCAACTATTAGAACATTTATTTATCAGGACTCTTACAATTCCATTAGTGGGTTATTTTTGTGAATTCTATATTGGATTAATGTTGGATTTGATTCTCTAAAACTGTAAGTTTATTTATTTTATGAAAATAATTGTACTAAATAAATCATTGTTAAAGTTTTACAAGCTTGTTAGTTTTCACTCTTTCTGTGTTGCTGCTTATTCGAGCCTAAGCACGTAACATAGATATTGGGATCTCGTCTTGGGATTTAAATAAATTTGAATTTCCCCTAGTTTTTGAAAAATTTAAAATTTTAGTGAGACTAACACGCTTGTATCAAAATGACATCTAAGGTAGAAATATTTCTTTCTAATCCTACCCAGGAGCAATTAGATCTTTTCAAAAAAGACGAGTTGGTTCAACTTGCCAGGAAATACGATCTTTCCGAAGTGAAGGCTTCTTTAACGAAACAAGATATAAAAAAGATTTTGGTCCCGTATTTGGTAGAACAGGATCTTTTGGAACAAAGTGCTTTGATTCCAGTCAGTAAGTCTGCATCAGACTCTGACATTAAACTAAAGGAATTAGAATTAAAATTCCAGATGGAATTAGAGTTAAAGAAGCTGGAGTTTCGGGAGAGGGAGAAAGAGAAACAAATTGAATTACAAAAAGAGCAAATGCGAATTGAGAGAGAGGAGAAAGAGAAACAAATTGAATTACAAAAAGAGCAAATGCTGATTGATAGAGAGAAAGAGGAGAGAGAGAGACAGGAAAGGGAGAAAGAAAGACAATTTGAATTACAAAAAGAGCAGATGCAAATTGAGAAAGAAATTAAAATGAAAGAAATAGAGCTGGCAGGTGAGAATCACCATCATACTTCAAATCAAAATTTTGATTTAGCAAGGAATATTAGATTAGTGCCCCCTTTCAAAGAAAAAGAAGTAAACAAATATTTTATTCTTTTTGAAAAAGTTGCAGAAAATTTAAAGTGGCCAAGAGAGAATTGGACTCAGTTACTACAATGTGTAATTACTGGTAAGGCTAGTGAGATTTACACTTCACTGTCTGTTCAGCAAAGTGGTGATTATGACGTAGTTAAAGAATGCATTTTAAGAGGTTACGAGTTAGTTCCTGAAGCTTATAGGCAAAAATTTAGAAATTACAGAAAAGAAGCTGGACAAACTCATGTCGAATTTGCTAGACAAAAAGAACAGTTGTTTGATAGATGGTGTTTAGCCAAGAAAGTCGAGCAAGATTATCAAAATCTCAAGCAAATTATATTAATTGAAGAGTTCAAAAACTGTGTTCATAGTGATGTTAAAACTTATCTTGAGGAGCATCAGATTGAAACCTTGGAAAATGCTGCTCGAGCTGCTGACGAATATTCTTTGACACATAAAGTTCCTTTTGTTAACAAGACTTCTACTCAACAATTTAATGGCAGAAAAGTATTTCCGCCTAATTCAAGCCCTTCTAAAACTCAAACTAACACAACTTTCAAAGATCAGACTTCAGAGAAGTTTGATTCTAGATCCTTGTCTCTTCCGATGTGTAACTTTTGCAAGAAAAAAGGACACGTTATTTCTGATTGCTACAAATTGAAAAATAGGCATCAGAATCAAGACAGGCCTGTTCCAAATGCTCTTATTTACAAGAGGTCAAGGTCACAGTCATGTTTTGAAAGCAATACATTTGTTGGGTCTAATAAATCCCAGTCTGATTTTGATATGGAGAATTATGAATCATTTATATCGAAGGGTTCTATATCACTCTTGGGTGATTCGGCCAATCCCACCCCTATTAAAATTTTAAGGGACACAGGAGCCTCTCAGAGTCTTTTATTATCAGGTACTTTGCCTTTATCTGAGAAGTCTTCTTCTAATAAAAGTGTTCTTGTTCAGGGAGTAGAGTGAGGCTTTGTTAATGTTCCTCTCCATTGTGTAAATTTGTCATCAGACTTAGTATCAGGACCTGTGACAATCGGAACGGTCTCGGTTTTACCTGTTGAGGGAATAGATTTATTGCTAGGCAACGACTTAGCTGGAGACAAGGTTGTGGTTAATCCACTTGTGACTGACAAGCCTAATTTGGATCAGAAAGATGATCCAATTGAAAAAGAAATCCCTGATATATTTCAAGCTTGTACAGTTACTAGAGCTATGGTAAAGAAAGCTCTTGAGAATGAAGTTGAAAAGGGCAGTATTCCCTTGGCTGACACATGTATAGGTCAGGCTTTTGATGAGGTCACATTTACTTCTTGTTTGGATCAATCAGAAGGTATTGATCATAGTGATCCTCTTTTGACAACTCATTCTCTTTATTCTAATCAGGGTGATGATCTTGAGAATGGTGTTATAGAAGGCAGCATTCCTTCAACTGGCGCTTGTATAGGTCAGGTTTTTGATGAGATCACTTTTACTCTTGGTTTAGATCAATCAGAAGGTATTGATCATAGTGATCCTCTTTTAATAACTCATTCTCTTAATCAGGGTGATAAACGACAGTCACTTGTCGTCGAACAGGAAATAGATCCTGAGATCTCCTGTTTGTTTCAAAGGGTCATAAATGAGACTGAAGCCACTGAAGTTCCTGTCTGTTATTTCATTAAAAATGGAATACTTGTGAGAAAATGGAGACCTCCCGAGGTACCTGTTGGTGATGAATGGTCAGTGAACTATCAAATAGTAGTTCCAAAAACTTACAGACAGGAAATACTTAATCTGGCCCATGAAACTCCTTTGGCTGGTCATTTGGGGATTAATAAAATGTATCACAAGATCTTGACTCACTCCTATTGGCTAAAAATCAAAAGTGATGTTGTCAAATACTGTAGATCTTGTCATCCTTGTCAAATGGTAGGAAAAATCAATCAGAAGATACCTAAGGCTCATCTGCAACCTATTCCTGCCTTTGACGAATCATTTGGTAGAATTATGGTAGATTGTGTAGATTCCTTACCCAAGACCAAGTCAAGTAAACAATTAAAGTTAAAAATGAAACTATGGTTTGAAAGAAATACAAGGGAGAGAACTTTTGAGTCTGATAATGGAGTTGTGTTACTCTTGTTCATTCTTCTTACTTTTCTTCAGATTAGATATTATGGCTCGTACAAAGTTAAGAAGAAAATGAATTAGTTAAGTTATAGTATTAGTGCTCCTGGGATCTAAATAAATTATAGGAGTACCAGTATATTGAAAGAGATAGCCATGTTAAATATGTAATTAATTTAGTTGTGCCTGTCCCACTTAGTGAAGAAATATCGTCGGATTCTACTGACATTGGAGCGACAAATTGTTGGAATTCAGAAATTATAAAAAAATCTAGACCAGAAACTTTCAAATTTGCAAGGGCAAGAAAGAAATTAACTGAAAGTTATTATTATATGAGCACTTATGTCCAGATATTCTTACAAGGACAAACAAAATTTTCATGACGTTGAGATTGAGGATTCCATGCAGAATGAGTCCACTCAAACAGGAATACTTGAAAAAGGAATTTCAATATTTGCTGGAGAATGATTTTATCAAGCCCAGTAAAAGTGATTGGAGTTCACTATGCATACTTGTTCCTAAACCAGATAAAACTTTCCGTATGTGCACTGATTAAAGGAAGGTGAACAGAGTGACAAAAACAGATTCATTCCCATTACCAAGAATTGACAATTGTATTGATAAAATTGGGAATGCTAAGTATGTCACCAAAATTTGACCTTCTGAAAGGATTTTGGCAGATTCCACTACGGAGAGAGCAAAGGAAAACTTAATATTGTGACTCCAAAATGGACTCTACCAATATAAAGAAAGTCCATTTCAACGTCTCATAAAAACGATCATCTCTGGTCTAGAAAATTGTGACGTCATCATCTACAGCGACACTTGGAGAGAACATCTAGCGACACTTAGAAAACTCTTTGACAGACTCACTAATGCGTGTCTGACTGTTAATTTATTTAAAAGTGAGTTCTGCCTTGCTAGAGTAGCTTTCTTAGGACATTTTGTGGGACATGGACAAGTTAAAAGGTTGAGGCTATTTCTTGATAATATAATTGTAGACACTCTTTCCCGTGTATAATTTATTATATTGTGTAATTTGTACTAGTTCTTTTAATCTCAGATGTAAATTGGTTTGTGATAAAAAGAAAGTTTTATCATATAAACCTTTCTTTTTATTTTATGGGGGAAGGTGTTACGGCTATTGGATTTAATTTATTTATTTTTTAATTGTTAAATCCAAATTTATCTTTTAGAGTTTAATATCCATTAATTGGGAAATTATTCTAGAAAGTTTAGGCTGACTTAGATTCTCCAATTGTAAACAAGTTTTGACCTTGGCTTGTTTGACCTAAATCCTGACCTTGCTTTAGATATTGTCAACAAGCCTCTAAAACTATTGGTCAATTTCAAGGACAACATTTTTATTTTTAGTTCTTAGGGGTAGTAAATATCTAAATTACGTGACTTGGAGAAGGTAGCTTCTTTCTGTGACCTTCCAGAATCACATGATTCCTCTTGTTTACGAGGGAATTACATATATATATAGCTGTGTTTTGGAGGCTAACTTTAGTAGAATTTGGGCTTATTTTAAAGTTAAGATGTGTATTTCATGTTTGAGTGTTATAATTATTCTGGACTTTGTGTCAATTCATTGAAGAAAGAGGATTTATTATTTATTTGGAGGAGAAAATGTGCTCATAATTCATGTGGATGATAAATTGAACAAGAACTGCATCACGTGACATTGTCAGCCATTTTGGATTACATCGTCAAGATTCGAACATGGAACTATTAGAACATTTATTTATCAGGACTCTTACAATTCCATTAGTGGATTATTTTTGTGAATTCTATATTGGATTAATGTTGGATTTGATTCTCTAAAACTGTAAGTTTATTTATTTTATGAAAATAATTGTACTAAATAAATCATTGTTAAAGTTTTACAAGCTTGTTAGTTTTCACTCTTTCTGTGTTGCTGCTTATTCGAGCCTAAGCACGTAACAGAGGTCATAGATTTGACCCCCCCCCCCAAGTCATTCCAAAGATTTATAAAAATGGGACTAGCAGTGCCTCAATTGGCACTCAGCATTAAGAGGTTAGTGCTAGGACTGGTTGGCCTGGTGTCAGAATAATGTGACTGGGCAGTGATATGACTGAAAATAATTTTGTTTTCCTTTTTTTTTATATTTTTCTTTTATTTGTTCACTAAACATTGATTGAATAAATTTAAATGTCTTAAAAACATGATTATTATTGTTGTTGTTATAGGGTTTAATGCCAATTTTCAGCACACGATAGGCTATACATGGCAGCCAATATTGATGGTGGAGGAAGAACCCGGAAAAAACACCCGAAAGAACCACCGACCCATGAGAAGCTTTCTCACATAACCACATAGGCCGAATCTGAGACTCGAATCACGCAAACAGTGGTGCGATGGCAATGATCCATAACAGAGAGTGCTTTAGATTACTCGGATACTCGGGGCCCCGATTATTATTGTACTATGACAAATAGGTGCACTCGACCTATGACAATATGTGCCTCTGAAAGACCACAACAGGTAATGTATCTTGTTCTCTCAAGGTGTACTTTTGGTACCCATACTTTACTGGTCATATACTTTGGTCCCCCATCGTAATGTGCAATATTGAATCATAATGTGCAATACTGACAAGATACAACATTGATAGCTTGCCAGAATAATTTACAAAAAGTCAAAATTATTTGTAATGTAAAGAGCAATCATACATGCTAATGCTTGATTTCTAACAGGTTCTCTGCAACATGCCTATTTAAACTTAGAGAGCAAATAACACTTACACATTATGGCCCTAATGGTTTTCCATAGGCATGACTCATTACCATTTGCAAACACACCTATTTAAGCTTAGAGAGTAAATAACATTAATACATTATGGCCTTAATGGTTTGCCATATGCATGAGTCTTCACACTTACCCTGCTATCTATGCTGGCATTATCTCCAGATGAGTCAGGATGTCCTGGGGATCCAGGCTCTAGCTGCTGGTCACTGTTGTCTGGGGACCAATGCAGTAAACTGAAATGAATGAAAACAGAATGGCTATACAACTGTTCTGTTTCATAGGAAAGGGGATTTTACAGAGAAATACAGTTAAATCTGAACAGGGTCACATATTTTTAAACTATTGGAGGTCATATGTGCTTATTTTTTAATAAGATCTTGCAAATAGCAAAATGATTAAAAACAGTTTAAATATTTACCATTACTAGGTATTATACAAAATACTGTATGGTATATTTCTAAAGACTGATCAAAGAATAATATGAATGAATAACAAGACCACGAACAGCCTAATGTACAGTGAAGTGGAAGATAATTCATAAACAAATGCCATAAAAGAATGTCCATGAAGAATCATTCTGGTTGACAATATTAGGCTGAAATCATGTATGTCAATTTCATAGCATCTCAATAAATTAAAGAGCATAAGAAATCAATTAAGCACTGCATACAATTACAAAGGAATGGATGCTAGTATAAACCAGTTTGTTATTGTTTGTGTGAGTTTAGTATTTTGGTGTTAATGATTCAGTACATTCATGTCCAACATCCATATACATTGTTCTATGGTACATACAGTGAGTATTATTGCTTGCATTGCACATGCCTAACATTCAACCGCTGATTGCATTAACAAGTTTCCTGTTCCATTGTTGACTCCTCCAATGATTTTCCTGAAGTCAACGTCAGTTTCTGAGTGTAATATGTTACTCAAAACTTTGCAAATTGTATAGACTAATGCATATCAAAATACTACACAACGCTGGTAAATTTTTATCTATATTGTGATAGTTGTATAACAATTATGTGCCTTATTATTTTGTGAATTGTCCATGTGTGTTAGATTCATTTCTTTTAATTATTTATATTGTTCAAGGGTATATGTTGATGGTCTTCATCTTTATGGATTTCATCTTCATTGTCTTCACTTCTTCTGGTGATTCATTTAGTCACCATCAAGTCTGATTAAAGTACAAGAACCCATGGTGATGTGGCGTTATTATTTCTCCAGTATACTGCTACAACTATTACAACAGCACCCACCATGGCACACAAATGGCTTACATTAGTGAACAATAGAAATTTTATTGGTAATTACCTCCTGGTCTTAATATCCTATAGGCCATAAATCATTACATAAAAAGAGATAAAATATAGGTGGAGTATAATACGCTTACCATATGTGAGAAGCTCCAACTAAAGTCATGAAAAGAACATGCTTCCTCACATGAGTGTTGATGTGGATGGCATTTTTTAATGTAGCTTAAACAATTTTTCAGTCATATCGCTACAATGTCTGCAGTGAGGCAGTTTATAGTGATGTCTAGCACTGGGGCATCATGCCGCAGATATGTAGCATGATATCCCAGCTAGTCACATTATCCTAAAATCAGGCCAACCAGTCCTAACACTAACCTCTTAATGCTAAGCAAGGCAACTATTAGTACCATTTGTGCAAGTCTTTGGTATGACTCGGCTGGGCTGGGGATTGAACCCACAATCTCCCACTTCCGCAGCGGATTCTCAAACTACTAGACCAATGGAGTGGTTTCTAACATGAATTGAAGTAGTAACTAATGAAAATGGGTCAATAATTTCACAATATATATAGTCACATGCATTTTTTCTCCAATACTATTGATGCTTAAGTTATTTCTTGTGCATGTCAGTGTTCACATCGTAATTAAGTCACAATAGTTTATAAATTTTATTAGCAAATATAATATACTTCTCTTACTTTTCATAACGAATCTGTAAAATAAACACCAAAGTACATGAACTATATACAAATAATTCCATTCATTTCACTTGCCTTTTCTCTAATGGACACAACCTGTTGATATGTCAGTCAAGCTCTTTTTGCGGCTTTGGCAACAATTTATTTAGCCTTCCTTTTTGTCACCACCACCTTTTCTTGCTCAATATGCAATTGTTTCTTTTCCTTCTCAATGAGAGCCCTTTTCCTTTCAAGCTGGTGCTTACTTTGGCAAAATGCAGGGTGCATATTCTGGCAGAGGGTTACATCTGTCATGCAAGAAATCTTTCTTCTTATAGTAATATAATGCACTTTTTCCAGGTGCCGTCTGAGCTTCAATTTTTCTATATGCTGCTTCTGTTGTAGGTGCTGCTAAAAATTCTCTTAAACAACAGCGATTACTGTAATTCTTATAAACGGACCATCTTAATTTCCGTCAACTTTTTGCCCCAGCCTTTCCCATTTCCATGTTTGTTTTCTTGAGATGCAATGCTTTGCAAGCATGTTTCTTCTTTCCACTGCCATCCGTTTCCATTTCACAAAGATTCATTGGATGAAATTCAACTTTTGACCATTAAGAATACTCTTTATGAGTCATGTGCTAACACATATACAGAATGACTAATTTACATGGGTTGTTACGGAATTTGAGCAGACAGATCATTTTTTAAAAACCAGATCAGAGATGATATAAAAAAAACCCAACTATATCAAGAAAAATATGATTCAAGTCAGTCAGAAGAAAAACAGAATTTCACTTTAAAACGGAGAAAAATCATGTCTGATCTAGGTGGACACACAACTTTTAGAATCTTTTTTAAAGCTAAAAGGAGTGTTTGCAGGGCTTCTGTTAAACTGATATTTTATGGAGTTCAGAGGATGTTGATTTTATAGGGTCCTTACAAGATGTTAAAGGGTCCCAGTTTATAGTTTCCACAGTCAGTTGTGTGAGTGTGTGTGTGTGTGAGAGAAAGGTCTCGCTAGAAGTTTGGTGAAAATAGGAGTTCTACCAGCAAACGTTGCAATCCCTTCTCACAAGCATGAAGTGGATAAAAATCCATTATAATGCAAGAAATAATGACACAAAAAAAAACTTGTCAGTTTCACTAATTTTCAATCCTTTAAATATTCATGTATTAAAATTGATATACCATTAGTTGATTTGGGAACACACAACACAAGCCCATTATTTAAACAGTAATATGTCATGCCCTCTGAAACAAAAATATCAGACGAGGTGTCTTAATTACATAACTCATTGGTTATGAATTTAATTTTAAAGTTTACAATAAGCATTCATCTGCTTAATCTCGAGTATTGTATTTTATTACTCTCATATTCTTCTTTTACAGTTTGTAAAATGGTGTTGATTTGTCCCTTGTTCTGATCTGACATATTTTAAAGTTTATAAAATGGTGTTGATTTGTCCCTTGTTCTGATCTGACATGTTTTAAAGTTTATAAAATGGTGTTGATTTGTCCCTTGTTCTGATCTGACATGTTTTAAAGTTTATAAAATGGTGTTGATTTGTCCCTTGTTCTGATCTGACATGTTTTAAAGTTTATAAAATGGTGTTGATTTGTCCCTTGTTCTGATCTGACATGTTTTAAAGTTTGTAAAATGGTGTTGATTTTTCCCTTGTTCTGATCTGACATGTTTTAAAGTTTGTAAAATGGTGTTGATTTGTCCTTTGTTCTGATCTGACATGTTTCAAAGTTTGCAAAGATCCATCTACTCTAATATTTTTCGTCATATAACATCCACAAGTCATGCTGTAAATCATCTTGCTTATAATCTGGCACCATTTTCTATAAAACCATAGTCTGGTCCATTATGTAAATATAATGAATCTGCGAGGCTAAATTCAAATTGATGAAACTGTCTTGTTTTCTTGGACATAAAATGGGTCAAATACAGTTGCTATAAATTCTTACTCAGCAGTGATGTTTTTAAAGCAGATTCTCAAATTTATGTGAGCGGAATCAAAGAGAGGATACTAAAAAATAATTTTTTTTTAATTTACCAAAACAGTGTAATCCATAGACAAGAGAAGATAAAACATAATTTGTTGTAAAAAGATTACAACAAAAGAATAATGGTTAACATATATGTTTTAACCCTCAAAATACTTATCCAGATTGCAAACAGCATTTTCTTCAAGTCTCTACGTGAAAGAACACATGGTAGTAATATTTATTATCGTAGGGTTTATCTTCTAATTTAGTTGAAATCCTAAATGTGTTGTCCTTTTTTTATCACATGCACTACTTATTCAGCTACACTCGGAAATGAACACAATTCATACTTAATAACCATGACCTCAACAGACAATACTTGAGATCTCTGCTTTGTGAAACCTCAACCTTTTCTGCAAGCTGGAAATCAATTTAGTCAGCAAATTTTGTTGCATCCTATGGGACTCTAAGACTGGGGTTTTAATGCATCATTTTTAATATTATTGCATCAGGGACACACATCTGTGCGTTATCAGAAGCTCTGGTTTGATCTGTGAGGAAGTGTGAGGTACTGTGAGGCAGTGTGAGGTAGTGTTCATGCTCTTAAGGCATTATGATCAGGAGATGTATTTTAAGAAGAAAAGTACATCTGGGATAACAGAACTAATAAAACTTACGCATGTGGTATAGTGGATTTGAAGATGTTCAACATACAGGCACATGTCTTGTCCCAGGCGTCAGGTTGGAACTTCATTCCATTGGATATAACTAGATTCTCTAGACAATTAGTGCCAGATCTGGCTAACTGCTCATTATCTGAAACACATTATTAACTTTTGAGACAAATATAAATACACCAAACCATAAATCACACATTTTTGGCAATCATAAAAAGTTAAATAATTTTCCCAATAAACAGACACAGCTGTCCTTAAAGTTAACTATGTTTATAAGCAAAGAACAAAAAAAAAAAACAACACAGCAATATTAATAAATTGAATTTACTTTAGTCAATAAAATGTCATGGTGTTAAAACAAAATGATTTGCATCATCAACAGACTGGTGATATAACTGACCATATATACAACAGATGATGGTAATCACCAGAATCTGGAGTTTGGACAAGTGATACAACCAACCCTATGTAGATTGACTGACACAACTGACCATACGTAGCTCAACTGACACAACCAACGCTATGTAGATTTTTTGTCAAAACTGACCCTATGTATTCACCAAAACTTGATGGTTTTAATGATCCAGGAGCCATAAATATCATTTCTAGCAATTTTAATGAGATAGGTATAAGGACTCTGAAGAATCAAAACAACTTTTTCCAGAACCTCCAGCACATGCAATTCTAAAAAAGAACTTGTGTGAAAAAATGATGCATCTTTGGAACTAATTATTGGGTGTATAGTTATTTTCACCCATTACTATTTGATGCAATGCAGTGATCAGCATATTTGTATCAAATCTTAAATACCTATCTCATGCCACAAGAATGAAATTTAGTGTACAAAGTAACTAAATTGGTCCCTGTTTTTCCTACTGGGTACAATTTATGACCTTCTTCACTGCAGTCATTAAGTGAGTAAAAAAATTCACAAAAATTTAAATTAAAGGGACATGTATTCCTTTGCTTTTTATTTTGTTGTTTTTTTGTTGGCTAAATCCAAATTCTACATGTTGTCATAGAAGAGGATACATAATTGGTTGCACAAATTATGTATGACAACATGTAGAATTTGGATTTAGCCAACAAAATAAACAATAAAATAAAAGCAAAGGAATACATGGCCCTTTAAAAATAAGTGACCATGTATGAATGAGAACATGAAAGACCAACAAGAGACCATGTTCTAAACAAGGACACCTTATACTGAGGTGCATTCTACCATTCCCTCTTTAAAATAATGTGCATGGACTGTACATGGAAGACAAACAACCATATCATAAATGTGGTTACCTTATACTGAGGTATCTTTCAACAAGCAGTGTCACAAAAATATACAAATTGTGTAGAAAACACAAAAAACACGATATTCAGTGATGTGAAACCACATTATATCTTGAGTCAATGTTTGGCATGGTTTTGAGGGGTTTAATGACATTTTTCATGCATGATAGGTTATGTATTGCAGCCAGAATATCTGGTCAAGGAATAACCAGAAAGAACTGACCCATGGAAAGTTACTGACAAAACTTTCTCACATGCCCATGTTGGCTGAGCTGAGATTCAAACCAATGCAGGCTGAAGTGAGAATTATGAATATGAATTATCTGAAAGGGCAGGAGCCTATGAACACTTCACTGCCCAAGCCACCCTGAAAAGAAAATAAAGTACCCAAGGCGATCGGGATCAAAGAACACACCGACACTGTAAATGGGACAGCAGTATATTGAAGGGTTTTAAACTTATGGACCACCGTACTTGTTTATGGTAATACAAGGAAAAAGTGAGAAGTGTCTGAAAACCAAGGCTAATGCATACATTGTGATTATTACCTTGCTGAACACACCAGTGTAGCTGTTGATATAATTCATTAAGTAGAATTGGATACAGCACATCATAATATTGGGAGAACACATCGATTATTGCATAAAGAGCATGATTACAGGTTGTAGTCATCCATTCGGTTTTCTGGAATAATAGAAAAGGCACCTTTCAATTCACTATGCATTTTACTAATACATGTTTTCCCCTCCCAAAACACCATAACACCTTACAAAATTAATCATCAATGTCATCATTATTATTATTTCAGCACAAAACAGACTGCAATCAATAGAAATCAAAATATAATGCAGAACTATGCTTTCATTCTTAGAACTGTTACAGTTTTTAACATATAATTTTTTCCTAAGAATTCACTTTTTATTTTTTTCAATTCTTTACAAAAATTGATTTATAAAAGCAAGATTAAACTCCTGTTCAGAAATTGAAATATTTTGGTAATGGCAACCTTGATTGGAAATAAACAGTGACTTGTAACTTTGGTGTGAAATCTGATTAAGAAACTCCGGACTCAGTTTGTAATTTGACTCTTCTGTAACAGCCAAACAGTGTGACAGCTGGACAGATAAATAAATATAAAGATAAACCAACAGACAAGACAAAACCAAACATTATATTTCAGTATTGTATATTTTCACTACTACAGTTCATTTTATATTGAAATGAATCTTTAAAATAACAAATGAGGAGACATGCTTTTCAAACATAGAAATGAACTTGCCATATCCAAATAAGATATAACAATGACACACATTTAAAAACATTCTCAATCCAGCCCTAGAATGCCCATGAAACAAGATTAATTTTTTAAAAAAGCATACTTTTATACCTGGAATAAAACATTCATGCCTCATTACAGTTGATTTTATAGAAACAATTATGTTCTTTATTTGCAACACCATCCAAAATGTATTATACAAGCCAATGAAGCACAACTTCCCCAAAAGAAAATTAAGGTGGATAAAAAAACATCTTTAGACAAATTATGACTTAATAATAATGAGGGAGAGGTGTATGCTTGTATAATTTGTATAAATCAATGACTACTTCATCTAATTTTCATAAATGTAGTTTCAAACAGGAGAATATTTTATAAATAAATTTCCCTCTTGGATTCAATGATACCATAAACTTTTTGGCCTTATTATGCTTTATATACATGTCTGGCTAATTATGCTTTATATACATGTCTAATTATGATTTATATACATGTCTGGCTAATTATGCTTTATGTATATGTTTAATTAAATGTTCCAATGCCTTGTGCTTGAATTTTCAATTTAAATTTCTAATAGGTTGCAAGAGTGTTTCTAGGCAAGGGACTTTATTACAATTGTCTCGCCACTAAATAGTGTATTATGTGCTGATGTGCCCCAAAACACCTAATAATCAATCATTGAATCATGTATAAAGTTATATATCAAACAACTTAATTTTACCACCCATCCCCAAAAAAACAAAACCAAAGAAAACCTTATTTTCAGTATGTCAAAACTAAGAGAAACAAATCTATATCAAATATTGTTTTCAATGTTATCACCTTCAACTAAAACATATATTTGCAACACTGAATAAACACAAATCTATAATGTATTTTCATGCATACATGAATATATCTGAAATACAATGCCACAAGGATCACAAGTATAGATTTTGCGAGTACCAGAAAGATCACTACTTAATAAGCTTTATGAATTTCTCATGCACTCCACTTACAATAATGATACAGATGTGGATACTGCAACATTCTGAACCACACCACAAAAAAACTTTACATTTTGTGGCATTTTTTAAAATGACTTACTATAAGCACAGATAAGGAGATAATGAAGAAATATTTTTATTTTTGTCCCAGTGACTTTCAATTAACCTCTTGTCTCTCAATTAACTATCTCATATCGCAAATTACAATGAATGGCTCACCAGTTAGATTGACTGTTATGTAGGAAACATCACAAAATGAAGAGGGTACTATGTTTGGTTTGACAAGAACTAGACAGTCATCTAAGAAGGTTTTCCAATTTTTAAGATCAATACTTTTTGTCCAATCATAATAAATTTTTCAACACACACTAAAACATCTTGTGTGAATCACAAGTGGTTTCTTCAAAAAGGAAAACTGCTGATATTAAAGCAATAATTGTGCCTATTTGTATAAGGTGGTCATTTGTTTAATGTGTACTATTATCGATTTATTCTACTGAATAAATGAAGAATTTAGGAATACCAATTAAGAATTATTAAAAGTAATTCAATGCCATATTCAAACATATTGCAAAGTCTTGACCAACTCATCCAAAAGTTTGGCATGAAATAAAGGACCTACAAAACTACGATGGACAGGACCAACAAAACTACCATGGACAGGACCTATAACACTACCATGGACAAGACCTACAAACCTATCATAGACAAGGCTTACAAAGCTACCATAGACAAGACCTACAAAACTACCAAAGATAAGACCATCAAACTACCATGGACAAAACCTACAATAGACAGGACCTACCACACTACCATGGGCAAGACCTATAAAACTACCATGGACAAGACCTATAAAACTACCATGGACAGGACTTACAAAACCACCATGGCCAAGGCTTACAAAACTGCCATGGACAACAAAAACTTGACGTTTATTATCTTAGATGAAGATAGCAAAGATCACACTGAATATGTGAAACAGCTTTAGAAATATCTTAAGTCTTTGAAGATGCACTAAACCTATTATAAGCTACATTGCCTAGTGTTTTTTTTCCTCTTCTCAAAATGAAATACACAGGCCTCCTTGATTTATTTTACAAAAAACATATTTTTCATCAGCATTATTTTTTCTAGAATAATAAAATATGATCTAACATTTTCTTCAATAAGATAATAAATTCACAAAAAAAAGCACTTATGTCCACAAGCCTTTCTCATCATGCAATTTGGCAATCACAATTGTTCAATTTTATATATATATATATAAAATAATAATGAAATAGTAATTCATTATAGTAATAATGAATTACTCTTTGCTACTGAATGACCTACCTGTTATTGAATGATCTTTTAAAAATAATCAACATGCCATTCTTGCCTTACATATTGCTCAACAGACTGATTATGTTTGATGTACATCCCACGTGCACTCAACAATACCATAATTAAAAATAATAAAGAAATAAAAAACATTACAGAGAAAACCCATCTTTACCTGTGTGACAATGTCACCCTGGTAAGTACAAAAATAAAAGTATTATTTAAGTGAAGTAGACAGTACACTAAAATTAATTTCTGCCATCACATCCTGAATAATGTATGGAATATGTTTAAAATGGATATTCTATTTACTAATTACCTATACGTGTGAATCATGGATTTTTTCAGTCCACATACAGTTAAGCCTGTCTTGTGCAATCACCTCTGGAAAGTGAGTTAAGTCACAGCAAAAGAAAAGAGTTTGCTTAATAAAAGTTTATTTCTACAGTTAAGTAGTTCAAATGTTTTTGAAGAATGCCTGTATAAGAATGGTGTTCGCAGCATAAACCACATGACTGATAAGGCAGATTTATCCATAAAATAACATTACTCTGTAAAATAAATTATGTTCTGGGAATCAATTAGCAATTTGTCTTGCCTTAAAATAAAAAATGCGAGTCTTAAATGTTTCTTTGCCTACAGTGCTTTATTTGTTAATAACCGGCGGTGACACAATATACATATTTAGATGTCTTGATTACATATGCATTTCTATAAAGTGGAATAATTCTAGCATCATCCTAAAATTAGTGATGACCTGCATGTAATCATTTGTTACCTCAACCTGCTGCTCTGGAAGCTTCAAGTTGTCAAAAATTCTGAAGATGATACGGAAAAGATCTCGCCACCAATTTGATTGGAATGTATCTCCATAGGTTTTGATAATTTCAAACATCACAGTTAAACCTCTGAAATAAAGCAAGATTTTCATGAAATAATATTGTTATGTCTTGCATGTAATGCCTGCCAAAAATCAATATCATGAAATAATATTGTAATGTCTTGCATGTAATACCTGTCAAACATCAATTCCATGAAAAAATACTATTGTGTCTTGACTAGGGTTGTTAAACGAAAATCGGAAATCCGATTATCGGTTTTGAAAACGATTATCGGTTTTTGTTTTTACAAAACGATAATCGAATTCAATATTTTTTTTACCATTTTTGTAGCGAAAATTTTAAAAAATGTCAGAAATAAATTCATTCATGCATTTGTTTATTACATTTTAATACAATATGGCCAGCAGATAAGAAGGTGTGTTTAAAATTTGTGAGCGCTCCATGCAGCGTCTTTGTAAATGAATACATTTATTGTTGAAGGATGTCGACCGACCGGTCGCTAAGTTCTTTGATGTCTGAAATTGACAACAATAGACTGTTAATAGCTACAGTCTCTGTTGTTGAGGACTGGTCTCTGCTGGTCGTATAAATAAATCTGATGTATGGGAAAACTTTGAAAAAATTTCATCAAGCAAGCATGGATCGCTGTAAACTATGTTCACAACAAATAAGTCAGAGCGGTGATACTACTACCGGATTGCATGCACATTTGCGTAGCAAACATCCCAGATTTGCGGCTCCTTCAAATGTTCAGCCATGATTAACAACATTTATTGGAACACAAAGAAACTGTCCTGATAGTCCTCAAGAAAAAGTTACTGCTGCTGTAGCTAAGTTTATCACTGAAAACATGCTACCAATTTCGATTGTTGAATCTAATTCCTTCCGTGATTTGATGGTTTTGGTGGAGCCACAATATCGTCCTCCATGCCGTCTGACGATGATGTCACGAATGACTACAATGAAGAAGACGCTAATTTCGAGCAACCACCCTAATAAACCAGTGACAATTAATAAAAGATTTCTTTCATACACCTACAGTATAAATGAGGTTTATTCAAATCTTTAAGTAGAAAATAAACAATTCGAAGTTGACACCGTGTTGCGCCGCTTGCGCGTCTGTACGTTATGGTATGTAATGAATATCTTGTATTCGCACGAGGCATACACTAACTTGCATCATAAGAATATATATCTGTAATTTCTATGTAGGACAAAAACCGATAATCGGTTTAAAATCGGATTTCTACAAACGATAATCGGTTTTGAAAAAAAAACGATATTAACATCCCTAGTCTTGACTGCTAAAAACAAATTCAAGAAATAATATAGATATATCTTCAATGTAGATTCTGGTGTTTGCAAAGTCTCTCTTGATGAAAGCATGATTCACGGCACTAGCAGAAGTAGTAACTGAAGGGTTTTTAGACGTTTGCCACCAAGTCTTCTACTTAAGGGGAGATCACTCTGCCCAACCGCCACATAGGTCAGCAGACTACTTTTAGGTACCTTTTGGCTGGATTTGCGAGGTAAGGTCTTACAATTGAGTAATGTATTTAAAGAAGAAACAATATTGCTATGTCTCACAGTTACTGTATGCCAATAACAAATCCATGATATAATCTTGCTATGTCTTCCACGGACTGCCTGCCAAAAACAAATCCATGAAATAACTATTCTGTCTCGCATGTTGGAAACAAATCCACGAAATAGATAGTATGTCTTGCAAGTCAAAAACTAATCTATGAAATAACTATTCTGTCTCGCATGTTGGAAACAAATCCACGAAATAGTATGTCTTTCAAGTCAAAAACAAATCCATGAAAGAACTATTATGTCTTGCATGTTGGAAACAAATCCATGAAATAACTATTATATCTTGCATGTTAGAAACAAATCCAAAGACAACACTAAACTAAAGCAACTGTAATGGCGTAATATCACAAGCCTTCTACTGCACATTCCAAAATCCCCACACTCACCCCCACACCAAACTTTTTACTACACATTCCAAAATCCCGGTGCTCACCCCCACCCCAAGCCAGTGACCCATGGGTCATAATTCAAAATCAGACAAATATATGATATGTACTGCTGGTAAGACTGCATACATAAGGTTTGGTTGCAAAATATTTTAAATTGCCAATTTAATTGAACATTATGTAAATATGACTTATAACTGTCCCCTTGAAATCCTAATACAGTCCTATCCATTTATGTCGACATCTTCGGGCTCGAGGAAATATTGTCGAGATAAGTGTTGGGGGAGGGGGCTGAAAAAAGATAAAAGTTAAAATTCGTCAGCAAAGGGTGACCCGTCGTCAGTGAATAGCATTTACACTCTGAGAAAACAATGGAAATTTTGAGTACATGAAGACAGACAGAATCAGTGTGAAATACATTTGCATATTGACAAATTACATTTTGGTTACCTTTGTGTAATAAAATCCATAATAAAATATTGCATCGATCACATCCTGATACAAAAAACATTACGATATTCAACGTCGGCATTAGCACATGGTGGATAGTTGTTATTTACATGCCTTATGTACATGTACTTAAATTGGGCTAGATTTTGGTCAGTCTGTTCCCATCTTATTGAGGCTACCAAGGGGATGGAGCTATTCACAGGAAGTGAAAAAATGTCAACAGTACATGTATTCTCCACAAATACTTTTGTATCCGATGTTATGATGAACATTAAAGCAACTGAACCAACCACTTGTTGCAGCGAAGTTTTCCACACTAAGTTTTTTCGCAAATGCTTCATTGAACTATTTTGATGCTTCCACCACGTCTTAAAATGTAGCAGTCTTTTGCTTCTTCTTTTGGGGATCGCAGTTACCTTCAACGTAGTCTTTCTTTATAGACTCAGCAGCTTTCACCCTTCCTGAACGGGTGTTATTTTTAAGTGAAAAAATTTCACAGACCTCTTTGCAAGATGTTCATCTTTCAACTTCCTGAACAGCCAGATATTTAGTTTCCAGAGACTGTAAATTTAATTTGCGTTTTACACTGCTGTTGGTAGCCATCGTAAATGTAAATAAAGTTAAAAACGAAACTTTCACAGCAAAAGAGGGCTTGTTTTAATCACTGATCACTTTCAAAGGTCTCGGAAATGCGTAATCCGTATTTTCACGCAATTTTTATATCTGGGATTCAGAAAATCACGTATACAGGAGTCCTCTGTATGCATCAATTTCCTGGATGGCAAATTTAAGGGCTTGCTAGTACTGCTTCAACCACCTGCTGATTGGGAAATTGTGTTGATCAATTAGCTGTGCTGATATTTACAATCAGAATCTTCAGTGGCTGAAAGACCCACAGATATACATGTTGTCATTGTAAGAGTACATCTGAAGAACATGACCCACAAGCTAGGCGGCAAGATCAAAGACTTGGCTAGCCACGACATTAAAGCCTGGCGGCAAGATCAACTAATTGTTGAACAAAGTATGGGTCGGAACTGGCAGCTTGTCGACATAAATGATTAGAAAACAAAGGATCTGTTAAAGCTGTGACCAAGGGCTTCTGTCGACATGTACGTTGATCTTTTATCTCAACGTTGACATAAGCATGACAATTTGATAGTGATAGTAGATCAAGGGACTGGGACATTGCTCTTTTGTCGACATAGGCGTCTTGTCGACATAAGCGATGTTGATATAAATGGGTAGGACTGTAGTAAGACCCAAGGATGATACCAATCTTGCAGATGGTCACCCTAAGGCTGACATAACATCAAGCTACATGAAATTCCGAAAAGGGTTTAGGATGAAATGTGGTTATGTTAAGATTTACAGATAAAGAGTATTATAATATTCTCAATATTTTATCATGAATAGTTAACTTGACAATTACAAAGGTTTCCAAGAGCAAATTGTCTTGCTACAAAACAGGTCTGCAGGCAAAAAAAAGACCCGTCTTACTAACATAATAATGATGACAATAAATGGCGTCATCCTGTGATCATATTAATACTTGCATCTCACCATTCTAACAGGTGAGAAAATAATGAGGAAAATGAATGACCTCATCCTGAGGATATATTAATACATACATCTCACCATGCTAACACAGGTAGGAAATTAATGATGACAATAAATGCTGTCATCATGGCACATGTCAGAGCATATATGTCTGTCATATTTATCCTTAAAGAATGACTGTGTCGGATCTGCACTTACATAATGCATGAACAGACTGGTCAACAACATTCATTCTTATTATTTCAAACACACAGTGTAGATCCTAATCTCCCAGAATATTATGTAAACAACACTCAGGATATCATTAAAAAAATCATTTAGGATATCAAGCAATACTTGAAATATCATTAAACATCATTTAGGATAATTTACTCAGAATATCATTATAAATCATTTAGGATATTATTAAACAAATTAAATTAGAATAGGATATAATTTATCATTACATATAATATCACTACAAAATAGCATAGGATATCATTAAATATCATTTTGGACATCATTAAACAATACTCAGAATATCATTAAACATCACATAGGATATCATTAAACATCACTTAGGATATCCTTAAACATCACATAGGATATAATTAAACATGATTTAGGATATCATTAAACAATACTCAGAATATAATAAAAAAAATCACATAGGATATCATTAAATATCACTTAGGACATCATTAAACATCACTTAGGATATCCTTAAACATCACATAGGATATCATTAAATATCATTTAGGATATCATTAAACAATACTCAGAATATCATTAAACATCGCATGGGATATCATTAAATATCACTTACGATATCACTAAACATCTCAATGTATGTAAACAGTCACCAATGAAAGATTCAGCTAATGAACCTGTCATTTGTACATGAAACATGATGTCATCTCATCCTCAGAATGACATATCAATTCATTTCCTTAGTCAATCAAATCATATTTCCAAGTTCCAATAAAGCCTCATCTGGTTTCACCTGACTCTCATTTGGCAGAGATCTCACAGGGCTAAACAAATGGTCGAGATAAAGAAAATTTATAAGGATCCCAGTTGTCCAAAAATATGGCAAATTGTAAAGGAAAAATACAATGGGTACATTTATGTAGGTCGATACAGTGTGACATCTATGCATAATACTGTCTATTTAGTGCTAACTAAAAAAATTTAAAATGTAATGTGTGAAGAACAAAAACCTTCTGATTAGATGTTATGTAACTCCTGTTACATGATTTTATCTAATTTTTATAATTCGTATTCATGGCTGTAATGTGTAGAAATTATCTTTTGTTATAAATTGTGTATGTGACCTGGCTTTGTTTTAAGAATGCAATTTGTGTAGCATCTATAAATAGATGTTTATCTACTCGTTGATATAGTGTCTCAGTGACTGATGGGATATAGAGGTTTCGAGAATTGTGGTATTTCATCAGTTAAATGAGGTCACCTCAATATGCTTAGTTCAATAACAAATCAACAGTGTATGTTGTCACATTAGGTCTCATGTGAAGTGCTGAGAAGAAAAGCATTTGTTTGGACTGTTCAGTAGAAATAGATTGTGTTCATTATTTGGACTATACAATCATTCTGGAACTGTTATAAATTATTTGAAAAAATTCTGAACAACACCATCTTGACGTATTGGTATGTAACTTTTCATTCATTAGGACTTTCATAGACTAATAAGGACTAATTTAGATTAACTTCATTATACAATAAGTCCCTCTCACATTTTTTTCATTTATCACTTTAATAATTAAATTGTTAAGTTTTACAAACTTGTTGGTTTTGCTTCTTTTCTGTTACTAAAGTTTGTGCCAACAGAGTCATAACAATGCAAATATGAAATACAAGTGGGTATGTGATTTGGATTTTTAACATAACTTTAACAATTTTTCAGTCATATTGCTACAATGTCTGCAGTGCATCATGCTTCACCTGGTCACATTTTCCTGACACCTGGCTGACCAGTCCTAACACTACTCTATTAATGCTGAGTGCCTAGCGAGGCAGTTGCTAGTACCATCTTTATAAGACTTTTGAACAACTTGGCTGGGGTTTGAAGCCATGGTCACCCAGTCAATATGCTAAAATACTGCAAGGGTAAATACAAATAACGATTTTTGGTTTTTTGTTTTATTGTCACTTCTAACAAATTATTCAGTAGATAGTGCTGAGGAAATCCGAGCAAAATGCATTTTCCAAGGCGTCCAACCCTGTTGATACTAAAACCACAAACCTTGGATTACAAGTCCAACACTCTAATGAGCTCCCTATGTATAAAATAAAACAAAAAAACCCATGTAAATACTTAAAATAAAACAAAAAAACCCATGTAAATACTTAAAATGTGTTATACAAACTGTGTTCCCATAAAACTACAAGATTTTCTTACATGGTACACATTCAACAAGAACTGGTTGTACTATCGACAAGGATTGTACTCTGGATAAGGTCACCTTCACAAGATGTCCGGTGGGTACATCTAAAATCCTTTACATTTAAAAATGATGACTGCCCGATATTATTATTATTTTTGTTATTAATCTCATATTGTCTTCAATAACTTAATTATAGTTTCCACACAATTATCCTGCATTCCATTTGAGTTTAAGTTTCTTGTGCATGGGAGAAGTTTCAAGCTGTTTTGATAAAAATATGGAAAGAACTAAACATAGCTTTCTATACCAAATGGGCAAACATGTTAACCAGTGAGGGTAAAGCGAAACACTGAAGAACACCCAAATTATCATTAGTGTACAAATCATTAAGGACAGAGGAGGAAAAAACACAATACACAATGGAGTGGGTCTTTCCTCCATTGTACCTCGTTGTTTGCAATCCCCATCATTGTTTATTGAAACACTAATAATATTTCTGACTTCACCCATGTTTTGGTACACCCTCCAGTGTCTATATGTTAAATGGTTTGGTATTTTCTGAAAGGTTCTACTAAAGGTACTAGTCATAAAAATAATTTCCTAAACAATATTTCCATTCTCTTCAAACTCTTTTATTTAGCTAAAAAGTAAAAAAATTAAACTTTATTATAGAACTTAATCTAAAAGTATTTAATGTATTGAGCATCTGTTTAAATTTTTTATATAATGCTTAATCTCATCATCATCATCATCATCATGAGTATCTTAACCTAGTGTGTTCATTGAGGCACTGTGCTGCTGAACATCTGACCAGTTCCCTCCACTTGTCTCGACCATATGCCAATGCCTGTATCTCCGCGAAAGTTTTCCTGGTCCATTCTGTGATGATATCAGTCCACTTTTTTCTCTGTCTACCTCTCTTTCTGCCACACTGGACACTGCCTTGCAGGACTGTTGTGGATAGACTGATGCATACATGCCAACCCCTGACGAGGTATTGGCGTAATCCAAGTGGTCAAAAAGCGGAATCCAGGCGGAAAAAGCGTAATTCACATATAACATGCTAAAATTTCAATAAACAACGATTATTTGCCCTGCTCATCCTTTACTGTTTCAAGTTTTCATATGTAGCACTTTTAGCTTTACACACATCGACTAGAAACCTTGTTACCGTTTAGCGCTAAATTTTTAAAAAATTTTGATGCGGCCGGAAATAGATGTCACGTGATGCTGTACTTTTTTTTTTTGTTCTTAATATTTAGAGGATTCTGTTATATTTTGTTTCGGGGGTTTTCGGTTGCCTTTTTCTAATTTATCTGGGAAATTTTTGAAAGGGGATATTTTTGCTCACATAAATGCATAGAGTAAAATAAAATATACTTTTTAAGCACTAAAATATATTTAGACTGGTGCTGCAAGAAATATGAATTAGAATATGGAATATGCGAGTAAATATTAAATTTGGAAAACCAGTCTGCTATCTCCTCACTATGCATATAAATAAATATAAATAGAATCGAGGTCAACAGTAGAACCAGGTTAGCTATAAATAGAACATGATACTATTACGAAAGTCCACGGTCTAGCGTACTCTTATATTGTAGTTACGTAAAGCCGTCTTTTCTAAAATACGGTCTGTGGGATTAATGGAACTTTAATAATAACGAGAAAACAAATAATTGATTTTTTTTGGGAGGTTGATATACTGAAAAAGCGTAATCCATATACGTTTAAGCGTAACGCGTAATTTAGTGACAAAAAGCGTAATGATTACGCCAAAAGCGTAATGGTTGGCATGTATGCTGATGACTCTAGTGACTATCACATTAAAAATCTTTAATACATAGAACTTAATCTAAAAATCTGCGATATAAACTTTATGATGGACCATAATCTTGGGTGTGAAATTATAGTCATACACAGATGCCAAAAAGAAAATCTGCATATGAAAACACTTATGGACTTGGATCTCAATATCAAAAGATTCCTTGGTATAGTCAACTCAACAGCACAGAGACAACTCAGATATGGAGTATGAAACAGATAACTGATGGGTGGCATACCTTGTTCGAACATCAAGTTTACAACGATTTATCACACATGAGAGTTCAAACAAGATTGGGAACCATCCTCTGACCCAAACCCTGTCTTCCTCAGGAACATTGATATCATCTCCGCCATGTTCTTTGAACATCTGCAAACATATAAAAAATAGCCTTATATAATATGTCTGAATATTATAAAACCTGGAAATACTATTTTCTAAGTGCAGACTACAATTATTACTAATTTCAGATTAGGTCATTCTTATGTGCAGGCTATGCATGTTATTAATTAACTGTGTATTTTTATGGTAGGTTTCACTGAGAAAAGCTTGTTTGGTTTAGCAAGATAGAAAAGCTATTTTTACTGCAAAAATGAATATCTGAAATCAAGACTGAGCCGGTGTGTAGAATTTAGACTAAATGATTAGTTTAAACAGTATTTAGCAAGACTGCATATATAATTCTAAATTTTTCAACAATATAATAGATTTTTTAAATCTGAATTTAAATTTTCTATGTAAGCTAAAGGTGAACTATTTTTTAATTATGAACAGGAAATCACAGATTACGAAATTAAATGTTGTAGATTTTCTGTTATTCATGTTAACGAAAGACGGTGTCATTTGTATATCCGAGTTAAATATCACCATCTCATTAACTGTTGTTAAAGGAAAGCAACTCTTACAAATTAATTTTAATTGCTGCCACTTAGTGTATCCCTCATATAGGATGTTTACTAGTGTAAGCTCAAGTACAACAACAAGGATGAGAGCATCACAGGAATAGATAGGAGGGTATAATAGTAATGTGACTGGGTCAATAATCTTGGAGAAACAAAAGTTCCTTTTGCTAACAAATACATTAAACAATTACATTAACATGAGAAGAATAGGATAGCATTGGAAAAGCAGCAATATCTAACTTCTATCCTATTCACTCTTCATGGGGCAATATAATTGCCTCTGCAAAAAAGAAATAATCCATCTCTTAATGTAAATACAGCAAGCCAGAAGATTTATAGGCAAAATTACAGTGAAGCAAACTTCTTTAGAGCTCAGAACAAAAGCACTGTCGTACCTAATTAAAGCTTCAGGCAAATTGATTTAGATGATATGACCTTTGCATGGCATTCACTCTGCAACGTCTCTCAAATTGACACACTGCATCTGAAAGCAATACTTGCAGAAAGTGATAAAGTGTACCTTATGCTGTGAGAAAGAGCATAGAACATGCCAATTTGATGATCCATCTAACCCAAGATGGCTTGAGAAGTTGTATCAATTTCCTGCTTTGACATATATGAAGAGCCAGTGTCAGTGGACAGATACTTTCCTGTGCACCTCAGGTAGTACATAAGAGTGTTAACTGGGTAGTGCAGCCTTGACTCTTGATGGATTAATCAGTTAATGAGGACTGATTTCTGATTGCCCACCGATGGAAACCATGTATGCAGAAGAAGTCAGGTTACATCAGGATGACTGAACCATAATATCCAAACGGGAGATATTTCACCTACATAGACAGGGCATGCAGTTTGCTCAATCTGCAAGCTATAGCTAGTGATATCAGCAAATATGTTTTGTAAGATAACAGCTTCAGTGATGCCAATGACAGGGGCTCAAACTTGAGGTAAATCAAGAGTTTCCTTTTGAGAAGCTTAGTGAATGAGGCCTCAATGGTAAAAAAATGGACAACAAGTCAGACAGATCCTTGCTCTTATAAATATACTCTCCCTAATAATAGCTGAAAGTATCATAGTGATAACCTTTGATAGTGATAACCTTTGATAATGGGGCTAATTTATTTTCAAACAGGTAAAGTGATGAAGTTAATGAATTATATTAGCAGAATGATATCACTGTCCTATCACCAGCTAATGAAAGGGTGCCACTTTCTATTGTACACCTTCAAAGTTACTGAGATTCTCTCCATGACTGAAGGGCTGAGCTCTTTGCTATGCAAGGCTGCCCTGTCAAAAGAAAGCTTGGCACATAATTAAAATGGTAAATTCTGTTGCCCGAGTAACTTATGGGTTGCCATTATTTTCTTGGAAATGTCTATCTCAAGGACGAGTAGAATGTTGACCTAGATTTGTCACATCTGTGAGAAGCAATTAGAACCACTCTACATATCTGTCATCCAGCTTCTTAACTACCTTAAGAATCTGGGCCAGTGGAGGAAGGCACAAGTCGAAATTCCCATCCAAATGACAAATGGGGTATAAACCATCCATGTCTTGGGGTCTAGAAATGGTAAGATGATGGTGGGCAGACTGTGGTTTCTTTTTGTTGCAAAGAGGTCTATCATCAGGCCATTACACACTGCAAACTCAATTAAAGACTGATGAGTGGGGAGACCATTCTATGTGTAAACATTGGAATCTCCTTGACAGTGAATCAGCCTGGACAATGAAGCTGGTCAGTACATAATGGATTTGCACTAAAATCACCTTCCCAAGAAGATAAGGACAAATGGATAGCCAGCAATGTTTGAAAAGCCATCAAGGTGTGGTGTGCCATGATGAACAGTTGGATGGAGAGCTGTGTGCAAAGCAAATCTGATAAACCATATGAAACCAAAGTTAAAAGAGCTATTGATCAAACTGGTGCATGATATTCTAATATCATTGATATCTTCTTGTAAATCCTGCAGACAGTCCGATCTAATAAATGGACACACTGGTCATCACAAAACAGATATGGGTCTTACCCATGGTAAAAGCTCTTGAGAAATGAATGCAACATCTTGCACCTGTTCTCACAAGTACAAAGACAATGTACAGACATGCAGAGGAACTTTTGCCCATCTGCAGAGAGACAAGATGACAGTCTTGAGATGAAATCCACTGATACCATTATGTCATGAGAGGTCTCTTTGATCAGGCTTTTATGACTCCAATGGAATCAGTGCATGATATGTGACACAGTTGCAGCTGAGAGTCACAACAGAATAAGGGTGATGAAATTTAATTGAGTATGGGAGTACAATCACAGAAGTCAAAGTCAGTCAGAGTGTAGACTCGCGATGTCTGTGTCTCTGACTTCAAACTTTTCTCTTTGCCTGTGAGCTGCTTCCACATAACATTCCGAGAGTTAAAGGGACTCCACAGGTTTGATGATCTGTGCATGCTAGATATGTTTCATAAGTGTCGATGGCAACTTTTATACTGTATCATATTTTGCATTTCAAAATAATTTTTTCACCTAAAGTTACACAAAATAAAAAAAGAAGACCAAACTGCAATCAAAATAAAAATACTAGGTACAACCCCATGAAGATAAAAGTCTGAATAAACCGCAATGCCCACTAGTCAAATTGACACTTGCTAGCTGAAAAACAAGTCCACCAGTAACCAAAACATATTACACATTTCACACAAAGAAGTTTAAAAAATGTCATCATACAGTGAAACAAAATAATGTTATCACAGTTAAGCATCACTGAAACAGTAGGAATCTATGAACTTTATAGATTTGAAAAAGTTGTCAAAATCGAAAAGATTCAGGTGTTTTATAATTCTGTTGTTGGCAGTATCAAATGATTGCTTAAAATGGTAAATATCCAGTATATGAGATATCTAGCAGAAGCAAGGGAAGGTAAAGTGTAAGAGTTGCTTTCTTTGGTCAATGATTTACAAAGATGGTAAAGACAAATTTTCAGGATGGCTGTTTTGGGAGATAGTGACATTTATTTCCTGATGTTATGGTAATTGGGTATTTGATGGAGAAACAAAATTAAATTATTTATTATTTTTAACATCATTTATCGGCAAAGTAATTTCCAAAAGGTTTTGTACATATTTCTTTCTTGCCTTTGAAACATGGTGTATGTTATTGCCCGCCTGAATCTTTGCAGTTCTTTATCTTTCATGCAACTTGCTGTTTTTCTGCAGATTATGTCTCAACCTCTACACCGATAAAAGGGGCCCTGAGTGGCCTAAAGCGCTTTCCGTTACAGATCACTGCCATCTCACCTCTGCATGGGATCGAGTCTCAGATTCAGCCAATTTGGGTATGTGTGAAAGCTTGCCAGTACTTTCTCGTGGGTCAGTGGTTCTTTCTAGGGGTTTTCCACTACTGGCCGCCATTGTATAGTCTATTGTGTGCTGTCAAATGGTGTTAAACCCTACACCAACAACACTGATAACACAAACAGTCAGCATCAAACTTTATGGATACTATAATAATTACCAATGACAAATGTCCACACAAAAAAATACTGCATAAGCTTGACGTGGGCAACTTCCTCCACATTGTGAACTGGATAAGTTATTTTTAAAGCTATGCCTTATGATGTAAATTAATGTATGAAATCAGGTCAGGGGTCAGATCAAGTCTGTGGGTCATATTTGCCAACCATTGGAATACATTAATAATGCAGTACAACTCTACATTACTTACAGAGTTGAAAACAAAGAATTCACTTTCATTTTGAAGTGGAGGGGGTTAACAATTTTGGTGGAATTTTAGCTGCTTCAACCTTAAGTTGATAGATCAAATGTGACAAGAAGAAGGACCAACATTTCCAATCTCAGGTACATCTTTGGTAAGTTTGGTTCAGATGAAAATAAAACAAACTAAACCCTTAAAACTGATACCACAAAGCCTAGATGTTTATTCTTATCATTAAGTTACATAATGCAATTCAATAACTGTGTAAATATTACCTGAAATAAAATAAACTAAAAATGGCAGAACCTATTGATAAGATCATCTTACCTGAGGCTTTTCAGCTGCATATTTGGCACAGTTTCTAATAAGTCGGATTGCTTCCATACTTGTGTCAGGGAATGCTGCATTACATGCAAATTCTGACAGACACTTGACAGCATCTTGGAATGAGTCTATCACAGCAACAAAGTGTTTATCAAACACACTCGCTGGAAAAGAAGATTCAAAGTACTGAGACAATTGAATCAAAAGGGATTTATTTCTATGAACACAGCAATTCATTTTAAACATTTTTTTGAGGATTTATAATGTAAAAGATAATAGAAGGTATGGACTTGTTTTGAAATTTGTTTAGTTTTTATATCATTTTAATTTTCCTTGCTTTGGATATTTTCATTACAGCAATAAAGCAGGAGATAGAAAAAGATAATTCATATTTTTCCACTAACATATTCAAATATTGGTACTGGAAATGAAAAAAGCAAACAAATGCTACTACTACTAATAATTATCATTATTATTTTTATTATTGTTTTTTTTTCTTCACTAAGAGTACATTGTTTGGAAATATAAAATATATGATTTTATGTTTCATGGATGCATAATTTGACATTTTTTTTCTATTTTAAACATAGAGCAAACTTTAATAACAAAAGCTCCCGATGTCAATGATGAATGACTGAAGCTTACAAATGAACTAGGATGACGATTTATTACAATATAATGTAAAAAGCTACATAAAACTGATGGAACATAATATACACTTACAGATAATTTTTCCTGTTGTTTGGAATGCTAATTCCACAATTCCCTCATCATGATCAGAGGCAGCTAGATGAAAGACACTGAAGATGTTTTTCCACCCAGATCGAACATTTGCTGCCTGAGAGTTGACCATCTGTGCCACACATCGCACAACCATATCACGTATTGTGGGAGACCTGAAAAAGTGAATTTATTTCTTAAGCATTTCTGAATATTTTATATATTCATAAATAATTAATTTTTCTTTTTTTTCATTGTAATGTACAACAAGCTGATTGGTCAGGCTCTGTTGACTTTGTTTAGTTCACACTGGAATGAACTGTTTAATTTGATACTGTACTTTGGTAGCACTTTTCAGACCATTTGCAGAAAACCATGCATAAAACAAGTTGCATGCTAATGTCCTCATTTCTACTAACACTGACAAGCTGTTGGCACAAAGGCCCCCTACCCTCTATAATTTGCTCAGCTGCACCTTTAACAATGAGACTTGTTCTTGGAAACAAATCTTAGAAGAATTTAGCGACAGCCAATACGACCATCCATTCAAGAGAATTAGAAAGCCAATATGACCATCCTCAATATGAATTAGAGACAGCCAATATGACCATCCATTCAAGAGAATTAGAGACAGCTAATATGACCATCCATTCAAGAGAATTAGAAAGCCAATATGAGCATCCATTCAATATGAATTAGAGACAGCCAATATGACCATCCATTCAAGAGAATTAGACAGCCAATATCAGAGGTCTCGCTAGGATTTTAAAACTAGGAGTCCAGTACTCCCATTTTGGTAAAAATAGGAGTCCCACCAGCAAAAGTTGCAGTCCCATCCCAAAATGTTTTAAACTTTGCACATTAGAAGAACTGTTGGTTGTCATTGAGTTTAATTACCCCATTCTTTATAACACTGACATGTACAAATGTATGGTAATTCTGCACAACAATAAGTCATTTCTGTAATTATTCAATAACAGGCCTTTTCGGTAATTTTTTTTTTTGGAGGGGGGAGCTGCTGAAATGCAGACAGAAAGATTCCAAAGTAATGTATTTCATTTCCATAGCCTGATTCATAAACATTACATCTTTTCAAAGCCATGCGTAGAATAGTCCACTATATCCATTCTAGCAACTTAACCACAGTTCTGAATCTCATTTAAATTTTCATCATTTTTTCGTTTAACCCCAAATTTGCAAATGGCATTTTGTCCAGGTCTCAATATGTCTTGATTTCGAGTTCACATGCAAATACAGCTACAATCGGAACTGATATTACAGGATCATGGGGCTTCGCCAATGTAGCAATTTTTGGTGGCAAAATATACCATCTGGCGATATTTGTGGCGACACCAATTTCAGCTGATAAAAACTGTATATAGAGTCATGCGTTTGGAGTAGAGAAAATCAAAGGCACCATGACAGGAAGCAGCAAACTTGGATATAACAGTGCACTGTTATATCATAATCTGCTTATGCTGATATCTGGCCTTATTACTGTATGCTGTATTAAAATCAAAATAACCATGCAACTGACTAGTAAAAATCCAACACCTCTGAAGGCGGAAACATGAAATGAGTACAGTCAACCAGATGATGCTAATTTTCAACAAAAAAATACCAGCTGGAAGAAAAAAATAGTTTTGCTGACACTTCAAAGAAAACTGATTACTTTGAAGCACTGATATGTACGAAAGAAATAAAACAAATCTGTCTCAATATTCTACAATTATCTGATGTTGCCGCAGCAATAACAAATGGGTATTTGTTAGGTCCTTCAACTGGAGCCTTTAGCGGTGCCTTCAATAACAAATGCACCATCATCAAAGCAAGCCGATGACCTTTGCTCAAAGAAAGTCAGCAACAAAATCAAATAAAAGCATTGCCTCATTTTTCATAGTGATTAGAACATATTTATTGTGCTGCAAAACAACGTGCATACGGACTCATGTGTGGGTGATTTTCTGCATCCCAGATAAAAAATTTGCATCCAAATACACGTAATTAAGCGTTTCCAAGATCTCTGAATATGACCATCCATTCAATATGAATTAAAGACAGCCAATATGACCATCCATTCAAGAGAATTAGAGACAGCCAACATGAACATCCATTCAATATGAATTAGAGACAGCCAATATGACCATCCATTCAATATGAATTAGAGACAGCCAATATGACTATCCATTCAAGAGAAGTAGAAAGCCAATATGACCATCCATTCAAGAGAATTAGACAGTCAATAAATATGACCATCCATTCAAGAGAATTAGACAGCCAATATGACCAATCATTCAAGAGAATTAGAGACAGCCAATATGACCAATCATTCAAGAGAATTAGAGACAGCCAATATGACCAATCATTCAAGAGAATTAGAGACAGCCAATATGACCATCCATTCAAGAGAATTAGACAGCTAATATGACCATCCATTCAATATGAATTAGAGACAGCCAATATGACTATCCATTCAAGAGAATTAGAGACAGCCAATATGACCATCCATTCAAGAGAATTAGACAGCTAATATGACCATCCATTCAATATGAATTAGAGACAGCCAATATGAACATCCATTCAATATGAATTAAAGACAAGATTTACAATATGTTCATTGTGGCAGATATAAAATGGCTTTTAGTAAACTCTGTGTCAATCTGACCATCAATTCTTAAGGGGTATCAATAACAAGATACTCAAGATGTGTGTGTGTAATTTGGATTTTTAACGTGGTTTTAACAATTTTTCAGTTATATTGCTTTGATGTCTGCAGTGTGGCAGTTGGCATGATGTCCCACCAAGTCACATTATCCTGACATCAGGCTGACCAATCCTAACACTAACCTCTTAATGCTGAGTGCCAAGCGAGGTAGCTATTATTACCATTTTATAAGTTTTTGGCATGACTCGGCTGGGGATTGAACCCATGACCTCCTGTACCCGAGGTGGACAGTCTAACCACTAGGCCAGCAGAGTGGTAATACTCAAGATGGCTGCCTTGGTGGTCATACTGGTTGAAAGATCGTCATCATTTCCTCTTAGGACTGACTAATCATAATTAGTTTTTTGTTAAAAAACCCAGTGTTGATAATACTTTATGCTGTGATAGTTATACTGAATATCACATTAGAAAAGTTTTTATTTAAGACCAACTAGACAACAAAAAAATAGCCTTTTTGGTGAAAACCCTATGCTGACATCATGTTCTGTTCAAGAGGGGTAGCAGTAGCAAGACTTTCAAGGTCACTGCTTGGCACCATTTTCATTTAGGACCAACCAGACATTAAATGAAGTCCTTATGTAAAAAACCCATATTCATGTGACCATCCATTCAGGTGGAGTAGTGATATCAAGATTTTTAAATAGTTACTGTGATGGGCTTGTTGGATGTCTGGGCAAAACTGCTTGTTATTTAGGAGAAAAAAGATATCATAAGAAGTCTTCTGGTGAAAACCCCATGTCGATATGACTTTCAGATCTGAGGGGTTGCAAAAAGATTTTCAAGATGTCTGATATATTCGATGTCAAATCAGCATCATTTTGATTTAGGACTAACTAAACATCATAAAAAGTCTTTCCTTTAAAACCCCATGTTGATAAAACAATCCAGTCTGGAGATGCAGCCAGAACAAGAATTTCAAGAATGCTACACTGGCAATCATAGTGAATGTCATAGCAGTGCCTATTTCATTTAGGACCAACTAGACCCTGGGAAAAACATGTGTATTAAGTTTCATGGCAATTCTCCATGTAGTTTAGGAGGACAAGCAATAATAAATGTGTGCTAATGGAAAGAAAGAAGACATGCATAGTAAGATGGATGATGGATAAAAGAAAATTCCATCAGCTCTTCCAGAACTACAAACCATTTAGTGCTAACAAAACATAATGAACTTTCTATCGTGCTGTGAAGGTTAAAATTCAAGAATGACAGAAAGCACAGGAAAAAAAAAAAAACCATTTTGAACAAACTCCAAGGAGTATTTCAACATTAATGAGATATCTTTTCTCTATTCCATTCTTGAGAAAAACTCAGAGATACAAATTAATCATATTCAAATTGTAACTTAATTTCAAATTGCCATTTTGTTATAAATTGCTAATTAGTCTTTCATGAAACCATGAGATTGAAACTTTTACACTTTTGTTGATTTCAGCTTGATCAGAATATATTGTTGTTGTTGTTGTAGGGTTTAATGCCATTTTTCAGCACACAATAGGCTATACATGGAAAGAACCACCGACCCATGAGAAGCTACTAGCAAGCTTTCTCACATTACTACATTACTCGAACCTACGCAGACAGAGGTGAGATGGCAGTGATTCAAAACGGACAGCTCTTTAGACCACTCGGCCACTCATGGCCCTTGATCAGAAGATATAGCACATGACTTGGATCAGAAATCCAAAATATCGACAGTTCACTAGGTCAACAATCAACTGAAGCAAATTACAGTAATTTTTTACTTCTGAAAAATGATATTTTTAGTTCTGGAATTTCCAGAAAGTCAAACTATTGTGGATATTAATGATAATTATTCTGTTCTTAAAAAAACAACAACAACAAATGGCTTGTTAGAAATTAAATTTTGCTCTAGGTACAGATTTAATACACAAATAATAAAGATTGTGCCAGGCTGTCCCATACATGTCTTAATTATGTGAGGGACTCTATACCCAACACTATGAATGACAATATTTCAATATAAAAATACAAGACACCTAAATGGGTCTGCCATTGCTCACCTGACATAAATAATTCAACAGTTGATCATTTCACTAAGTAGATTTATATTGCATATGAACACAGCATGTGCAAACTTAAATCATGCTAATTACCTATATTATTATATTATGACAAAAATTGTTTTTCATGAGAAAGGCAAAATTAATATGCATGGTCTCGTTCTTATAACCAAAGTCACCCAGGTCCTTTGATGATAAACCCTACAGATCAAAATATGACTTCAAGAATGCGAACAAGGTCAGCCAATCAGACCACCTCTTAATGTTGTTGCAGCCAAATGTTTAATTTAGCCAGTCACAATAGGATCACCTCATAGATCTTGCTCATGACTGATACAGTCCAACATCTTGATGACATAAATATATATTCCATGTGTGTCTCAAATCTGATTTTTAATGGCTCAGATGCAAGATTGCATTATTAATAGGAAAGGATCTCACTCTTTGATGATCTTGATGAAAACAAGCTCAACCAATCAGAAGCAAGATTACATCATTAATAGGCAAGGATCTCACGTTGATTTTGATGAAAACAAACTCAACCAATCAGAAGCAAGATTGCATCATTAATAGGCAAGGATCTCACTCTGTTGATCTTAGAGAAAATGAGCTCAACCAATCAGAAGCAAGATTACATCATTAATAGGCAAGGATCTCACTCTTTGTTGATCTTGATGAAAACAAGCTCAACCAATCAGAAGCAAGATTACATCATTAACAGGCAAGGATCTCACGTTGATTTTGATGAAAACAAGCTCAACCAATCAGAAGCAAGATTGCATCATTAATAGGCAAGGATCTCACTCTGTTGATCTTGATGAAAACAAGCTCAACCAATCAGAAGCAAGATTACATCAATAATAGGCAAGTATCTCACTCTCTGTTGATCTTGATGAAAACAAGATCAACCAATCAGAAGCAAGATTGCATCATTAATAGGCAAGGATCTCACTCTGTTGATCTTGATGAAAACAAGCTCAACCAATCAGAAGCAAGATTGCATCATTAATAGGCAAGTATCTCACTCTCTGTTGATCTTGATGAAAACAAGCTCAACCAATCAGAAGCAAGATTACATCATTAATAGGCAAGGATCTCACTCTCTGTTGATCTTGATGAAAACAAGCTCAACCAATCAGAAGCAAGATTGCATCATTAATAGGCAAGGATCTCACTCTATTGATCTTGATGAAAACAAGCTCAACCAATCAGAAGCAAGATTGCATCATTAATAGGCAAGGATCTCACTCTTTGTTGATCTTAATGATATTGATATAAGCCCATATTTAAAATATGATCTAAATTAAATCAGAAATATGCAACAAGCTCAGCCAATCAGATGCAAGATCACTTGAATATGAGTGTGTCTTCTTATTTATCAAATATGTACAAAATCTTGATGGTATAACTTAAATTACATGTCTGATCAAAATCAGAGCAGAAATAAGACCTACAGAATGGTAATAACCTCAACGAATGCAAAATCATGTATGCATGGATCTTGTTCATCAACAAAATTCATCTGAACTCTCGAGAATATATATATTCAGTTTCATAAAAATCAGAGTAAAAATATCACCTCCAGAGCAGTAACAAGACCAGTCAATTGGATGCAAGATCACCTCATTAGTATGCATAGATCATGCTCATTATTGAAATAAGTCAAGATCATAGTGATATAAACATATATTCAAAGTTTGATGAAGATTCAAGCATCTATAGATGGCCTCCAGAGTGGTAGATAATCCGATGCAAGATCACCTAATTAATAGGCATGGATCATGCTCATTATTGAAATCATCAATATGGCTTCCAGAGTGGTAGCTAATCCTATGCAAGATCACCTAATTAATATGCATAGATCATGCTCATTATTGAAATCATCAATATGGCTTCCAGAGTGGTAACTAATCCTATGCAAGATCACCTAATTAATATGCATGGATCATGCTCATTATTGAAATCATCAATATGGCTTCCAGAGTGGTAACTAATCCTATGCAAGATAACCTAATTAATATGCATGGATCATGCTCATTATTGAAATCATAAATATGGCCTCCAGAGTGGTAGCTAATCCAATGCAAGATCACCTAATTAATATGCATAGATCATGATCATTATTGAAATCATCAATATGGCCTCCAGAGTGGTAGCTAATCCAATGCAAGATCACCTAATTAATATGCATGGATCATGCTCATTACTGAAATTATAAATATGGCCTCCAGAGTGGTAACTAATCCTATGCAAGATCACCTAATTAATATGCATGGATCATGCTCATTATTGAAATTATAAATATGGCCTTCAGAGTGGTAGCTAACCAGATGCAAGATCACCTAATTAATATGCATGGTTCTTAATCATTATTAAACTCCTCTGATTTTGATGACATAAACCCACATTCCAAGTCTGATCAGAAATATGGATTCAAGAGTGATAACAAGCAATTGTTGATGGACAGGCATACCATGCACTATGGACAATACACAATAGACACACGGTCATACAATCACTTGGCCTTGCAGTCATGTGAGTTAATAAAGCTGAAAGTTTAATCAATAAAATATTTAAACTATCTTTAAGAGAAAGAAAGTGAAAGATAGACAGGAACCACTGTATTAAACATTTTCCTCTTCCAAGTTACATTTTAAAACATATATCTACATTTCTGCATTTTTTAAAAACATGGACATATTGAGTTGATTATTCAAGTGGGACAAAATATGCCCATTAGGAATTCTCACGTTTCATCAAGTTACATTTTCAGGTTTTGTCTGAAAGGATCATCTATATAAGCAAATAATATGTTCAGTTCCAAATACATTTTAAATATACCGAATTTTTTTAACATTACAAGTATAAGAACTTTAGCTGACACCCCCTTTAAAAAATGTGCAATTTGTCCCTGTGGAAAATGACTTATGATTCACAGTGAAGTGCTGAAGGAATTTTTTCAAGGAAGTCGAGGCTGATAACCCCTGATAAACTAAATAAATTTAAAATAGATATATATGTAGCCCGTGTGTTGCTTCCTTTAAATACACTGTGTATTCTCTTGGAATATTCCCACATGTAAACTAATAACATAGCTGCCAACCCCCGAGTTGAAAAATACTGATTACTTGTGACAAAAATACTGATTTTCAGGAACAAATACTGATTTTTTAAAATTTTAATGCATATGTAACTATACATATACAACCATCAGTAAAGTAGGATAGTGCCTTACATAATTATTTAATGTCAAAGATGTACGTGTTGCACACGTGTACCATTTGGAGTTGCACCATGTTCCATTCAGGTGCCCATTCAGAAGGTGCAAGAGTGCAACACAAACACAAGCTGTTTAGATGAACCCTTTACACACCTCTTTTCTTTTTCAATCATTGATTCCAATGTACCAGCTTTCATTGATTATCTCAATTCTGAGATTTACTTATTGATCTGATTTCGTTTAAGCATAAATTGTTTTTTCCTTGCGATTTTAATATCTGGAAAACGTGTGCAAAATAAATCGCCAGCAACACTAGCAACTACAAAAGAAAGGTTTATTTCTAAAAGAAATTTAATAAATCAAATTTTGATCGATGTACATTAAGGTTCTCTCTGGCATTTATCTACGTCATAAGTTCAGGCTGAGCTGTGTGTGATGAAGCAGGAAGCAGATGTTTATTAGCTTTCTCGTGCTCTTGCATTGAATGGGTGCCTCCATGCCCAATAGCGAAATCACGTTACACAATTTGCAAAACGTCAAGTTTTCTCCTTTTGTGTTATGTTTTCACAAATCGTTAAAAGACGGCACAACTGTCTTTCCAGTTGTTTCCTTCTATTTTTCTTGGTGAAAATTCTGAATATTCCGCTTTCCTATTTAACATGGTTAGAAGCTAAATATTATGAAGACGAGATACAGCAACAGTGGTAACTATTGCAAAATCCAATATGGCGGTTAACGACAGGCATGGTAGCCTTGATTTCGAATGAACCAATCGTATTGTAGAACTTTATTTGTATATACATTTGATATATTCTATCAAAATAGAACTGAGTGCCCGTTCTAAACTGAAAATTCCAAAGAAATTTTATTATTATTATTTTAAATTAGAAAACGTATTTTTTGCAAAAAAAACGTACACTTGTATTCAGGTCCAAAATACGGGACAAATACGGAAAAAACGGGACAGTTGGCAGTTATGTAATAAAACTAAAAATAAATTGTAAAAAGCAGAGTAAAAAATTCTTGATTTGTAAAGAAGAAAAACTAAAAGTGAACAATTACCTGTTTCTTTTCATTATATGTTCAAAAGGGCGCAAAAAGTCCTTTTGAAACCTGTAATTGGCAAACTCTCCTTTCTCAATAAATTTCATGGAAAGTTGCCTCAATGAATCCACTGCAAAGAAGGCAACATCTTCACTGGGATTGCAGCCGACCTGCAATGACCCAACAGATGAAGCATACTAATTACATTTTAATTAGCTAGAGCATACACAGCTGATTTGTAAGCATACTAATTACATTTTAGTTAGTTAGGGAGTACATAGCTGATTTGTAAGCATACTAATTACATTTTAGTTACCTAGGGAGTATACAGCTGATTTGTAAGCATACTAATTACATTTTAGTTAGCTAGGGCATAAATAGCTGATTTGTAAGACATAGCTGATTTGTAAGCATAGGTCATAAGTCACTGACACTAAGATTGTAAAATTTGTGATGAGATGAAATCTACAATTTGTAGTTTTTAAAAAAAAAATCATTTAACAAAATAAGTTGCCATGAAAATGTCTACCTATTGAAAAGCGTTAGGAAAAATTATAAAAAGGAATATTATTTCTGAATTTAAAAGCTCCATAAAGTATATTCAGCAAGTTGTATGAAGAAATAAGATTTTTGGATGTATTTTATGAAAGGGGAATGTGTGTGTGTGTGTGTGTGTGATGGACACCAACAGGAAAAAGAAGCTTGTTTAGTGACTAGATCATGAGATTAGAAATGTTGATGACCTGTGATATCAGCTGTTTAGTGTTCTTTGGAGATCAGTGTCTCAGACCTACCATCCATAGAGCATCTGCCCTCTGCATCATTTTGAAAAATATGAAATGTATGTTCAGCATCTGTAGCCAGTTTTTAGCCTGACATTAAGAGAAAAGCCAGACTAATAATATCAAATGGGCATGTATCATCGAGTACACAATATCAATGCTAGAATAATAGACGTTATATAGTTTTGAGTTCAAGCAATTACTACCTATTGTTGCCCCAAATAAACCTTTTGCCATTGTGCACAACATTTGGGTTAATTTCAGTCCATGTTACATCAGGAGTTGTACAATTCCATCCAGGTTTTGATTCAGAGGTGTTCATTTAAAGGGATGTCCTTAAAATATTTTAAAGTAAAAGTTTGTTTTGCCTTATACAACTTTTTTATATGCAACTTTTTTTTATACATCTGACATCTAGACTCCCTTGAAAATATTTATTTAATGTGGCTGTATAAATAAACACAGTGAACCAGTCTGACTGAAATCTAAACATAGTCTGTGTATACAAAAACTCTTCATAACTGTGTCTTTACCTTGTTAAAGTGGTCTCCCAGGATCTGCCATATCCTGGACCACTGCAACCTGACACGACCCATGTTGTAGTATGAGATCTCCACAATCTTGGTCAGACTAAACATACGGGGATGATTGTGATTTGCCAGCTCTTCCATGGATATGTGGCAAAGGGCTTTCACAAACTCCACTGAAACAAAAGGTGAACACATGATACATTGGAGTACTAAAGACACAAAGAGCTGTAGAGAATATTTCATTAGAACTGAGTTTTTGACATGTTATAGATGAATACCTGAAATTTATTATAATACCATTTGTGAATATATTGAAATTTTCTTTGTGAATTATTCTCCAGGCAGATGCAATTTCTGAGTTTATTTACTTCAAAATTAGATACACATCATAATTTATACCTAAAGTGATGTGTTTGGTAGGTTCAGAATTCCAGAATATTGTTTTAACCATATTTGCCGTAAACTGTTCTGGACAATGACAAGTTTTCCTGATTTTCTGTGTATGTCAACTTCATAAATGAACAGGTTTGCATATAAACATCAATTACAAGATGATCAACATTAGTAACTTTGCAGTGGGTGTTACCTGAATGTTGGCAACTATAATACAAAATCTCCCACTTGTCTTAACAGGAGTGACTGTCACTTCATTGTCAAAAAGGTTGTTTTCGATTTTCAAGATAGCAAATATTTTAGTAAATTGTTTCTCCGAGAATACTTACCTGATCACATTACTTTAGGGATATAAGCCTGCTACCTCGCGAATCCAGCCCTACCAAAAGACGAAAATTCGTCTTTTCAGTCTATGTCATATAGACAAAGGGCAATAACTCTTGCCCCTTACCTCCCCTTGCAACCCGCTAGGTGTCGCTAGTTTTTAAGCTGAGAGGTATATAATATACGAGGATGCTCGCATGGCGAGGTGGATTGTAGGGTTTCTTAGTAATGTGATCGGGTAAGTATTCTCGGAGAAACATAATTTACTAAAAAATTTTCTTTCTCCTTTGAATACGTTCCCCGATCACATTACTTTAGGAGAATAAGTAATAGGAGGAGGGAATGCGGAGCATCCGACCTCCACCCCGGGTATCCTCTAGGGAATGATGGCTGGATTCCCCATGTGAACGATAACCCGGTCTCCTAATTTTCAATCAGCAACACAGCCCAGGGTCATGTGATATGTGACCCCTTTATACGGTTAAGAAGATAGTTATTGAAATCTTCTTACCTACAAAAATTTATCTGGCGAATCCAGCGAAGCTAATAGGCTGTGCTGATTGTTGCACATAGGTCTGGTGGGCATCTGGGCTGCCAACACCGGACCTACTAGAATCAAGATTTGCCTCTGCAAGTACAAATCTTGAAGATAAAACTGGAGAAGGTTGACTCTGCATGCCAGCCAACAGCTTCTATAAGGTGACTCTGATTTTGTGAATCCTCAGAGTATGCCGAGCGTATAACCCACTTCAGCCATGAAGCAAGGGCATGAATGATGATATCTCATGTCCCAGCTATCACCAGAAGAAAGAGGTGCTTGTATGTGACCTGACTCACCTCTATGCATTGAAATGGTGCTAGAGTGCACAAACAGGATCTTTGCATGGCTTCTGATTCTGACTTATCTATAAAAGAAAGTGAGCTAATGACGACTCGTTGATTGCCAATGGTTTGTAACCTATTTTTCGGTTACGAAGCCTGGCTGCGTCACGAGGACCACCAAACCATCTGATCTGAAAAGAAGATAGTTTGGGTCACTAGAAAGGACCTGTAACTCACTCACCCTGCATGCTGAAGCTAAGACTATCAAGAAACCCAATTTGTATGATAGTAGCTTTAACTAATCGTGGGTTAAAGACTCAATACTGTCTGAATTGAGTCATGTTAAAACCCAGGACAGATTCCATTTGGAAACAGGGTGAGGGATATTAATCGATTGAACTCTAAAGTGGTTAAAAGATCTGACAGATCATTGTCATAGCTGATAGCACATGTACCATAATGGCGGAATGTGTCTGATATCATGGAGCGGTAGCATTTGATAATAATTGGGGCCAGCTGTTTCTCCTTGAAAAGCCAGAGAAAAGTCGGCCAGTTGAGGGATTGTGACACTCAGAGTAACAATGTGAATGATATGATACCAGTCCCTGAAAACATGCCACTTGCCCTCAGAAGCCTTCAGAGGAGAGGGCCTTCTTGCTCTCGAGATTTGCTCCACAATCGAAGATTTAAATTATCATGCAAGGCTGTCTGGACAAGAGCCAAGCTTGAAGATAAAGACGGTCAGGACAGGGGTGGAACACCCGTGGCCACGGTTGCTTGAGAAGACTTGGGCTGACTAATCTTCCTGGGTAGATCTATCGCCAGATCGAGTAGATCGGAGACCCAGGAGTTGTTCCATCTGAGAGGGGCAATCAGAACCATCTGACAGTTCTGACCCCTTAACTTCTGGATTATTTTCAGAACCAAGACCGTGGGAGGGTAGGAGAATGACCACAACCGTTCTCAGCTGATTGACCGAGTATCCATGGCCCAAGCTTATGGGTCTGGAACCTGTGAGACGAAGGTGGACAACTTGCGATTCCACCTTGTTGCAAAAGATCGATCATCGGATGTCCCAAAGTGTGTCGATTGGAAGAAAGCCCGATTGATGGAGTGACCATTCCATGTGAATGACTAGATAGCGTGTCAGCCAAGACATTGAGTCTGCCAGGAATGTGTCTGATTTGTACATTGAGGTGGAGATTATCGCACCAATGTAGAAACTGCCAGATCAGATTTCACAGGTCTGGTGATTGGTGCCCCCTTGTTTTAAGGAGGCAAGTCACCACCACAAAGTTGTCTGACATAAGGAGGACAGATTGCAATGAGAGTTGATCCTGCCCGAAATGAAAGGCATTGATGACAACCGTTATTTCTGAAAGGTTGATGAGGAGAGGGCTCGCCTCTGGCACCCTTGTGCCGCTGACGGTATCGAAGTCCGGCAACAGGTGGGTACCCCAACCGTAGGTACTAGCGGCGGAACATACCGTTATCTCCGCCTGGGGTATCTCCAGAGTAATCCCTGTGGACAGCCCACAGGGGTTGTGTCACTGACTCGAGAATGATTGTATCTCTGGCGTGAGCATGATTGTGGGATCGAAGGGACTAAAAAGGGCACCATTATGCTAGCAACGTCCTATGTAAAGGGCGCATAAAAGACAGCTGAGCGGGATCAAGTCCGCTGACGCACTGAATAATCCGAGGAGTTGCAACTCTCTCCCTGAAAGGCGCCTCCTGTTGGAAACGGACTCTACAAGTGCAAGTATCTGGATGATCGCAAACTCGTGGAAGCCTTACCAGATTCAGATCGGGGAGAAACTCCACACCCAGATGGACCAAGACTCTGGGCTGGACAGAGATCAGACTTTATCCAGTTCACGAGAAAGCCTATATGATGTAAAGTGATATAAGATCGTTTCTGCCTTTGAGCAGAGTAGAACTTAACATATGTTTCTGGAGGATGTCGTCCAAGTATACTGCCGACACTATAGATGAAGTCGAGCGGAACAGGGTGACGACGTAATCCATAACCTTGGTACAAGTCCAACGGCAGAAGTTGAGGCCAAAAGGTATGACCTGGAACTGATAAACCGAGTCCCGACAAGCACAACGGAGAAATGTCCTTGACTCGTGGGATAGGGACGTGAAAATGTGTGTCGGTCATATCTAGACTGACAGCATACCCGTCGGATGGCTTGATCACATCATCGCCACATTGAAGTTCAGGGTGGTTGAGGCGGCTCAGGTCGATGAACGGCCTCTTGATAAGAAACAGCCATGAATAAAACCCCAGCTATTGCAGGTTTATTAAGATATACATATATATAAAGGCATCCTGCTCCCGATCTGACGATACATCCATGAAGAGGGGAGAGGAGGACGGGGGAGGGGATGGATAAATGAAGTCCAAAGTCCCTCCAAAATGACCTGAATCACCCAAATGTTGTGAGGTAATAAAGTGGTCCAGTGGTCCTGAAATTGCAGGAGGCAGCTGCCCACAGGTAGGCAGTCCATTGGCGGTGGACAGGGTGCGTCAACGTCTAGAGTTAGGAGGCGTGAAGGCGGAGAAACTTGGGTTCTTGCCGCCTCTGCATGGTTGCCGCCTAGCTTGATTAGACTGTTGGCTCCCAGCATTGGGTTGGGATCTATATTACACATTTGATTGTAAGGATCCCTTTTCCCTGGTCCGCCCATCATCCCTCCGCTGTGTCAGGGGATGATTGTTTCAAAACGCCTGCAAAAGTTGGGCGACGAGTTGGAGGGGCAGTTCCTGAGCTGCCTGCCTCCGAACTTGTTCAATTTTCCCACAAAGTATAAAGGTGACCCACTTACAGGCGTCACTTTGTATCAGGTCGAAGTTGGCAGAAGCAGTCAACACGTTGGTCATGGAGTGGTGAGCTGCCCTGTTAACGACTCTAGCAAGCCAGGCCGTCACTTCACAAGCGTGGTCATTGCCGGATTTGCCTAGGGAGTTGGAAAAAATGGTTAGTGAAGCCAAGTCTAACAATGAAGACGTATTGACTACGTTTCGGACTAGCTTTGACGTGTCATTGGAGATCAGTACTGAAGGTGTCTGATGGAGTTTTCGTACCAGCTACACTAGAACGACGCTGGAAGTTAGCTTCCTGAATTTTTTTACCGACTGTGGAAGAAGCAGGAAGGACATCGTCTCTTCCTCCCATTCAAGATCTACAGATGCCTGAACTGTGTAGTCTTGAATGGCAGTATGAGGTGGTGGGCTTTCTGAAGTTCCCAACAACCTAGAATTTTTTTAAATTTTTTTTTTTGTGGCCGTGGCGCTAAGCTCAGTCCGGTCCATGACCGGATCTGTGGACGGCTGAAAGTGTATCGACACACTCACTGAGTGCTGAGTCGTGTTCTTGTCAACTTGGGCATCCACTCGAAGCTGCATTGTCAAATGCTTGTGTAGTGTAGTGAGCACTGCGCGCACTACTACCATTCGCTCAGAGGGAACGTTGGTTCTGGTACAGCTTGCATATCTGTATAGCATACCAGGTGACATAGATGACGCAATTCCATCATAATTGACACTTTCACTAAATCTCCCTTGTGGAGAAGCCGTGAACATATGGACGACCAGCACTGCCGGCTGATTGTCTGGTGAATGGTCGGCCTGAAAGTCATGTTCTGGTAAAGCTGCCATATCTGGGTAGTGCATACCAGGTGGCATAGATAACTCAATTCCGTCATCGCTGATAAGGTCACAAACTCTCCCTTGTGGATAAGCCGTGAACCGATGGACGGCCGGCATTGCCTACTGATTTGACTGGCATATGGTCGGCCGGAATGTCAGCAACGGTCCGGCTATGACCGGCACCTGCCTCTCGAATGGTCTGGTTGGACGGAGAGATTCATCTATAACATCTCTGTCATGGTAGTGATATGTAACCGGTACTACAGATTGACGGACGGACACATTACTATAATCTCCGTAAATCCGATCTGGTCGGATTGCGGTATGATAAAATTCCCCATGCTGGTACAGTCGGACGGACAGTTATGTCACTAAAAATCTCCAGAAGGTTGTACGGCCAGTGCCGGTTGGACGGCCGGTGCCTGCTGGACTGGACGTCCGGTGTCGGCTGGAAGGTCGGCTGGACGTCCGGTGGCGGCTGGGCTGGACGGCCGGAGCCGGCTGGACGTCCGGCGCCGGCTGGAAGGTCAGCTGGACGGCCGCAGCCGGCTGGGCTGGACGGCCGCAGCCGGCTGTAAGGTCGGCTGGACCTCCGGTGCCGGCTGGGCTGGACTGCCGGAGCCGGATGGACGTCCGGTGCCGGCTGGAAGGTTGGCTGGACGGCCAGTGCCGGCTGGAAGGTCGGCTGGACAGCCGGTGCCGGCTGGGCTGGACTGCCGGAGCCGGATGGACGTCCGGTGCCGGCTGGAAGGTCGGCTGGATGGCCGGAGCTAGCTGGACGGCCGGAGTCGGTTGATGTCGGCTGGACGGCCGGCTGGTTTGCCTGTCATGTGGTCTGCTGGAATGTCGGTGACGGTCCGGCTATCACCGGTACCAGCCACTGTCATGGCTTGGCTGGACAGATAGATTTCTCATGAAATCTCCGTCATAATATTGGCATGTTGTCTGTGGTACAGCTTGACGGGCAGATTTGGCACTAAGATCCCCGTAAATCATAATTGGTCGGACCGTGTTACAATACCAAGGGACGGCTGGACGGCTGGCTGGATGGCCAGCATGTGAATAATGAAATGGATGCGACAGAGCCTGTAAAAACCCCATGCGTCCTGACTTACAGGCCCGAAAGCCATGCACGGACTTGCGGGGGGACTTGCGCCCACTGGGCAGCCTAAAATTGGGAGAACACTCCCCAAATGTACCCAACTACGCATCTGTTCAAAGGCGGCCTGTTGTACCATGTCAACATAATTTTCCTCCATTGCCACATTGCCAACACCCATTTGCCGTTCCTACCTTCGTTGTCGACGTTGCTACTGAAACGACAAAAGAAGAGAACAAAGCACAAACTAAAAATTCAGCATATTATTTAAATCAATAATACTATAACCGTTACTAACGGAGTAGTCAAATTATTCCGTGCCATGTTAACTCATAATGACAACACTATTTACCGCCATGAGCGTGTTGCAACGGGTCGTTCGAAGATGAAGTCTACTGAAACAAAGCACAAATTAGTAATTCAGCACGCTATAAAGTCGCTATTACCCTAACCGTTACTAATGGAGGAAGCGAAATGATTTTAGTGTCGCGTGAACTCGTAACTACAACACGAAGTCCGCCATTAATTAGTCGCAACTTGGTCGTTCAAAGACGAAGTCTACTGAAACGACAAAGAAGATAAAACAAAGCACAAATTATCAATGCAGCAAGTTATTAATTCGCTAATATCATAACCATTACATATGGAATAAGCAAAATTATTTAGTGCCGCATGTAGTACATGCTAGTACCGCCATAAGCGTGCTCTGACCACGTTGCAACCTGGTCCGAAGTCTAGAAAAGTGACAAAGTCACTCAAAATTGGAAAATATTGTAAAATAATGTATACAACCTGCAGAGGAATGATTATCCAACACAGTAATTCCAAATTTAACTTCGGATGGTCAGAATTTACACTAAGATGGCTTGGATTCATTGGAGGTCTATTTGTACGTGTTTGCACAGTACAAGCGAAGCTTAAAAACTAGCGACACCTAGCGGGTGGCAAGGGGAGGTAAGGGCAAGAGTTATTGCCCTTTGTCTATATGACATAGACTGAAAAGACGAATTTTCGTCTTTTGGTAGGGCTGGATTCGCGAGGTAGCAGGCTTATATCCCTAAAGTAATGTGATCGGGGAACGTATTCAAAGGAGAAATGACAATTTCTTCTGTTTATGTGATGAGTGTCAAAACCATTTCTGATGTTCTTGAGGTACAAGATTTTCAAACTAGCCTCTGTGTCAGACGTAACCGAAGGAAGAGCGGCACCATTTCCATTTACAACAAACCATACACCATTAGTAAACTTTCATAAAAATGCCATGTTGACACATCCATTCAATCATGAGAACTCAATATGTTCATTATGGTCATCATATCTGAGGTCATACAGGACAAACTATATATTATAATTAGTCTTCTGTGAATAACATTGGGGAATTTGTAGCTGGAACAACCAATGAAGCAGATGAAGCTGGATCATTCTCAACTGTTTTGAAACCAGGCACTATAAGCTGCATACCAAGGGAGGATAAACCGAAACAGAACCCATGGATCCCATTAGCTTTTCTGGTTTATGACAAGTATTGCTAAAAAAAACCTGGCTAATATCCAGGTGATAAAGACAATTCATTATGTAATACATGTTCTGTTATTTCTGAATGATCTTTAAAAAATCACAACTGATTGTCAGCAAAATAAATATACACTTACCAATAGCATCTCCATCCAGTCGGACTGAGCCAGTAAAGATTCTGTCCACAGCCACCACCACACTTTGTGAACTGGTTTCTCCCATTGTTTCATGGAAATTTGCCAACTGTTTAGATCCCAGGCCTCCTCGCATAATGACTGAGGAAAAAAAACAACAGAATGAGAGCAAAGTTTCCAATAATCTTATGCATAAAAAAAAAATTGTTGAGTGATTTTAAAATTCTAAAGCTCCATGATTAAAACAATATATAGGTATAATTCACTGAATATCTGTTATCTCTCAACTTGATGAAAATTCTTTGAAATTTTTTTTCTATTTCACATGATGTCGGCAATCATATTTTCTGCCATGAAAGGCATACTCAAATTGGCATGTGATGTTCAAAAAATTGTGTCCCTTACAGCTTTTAATCACAAGAATCTGAATATACCTTTTTATTCTTCTGTGTTGATTTTTTTTCAAGAGGCTTATTTTTCCTTTCATCTTAACCATGCATCACTTCCTGGACGCCCTTTTAAAATATTCAAGGTTTCTCTAAGACAGATAACTGTATCATCCAAGTTTTAAAAGCATATCACACAAAACATGATGTGTCAGTTAATTAGTGATTACTAATACTGCCACAAAAACAACAACATACTAATTATACTAATATTACTATAACTATCTGAACTGCAGCTTAGGTGGCTCAGTGGTTCATGTTGTGGACTTGCAACCAAATGAATGGTTTGATTCTTAACACTTGAGCAGACTTTGGCTGGTTACCATGGTGTGTTCATGGGCACTAAATAGCATATTTGTGTTGATGTATCATAAAAAACCAAACCAAACCACCACAACAGCTACATGTTTCTACTACTACAACTATTTAATAATGCTACTACTACTGCTGCTGCTAGTACTACCACTACTTCTACCTACTACTACCATCACCATAACAGCAACAGATGCAAGAATTACCTTCGGGATCAAAAGCCTCCACAGGGTGTCCTTCATTCAAACTGGAATGACTGTGCTGCCGTTTGTGACCAGAAGTCAGTTTTGTTTTCACACCTGTTCCTATTAGCTGGGCCAACTCTAACTGGGAAATGCATCTCAAAATCTGTAATTTATTTAGATGACAGCATATGATATTGTTTTAAAATTCATATCCATAATTTGTAGAATGATATGTATTCATAAATAAACATAATTAAACATCTTCCTTTCCCTTCCACAATGTAAAAATGTAAGAAATGTTGTCAATACTATGTTTCACAGTGCCAAATCCTATGCATTCTAAGAACAATCCTAAATGAGACTGACATTATGCATAATTATAATCAGATTGATAACACTAAGGAAAGATCCATCAGAATACAATGACCACTAGAACTGTGTTTTTAAAACATGTACAGTATACCATATATACTTGCTTATAACCCAAGTCCAACTGTAAACACAGACCATGATCTGTCATTTCATTATGTGTCAGCACATTAGTCTACGAGGTCTATTCTACTGATTACATCTAACAAACTCCACAGACCTCAAGCTGCTGACACATTCTGCAATGGCTGATCTGGGTCTGTGGATTTTGCAGTTGAACATTCTCTTGTAACCAAGTAAATAAGGTATCCGAAATGCAGTCCAAAAAGTACAACTTCTAAGATTTCCATAAATTAGAATAATATAAAAAATCGCTAAAATGGCATGAAAATTAAATTAGATCTAGCATACACAGAAACATTAATACCAAATTTTGTTCTCAGACCTCACATTTTTGTCCAAACAAACCCAGGTCCAAAACAATTCCAAAATATAAATATGCCCAGCGAATTTCATTTGTGATCAAGCAGTGTTTGCTTTACAATTCTAAAAAGGATTTTGAAATTTAGGAAAAGGTGTTTTTATCTGTGCATTTGCTGATGCCAGGATTAGTACAATAGCTTGTCACGTGAGCTAAAAACTGAAAAACTGCTGCAATGGCTTCAAAATCATTTCAGTCAAATTTAAGTAGCTTTTGCACAATCTTGTTAACAAGCTTATTGGGATAAGTGTGACAGACATATGGGCATACAGATGTGCAGATAAACAGACAGGATCAAATAAAATAAAATACATGTTCAGAGAGAAATTACATGCATGATTAGGAAGGCAACTTAAATGTGTGTAGCTTACCCATGATGCACTTGAAATTGTTCATCGCTATCTCTTTTAAACTATGAGTGGCTTAGCATCATGTTTCTTTATTTACATGCCTTCCTTAGGTGCTACAAATTTATAATGGTATGGACTTAAAATATATGAACCCTTACTAAATCTTACTGAATTTTTATGTCTAAAATCAGAGTTTGTTTCAATTTGAGAGACTTCAGTTTAGAAAGTTTCACACTCTGATTACACAGAGACTCTGACATAACAAAATTCTGAAGGGACAACAATATGAGGTCATATTCTGTTTGACCTTTTGATTCACCAATCATATTACAACCTTCACATCTATGAAGTGAATAACCTTATTCTAAATGTATCATTTCTAATGTAAATGCTCCCTAACATCATATGTAAGGCCTTCTCCAATAGGTTATTGAAAATATGTGGACTGCAAATTTCAAAAGTTGGCAAAACATGATCCTCTATCAATGGCTGTGAGATCTCCTTACTAGAAGCAGATATTGATCTTAATCTGATTGGAAATTTGGGTGACCCAAGAAGCCAAGAAGGTTAGAATCAGTATTTGCATGGCTCTGAGAACAATTTTTGGTTCTATCTACAATGCAGTGTTAGTATTTGAAGTGGAGGAAAAATTATGTTTAGTAAATAACTGGGATTCTGCAGAATGCAATATCTTACCAGTAACCATGCTAGAATGTCCCATACAAGATTATTTGTAAGAACCACTGAAAACAACAAAGACTCTAACCTACCATTGCATAATGCACTGGTAGATCAGAGTCCATGTTATTTGTACTGCTTATTATTCCTAACAAACTGCACAGACCCAGATCAGCTGGCACGTTATGTATCAACTGTATCTTACAAATGAGTAGAATTAGAATACAGTACCAACCTTATATGGAATATGACATACATGTGATTCTATTAGTGGTAAGACAAAAACAGTTTTAAAGGCCAATTACTGCTCATATTGTTTTAATATTTATAATCTACTGTGAATGAAAAATAAAAGATGTGAAATTTTATAAACAGGATTTGTACAGAGCTAGAGCTGTACCGATGTCACTTTTTGCCGATTATGCCGATACAGCGTATAGCCGATTATCAAAAATGCCGATACCGATTATGAGACCGATTATTTGATTATCATATTATGTACTCAGGTATAAGCAGACAAATTTAGAAAACAATAAAGGCCTGGAATTGGGGGGGGGGGGGGGGGGGGGCTATCCATGGGCCAATGTCAAAACTTTACAGGGTTTAGGTGTTTTTGTTGTCTATTTTAACGGCAGTACATCTTGGGACAAAAATATCCGTGTTCTATGACATAGGCATGTTAAAAAAGTAACTTTCGGTGACCCGAAAATTATTGAACGTTTATAAACTACTATTTATTATTGATTTTGTTATTATTTTGCATGTGCATATTTTCTGATTTCCACAACACGAAATTACATAAAGGTAAAATACAGCATTCATAATTCGCGGGTCAGTCGAGTTTACCAGGGAGACCATATACTATAATGTACAGTACTTACGCAGTGCAAAGTGTGCATAGCGTCACTTAAATCCTTTTTTTCCCCCAAATATATTAGTTGCAGATTTTGCTTTATTCGTTGTTTCGACCAAAGTGTATTCATTCAGATAAAATTTCAGCTAATCTGTAATAGCTGTTTCATTTACTACGAATCACTTCTCACGAGTTACTCATTTTCAATGATATAAGTGATCCTACAAAATGAGGTAATATTTTGAGCGTACAAGGGACACAACCGGTATAATTTACATCTTCACGCAGCGTGGTAATAATAAATGCTTTTGAGTTTATTGCACAGACTTTCTATGAGCAAAGGTCGTCGGCTTGCTTTGACAACAACAAATACTCGTTATTGCTGCGGCAACATCAGATAATTGTAAAACATTGAATATAGAATTGTTTTATTTGTTTAGTATATGTCGGTGCTTCAAAGGTACAGTAAAACCTGTTATGACTTATGAGAGACCGCCCCTTCTGCCAGATGGTGGCTTGGTGAAACACTAACAAAAGAAATAAAAAATAATTTAAAAAAATCCGGAAATGATAAATATCAGCGTCGGGGCTTACATTGTAGGACTAACCTACACTGAAGCCCTTTCAAACAATTTCTCACTGGGACATAAGTACTATCAATGTTTTGTGAGTTTTCATAAAGATAAAGAAAAAACACAAACCTCAAAATTGACTGTGTATATGTCCATCATTACTCCCTTTGATGTTAATCTTACTGGCTATTCACATGACTTTGGCACTACAATGGCGGTTAGCGACATGTACTTTAGTATGGTTTACTGCATTTTACAAATGTTATTGGACGCTGGAGTTGAAAATTTTGCACAACTGGCAGCAAGGTAAATTCTTTTTAAATACTTTATTAGAGCAATCTCTTTGTTACAAAAGATTAATTGATGGTTCGATGTGTTTATCTCGATATATGGTTATTCGACTATACAGTAGTGTTAGTTAATGAGCAACTTGTTTGCATACTGCATATATCCTGAGCTCTAGTGTTACAAAGGATTAAGTTACGGTCAGTCAAAACGCAACTGTATATACAACTTTTATCAGAAAAAATTGGTTATTTAAAAAAATTATTTGCATCGGCACCGATTATTTTTGCCGATACCCGATTATACCGATTGTGCTAATAATCGGCCCGATTACGCGTACGGGCGATTAATCGGTACAGCTCTAATTCTAACCACACATTATACAAACCAGTAGGAACCAGTCTATTAGGGACCAGAAATGTTATACCAGTGCAGTGATCTAAGGGTACTTGTCTAAATGAGGATAGTGTAGACCACTATTAATTGATTATCCTATTATTATAATCTGTAGAGTTTAGGGCCAAATGCAAAATATTTGATGAGGTGTTTTAAGTAATAAAAAAAATAAAAGGTGTTCAATGATGGTTTTCAAATGTCTTAATAAAAGTCGGTTGACCTTTGGCAGAGGTGAGATAAAAAGAACAGATAAATCAAAATTGATTTTGGCAGAATACTAGTTAAAATTTTTTGCATTACTAAATTATTTTCACTTTGTTAAAGATGTTTTAAAAGAAATATTCAAGGGCAGTGCATATCTTTTGTTCACTTAGTTAATGTTAAATGCCAGAACTGCAAAGATTTTCCTATGCTAAAAAACACCGAGTAAGAAATATGAACTCTGCTATACAAAGAAGTCCAACTCTGGAACTTTTTCCTTGGGGTGAACTTGGCTTGGAGGAGTTGTGAAAGGCAGTCAGCAGCCTTAAAAACCATGTCAAAGGAAAACATTAAGACTGAATATCTTTGCATGTGGAGACCAGTTTGTTTTCCCCTTACCACATTCTAATGCTGATACTGACATTACATTATGACAAAATTCAAATGGAAATCTGGATCAGGAAACTACTGCAAGCTTGCTAAATGCGAAACTAAATAACCCCAATGAATGTCATCTCTAGTCACCAGATGGTGATTCTGTAAAGCAAACCAAACATGCTTGTGGATTTTAGAGAGGAAAATCTTTGCAGTGAACAACGAGACGTACAACTCTTTCTTTATAATTTAAGTGATAATTTCTATGACTCTATGGTCTTAAACTAATTTCAAGAAAAAACTATATTTCCCTAGAATACATTGTAAAAATTACTAATAAGCTTCTTATGATTTGAATCCCAAATGTATGAAGTTACGACTGAATTCCAGTGGTATTCCAAATATATTTCAATACTGAATGTGCTGATATGATTCAAAATTAATATTCCAGTCCAAGAATATTATTGATGAGTATTTTGAATTTTCAGTGAATAATAGTTTAAATAAATATTTCCATCCCAATCAATTACTGACCATAACAATAAAATGATTCTGCTAAAGATGTTAAAGCAAAAATGAGTCATATTTCAAGTAAACAAGATTATTATAAACAACACAAAAAACTGAATCATGATGAGAGTTAAAAATTCATTTCTGGAACATTTTTTTTTAAAAGTTATCAACATGATAAAGTCTATTACTAAAATTATGATAAAGAACATAGGAAATCTCAGGTAAATGTACATGTTTTTCATAGGGAGAATTCCAATGTCCGAGACCCAAATAAATATGTTTACATTAATAATAATCTTAATACTTAATCCACAACCATAGGAAAAATATTAGCTATGTATTCTATATTTATAAAATAAATGAACTTGATTGTGGACAAGATTAAGTTCAACATACAATTATACACAACATACAATCATGGAGAAAATATAATAATAAACAATATAAATTAAATATCCATAACACAATACACTGATCATAATCAATTAATGTAATTTATTTTAACTTTTTTCATAAGGATCTAATTCATCATCAAAATGAACTTATTATAAAATGAAGAGAATACATATTATGTAAAATAAAATGAACTTAGTTGTTTTTTAATCCACTGAAACATGTAAAATTTATGTTGATAAAACAATTACTGGTTTATAAGCCACTATACTGATCAAAATGCTTAAATCAACTAATATGATGCCTTGGTTCTGTTACATGTATGCTTATAAAAAAAGCTAACGAAACACAAAGTCATAATGGTATCGAATGTAATACCAATGTCTCAGTTCTTAAAGGTAATAGTTTTTACATATGCAACACTTAAGTTCTGATGAAAATCTAATTCAGATCCAAAATACTATACTGTACAAGTGAAATTCAGTTTCAGTAAACATTAAGACTGAATGCAATAAGAATCAAATCAGCCACTGTTGTGACCATATTCCATCTGCAATAGTAACGTGTGGTAAAAGTAAACAAAAGCAGTTTCTTTGCATTCTGACACGATTTTGACAGAGAAAAAAACAAACTGAAAAGGTGAAAGGATGAAAGGGGGGGAGGGTACTCCCCCAATGGGGTCTCGAGGGGCAGTTGAAGATCTCTGACTAAAAATGCATTTTACATGCATGAAAACCTGATCCTGGTGCAAAATGTGACCATAATATGTAACAAAATAATCATCTGAAAAACTAACAAATTTATCAAAAATTTGAATAATTTTACAACATTTATTGTCACATGAATTTGTTCTCCATTACTATTGGTACTTAAGTTATTTCATGTGCATGTCAGTGTTCACAGCGTGATTAAGTCAATAATTAGGCATTTTGTGCTGCCAACATATTACACTTCTCTTTTCAATACAATTATGTAAAATAAACAACCAAATACATCATCTATATACAGTACAAATAATCCCATATATTCACTTGTCTTTTTGTCCACTGAACACAACCTTTTAATATGCCAGTTGAGCTCTTTTTGCGGCTTTAAGAAAGATTTTTTTTAGTCTTCCTTTTTGTCACCAATGATTTTGCTGGCTCAATGTGCAATCGTGTCTTTTCCTTCTCAATGACAGCCTTTCTCTTTTCAAGCTCCAGCCTGTATTGGCGACATGCAGTGCACATATTCTGACAGGGCTTCATTTTTTCCGTATGCAGCTTCATATGTAGGTGCGGTTCTAGACTTTTTCAACCACGACTTCTGTAATGTATATATTGCAGAGGGCACAAAATGCCAGTCCTCGAGCATTCAGTTTTCTTATAAAACTGACCAACTAAATTTCTGTCGACAATTCATTCCAGCCATTCCCTTCCATTTTGTTAAAACCTTTATCTAAACTTTTCGTTTCATCGTCTCTCTCAACAACAAGGGATGCCCTTTTTTTGCAAACACACTTCTTCTTTCCATTGCCATCAGTTTCCCTTACACAAAGATTCACTGGATGAATTTAAACTTTTAACCAATCAGAATACTCTTTACGAGAGTCGTGGGTTAACTAATATATGAAGCAAATACATTACAAGGGTTGTTGCGGAATGTGACTGAAAAGAACGGTTAAAAACCAGAGAAAAAAAAATGGATTGGACATTATTTTTAAATAATGGACTATATCAAGGAAAGTTGGATTCAAGTCAGGAGAAAAGCGGAATTCCGTTTTAAATCGGAGAAAAATCATGTCTGATCACTGCACATGGACAATGGAGTAAATACAGATCTCTCAGAACAGAATCAAATCTCAAAGGAAATATCAGTTTCAGACTGGAACTCTGAAAATATCACAAACATTTCATTGAACTGAACTTTTTCTGTAAGTCAAGAAAACTTTTTTTCCCCCCAAAATTCATAAAATTGAGCCTGATGTCATGTTCTCTGAAGTCAGCAAAAAAAGCTTTCATTTCAAATATTTCAAATAAAAGACTATTTTTTTAATTAAATACTGCAAACTCCACATGTTTTCAAAAATAGAATCACATGCTGAGTTAGCATTTTTTCCACTCTGCCAAAGCAGTTCCTAATCATGCAAGGTTACATTCTAAACCAATATGTTAGTAAATAGATACATGGTTAGTAAATAGATAAAATGGTTAAGTCTTTTATTAGGTGTAAAATAACCAAAACCAACGTCTTAAGAAAGTACTGATTTATATTTTAATACATGTATGCACGCCTTCCCATATGTTTAGCCATAAAATATATTAAAACTTGGTGTAAGGGTTTAAAAGTCTAATTTGATTATCTAAACATGAATATAAATTTCAAGTGTCTACCATAAGTGTATTTTACTTAATATTGTATTTTCCACCCTTACAGAATTTCAAATTTTTCCTTCAGCAAGAGTGAACTAATAATGAGGAGTTCAGTGTTAATGAACACAGGTGAAATAAGTTGTCAAAATATTTGATTGCTGTAGGGTTTAATGCCATTTGTTCAGCACACGATAGGCTATACATGGTTGACATTATTATTGGTGGAGGAAGAACCCGGGAAAACCGCCGGAAAGAGCCACCGATCCACAAGAAGCTACTGGCAAGGTTTCTCACATAACTACATTAGCCGAATCTTAGACTCAAACCCAAGCAGACAGATGGCAGTGGTCCATAACGGAGAGTGCTTTAGATTACTCTGCCACACAGGGGCTCCCAAATATTTGTTAATTTGATAGTTTTAACTCCACCAAGTATATTCTTATTACTATAATGAAACTGTGATCTTTTCTATTTATTGAATTCTGTGTCTATTTTTGATGAATCACAAATGTTGCTGAAACACAAATTTGCCCAAATGATGTCAAGATTTTTTGGTGAGTGAAAAAACTTAGCTAAATAAGATCAATTGCAGAAAATACTAAATGAAATGCTTGTAGCCTTTTCTCCTTTCAAACATCATACACCAAGCAAGCTGTGTAGCATTGCACCAGGTTAAAATATATATGGAAAATGGGACTATCCCTTTGGAAAGTGATCCTTCGAAGCATTTGCTCAATAATAAAGACAATGGCAAAGCAACAACATAAATAGACATTTTTGTATATTTGAGTAGTACATGTCCCAAAAACAGATTTCTATTAATTTATTACATTCTGACAATTTCATAGTGAATTGCCTGAAAGCCCTAAATTTACTTTACATCTCAAATGTTTTTTCTAAAAATAAAATTCTTTAATTATCTTTCCTACATCTCTCTTGACTTTTATTAATAACAAAAAGCAGATGCAAAGGATTTAGGTTAAATTTCTTTTATTCTAATATAAAGTGTCTTAATTAACACTTATTTTATTCTTATATAGTCTTAATTAACACTTCTTTTATTCTTATATAAAGTGTCTTAATTAACACTTATTTTATTCTTATATAAAGAGTTTCAATTAACACTTCTTTTATTCTTATATAGTCTTAATTAACACTTCTTTTATTCTTATATAAAGTGTCTTAATTAACACTTATTTTATTCTTATACAGTCTTAATTAACACTTCTTTTATTCTTACAGAGTCGCAATTAACACTTCTTTTATTATTATGTAAAGAGTCTTAATTACACTTTTTAATCTTATATAGTCTTAATTTACACTTCATTTATACTTATATAAAGAGTCTCAATTAACACTTCTTTTTTTATAGAAAGTGTCTTAATAAACACTACAGAAAAATTCTAGAATTCATTCAAGAGATTTATAAATTCATTCATTTTTCTTCTGAGATGAACTTCTTAACTCATAATCTATTTTTATACAGGCTTAGTGCTTTATTGCCTTTTTTCTATTATCCCAACTTCCATCAGGCTTATTGCCTTTCTTCCCAACTTTCAATAAAAGTTTAAATATTTTGAAGTTTATAGATCACACCAGCTATCTCATAAACCACATGCTGCATGTTTTGTACTTATGAACGCGAATTTTGTTTTTCTGCCCCTAAAAAAATACACATAATCTTGGATAGTATGAAATGAGAGGCACACATTCCCAGGTGAACACCCATACTCAAGACGAGTTTCAATCCCAATGTCCAAGTTTTCATAGTTTTGTGAAACTGAGGCCAGCATACTGATATGAAAATCACCATGAATTCCCATTGCCCACAAACATACCTCTAGCCAGGGCCAACTACTGGGAGACAGAGTCTTCTGTAAGTGGATTAGAAAGTTTGAAATTAGTCAACAATATAGGGGTACTTCGTAAATAAATGTAAACATACCTCTAACCAAGATTTCCCTAGGTAGTTGCCATCTGTGTGGGCCACTGAGATCAAGGTTTTAATTGTGTCAATATTTTTGGCTTTCATCTCGGTGAGAGGTGAGGTGGCAGTCAGGAGGGTGAACCTTGCCAGGGCCTGCACATATGCATCTCTCTCCAGCTAGCAAACAAAGAAAGCATGCTAACAATGGATAAATAAATAGTGAGAAATAGTACTTACAATCACTGAGTAGACAGATAAAATTGAATTTTGTATTTAACAGCAAAAACTGCCAAAAATTCCACTCTTTTACTTACATCCGCAATTATTTGATTTTTAAAGTTATTTAAAGTAGACTTTCATTTTATATTTAAATTGCTAGCTGATAGTATAAAGTGTTTGGTACTAAGAAAGCAACAGCTGTAAAAAAAGAAAAGAAGGTGCTATATCCATAATGAAGAAAGTAAAAGTAAATATACTTAAATTGAAACAATTTAATTTTATGCAAATCTTATATTTTAATTTATCTTCAGTAAGAATTAATTTTAGTCTCAAGAATGAGATCAACACATGTTTATCAGCTAAATAAGACACCGAGTACCCTGAACATATTACAGACATGCCTCCATGTTTAATAGTCTTATGTATAAGTACCAGTACAGAAGATTTGAATTAGAAGATTACTGACTAAAGGGTCTTGATGACAAAGACCTTCATGTACAGAAACCAATCAGTTTATACTATGACCATGACCCACTACCCAAAATCTATAGCTTTCTTTATTACCTCAAGTGCAAGGCATCTACAAGGAATGGTTGAGGAACTATAACTACAAACAAAAGTTATTCTGCCAAACCTATTTTTCTTTGAGATGTGATAACCCTAACTTTTGATAATTTGATCCCAAAATCAATAGGTCTATTCTATACCTTAATTGCAAGCCCATCACAAATTCTGGTGAAGGTAGTAAAGTTGCCATGCAACAAAAAAAATATAATATTTTTCTTCTTTCAGAAATGACCTTGACTTTTGATCTTTCTAACCTAACATGCAAGTCTTCAATAAACTCTGGTGAAGGTGAAGGTCCATGGCCAATAACTAAACTGTTTATGTGCAAGCCATTTTTCTTCATTAACTTTGCAAAGTTAATTTTAAAAGATTTTGAATTTATTGCCATATTCCACTGAAGATGATTCATCCAAAAAAGATTAGCATCTTCCATTCAATTCTGATTAGTCTTAAGTCTAGAAGATGCTTTATTTCTGATTCAGCATCACTGAAACTGAAGGGCTTGCCAGACACATGGTTTAATCTGCCTTAAAGTTAAAGGGCTTGTCAGTCACATGGTTTAATCTGCCTTAAAGGGCTTGTCAGACACATGGTTTAATCTGCATTAAAGTTAAAGGGCTTGTCAGACACATGGTTTAATCTTCATTAAAGAGAACAATAATATGTTTGGTGTCTTTCCTTTCTGTCAATGCAATCAGGAGTCATGATAATGTATTAATAATGAAGAGAAGATAACACATGATTGACATTTGACAAAAAAAATAATGTCAAAATTAAATTATGCAATACAGAGGGGACATCATGAAACAGGTGTAAGTAAGACAAGACAAGCTGATGCTGACTAATACAGTTAATAAGTAATGCCAGTGATGATCAACACAACTTATTTTGACATATATAAAAGTGACAGTGATGATCAACACAACTTATTTTGACATATATAAAACTGACAGTGATAATCAACACAACTTATTTTGATATATATAAAACTGACAGTGATGATCAACACAACTTATTTTGACATATATAAAACTGATTTATTGCCAGCCTACTCCATTCAATTCCTTTATTGCAAAATTCTAATTTATTTATATTTAAACTTTTCTGCACAAATAGAATATTTGAAGAAAGCCTAAATATCCACACCACAATATATATTCTTCTTATTGCAGAGTTTAGTTTATGTATAATTATAAAATCTCCAATTGTGTTTATTTTCCATATTGTTCTATCACACTGCAACCTCCCTTTTCCCATGATTCTTTAAAACACTTTTTATATATAGATTGGGGGGGGGGGTCTAAGTACTTATAAGATATTCATTTCATTCAAAAACCTGTGAACATATTGCAATGGTTCAATAATATTATCAACATCAATTAAACTGCTGATTCTGCATACTAATATTTTATTTATTAACAGGTCAGATAATCTGGGAGATAAATAACCATTAAAATGAATTATGATTATGAATTTGGTACACAATTCTATTCTACATTATTTGCTCCCATCACCACCAAATAATTATTTCCCACCCACCCCCCAACACACCAAATACTTGTACAACTTCTGTTGCTATTTCTTTTTGAAAACCAAGCAAAAAACATCATGAACCATATGATGTCCCTCTAAATCCCTTATTTTTGAAAGCCCTGATGCAACAAATATCAAATATTCTGCCTATTGTCCATCTAAAACCCTTAGCTGTCATCAAATAAATGCAAACTATCAACTGAATGAACACTGTTTAAGTTACAATTTGTGTACAGTAAAAAAAATAATAAACCAAACTGAATCAATATAATCTAGATGGAGCTTATAAAAATAAACCAAACTGAATCAATAACAATCTAGATGGAGCTTTATAAAAATAAACTGAATCAACATAAACTAGATGGAGCTTATAAAAATAAACCAAACTGAATCAATAACAATCTAGATGGAGCTTTATAAAAATAAACTGAATCAATATAAACTAGATGGAGCTTATAAAAATAAACCAAACTGAATCAATAACAATCTAGATGGAGCTTATAAAAATAAAATAAACTGAATCAATAACAATCTAGATGGAGCTTTATAAAAATAAACTGAATCAATAACAATCTAGATGGAGCTTTATAAAAATAACTGAATCAATAACAATCTAGATGGAGCTGTATTCAGTACTTTATCTTGAAATCTTTAATGAATTTAAGATTTGCCACATACTTAATATATTAATTACTAAGTGTTTTGTTTAAAAACCAATACCCAGAATTCACTGTAAATTTTTGTGACTTCTTAAAGATATCCTCTCATGTCATTTTATCTTCTTACCTCCATGTGGAAGATACATGCAATTCTTACTGCACAGCGAATGCCGTCCAAACACAGCGTGGCTACCTGTGGGTCATCACAGTCCTGCAGGCCTACACTGAAAGCTGCCAGAAAGGGTGTCCATGCCATCTGTACATTAAATGTTGATATATGTAAGCACTGAGCACAAGAACATTTGCATGGCAAAATCATTCTGCATTTAGGGAAGGGAAAAGAATCTTGTGCTGTCAAGCTTTTCTATCACTGATGCAAAAATGCCAACTCATTCAAATTCTATCAAGCATTCCAGCATCAATTTTGCTTATGTCTAGGTAGCCTGTCTAGAATGGATAACATGTTCACTAATAATCAAACTTCGACTTCATGTTGTGTCTTACTAAAAATTTATACATACCTGAAGACAAAGTAGTAACAAGTAGTAGTACCTGAGTAACAAATATGGTCCAGTGAGAACAAATGGTGATATCCATTTATCAAGTTCCAGCACCTTGAACTCCTTCAACATTTTTGGGCCAAAACTAGAATTCTACAAATTAATTTTCCTTCAACATTTTTGGGCCAAAACTAGAATTATACAAATTAATTTTCCTCATGAAATATATGCATGATCTTTTATTCACCTCTGCTGCCATTTTTAATCTATGACAGTCTAGACAACTAATTTCTTATCTACATTTTCTTTGTTAAACCTAAGAAGCTATAATGCACATAACAGTCAATCACATTAATACCAATGAACTTTCTCCCTACCTGTGTCCACCTAAAAAAAACTCTTGTCCATGATTATTTCTATATTCAGATTTAACAGAGTTTTCTTAACACAATTTAGATGGTTAGCATCTCTGTCAATGCTTTAAGAAAAATTTAACACTAACAACAAATTTAAGTGTGCTGTAATGAGAGAAAATGCTCCTGTGAAAGAAAATGATATACTCTTAAAGGAACTGACTTCATAAAAATAAGCTACCATCCATTACATCATGGTACAGATGATTCAAAACACTATCTACATTAATATCTTTATGTTCCATTATGTAAATCAAGAGTTACTTATGCCATACATTACCCTCCACAAAGCTTCAGTATGTATTCCCTCATGATCATGGTTTCCATAAAGCTTTAGTATTTATTCCTTCATGATCATGGTTTCCACCTTAGCATTTATTCCCTCATGATCATGGTTTCCACCTTAATATTTATTCCCTAATTATCATGGTTTCCACCTTAGTATTTATTTCCTCATGATCATGATTTCCACCTTAATATTTATTCCCTCATGATCATTGTATTCCACTTTAGTATTTATTCCCTCATGATTGTGGTTTCCACCTAAGTATTTATTTCCTCATGATCATGATTTCCACCTTAATATTTATTTCCTCATCATTATGGTTTTCACTTTATTATTTATTCCCTCATGATCATGGTTTCCATCTTAGTTTTTATTCCTTCATGATCATGGTTTCCACCTTAGTATTTATTCCCTCATAATCATGATTTCCACAAAACTTCAGTATTTATTCCCTCATGATTATGGTTTCCACCTTAATATTTATTTCATCATCATTATGGTTTTCACAACAGTATTTATTCTCTCATGATCATGGTTTCCACTTAAGTATTTATTTCCTCATGTTCATGATTTCCACCTTAATATTTATTTCCTCATCATTGTGGTTTTCACCTTTTTTTAGTATTTATTCCCTCATAATCATGGTTTCCACCTAAGTATTTATTTCCTCAAGTTCATGATTTCCACATTAATATTTATTTCCTCATCATTGTGGTTTTCACCTTAGTATTTATTCCCTCATAATCATGGTTTCCACCTAAGTATTTATTTCCTCATGTTCATGATTTCCAACTTAATATTTATTTCCTCATCATCATGGTTTCCACCTTAGTATTTATTTCCTCATGATCATGGTTTTCACAAAGCTTTAGTATTTATTCCCTCATGATCATGGTTTCCACAAAACTTCAGTATGTATTTCCTCATATTTGTTACCTTTGTATTTATTCTCTCATGATTATGATTTTTACCCATGTTGATTCCATCATCATCATGGTTTCGACCTTGTGTTTATTCCCTCATGATCATGGTTTCCACCTTAGTAAACATAAAAATGTATCCAACCTGAGTTGTGTTTGTATTCATTTCACAGCAATTTATAAAAGCTACATTCACAAGATTCTGTACTACATTACATTTAGCAGCAGGACAAAAAATGAGCACTGTGTTTTGTCTATATGTATATCTTTAAATAATGGTGGTAAACTATAGTTATTGTGCAGAAACCGCTTTTACTATTTCAGTCAGTAACCTTGACCTATGATCATTTGCCCCAATATGATAGAGTTCTTCCTTACTTGATGTGTAAACCATCCACAACGTTTGGTACTAGATAGCGGACAAGCCAGGTCATTGTGTGGTAATTTATGGATGGGTGGCTGGATGGCTTGACATTACATTATATACGCTGCCTCATTGGTGTGTGTACAAATTGCAGGAGCAAATTTGTCTGTTGATATGTGCATATTCAGGTGATGACTATGATATTTACCAAGTATTTTGTAGTTACACACACACATGAATGTGTGAAAGATGGCGGGATTGATGTACAAGAGGTTTCCTAGAAAGGTCCCCACCATGAAGGTGCAACATCCTCACCCCTAATTTCAGAACAGAGTTGTTGTAGGGTTTAATGCCATTTTCAGCACATGATAGGCTATACATGGCAGCCAGTATTAATGGTGGAGGAAGAACAGGGGAAAACCCCTTGAAATAACCAACGACAAGCTACTGGCGAGCTTTCTTACATATGCACATTTGCTGAATCTAAGACTCTAACGCATGCAGACAGGTGAGATGGCAGTGATCTGTAACGGAGAGTGCTTTAGGCCACTTGGCCATTCACAACAGAGAATAAAATATTCACCTCTTGCAATTCTTCTACAGAATGCAGTATAACAATCCTGTTTTATGTTGTTTTTTTATGGTAGAGACAAGAACATACGAGTTCAGATAAGTAATGTTTGGTTATACCAAATCTTCCCTTTGGGAGTAACATACAAAGAAACTTAGATGAACTGATAATTTTAATCATAATTAAGGTTCTATATAGGTCTACCTTGAACATGGGCCTGACATGCTCCAGGTGTGTGGCACTCGTAAAACTTGTCTGAACATGGCTTACACCTTCCATCAATGCCTTGGCCGTCTGGGCCATCTGCTCCATCTCCAGGTTATACAACAGACGGCGCTTCTTGTCACTCGTTATGTCCTCTGAAACACGAGTAAATATCTCTACTTAGAAATGATTCATTTCATAGCCAAGTACTACAATCACAATATTTCAGCATCAATAAATTTAAAATGTCTGTACTATGAAGATACAAGCAATTTTAGCAACTTACAATTGTGTGATACTGTGAATTCTTTATGGCAATCGTATTAATGCTATCTCAACAAACACTTTATTCCAACATATGGGATTACCAATTTACAATAACAAAAGACTGTTGATAGTGAGGAATGTTCAAATAAAATTATTGATAAAACATTGATTGCTGTATTTCATAAAATCAATATTAATCCCCTCATTAACACATTATGGCTTTAAAATGGTAATTAATAGCCAACCTAGTTCAGGAATCAAGTGTAGTTGTTGGTGTTTAGTGCAAACAGTCACATTATGATCTTTCATTCACAGAAATCTAACATCAATAACATTTTAGTGAAAATTAGTTCAACTGCTAAATTTACATAATTTTTATGCTTGCTAATATTTTGTTGCATATTTTTGTGATTTAAAAAAAACAAGTGAGAAAAGGTATTTTTAATTTCTATGCCATGAAAGAGCTGAGAGTTACTTTACTCCCTGTGGACACTACCAGTCCATAACACTGCTAACATGTGTGGCTACATCTTCATCTACACTCCCACATTCTGACTTGTTCAAGACAAGTTTCCTTGCACATGAAAACCACAATTTCTTCAGTTTGATGGTAATACTAATTTAAGTGAAGACATGAAATTGGTAAAAAAAATATTTTAAAAACATACAAGCTGAGCAAAACAAAAAGCTTAATGATCAAGACAAGTCCTGCACCTGATCAAATTTAGCAGCCTGAAATGACATACAAGGCAAATTAAAATCAATAACAGGTAGTCTTGTCAAGCATGAGAATCTCATATGAATAGATAAGTCTATGTCTCTCTGTAATCTTTATACTGGAAATACAACCAACATGTCAATACAAATAAAACAGCACCACCATATCACACTGACAGACCTTCAAAAAAAAATCAAATGACCATCAAGTTGATATGTGTATCAATAATGTATCACATCGTGGGCTGTGTATCATGAATTGTATCAACATGCAGCAGAGGTTCACCTCAGTTCTAAGTGCCACTATACGCATGGAGTGGATGGTACATGATGGAATACATGAGTTTCCTATCCCAGTGATCTCTGGTGCTATGTGCTAATATATACATTTTAAAATGGAGTGGATGATATTTGATTGGGTAGTTATCCCAGTGAATATATTAATTCCAGATTTGAATGACCAGCACAGAAGTACTAACTATTAACAACCTAAGGACATTTACTGTGAATTTTTTGCTGTCCAAACTATTCATAGTTGGCAGAAAAAAGCACAATTTTTGCTGGTACTTAAATTAGTGGGCTGAAGCAGGTGTTCTCTTATTTCTACGTAAGATTTAATTATTTTGGAGATTTTTTTAATTCATAACATAAATAGAACTATTATAGATAGCTGGAAACTGCACAGATCCATATCTGTCATCACACCTTACTGACTGCACAGATCCATATCTGTCATCACACCTTACTGACTGCACAGATCCATATCTGTCATCACACCTTACTGACTGCACAGATCCATATCTGTCATCACACCTTACTGACTGCACAGATCCATATCTGTCATCACACCTTACTGACTGCACAGATCCATATCTGTCATTACACCTTACTGACTGCACAGATCCATATCTGTCATCACACCTTACTGACTGCACAGGTCCATATCTGTCAACACACCTTACTGACTGCACAGATCCATATCTGTCCACATCTTACTGACTGTTCGGAATATGCACAACCAATATATCAAGTTTGCAAGTTTTCACCCAGCAATTTAGGAGACCATGTTACAAACAGATAGATGGATGGATGGATAAAAATATATAATGAAGTGAGTGCAACTTATTTAACTCCTCTAAGTATCAGGGATCCTTAAATCGTTTTCAAGAAGGACCGCACAATCAATTTACAAATATTTTTCAATATTTTTTTCTCCATCAAACAAGAGTTAATCTGTACCATGTGCTCATATATGGAGCATACAAGCTTCATGTTTTAAACCGAATCAATTTGGAACAGGGAATGCAAGATTAAATCTAAGCGTTTCATCATACTTGCTGTTGTGTTGTGCTTCTGTACGTCCACAACTTTCATCTTGATCTCATTTCCTGCAATCTGATCATAGACGGCCGAGAGATATTCCTCAGGCAAATCCCTGGTATCATTGATGCCCCGATTCATTTTAATATACTGCTCTTTTGTCATCTTTTCCTTTACTTGCGCACTGTGGAGATCTGTCGTCAACATTATGATGGAATATGCAAGCACATAGGCCGCATCAGCACTGGCAAATATGCCACTACTGTAAATATAGAAGAAACTGATTTATTTGCGAGACAAACAAAGGTTCTGTAAACAATGTTATTAATTCTTCATACTGTATTTGAATTGCAGACAACTTGTATATTAAAGACTTACTATATATTTGACAGCTTTCATAAAGTTAAGAAGTTTGAAAATCAATTACTGCATGAAAGGTCATTGTGAGTGAAGGCTCTTCTTATAGTGTGTAATTGATTTTCAATCTCTGTGACTCCATGAAGCCTATTAAATATGAAGTTTAAATTTTATAATGACAAACATTTAAATAAATAATAAAGAAAAATAATAAAGAATGCCAAGAAATAAAAAACAGATCTATATTTTAACCATTATTATGTTTATCAATACGTCATGTCAAGAATATGGGTATATGAACACATAAGCAGTTCTTTTCTGGTGTTATTAACTAACTTTAACTTTCTGTGTCACATGATATAATTTTAACCCATATCAATGCTTATTTATAATGGTTTGGTAAAAATCTGTAATTGTAAAACTTTAACAATGAAATTTACTATTGTTCCTGACAATGGAAAAGTGAAACACATCTCACCATTTTCTAATGGACAGCAAGACAATAAATTAACTTAAAAATATATGGCTGAATTAATAACTGAAAATATATTATATACAGTCCCATCATAAATGTAAATAAAAGAACATTAAAAAAAACACTTTATCTCCAGATTATTTGCATATGGAAAATTTTCATATCGTATCTCTATTGTCTGGATAGTGTACTGATGTGCCTGGCAAGTTCAATGCTGGTTTAAAAAAAAGTGGGCATAGTAAACTACGTTACAATATATATTTGCTTTTCAATGAGGACTATTTACTAATGTTTTTGGATTTTTCTTATACCAATAAGCACTATTCCAGTAAAACATACTTGTGACCCAGGGAAGGAACTTTCAATGTGAAGCAGTCACCCAAAGATGCAGTTTAGAATTTTGTATCATTTCCATTTGAAATTTTTGAGTGATCAGAATATTGTGGCATCCATTTTTTTTAAAAACTGCCTTCCCTGAATTTAACTGAATTATTATTGCCATTATAATGTTTTACTTTTTCTCAAACCATGTTAGCCTGTTCATGTACTGCCATTGGTGATGCATGCAGCTTTCACAGAATATCCACAGTAACCGACCCTAAATGAAATCATTACTTTCTATAAACTCTGGGCAAATTCATAAACATGAACAATATTGCTTAATCTGTTTGAATGGACACAGAGTACAACGGAACCCCGCTATAACGCGATAATTGAGGTCCAAGAAACTGGATCACATTAGTTAGTGGGTTTTACAGTATTTTAATTTTTCTCAGCAAACACCACATTGGCATATACGTGTACTCACGTCTAATGTAAAAAAAACAAAGTATTATCGGACGAATATTAAATGGAATGGTGTAATAAGACTTATTCAAAATAATGGCTGGATAATATAATTATAGGTTATTACTTTGCATCAAATAGTTTTACTAATTTTTATTGGTTTTTTTTCTTCTGAAAATACACGATCGATAATACTCCGACTGATGACGTTGAATAGGGTAGCAACATCGTTTACTATCATGCCATCATGGCATGCAGTTCATCCATAAAGCAAGGGTTAGTCTTAATTAATACAGAATGTTTCAAATATGTGAAGAGTGTAATCAAGACATGGTTTCTCTCTTAATTAATATAGAATGTTTCTGATATGTGTATAGTTTACACAAGCAGGAATCGTCCTAGGCTTCGGCAATGTTGCAAATTGTGATTTTTTTTCCTTATTGGTGACAAAAATGTCCCATCTGGTGATTTTTTTGGCGACAGACTTTTTGGTTATTTAGTTTGTACATACAATCATGGATTTGGACTGGATAAATTAAAAGGGAGAACAAAAGGAAGACTCAGATTTGACTAAGCAATGCATAGGAATCAATCTGTTACACAAACGATCCTTTGTATCGACAACCCCATCTTTACAATACATTGTTACATCATAATCTGCTTATGCTGACATCTGGGCTGAATACTGTATGCTGTGATACAGTCAATCACGCTACCATATTATACCTACAACTGACCAACTTCTGAAGACGTGAATAGAACAGATAAAATTAATTGAATGGCTAATCCTTCTGTTGTTTTTTTTTTACATATATCGATACAATAGTTTTGCTGAACCTTCATAGAAAACTGATAACCTTTGAAGTACCGACTACTGTGTATAAATACAAAGCAAATGGAAAAAATCTCAATCACAATTATATCTGTCACTTATCATGAGCAAACGAAAGTTAGACGTTGCATGTTCATCTCATAAGTTAACAAAATTAACAGCGTTTGGATTTAGTGCAAATTCATCAGACAATACAGTCACTGAACCCGATGATAAACCTTGCAGTCCAACATCATCTACATGTAGTGCTTCAAGTGCAAAACCACATTACGATGAACAGGGCAAAAATTCCCAAAAATTTCTAGACAGTTGGAAACTCTGGCATCCGTGGCTGAGATATGATAAAAAGTTAAAACAGATGTTCTCTGATGTATGTATCAAGGCAAAGTTCGTCAATTCATTTACAACTGGCTGTGATATTTTGAAGAAGGAGTGTGTCACCAAATATGAATCCAGGCAGAGTAAAAAATATTTGTGCATTTTACTCATTGATCTTTTCCTTTTGCCATTAATCCCATGTTATGGCTACAGAGACTTAAACTCCGCAACAAGAAATAGCAAAAAACAAAGTTTTGCATAATAAAATATAATTATTTATTTCTCAAAATACAGGAGTGAAAGAATCCCTAAATTGGGTGTGAATTTATGCTTATATATACAGTACAATATTGCCTGGTGTTGACTCGTGTAAGTTTCATTCGTGGGAATGGAGATACTATAAAGTTTTCAAGAAAATTTATACAGCATTCAGTGATCATTTTTGGGATTTAGAAAGCATTTCATTACAAGCTTTGTGAAGCTAGTTGGGGGTGGGGGGTGGGTGTCAATTAATTACGGAATGCATGCAATCAATGGTCGCATTATACGTCACTTATCTTACATTCCAATGTACAATCATAGAGTTTTATTATTATTAAAATGTCAACAAAGGTTGATAATGCATTTTTTTCATCAGGTAACAACAGTCATACACGTGCACAAACGGTGATGCGGGATGCTGACATCAGAAATAAACTCTGCATCTCATCTCTAGAGAATTTATTGAGAATAAGCATGTACAGATGTGAAAAATGAGACTTTGAAACTGCATTGAACAAGTGGGCAGCCCTAAAATCGCAACGGATCTTCATGTAACACTTTGTAACATTTTGTTAAAGCTTGTTGTAATTAAAGTATTAACTAACCCATCTTTTGTAATTTTCATTTCCTGTTACATTAACAGACTAAATTAACACTTGGAAAAATGTACACTACTTGTTCTGGCGGCACTTTCTGAAATATGGTGACAAAATATTGAGGTTGGCGATTTTTTTTGCCGACAACTTTTTAAAAGCTAGGACCATCCCTGCACAAGCCATGGGTTTTGTCTTATCTTAATTAATATAGAATGTTTCTGATATGTGTACAGTGTAATCAAGCCAAGGCTTTTGTCTAATATAGAATGTTTCTGATATGTGAAAAGTGCAATCAAGGCATAGGGTCTTAATTAACATAGAATGTTCTTGATACATGAAGAGTGCAATCAAGGAATGGGTTTTGTCTTAACTATTACAGAAGTTCTGATATGTGTAGAGTGTAATAAAGGCATGGGTTTGTATTAATTAATATAGAATGTTTCTGATACAATTTATGAAGAGTACAATCAAAACATGGGTTTTGTCTTAATTAATATAGAATGTTTCTGATATGTATAACGTGCAATTAAAGCATGGGTTTTATCTTAATTGATATAGAATGTTTCTGATATGTGTAGAGTGTAATCAAAACATTGGTTTTGTCTTAATTAATATAGAATATTTTTGATACAATTTATGTAAAGTGTGCACAAGCCATGGGTTTTGTCTTAATTAATATAGAATGTTTCTGATATGTGTAGATTGTAATCAATACATATGTTTTGTCTAAATTAATATAGAATGTTTATAATATGTGTAGAGGACAATCAATGTATGGGTTTTGTCTTAATTAATATAGAATAATTTTTCTGATATGTGTAGAGTGTAATCAAGGAACGGGTTTGTCTTAATTAATATCGAACGTTTTTGATATGTGTTGAGTGTAATCAAGGTATGGGTTTTGTCTTAATACAGAATGTTTTTGAAACAATTCATGTAGAGTGTAATCAAGCCATGGGTTTTGTCTTAATTAATAAAGGATGTCTCTGATATGTGTAGAGTGTAATCAAGGTATGGGTTTTGTCTTAATTAATAAAGGATGTTTCTGAAATGTGTAGTGTAATCAAGGTATGGGTTTTGTCTTAATTAATATAGAATATTTTTGATACAATTTATGTAGAGTGTAATGAAGGCATGGGTTTTGTCTTAATTAATATAGAATATTTCTGATATATGTAGAGTGTAATCAAGCCAAGGGATTGGTCTTAATTAATATAGAATGTTTCTGATACATGCTGAGTGTAATGCCATGGGGGTTGTCTTCATTAAGATAGAATGTTTTTGATATGTGTAGAGTGTAATCAACGCATGGGGTTTATCTTTATTAATATAGAATATTTTTGATACAATTCATGTAGAATGTAATCAAGGTATGGGTTTTGTCTTAATTAATAAAGGATGTTTCTGAAATGTGTAGTGTAATCAAGGTATGGGTTTTCTCTTAATTAATATAGAATGTTTCTGATATGTGTAGAGTGTAATCAAGCCATGTGTTTTGTCTTAATTAATATAGAATGTTTTTGATACAATTCATGTAGAAAGTAATCAAGACAAATTATCTGGAAAAATCACTAAAAGTTTCACACTAAAAAGACGAAAATGAATTGGTCAGCTATTCTTGATGATTACATTATGAAGAGTTCATTACATGGGACTGTCATTGTTTTAGCATCTTCACACAAAAGCAAACTGTGGAAATATATGTTGGCTTTATTTAAATTAACAAATTAAATGTTTACTTTGCACTTCACATAAGTTATAAATGTATGCAAAATACACCACATTAAATCCATATTAAATATGCCATGACAAGGTTCCATGGTTGTGAGTTTCATCATAATGACAATCTTGATTAATGTAACTGAACCATGCCTTCAACATATCAAATAATGAAAGAAGGAAAATAAGCCCAATCTGCACGCCACACAGGCTAACACACCAAAATACTCAGTATTTTTATACTAATGTACATGTGTATTTCACAACCCCAAAATATTTTAAAGACAGAAATTTGACCTAAGATAACTTAATTACAGCAATTTCTCCATTTAAAAAAATTATTTAAACTTTCTGGAATCTGACATCCTTGCAAGCAAGGTTAGCCTTGTTCTGTCCATAAGCAAAGGAAGCCAAACAAGTGTCATAGCTTCTTGCTTATGCATATGGACAGGAAACCTAGCATATGAGGGTACCAAATTCTGGCTTACAGCAATGTTGTTACAAAGTTTCAGTTAAATAAAGCAACTGATGTTGAAGAAATGACTTTCAAACACCTGAATGCAAGATGTCAACACTGCTATTCATATGAAGACAATAAATGAAAAACAGTAATCTTACTTGACATTGCATTCTGTGTATCTTGCTGCAAATTTCTCCATCAATCTATCAATCTTCTGTGCTTCACCTGGCAGTCTGAACCCCTCCAAAAACCTCCGCAATGCAGACACAAAGTCCAACTCAGCAAAATTCAGCTGATCCACAAAGGCATACATTACCTCTTTGTTGTACCTGGTTTAAAATAAAACATATACAAGAAATGCCTTTATGGAACATGACGTACCATCACAGTGCACAAAAGATGACCTAAATTCAAAACTGTGAAAATGGAAGTTAACTCCCTTTTTCAAGGACAAAGTAAGGCAGATGTACAAGTAAACATTGTTTAATTTTATTGCTTTACAAGCTCATCAAATGAAAACCTCAAACTTTGTTTTTACTACAATAAACTCTGCCTTGATAGACAACCTTGTGCTAAAACATTTCAGACTCAAAAGACAAGTGATCTTTTATAGCATTCATCTTTCAAGTCAGGTTTTTACTGTGATGGCTACTACATGTAGTATCAAAATGAAAATGTTAATTTTTAAAAGCCCAACTTCACTTAAAGTCTTCTAACCTGGCTGAAATCTGTCAAAAAGTCAAAGGAAAGAGCAGCAGGAAATGTTAGTAGATAACCAAGAAATCTGAGTGAGCAAGAAGCAATCTGCCGAACTTCTTCAAATTGTATTGTGTGATTATGAAAGTAGTTTCTAGAAGGTTCATCTATTTCATGTACTTTGATCCATATTTGATGGCAAATCAGCACCATTCTTTATAAAAAAAATTAAAATGCCTTTTATATAAGAATGTTTGCTTCCAATTGTTTTCAAATTCTAATGAGCAGTTTTCTTGATAACGCTTGAATATAGATTTTTTTAACTTTTAGCAATAGTACAAGACGGAGTGGCAACTGCTAAGGCTTCTATGCCAGCAAATTAGGTCAAATTTTAAGTAATGGTTTTTGTGAGAGAGCATGTAAGTTTTTTTTTGAATTTTAATAATTGTGGTAATTTTAGATACAGATGGGGATCATTTAAAAACACTTAAAATGTCTTTATTCCAGAATGTTTTCAGTCAAATCTGTCAAATTCTAGTTAGCATTTTTTGGAACATCTAAACCTTTAACTGTTGCAGTCATATCAAATGGGATTACATTGTAATGTGTAACTCGGAAAGGCCTTTGTGAATCTTTGTTAATTTATTTATAATCTAATGAGCAGTTTTGAGAAGTCCATTGAAGGTTTTTCTATTTTTAGTAATGGTAGCCATATTGGGTGATGTATAGATTGTAATAATCAAAAGCCCTCTGCAAGACAAATCCATGTCAAATTTGCTCAATTTCTGTTGTGTTTTTGAGATGATGCCTTCACAGACATTTTTACATTTTTTATATGGCTGCCATATTTGATTGCATACTGGCATCATCTACATAAGCTTAAAAGGTCTTAATTCTTAGATACTTTAATTTGGTTAAATTCTGTAAAGTTGTTTTTGAGATTAAGTAATTCTCTGTAATTTTACAATCAGCATCATTTGTACAAATTTGAATAGCTTTTATGCCAGGATGCTTCATCAAATTTAGCAGTATTATACTGAGTGGTTATAAGAAGTCTTTTAAAGGTTGTTCTATTTTGTACCCACCTTTGTTATTTTACTGCTGATTGGCATAATCTGTAACACCTGAAGGCATTCATATTAAGATGTTTTGCGCAAATTTTGCTACTTTATTTTGAAGGGTTATTAGGAAGTAATTTAAAGGTGTTTCTGCCTATAGTAGCAATAGCTATATTTGACAGTGGAACAGCATCAATTAGACAAATATGAAAGGCCTCCATGCTAGGATGCTGTCTACTAAATGTGGTGGTAATTAGTCTACTGGTTTTAAAGGGGGAACAACTCATTGCACACAATGGACAAGGCACAAAACAAGTTGGATACAGACCATACCATAAGCTCACATAACCTTAGGTCAGGGACAGTTTTAAAACCAAAATATAATTAACAAATACATAACTCACCCTAAAAAGTTGTAGCAGTCTTCAGCAGCTGACATCTTAATTTTACTAGACAAAATTCACTTGTTTATAGTAACTCTGAAATGATATCCAGCGTGACCACTATCGGAAGCATAGTTAATGCATCAGCAATTACCTTGATAAGCCTGAGCACAAAAGCACATAGTATGGAGCCCAATAATTTAAATCCCATACTCATCTACAGTATTATACACAGATAACCTGTTGAACGGTAACCATTTAACAATATAGACGGCATAGCCATTAATGTAAAAAGTTTACTAAGGAATAAACATCATAGAGGCAAGCTATAAATCATTATCATCATCAAACCCTTAACCCAAGAGGTCATTGGGGTACCACAGTTGACTTTACAACCAACTGTCTAAATCTTTCCCTGTTCTCTACTGCCATTTGGGAATCTCCAAATTCCTTGCCTGTCCACTCCTCAATGTTGTCCTCCCACCTCTATTTCTGTCTGCCTCTTCTTCTGCACCCTTGCACTGTACCTTGCAAGATTGTTTTTGCCATTTCAGATGATCCTGAAACATGATCATACTACTTCAGTTTACGCATTTTTATAGTGGTCACAAGGTCTTCATAGGATCTTATGGCTCGTTGGATCCTGTTGTGGACTTCAGCATTGGTTTCATGATCAATGTTTGAGATGCTCAAGATCTTGCGGTATAGAAGGTTTGAATTCTTCTTTGTAGATCTGATGGGAGTGTCCATGTTTCATAAGCATACAGAAAGATGGATATGACAATTGAGTGCATCAGCCTTATTTTGGAACCAAAAGCAATGTTGATATCTTTCCAAAATTTGTCTCAACCTTGTTATTGCTGCTGTCTGGGAAATCCTGCAAAAAAGTTCTGGCTTGGAGCCCTCATCTGTGATAATTTATCCCAAGTACTTGTGACTCTTTCCAGCTTCTGTCCACTGACCATTATTTCTGCACTGATGACGTTGGTGTTGTTTGTCATCATTTTGGTCTTTTTTTTGGTGCTAATCTCCATAATGTATACTGTGAACGTCGTGTTAATGCACTCTACCATGTCAGCCAGTTTTTTTTTCATCTGCCAAACCATCAATATCATCTGGAAAGTGAAGGTTGGTAATTGTTCTTCCTCGGATGCTGACACTGCCATTGTGGTTATGCCAGGCATCCTCCATGATCCATTCCAGGAAAATGTTAAAAAATGTAGGTGACAGTATAGATCCCTTACTGACTCCAACTGTTGTTTGAAGCCAATCTGCCATTGATGAGGACAGCAATGGTGTCTTTGTCATAGAGGTGCTCAACAACCTGTACCAGGTTTGAGCTGACATACTTTCTCACAGTTATCCATAAGGTTGCATGCCATACCCTAAGCAGGGCCTTTTTGAAATCTATAAAAACATGGTATAGAATTTGCTGCTACTGAAGGTATTTCTTGCAAAGGAGTCTGAGATTGAAAATTTGTTCTGTGGTGCTCCAACCTGCTTGGAATCCTCCCTATACTCTTTAGCAATAATTTTCGCTGCTTGAGGCTGCAGTCTGTTGAGAATTATCTTCAGCATGACTTTACTTGGGTGACTGATCAGACTGATGGTTCTGTAGTTTTGGCATTGCTGTAGGTTTACTTTCTTGGGGAGCACGATGGCTATGGATTGAGTCTATTCTCCTGTCTGCCATATCTTGTTGCAGATTGTTGTGAGTACTGTGTCTATCTCTTCTCCTTCTGCTTGAATGAGCTCTGCTGGTAAGTTGTCAAAGCCAACTGACTTTCCTTTCTTTAGTGACCTAAATTTTTGTCTGACAATATTTGCCAATGATCTTGCTAGCTGTGCTAGTCACAGCTGTATTAAATGTGGTTGATAAAGACTCGAGGTCGGTGCCTTGGCTATCCGGGGTTATTAAAGTGCAACTTTACCACCTATTATTGCTTGGAAGGATTCTGCAACTTTCGGATCTTTCAATTTTTCAAGGTCAAATCTGATTTTTGGTTGGTTAGGCTTTGTGATTATTTTCAGGTGAAGGTGAAAAGTTGTCATTAATAAATCATGGTCACTTCCAATATCTGCTTCTGGAAAACTTCATATTCTGGCAATGTTCAGTCCCGTGCAGAAACATTTTTTCACCAAGATGTAGTCAATCTGGTTGTGATGCTGTCCATCTGGACTGTGCCAGGTCCATTTTCTAGATGCTTTATGAGGGCCGAATATGTTGGCTAGAACAAGATTGTTGTAGGCAGCAAACTCCAGGAGACTGAGTCCTCCTTCAATTGTTTCTGCATTGCAGAAGGGTCCACATGCGCTTTGCCAGTTTGTTTGTGAATCAACTCCCACCTTTGCATTCCAGTCTTCTTGTACATAAAGAATGTCCTTCTTGGGTGAGTTCTCAATGACATCTTGCAGTTTGTTGTAAAAATTCACCAGTTCATTGTCATCATAAATAAATGTGGGTACATAGGCCTGTATGATTGTGATGTTGAAGGGAGTTGCCCTTATGTGGATGGTAATTAGCCTGCTTGCGTCTGGGCAGCAACCCTTAATGCTGTTCACAATGCCTTTGTGGACAAGAAATCCAATGCCATGATTAGGTTTGTCCTCTCTTCTGCTGAAGCAGAGCTTATATCCTTCATCTTTTGTTATTTCACCAAAATTTTTATAACACACTTTACAGAGACCAATAATGTGCCAGTTGTACCAGCTCCAGCTCATGTGTAAGTTCTTTAAACTTTCCCACAGCCCACAGTATTCCAACATTCCATGTACTGATGATGACGTGGTCTCTCCCCTGGATCTGGTAGTGGAGGCACCAGAAGCATACTTGTCACCTCTGTTCTGGTGTGCAGTGGAAGGTGTGGTCATTGTTGACCAGGGCTGTGACTGATCAGTGGAAGGTGTGGTCATTGTTGACCAGGGCTGTGACTGATACTGTATTGAAGAATAGTGTTTTCTTTATGCAGTGTGTCAAGGGCAAGACACAACCTAGCAGATCCCATCCCTCACCAGACTGGATGACCACTGCTGAAATCCTCAGATATAGTGTGACATGCCCTGGCCCTGAGCACATTGTCATTTAGCTCATCTTGAAGCAATTTCGCCATGGCTAATGATTTCATCAAGGAAGACTTCTGCCCAGTGTGCTTTGATCACACTATTTTACCAATAGTTGGGTAAAAATAAGTTTGGTAAACAATTAGGCTGATCTCTGTCATGGCAAATAGTCAATTTCTATGCTAAAACAGTATTTTAGATAAATCTGTAAAGAAATATGGATTGTTTTACATCAAACTTACTTCTCATTTTCACCCAGAAAGTCTCCAATAGCAGTCTGAAAGAAAAGATAGTAAATTGTGTTATCTCTAATAACAGTAATTCTATATATCAGAGAAATTCTGGTTATTTAAAATTTTCTATTTTTACATTTGACAAGTCTTGTGGAATATGCCGTAGTTTCATTTATTTTCAAGACTCTCAATTTTCATAGCTTTGTAAAAGAAAATTAAAAATACATTTTCGTGGGCTCTTAAATTTTGCAGTTTTGCATGTCAAAATTTGCATATTTGTAGTTATTTAATTTAGTGGATTAATCTCTATAAATATGCCAATATAAAGAATACAAAAGAACAGCTATGCCATCAACAGGTTATGGCAGTTGTTTAAATGATTCAAACAATCTATATAGACATAAAACACCTGTCATTTACTTATATCAAAGGGAGCCCAAACACCTGTCATTTACTTATATCAAAGGGAGCCCAAACACCTGTCATTTACTTATATTAAAGGGAGCCTAAATGGTCCACAACACTATGCAAATCAGTTACAAAAGTAAATGCATGACATTTACCTTAATACACTGTCCATAAAATTGCCCAATTAATTACATTCTGACAATCATGGTGTTAACACAGTGGTTTAAGATTGGTAAAATTTAACTGTTTGGATCATGTCAAAATTATCTGAACCGATCAAGTGACCAGCTGTCCCTGACTCAATGCATTTAGCAAACAGTGTCAGCAGTTGATATGCTAAAAAATGATAAACAATGAATTCATTACTTTGTTTTTATACAGCCTCATCTAAGAACCAACTTCAACCATTAGACTTCACTTAACATTTCATCAATCAAGCTGATTGATGCCAAATGGATAATTGTGGTTCGTACAAAAAACACTGATAGCTCTATCATCATTAGCCCTAATGCAAACTTCATGCCTGGAATGGCTTATGATTAAATAAGTACCTTACTTAGCCTGTCTTCTGAATGCAGGAACTCGGCTACATCATCAATAGTTGTTCCTATCATACCTTGATCCTGCAGGTAATGGATACCCTTCAGTGGTTTCTTGTTGAACCTAAACAAAATTATGGTTGTTTTCACTGATGTATGATTAAAACCACAGAAACTCTTAAAAAGTGGATATCACACAGAATCAAGTGCAGATAAGATATGAATTCTCCAGTCATAGTGAGAGAAAAAAAAAATGGCAATATTTTTTTCCCATAAGGAAAAGGCATGCAACATCCATACAATATTTCTGAACATCTTTTATTGGTTCACTCTTCCCTTCCCTGTAACTACTTTCATGTTTGTTACCATGTATGTTATCTGCCTTTCATTTTAAAACACCATACCAAACTACGATAACAACCACCCTTCCCTGTAATGTAGTTCATGCTACAAGCATAATTCCATATTATGTATGAAAATGTTACATTCTATCCTGATGACTGTCAATTATTAGGCATTTTGATACCCGCCTAGGCTAGCCCAGGTTAGCTGCTTTGGTGTATCATTGGGAACGGCAATTACAGTGCAGTTTCCTTGGCATGATATGACAATGTTGTGTTGAAAATGCCATTAAAATTCAGCATCTCCTTAAGGGAATAAGTGAAATTTAGGTTATAGGGAAATATGACTGATGATCCCATGGAAGGATGCAGAGAAAGACCCACAGACATAACCACAATATATTAACACGTCCCTTAAAGGGACTGACAATAATGGGCAAAAAAGAATTTCCAAGAATTCAAGATGAAACAATGTCTTTCTCTTAACAGAGTTTTTAAACCATCTCTGATTTTCTACGGTGATACCAAGCTTTACAAATTAACTGCCCTAGTATATATATAGGATGTCAAATGGCACCATTTTTATTTAGGACATAGTATACATCTTTAAAAGTCCTTTGGTGAAAACCCTATGTCATAATGAACATCCATTCAGGAGTATTAGTAACAACAACAAGATTTGTAAAACAATCGTCATGGCAACCAGACTAGATGTATGATTGGCATCTTTTTCATTTAGGATTAACTAGGTAAAATAAGAAGTATTGGTGATAAAACCATGTCGTTCGGAAGGAGCAGAGATAACAATATCTTCAGGATAGCCATCATGGTGTCATATTGCGGGAAAGACATTTTTATATTGGAGTAGCTAAACACCATTGTAATTCTTCTGATGATTTTCCATTTAAGTAGCAAAAACAGGATTTTGAAAATGGACTCTATGGTAGTCTTATTGATTGTGTGAACAGTATTATTTTCATTTAGGATTAATAGAGTTCAATTGGCATGCATAAAGGTGGAGCCCATTTACATGAATCCAATGTACCAATGGAAAATGTACTTCAGTACCTTTGACATTTATCCATAGTATCTACTGTGCATTGGTACATTAGTGAATATGGGTAAATCTATTTATTTTCATGGGTACCAGTTTTCATTATTAAGCAAAATATTTATTTTCACCAATACCGGATTTCATGGATCGGGGATGGGATCCTACTGTTTCTACAAAAGAGTAAGTGTTCAATTGGTTTTGGCCATGACAATGAAATCCACAAAAATTAAAAATATAAATTTTGGACTAAAATGTTTCTTCCATAGTACTTACCTTATCATAATGTATTAAAGAGTACAATCACTACTTCACAAATCTGCCCTTCAAAGCTTGTTTTAGGAACATAAATGCTGAAATGCTATTTGCTTGTTAAGGTGGAAATGAGATTAAAGTGGTCTCCCTTGGAAAGTAGGCTGGGAGCCAAATGTCATCAATTTGTCTGTTACGATTGTGGATGTACATGTTTTCCATCAATGTAACTACAGAGAGGACTTCAAAAAAGTATTATCATATAAACATATTTTACTTGAAATTTTTCTTTTACTTCTTTAAACATATTATTTGATCATAATACTTTAGAAGGAAATAAACAGAAGGAACGTTCATCCCCTTACAATGGAGTTTGCCTTATCTTCAGTCTGTGAATGTACATTAAGCATCTTCAAGTCTTCTGTAAGAGACAAGTTAGAGTTTGCACAGGGTTTATGCATGGCTATAGTTCTCTTAAGGATGTTCACTCCTGCAAATTGAGCAGAAGCAGAGTAACCCACATCAATATGCTGTTGCTAAAAGAACTGGAAAGGTGGACTTAAGTACTATTAATATAAATAAGTCCCACCAGTCAAAAGGAGCCTTTGGGATGAAAGGTCTTTGAAGTCAAAGACAGAGATGGTCATCTGCCACCTCCATTTCAGCAATTCTCAAATGTTATACTTGCAGTGACTGCTTTAACCTTATGAGATAATATGCCCAAGAATTTACCTGGTTTTGGATTTGTTGTTGTTGTTGTAGGGTTTAATGCCATTTTTCAGCACAAGATAGGCTATAGATGGCGGACAATATTAATGGTGGAGGAAGAACCCAGAAAACCCCGAAAAGAACCACCAACCCACATGAAGCTACTGGCAAGATTTCTAACATACCCACATTAGCCGAATCTGAGACTCGAACCCACACAGACAGTAACGGACAGCGCTTTAGACCACTTGGGGCCCCTTTACACTGCAGTAACTGAATGGATTAAGTTATTCATTGCTAACATGAAACATAAATGTAGAGATCTGATCAAAGATGCTGCAGTTATCCTTTTGAACATATTTCAATGCAATCAAACTGAATATCAATGATGTACTTAGTAAATATGAACACAAGGTAGTAGTGCTCCTTTTGTTTTCAAAGAACATCACAGAGTGCCATCTCATTTAAAGGAAACAGCATCATACCTTTGTGCTAGCTGCATGCATGGAAACTCCTGATTTATCTGACAACAAATTCTCCATGAAGAAAACCAAATCATGCTTTTATGAGTGGTATTTATCCCAGATGATTCTCAATAAAATTAAGAACGGCGATGTTATCTCAAATGACCTGAGCACCAACTAACCTTTTGCCAATTAAAACGAAGTGGATTGCCTCAAAACATGACAAAAAAAACCACTTCTGATGGACACCATTAAAATAGACTTTGTGAAATGAATTGCACCTATTATCAAAAGAATGCAAAATGAAATGGCTAATACTTCAATCAGACACTGTAATTCTGGGATGGGCAATATATGGCCCACTGGTGAGTGACTTGGTTTTATATGTTAATTTATATGACAGGATATGGCTTTAAAAATAATTTATTCAGTTTGTGCCAAAGAGGAAAGCTGCCCATGCCTGCTATACTTGCTTTCTCTATTCAGTATGTAACAGTATCTAACTAGACAATACATATGATAGACGTGAATCTTATACAAAGATATGTGCTTACTCAATTAGCAAACTGCAATGACATTTTCTTTTCTTTACCTTTATTGTTTTTAAGGTTCTCAGATGTTTGCAAGATTGTTTGGATTAGTTACAGTTTTAATGAGCATTAGATGTTATAAATGGACATACTTTGTGATTTGTGAAGTTAAGGAGGACACAAGCCATCAATAATTTTATGGACATACTATGTGCTTTGTTAAGCAGAGAAGGACAAAAACCTTAGCTAATTTTATGGATGTAATATTTGCTTTGTGTAGTAAAATAGGACATCAGTAATTTTCTAGATATATGTCCTTTTGGAAGTGAAGAGGATGATGGCTATAATTTGTGCTTTGCAAAGCAAAGATGGACACAAGTGTAAATAGTAACTGACAAAATTGACAAAATTACTCTGTTCAAGGGGAGACTATATTCATCTGACTTCCACCTTGGCAGCCAGAAGACTCACTTGTTTTGCTAAAACAACCTTGGTGCAAGCTTGGATATGCAAGATAGTGCTCTGATAACATTAACATTTGCAATCTACAATAGTAAAATCACTATGTGCTCTGATAACATTAACATTTGGAATCTACAAAATCACAATGTGTGTGCATAATCATGCACATGTGTATGTGTGCATGCATGCACACCATTTGTAGGTGTGCAAGAACGAGGGGAGGGATACATGTGAATGTGTGTTCTTACAGCTCAATCCCATGCTCCATGATTTCCTTCTGCTGCTTGAGGACTTCAAACTGTTCGGGACTGTTACCAGGAGCTTGCAATGTTGCAGTACTACTACTGGTGGACTCAAGAGAGTTGCTACTTCCGTAACTATTAATTGTTCCCTTTCCTGAGTCACTGTCAGTGTCTGTATAAGGTTTGTTCTCCTGACCTGTGTAAGAAAAGCATTTAATAACTATAGTATACAGTTGTGATAAAATTGCTCACTGCTCACTAAAAAACTTTGTGTCAACACAAAAACTGGAGTGCTGGTCAAGAAGTATGCCAGAAAAAAAGCAATCCATTAGGAGTCATGTTTAATTTATATTTGTCTGAATACAATTTATATTTATCTGAATACAATTTATATTTATCTGAATACAATTTATATTCATCTGAAAACAATTTATATTCATCTGAATACAATTTATATTCATCTGAATACAATTTATATTCATCTTAATACAATTTATATTCATCTGAATACAATTTATATTCATCTAAAAACAATTTATATTCATCTGAATACAATTTATATTCATCTGAATAAAATTTATATTTGTCAATACAATTTATATTTATCTGAATACAATTTATATTCATTTGAGTACAATTTATATTCATCTGAATACAATTTATATTTGTCAATACTATTTATATTCATCTTAATACAATTTATATTTATCTGAATACAATTTATATTCATCTTAATACAATTTATATTTATCTGAATACAATTTATATTCATCTGAAAACAATTTATATTCATCTGAATACACAGCTCATCAAGGTGTGATTTATTTATTCTTAACAGTAATGTCATATACAGGTAAGTCTCATTTGAATATGGCTGTAGTCCATGAAATAACATTACAGAAAACCTGCCTTAGTAAGCAAATGAATACAATGGACACCTGTTCAATTCAAAACAATAGTTTACCTGCATATCTCACTTCTACATAAAGTACAATTGCCCACAACAAAACATCTTGTTGTCCCTCCAGTGTCCTTGACAAACAGGTTTGACTATGATATAAGATAGACTGCTTTTTAACGAAAGTCTTTTATTCTTGAGGTAACAATTTTCATGAATTGTATTGTTGCTATGAACCATAAATAAAATATAAAATGTCTTTTCATAAATGCCATTTCAACCCATGTCATATGCATGAATTTAAATGCTTAAAGATATTTTGGCTACAAAAATACTGATCCACAGGAAAGTAATGAATTCCTATTGTATAAATTCAATTAAACAGGGGAGAGTGATACATAAATATCAGCCAAAAATTATGTCACTCTGACCTAATTTCATAGAACTGTGGTGTATTGATCACGTAGCAAGTAATGCCAGGCAACTGTAGTTAAGAAACTAGCCACATTACTTAAGTATAGTCCAACCAGTCTCTTCCAACAACAAGTGGTCTCTCAAGATAGGTGGATAATCAATTGAGATATAAGATCAGACAACTATTATTTTGTGCATTGCTGATCTGGTCAGAAATGACCAAGTGATCTTCCAAAACAGGTGTCTCTCAAAGCAGGTTTACTGTAAAAGCAAAGTATAAAAATGATCAAGGAAAACCTCAAGCTTAATGCCTACTCACCATGAAAAAATGGATTTTGAATTGTATGTGGACAATGCAGATCAAAATAGTCTGTGAATTATGAAGTCTTTACTTACCAATATTTAATTTCATGTTGGAGAAATTGGAACATATGCACATGCGAAATAAAAACAAAAGCAATCATTGTAGTTTATGATAGTTTATGATGTGGTTTTTGAAACAGCTCATTACCATTGGGTGATATGTTTATCGCTAATTATGTCTTTGCATATTTTGTATTTACACATTAGGATACTGAAAATGCTATACTTTTATGATGTCTAAAAATCTTGGGACATGGAAATAATTTTTGTTCATGTCCCAAGATATACAGTCATTACTGAACATGTGTATACATGTCTACCAAATTTTATTTATCAAAATTAGAGTGGTTTTTAATAAATTGTCATAAATAAGGTTTATGTCCCTTAGAGATAGACTCTGCTCCCCGCCCAGAAAGATAAAATTTACACTTTCCCATATATATATATATATATATATATATATATATATATATATATATATATATATATATATATATATATATATATATTAATATATATATATATATATTATACACAAACACACACACACACACCTATTACCTAAAACTAAAATTACCCCTGCTTGCTGGATACTCATCAACAAAACATTTACAAGCTTCAGCTAAACAATACAGCAACACTGATACCCATTTTTGCTGGAAGAAGTGGGAGAATTTAACAGTAATGTGATCAGGGAAATATTCTAGGAGAAATATCATTATTAAAATATTTCCTTTCTCTGTTGAATACACTGTCCGACCACATAAACACTAAGAGAATATGTAATATAGGATGATATGTATAAGCATCTTGACATAATAGGATTGGATTGTGAGTGTGGATTGACATAATAGGATTGGGTTGTGAGTGTGGATTGACATAATAGGATTGGATTGTGAGTGTGGATTGACATAACAGGTCTTACCGAGATTGGATTGACATAATAGGACTTACCAAGATAGGATTGTGAGTGTGGACTAACATAATAGGACTTACCGAGATTGGATTGACATAATAGGACTTACCAAGATAGGATTGTGAGTGTGGATTGACATAACAGGTCTTACCGAGATTGGATTGACATAATAGGACTTACCAAGATAAGATTGTGAGTGTGGATTGACATAATAGGATTGGATTGTGAGTGTGGATTGACATAATAGGACTTACCGAGATTGGATTGACATAATAGGACTTACCAAGATAGGATTGTGAGTGTGGATTGACATAATAGGATTGGATTGTGAGTGTGGATTGACATAACAGGTCTTACTGAGATTGGATTGACATAACAGGATTGGATTGTGAGTGTGGATTGACATAATACGCCTTACCAAGATTGGATTGTGAGTGAGGATGGACATAATATGACTTACCGAGACTGGACTGTGAGTGCAGATTGACATAATAGGATTGGATTGTGAGTGTGCATTGACATTATAGGATTGGGTTGTGAGTGTGGATTGACAAAATAGGATTAGATTGTGAGTGTAGACTGACATAATAGTACTTACCAAGATTGGATTGTGAGTGTGGATTGACATACAGATCTTTACTCCACTCTACCATACATTTAAGAATGGATACTAGGCACTCTAAACCCTTCACTCTCATGCTCTTTTCCTGGGCTGGGCTGGCACCTAAAATATGCAGATATCAGGATGATAGTAAATTCAATCTCTTTCAATGGAGACAACAGCAAACACAAACACGTCACAGAGTGTAAATGAAATATTGGAATGATGCACAAATGAAAATCAACATATATGCCAAACATAGATATGAAAATCAACATATATGACAAACATAGGTATGAAAATCAACATATATGCCAAACATAGATATGAAAATCAACATATATGACAAACATAGGTATGAAAATCAACATATATGCCAAACATGATATGAAAATCAACATATATGACAAACATAGTTATGAAAATCAACATATATGCCAAACATAGATATGAAAATCAACATATATGCCAAACATAGATACTCTTGAGTTTTTAACTTTGTCTTGCAAATCAAGTGCATATTTGACAGCATATTTCTTAATACAACTGTTGTTGTTTTAGGGTTTAAGGCCATTTTTCAGTACAAGATAGCAAATTTTTTAGTAAATTATGTTTCTCCGAGAATACTTACCCAATCACATTACTTTAGGGATATTAGCCTGCTACCTCGCGAATCCAGCCCTACCAAAAGACGAAAATTCGTCTTTCCTGTCTATGTCATATAGACAAAGGGCAATAACTCTTGCCCCTTACCTCCCCTTAGGTGTCGCTTCTTTAGTTTTTAAGCTGAGCGATATATAAAACACGAGGATGCTCGCATGGCGGGGTGGTTGGGAGGGTTTCTTAGTAATGTGATTGGGTAAGTATTCTCGGAGAAACATAATTTACTAAAAAATTTGCTTTCTCCTTTGAATACGTTCCCCGATCACATTACTTTAGGAGAATAAGTAATAGGAGGAGGAGGGAATGCGGAGCATCCGACCTCCACCCCGGGTATCCTCTAGGGAATGATGGTTGGATTCCCCATGTGAATGATAACCCGGTCTCCTAATTTTCAATCAGCAACACAGCCCAGGGTCACGTGATATGTGACCCTTTTATGCGGTTAAGAAGATAGTTATTGAAATCTTCTTACCTACGAAAATTTATCTGGCGAATCCAGCGAAGCTAATAGGCTGTGCTGATTGTTGCACATGGGTCTGGTGGGCGTCTGGGCTGCCCAACACCGGACCTACTAGAATCAATGTTTGCCTCTGCGAGTACAAACTTGAAGATAAAACTGTAGAAGATTGACTCTGCAACAGCTTCTATAAGGTGACTGATTTGCGAATTCTCAGAGTACGCCGAGCGTATAACCCACTACAGCCATGAAGCAAGGGCTTGAATGGTGATATCTCATATCCCAGCTATCACCAGAAGAAAGAGGTGCTAGTATGTGACCTGACTCACCTCTATGCATTGAAATGGTGCTAGAGTGCCCAAACAGGATCTTACATGGCTGTTGATCCTGACTTATCTATAAAGAAAGCGAGCTAATGACGACTCGTTAATCGCAATGTATGGTAATCTATTTTGGACTACGAAGCCTGGCTGCGTCAAGAGGACCATCAAACCCTCTGATCGAAACGAAAGAGAGTTCGGGTCACTAGAAAGGACATGTAACTCGCTCACCCTGCATGCTGAAGCTAAGGCTATCAAGAAACCCAATTTGTATGATAGTAGCTTTAACTAATCGTGGGTTAAAGACTCAATACTGTCTGAATTGAGTCATGTTAAAACCCAGGACAGATTCCATTTGAAAACAGGGTGAGGGATATAAGTCGATTAAATTTTTTTTTTTTTTTTTTTTTTTTTTTTTTAAATGTCTAAAGATCTGACAAATCTTTGTCATGGCTGATAGCACATGTACCAGAATGGCGGAATGTGTCTGATATCATGGAGCGGTAACATTTGAGAATAACTGGAGCCAGATGTTTCTCCTCGAAAAGCCAGAGAAAAGTTGGCCAGTTGAGGGATTGTGACACTCAGAGGAACAATGTGAATGATATGGTACCAGTCTCTGAAAACATGCCACTTGCCCTCGTAAACCTTCAGAGTAGAGGGCCTTCTTGCTCTCGAGATTCTCTCCGCAATCAAAGATTTAAATTGTTTGTCTTGCAAGGCTGTCTGGACAAGAGCCAAGCTTGAACATAAAGACGGTCCGGACAGGGGTGGAACACCCCTGGCCGCGGTTGCTTGTGAATACTTGTGCTGACTGTAATCTTCCTGGGTAGATCTATCGCCTAGATTGAGTAGATCGGAGACCCAGGAGTTGTTCCATCTGAGAGGGGTAATCAGAACCATCTGACAATTCTGACCCCTTAACTTCTGGATTAATTCCAGTACCAAAACCGTGGGAGGGTAGGAGAATGCCCACAACCCTTCCCAGGTGATTGATCGAGCATCCACGACCCAAGCTTCTGGGTCTGGAACCTGTGAGATGAAAGGTGGAGAACTTGCGATTCCATCTTGTTGCAAAAGATCAATCATCGGACGTCTCCAAAGTGTGTCAATTGGAAGAAAGTCCGATTGATGGAGTGACCATTCTGTGTGAATGACTAGATAGAGTGTCAGCCAAGACATTGAGTCTGCCAAGAATGTGTCTGAATTGTACATTGAGGTGGAGATTGTCGAACCAATGTAGAAATTGCCAGTTCAGATTGCACAGGTCTGGTGATTGGTGTCCCCTTGTTTTGAGGCAAGGCACCACCACAATGTTGTCTGACATAATGAGGGCAGTTTGTAATAAGAGTTGATCCTGCCCGAAATGAAAGGCATTGATGACAGCCGTTATTTCTGAAAGGTTGATGTGGAAAGGGCTCGCCCCTGGCACCCACGTGCCGCTGACAGTATCGAAGTTCGGCAACAGGTGGGCACCCCAACCGTAGGTATTAGTGGCGGAACATACCGTTATCCCCTTGGGGTATCTCCAGAGTAATCCCTGTGGACAGCCTACAGGGGTTGTGCCATTGACTCAAGAATGATTGTATCTCTGGCGTGAGCATGACTGTTTTCTGGGATCGAAGGGACTTGAAAAGAGCGCAATTACGCTAGCAACGTCCTTTGTAAAGGGCGCATAAAAGGACGGCTGATCGGGATCAAGTCTGCTGCCGCATTGAATAATCCGAGGATCTGCAACTCTCTCGCTAAAATGCGCATCCTGTCGGAAACGGACTCTACGAGTGCAATTATCTGGATAATCGCAAACTCGAGGAAGCCTTACCAGATTCAGATCGGGAGAAACTCCACACCCAGATGGACCAAAATCCGGATTGGACAGAGATCAAACTTTATCCAGTTCACGAGAAAGCCTATATGACGTAAAGTGATATAAGATCGTTTCTGCCTTTGAGCAGAATAGAACTTGACAGATGTTTCTGGAGGATGTCATCCAAATATACTGCCGACGCAATAGATGAAGTCGAGCGGAACAGGGTGACGACGTAACCCATAACCTTGGTACTAGCCCAAGTGCTTAAATTTAGGCCAAAAGGTATGAAATGGAACTGATAAGCCTAGTCCCGACAAGCACAACGGAGAATGTCCGCTACTCGTGGGATAGGGACGTGAAATGTGCGTCGGTCATATCTAGCCAGCTTATGATGGGGTTTAAGCGACGTGCCCTTCAGACATGCGTCACGACGTATCAGGTCTAGGTTGGCAGAAGCAGTCAGCGCATTGGCCATGGAATGGTGAGCTGCCCTGTTAAGAACCCTAGCTAACCGGGCCGTCGAATCCCAAGCATGTTCATTGCCAGATTTTTCAGCGATCCTGAAAATGGCTAGGGAGGCTAGGTCTAACAGTGAAGACGTAGCGACTACATTCGAACCAGCTTGGACGTGGCATTGAACACAGTTTTGTCCACTTTATAAGACAATGCCGCAGACATATGGACTGCTGCCCTATTTTATCCCGAGCCAGGACCTCAGTATTGAACGCATCAGAGTGAGTTTTGTACCATCGACCTGAAAACGACGCTGGTACTTGGCTTTCAGAAAAGAACGCCTTAGCATTTCCTGGATCCCCTATACGTGTCGACAGACGGTCATTAATTTCCTTAATTTTGTCGACTGGGGAAGGAGGCGGAAGGATAGAATCTCTTCCCCTTCATCCAGATCGACCGACGCACTAACCCTATAGTCGGTAATTGCAGCAGGAGGTGGAGGGCATTCTGAAGGGGCCTTAACACCCTAAAAATTTCCTCCACTGCGGCTTTGAAGCTGAACTCAGTCCGTTCCATAGTTGGATCTGCATACAGCTGATTTGCCTGTGATTCATCGCACTCACTATGTGCATAATCTTGCTCTGGTAAAGCATCCATATTGGGGTAATGCATACCAGGTGGCATAGATGACTCGATTCCGTCATCTCTAAAAAAGGCATTCACTCTCCCTTGTGGATGAGTTGATAGCCTATGGACGGCCGGCAATGCCGAATGAATTGATTGGTATATGTTTGGCCTGAACGCCTGCGACGGGCCGGCTATGACCGGCACCGACCGCTCGAATGGTCGGGTTGGATCGAGAGATTCATCGCCAACATCAGAGTCATGGTAGTGATATGTAACCGGTAGTACGGATTGACAGACGGAAACATCACTAGAATCTTCGTCAATCCGATTTGTGCGGATTGCGGTATGATAAAAGTCCCCGTGCTGGTACAGCGGTACAGTCGGACGCACTGGTATATGACTAAAATCTCCATACGGTTGGACGACCGGTGCCTGTTGGGCTGGACAGCCGGAGCCGGATGGACTGTCAGTGCCGGCAAGTGTCGGCTGGAAGCTTGGCTGGACAACCGGTTCCATTTGGGTTGAACGGTCATTGCCGGATCGACGCCCGGTGCCGGTTAGTGCCGGCTGGATGACCGGTGCCATATGGCTGAACGGTCATTGCCGGATGGACGCCCGGTGCCGGTTGGTGCCGGCTAGAAGGTAATAATAATTACATAATGCTTATGTAGTGCGGCCAGCACTGTGCACCCATCTACCATTCGCTCAGAGGGAATGTTGGTTCTGGTATAGCTTGCATATCTGTACAGCATACCAGGTGACCTAGATGACGCAATTCTGTCATAATTGACACTTTCACTAAATCTCCCTTGTGGAGAAGCCGTGAACATATGGACGGCCGGCACTAACGGCTGATTGAACTGACGAATGGTCGGCCTGAAAGTCCTGTTCTGGTAAAGCTGCCATATTTGGGTAGCGCATACCAAGTGGCATAGATAACTCAATTCCGTCATCTCTGATAATGTCACTAATTCTCATTTGTTTTAAAATCACACCGACACGTATTTGACGTGACGGGAGGTGTACACCGGCGATACCGACTGATTTGTCTGGTATATGGTCGGCCGGAATGTCGGCGAAGGTCCGGCTATGACCGGCACCTGCCTCTCGAATGGTCTGATTGGACGGAGATACATCTATAACATCTCTCTCATGGTAGTGATATGTAACCAGTAGTACAGATTGACTGACGGGTACATCACTATAATCTCCGTAAATCAAATGTACAGCCGGTGCAGGTTGATGTCGGCTGGAAGACCGGTGCCATTTGGGCTGAACGGTCGTTGCCGGATGGACGGCCGGTGCAGGTTGATGCCGGCTGGAAGGTCGGTTGCACGACCGGTACCATTTGGGCTGAACGGTCGTTGCCGGATGGACGGCCGGTGCAGGTTGATGCCGGCTGGAAGGTCGACTGGACGACCGGTACCATTTGGTCTGAACGGTCGTTGCCGGGTGGACGGCCGGTGCCTGTTGATGCAGGCTGGAAGGTCGGCTGGACGACCGGTGCCATTTGGGCTGAACGGTCGTTGTCGGATGGACAGCCGGTGCAGGTTGATGCCGGCTGGAAGTTCGGCTGGACGACCGGTGCCATTTGGGCTGAACGGTCGTTGCCGGATGGACGGCCGGTGCCTGTTGATGCCGGCTGGAAGGTCGACTGGACGACCGGTACCATTTGGGCTGAACGGTCGTTGCCGGATGGACGGCCTGCATAGGTTGATGCCGGCTGGAAGGTCGGTTGCACGACCGGTGCCATTTGGGCTGAACGGTCGTTGCCGGATGGATGGCCGGTGCCGGTTGATGCCGGCTGGAAGGTCGACTGGACGACCGGTACCATTTGGTCTGAACGGTCGTTGCCGGGTGGACGGCCGGTGCCTGTTGATGCAGGCTGGAAGGTCGGCTGGACGACCGGTGCCATTTGGGCTGAACGGTCGTTGTCGGATGGACAGCCGGTGCCGGTTGATGCCGGCTGGAAGTTCGGCTGGACGACCGGTGCCATTTGGGCTGAACGGTCATTGCCGGGTGGACGGCCGGTGCCTGTTGATGCAGGCTGGAAGGTCGGCTGGCCGGCCGGTGCCATTTGGGCTGAACGGCCGGTGCCTGTTGATGCCAGCTGGAAGGTCGGCTGGCCGTCCGGTGCCATTTGGGCTGAACGGACGGTGCCAGATGTATGGCTAGTGCCGGTTGGTGCCTGCTGAAGTGCCGGCTGAACTGACGGTGTCGGCTGGACGGCCGGCGAAAGTGCATAATAAAATGGATCCAAATGATCCAGCCTAGACTCCATGCGTCCGGACTTACAGGCCTGAAAGCCATGCACGGACCTGCGGTGAAATTTACATCCACTGGGCAGTCTAAACCATGTCAACATAATTTCCTCCATTTCCACATTGCCAACACCCATTTTGCCATTCATGCCTTCGTTGTAGACTTTGCTACTGAAACGACAAAAGAAGAGAACAAAGCACAGATTAAAAAAATTCAGCATATTATTAATTCGATAATACTATAACCGTTATTAACGGAGTAGTCAAATTATTCCGTGCCATGTTAACTCTTAATGACCACACTAGTTATCACCGTGAGCATGTTGCAATAGGTCATTCAAGACGAAGTCTACTGAAACGAAAAGATGATAAACAAAGCACAAATTAACAATTCAGTACGCTATTAAGTCGCTATTCCATAACCGTAACTAACGAAGGAAGCGAAATGATTAAGTATCGCGTGAATTCGTGACTACAACACGAAATTCCGCCATTAAATAGTCGCAACTGGTCGTTCAGAGACGAAGTCTACTGAAACGGAAAGAAGATAAACAAAGCACAAATTAACAATCAGTACGCTATTAAGTCGCTATTCCATAACCGTAACTAACGGAGGAAGCGAAATGATTAAGTGTCGTGTGAATTCGTGACTACAACACGAAATTCCGCCATTAAATAGTCGCAACTGGTCGTTCAGAGACGAAGTCTACTGAAACGGAAAGAAGATAAACAAAGCACAAATTAACAATTCAGTACGCTATTAAGTCGCTATTCCATAACCGTAACTAACGGAGGAAGCGAAATGATTAAGTGTCGCGTGAATTCGTGACTACAACACGAAGTCCGCCATTAAATAGTCGCAATTGGTCGTTCAAAGACTTTTTTGAAGTCTACTGAAACGTCAAAGAAGATAAATACAGCACACATTATCAATGCAGCACGTTATTAGTCGCTAATATCGTAAACGTTACATACGGAATAAGCGAAATTATTGAGTGCTACATGTATTACATGCTTTGACCACGTTGCAACCTGGTCCGAAGTCTAGAAAAGGTGACAAAGTCACTCAAATTGGAAAATATTGTAAAATAATGTATACGACCTGTAGAGGAATGATTATCCAACACAGTAATTCCAAATTTAACTTCGGATGGTCAGAATTTACACTAAGATGGCTTGGATTCATTGGAGGTCTAATTGTACGTGTTTTCGCGCAAGCAAAGCTAAAAAACTAAAGAAGCGACACCTAACGGGCGGCAAAGGGAGGTAATGGGCAAGAGTTATTGCCCTTTGTCTATATGACATAGACAGGAAAGACGAATTTTCGTCTTTTGGTAGGGCTGGATTCGCGAGGTAGCAGGCTAATATCCCTAAAGTAATGTGATTGGGGAACGTATTCAAAGGAGAAAGACTATACATGGCGATCAGAATAGCTGGTGGAGGAAGAACCCAGAAAACCCCCAGGAAGAACCACAGACCCATGAGAAGCTGGTGGTATTAATGCAAATGAATGAGATATTATTTCAAGACAACTGCACATCTATTTAATTATTTTCTATTTGTAAAAGTAAATAGGGTAAGAAAACTAATATCTCAATAAGGAAAAAATTATCATAATTATCATTTGATTTGCCAGCAGATCTGGGTCTCTTCAATTTGTTAGGAGAAATCAACTGAACAAACAAAACTGACCCTAATCTGCCAGTGCATTATGAAACAGCAGATCATGGTCCAAGTTCTTCACAGTTGGATTTAACTAATATGCATGTATAACACGTAACAGAAGAATAATGTTCAAGCAGCTCGGTGCTCTGAAACTGACTCACAGCAAGAGCACCTTGGATTAGAAAAAACAAGCCCATGTAAGAATACTTGCTTTCTCTTAATAAACATCTTATTATCAATTATCATGTTTTCATAAGAACATTTCACTTGGAAAAACAAAAGGTATATATCTCTCAGTAAAATCTAAATTCTACAACCACTTGGACAATATGCAGCTGACTTGAATAAAATCAAGACTGCATAAAGTAACAATTTTTGCTACTTATAAATGAACATTTACCAAGTTCCAAAGCATGTCGTCCCTGAGCAATCTTGGACAGATCATTGACCAGTCTCTCAAATAAGTTGGCCAGAGATAAATCACAGTCATAGTTCACATATATATCCACAACACACTGGGCATCTGCAAATAAAACAACAAACAACTAGAAATGCAATGATTTTCTATATTAAAAAATCCCCATGCATTTCACCACCTCTTTACTTACTTACCCCCATCCCCTGAGTCACTGACCCCGGAATACTTCTTCTATCTGACATTTGATGCATCTTCCTGCAATGACTCTGTATCATGAAATATCGGACAAATGTAATTGAAAATAAACATTTCTGCCATTTGACCTTACCACTTCTCAGGCTCCAAAAGTACAGAATCTCAGGGATAACCCATCTCACAGATAGTCAACACAAAGGTAATTTAAAAACTTTTGTGAATTTCCATCCAACAGTTTAGAAGCTGTAGTAATTGAAAAGACAGAAGGGTGAATGTGATATTGGGTGAAAAGTGTATCACAATAGTGCAGGGATATAAAATCAGCAAAACACTATAGCTCTTTCACAGGCAAACTACTGGCAATTAAAACACTTATGAAGAATGTACAAGGCAGTTAAGACAGAAAAATTGACAAACTGGAACTCATTGTGAAGCATAAATCTACAAATTCACTATTGAACCTATATCGGCAGTACAAATATATGACAGTTTTCGTCAACAGAATTATTGGCTACTATTTTATTTGGGGTTTCTTTGCTATCTTCAAGTTAGTTGATACCATACACAAGATATATCTGGAACAGCCTTCACAAACATTTTTTTCTTCATTTACAATTTTACATAGTAAGTAAAAAAAGTACTGGTTAAGTTTAAGGAAAATTTAAAATATTTCTACTTTTAAGGTCAAGTTTTCAAGTCTAAATCGGGAAATCTCCAGGATGATCAATGAAGCTTCAAATATATGTGAATTATCCACAAATAATGCAAAACTTTAACAACTAAAAAACACAATTACCACACAGCATTGTCAAAACAGAGGTTTCCAGTTAATGTCAGACTGCATTCCCATAATCAAGAAAAATGTGGGAGAAAAACATAAATATTGATGAAAGAAGCACCAGCACAAAATAAATATTTAAATCAGTGTATTCTGTCGTAATAAAGTAAAAAGTTTGGTATGGCACAGCAACACAAGTTTATTGCACAGCAACACAAGTTTATTGGTATGGCACAGCAACACAAGTTTATTGGTATGATAAGAGACAAACAGACAGTCATATACATTAGTTTAGGTTAGAAGAATTCTATCCAAGGGTCAGAAGTTTGTGTAAGATATAAAAAGGCTTCAATTCCAAAGGGTGGAATTTCCCTATCCAACACTGATGCATAATGAGGGATTATTTTTCTCATATTCCTGAATGAAAAATGATGGTCAAAGTTAAAATCACATATTGTGGAAACTGATGCAACTTCAAATGAGTAACGCAACTTTTGACTTTTGAGAAAAAAATTTAAAGTAATATAGAGGGTAAAAAGTTCAATTTACAACAAACAGTTCATTGTAAGCTTCACATTTAAATACTCAATTACTGGTGGTTGAAACCATCAAGGTAATAACAATACAGTGTCTAAACTGTGTACTAATGATACATAGCATCCACAATGATACAAATGTAAACTGATAAAAAATTGAAGTCCAATTCTTTAGATTAAACAAGATAGACAAAAACATAATGACATAATTCTTCAATCAACTGTCATCTAAACTTGACATTACTTCTTTAAATAAGAAACAAATATAACAATTACAAAAATGGCATTTTTTTACTCTAAATCTGATAACAGAATTTGCACCTATCATTGCAAAATATCTGGTCTGTGTGACACTAACTTTAACTGCTGCATGTTTTCGGATGTGAATGTGATGTAATTAATGTTAATTTCAATTACTGTAAAAGAATAATCAAGTGATACTGGAAACAAGTTAATTTTTTTCCTTTTGTATTCCAAAATAAGAGTAGGTGATGAAAGACAGCAATCATGTGATGAAAGATATATTTCCTATCAATATTCTACATTATATAGTACAATCATACAAGCATTGCAGAAACATATGCTACACACCTGCACATATTCTTGTCAGTGCTTGAATCACCATCCACTTGTGGTCAAAGGAGCTACTTGCTGTCTCCAGGATGTATAAAAAGATCTCTTTGAAAAATACCTGACACGGAAAATACAAAAGGTGAGAAAGAAAAAATGCATGATAATGCTGTAGATTTAAAACAAGAGAAATTAAATATACAAAAAAATCATATTGTAATTTTTATAGTAAATTTAAAGACAGTGTACAATACAAAAATACCAAAACAGCTACTGACATTTGTTAATAAGAATAACACCAAGCTTTATACATGTAATCACACATTTTTCAGGCTATAACCTATAGAGAGATACCATTTTATCATATAAGAACTGATATAGCTGTATTCTGTATAATGCAAAAAAAGTGGGACCAATACTGCTTTGTAGAATAGTGGTAAACTCAGTGTTATATTATATTCATTCTTTTCTAATGAGCAACAACAGAATGTTTCTTTATAATGCAAAAATAACTCTAACTACAGTTGTCATAAATAAAAAATGCAGGGACAGTTACAGGGAACTAAGGGGACAAAATTTGTAACAGTTACTTGCTTACCAATCAAAAACACACATTGATGAACAAGGCAAGATAAAGAGAAAACAGAAACATACCTCAATTTGCATCTTCAGATGTTGTTTGAAATTGGCCAAAAGTGTCAGAAAAATTGCCAAGGACACTTCGAACACCTCAGCAATGGCACTGACCCCATTTTTGGACAGCGCTACACACAAGTATTGTTTGATTGCATTGATGAACATCTCATTGGTGCGAAACACTGGACCAGCATTTTGAAGGATGGATAGAAGAAGCTGGAGAGATAGGATTTTTGATCGAAGCTCATGTGATCTGAAACAAAATGATTTAATTGTCAAAACTTTCACGAGCATATGGATAGTTGTATGTTAAGTATTTTAAAATATTTGCTTTTCGGCAACCTTGAAATCCATTAAAATTTGTACCCTGTGAATAATAATAAACAGTATGAAAATAAGCAAAGCAGTGGTTAATACACCTGCCCATGTTTAATAGTCCTCTGTACTGAGGTATGGCCGACTCTGAAGATTACTGACTAATGCATCTCAATGACCTCAATTTCTAGTCAAGGCATGTAGGCTTGAAATAAACTTACTGTGCAGAAATTTTGTTTTCTTATTATTTAGATATAACATGACCATAAACTCTGACATTTAAAAACAAGAATCTATAGATTGTCTCGATTAACCTATGTCAAAGCCATTAATGGTGGGTATATCCCACATTTCATCACAGGAAAGTGTATAACATTGTACTGCAATTGATTATGAAGCTCTGTAGAAAGTGGAAGTTAAGGAGTTAAAAAAATGTTAGTTTCATTTAACTTTTAAATTTCTTTTCATAAACAAAAACTGATGTGCGTAATAGGACAGACTTTTGTTTAATTTGCATCTTCTTGACTCTGGCCACACTGGCAATCCCCTCAGAGACTCTGTGCAGCTTGCACCAGTATTAACGTCTGATCGGATATTAGCACATTATCCCTTCAAATGTGCATCATAATGATCCAATTCCTTTTTAAATATTAAGAATTTTCAAACTAATTACCTACATTTCCATGCAAAAGTAAATGATTTAACAAATCTGAGTTCCACACAATGAAAATTGGGGAAAAAAATACACACTGGAAATCTTCAACAAAATGAAAACTGGGATGGTAGAAAGTACAATGAAAACTACTCATTCTGCTAAAAAGTCACTAATGGAAGCATGTGAAGCTAAGCAAATATTATAAAACAAAACTGATACTTATTGTAAGTACAGTGGAATCCCGCTGTAACGCGATAATCGGGGTCCATGAAATTGGGTCGTGTTAAAATCGGGGTCGCGTTATCGCGGGGGTTTACAGTATCTAAATTTTTTTCCCCAGCAAACACCGCAATGGCGTATATACGTGTACTTGTGTCTAATGTAAGAAATTGGAGTATTATAGGACGAATATTAAATGGAATGCAGTAATAAGACTTTTTTTAAAAAAAAGTGTACGGACAACAAATTTATAGGCTATTACTTTGCGCTTGATAGTTTTACTAATTTTTATTGTTTCTCCCCCAAAAATACATGTTGATCGGTAACACCCTGACTGACGTTATATAATGAATGGGGGGGGGTATTAACATTGTTTGCTATCGTGCCGTCGTGGCATGCAGTTCATCCATATTGCATGCAATTCCATTGGAAGATTGCACAGATTTAAAATATTCAATACTTTTGTCCAAGATTGTTGTGTCTGAATTCAATGTCCAATAATAGCATGTACAGAGTATTAACACCGTTTACTTACCGTCTGATATAGTACCGTCATGGCATGCAGCTAATCCATAATACCTGTACCTAATTCCATTGCAAAAATTGCAAACGTATTTAAACTATTCAATATTTTCGTCGCAAATCATTATGTCTGAATTCAATGAGAAAAATTAACAGAAAATTAGGTTACGAAAAATGAAGCAAGTGTACGTTCATTACGTTCCAGGGTCTATGAACGGTATCTGTACAAATTGTAAACTTGATTTTCCATAATGGTAAAATAATTTCTTTTATATACAAAAATAGGAAAGTAATGACCAGTTCATTAACAAACACCATACACATAAAATCCGAGAACTAAATCATAACATGCAGTGAGTCTGTAATGGTCACACGCCACCGATATAGTTTTTTTTTTCTCCCAGCTGTACGCATGTACAATTTCCAGCTAACAAAGCCAACACTGTTTACTAGTGAAATGATTTCCTCTAATAACACCGCTAAGCCCAGAAAACATATTGGTGGCTTTCGTTGTTTTTTATGTTTACTAAATTGTGGGAATCTTGTATCAACCACGACATTGTCGGCTGCTTTGTTGTTTATGCAGTTCAAAAACATGTGTCTTTACTCTTGGATTAATAATAAGTTATATTTCCGATGTTTATATAGGCATAACAATTCAAGGACCTGATGAAACTAACATTTCAGAAGCCGCGTTTTACACACTATTTCTCGCACTTTATCGTATTATATATTGTATTATATTAGAATTCATCCACGATCTCTTCCCCAAAATCATAATAAATGTTTTTGAACGACTTCGTTTGTGAACTTGCTTTTCCGTAATGGTAAAATGTTTATTAAGAAAAAGAAAGGGGAAATTAATAACCATTTCATAAGCAAAATCAATACACATGTAAAACCCGAGAATTAAGTGCAGTAGGCACGCAATGGTCACAAGTCACTTTTATAATTGTTTTTAAAGCTGAATGCATGTCAATTTCAAACCCTCTCAATTTCTAGCTAGTGAAGCAAACATGTTTTACTGTTCAACTGATTGCATCTAATAACACTGCCAAGCCCAGAACATGTTGGCGACTTTCGTTTTTTTTATGTGAGAAGCTTTTATCAACCACCGCATTGTCTGTTGCTTGGTTGTGTGTGCAGTTAAAGAAGAAAGACACGTCGTCTATTTCTAGAGTAACGATTGTATACAGAATTAATTGAAGACAACCACAAAGACCACATCATGTTTATTTTGGCATAACACTTCAAGAAGAAAAAAAAATCATGTGCGAATAAATATATGAAATTTTGGAAACCACGCCGCAACCGCATTATATTTAAATTTGCACTATGGCAGGGCGCGTTAAATCAAGGTTCCACTGTAATGTCTAAATAATGATAATAATAATAATAATAATAATAATGAGGCCTAATCTTTAGAAGCTCTAAGCGATTTACAACATCTACAACAGAAAAACAAAAAAAACTGAAATTGGAAAACATAAAAAATGCTGAAAATATTTAAGGTAGGAAACATTATTAGGTCGTTAAGTTTTAAGAGCACTCTTGAAAAGGATCACTGTGTCTTTGTGTCTAATTTCAATAGGCAATTCATTCCATGTTGCTGGGACCATGTATGCAAAAGAACGTTGTCAATATGACTTTGTTTTCATAGTAGAAATAAGGAGTATACGATTGTCAGAAGAGAAGCGCAAGTATCTTGCTGGTGTCTACACATGGGTGCGCCAGACAGGTATGTTGGACTGGAGTCTATCAGTAAAACTTAGCACAGAGAACAAATTTTGTGTTTGATTCTGGATCAAATGGATAGAGCAAGTTTTAAACCTACTGAAGTTTCCGGAGTAGATGTCGAGATGAACCAGCCAGAACGGAGTGTTTAAGTGGCATCAACTGAAAGATATTCGTGAATGGAGCTGATGCGCCTCAGCTCAGAATATGAGCCTTGTGTATGTTTATGACATGTTGGTGTAATGTGAGAGTACTGCAAAAATACATGCAAACATTGAAAAATGATGCATTAATAGAAATATGTTAATGATGGCTGTGATGTGACCTGTCTATATGAAGTACAAACTTTTTATGCATGGGAAAATAACATAAAACATCCTAAGTGCAGTTTTCTGGACTAGTAAAACAAATTAAAATGGAAGATTATTTAAAATCTAAATTGTAAACAGAGCATGAAACAAACATGACTACCATTATATTTGGGTTAAATATTTATCAGACACCAAGCATCTTTAGTCATGTCAAACAACAGATTAGAATACAACAAAAGAAACTGACTCACTTTGGATCTGGCGGACCATCACCAAGAGGTTTCATGGACAATTTACACAAACTTCTGAAAACCAAGAAGGCATCCTTCTGAAGTATGTGGTTAAAAGCACCTTGAGAAACTTCTGTTGTTTCCTGTACATCATCACCATCCACACCAATGCGATTTAAACCTAAACCAAAGATGATAAAAATGTATAGCAATGGAGTACATTTTGATCATGTAAATATAACCTTACCTATGCCATATCCCACCCCTACCTCATCATGGAGACAAATCTCAGTCACAAAAAGGGGCATAAATCTTAAAAATAGTACAAGTATATATATATATATATATATATATATATATATATATATATATATATATATATATAATATCAATACAAATATCTTCTGACAATGTTTATGATATGAACTAAGATACAGAAAAGATCACAAAACAAGACTGCAAGACTAATTACATTCACAAAATTATGTTATATGCTGCATCTAACAATATATAATTGAGGGCAATAATAATTACAAACATGTGTCTCTTGAAGGGACTGATGCTAAACTGCACATATAGAATTTGCAGGAATTCAAGGTAGGACAATTTCTTTCTTTCAAAACTTTAGTGTTGAAACTATCTATGATATTATTCAGTGATAAAAAAGATTTTTAATTAACTGCTGAGGTGGTAGACAGCTTATCATCATTTTCATTTAGGACAAAATAGATATCTTGGGTGAAAACCACGTCATAATGATCATCCATTTAAAGGGAGTACTTACAAGATTTTTAATACAGTTGTTGTGGCAGCTATATTGGATGTACAAGTGGCACCATTTTCATTTACTGCTTTAAGATATCTCCATTTCATAATCATTATCCTTTAAGGTGGAGTAGTGAGAACAAGATTTTTAAGATTCTTGTTCTGGCAGCCATATTGGATGCATGACTGTCACCATTTTCATTAAGGACTAAATAGGTTATCAACAGAAGGTTATTTGTGAAAATCCAATGTTGATATAACCATACATTTGGAAAGGAATAGAGATAACATTTTCAAGATATGACTTTCCATTAAGGAGAAACAGAAATAGTAAGAATTTCAAGATGGCTGCTGTAGTAGCCATGATGGACACCAGATCAGTACCTTTTCATTTAAAACCAAATGGAATTCATAAAAGTCTTCTAGTGAAACAAAACTCATATCTATATGCCATTTTTATTTGGCCCTACTAGATATCTTAAGAAGTCTATTAATGATGTTGATGAGGGAGTAGCGATAACAAGATTTTCAAGACGGCCATATTGGACATTAGATCATAACCATTTTCATTCAGGACTAAATAGACATCATAACATGTCTTTTATTGATATCACAATCCATTCAAGAGGATTAGCAATAACAAGATTTTCAAGATGTCTGCAGTGGTGTTTTATTGGATATCCATACAGCACCATTGTCATTTAGGACCAACCAGAACAAGGGCTCAATATGTGTGTAAAGTTTCATGACAATCCTCCAAGTAGCAATAACAATCCTCCAAGTAGCAATAACAAATTTGTGCTAACGAAGGAGACAACAGACCATTCCATAAGCTCTTCAGCTGATGATCATAGTTGGTCTCAAGTTACAAAGACATCCATAAAAAACTGATTTTCTTGATATGCACATCTTCAGATGGCAGCCATAATTTGTACAAATTATCTTGGCAATTCAATGAAAACTAGTTGCATTCTCAAGATTCTGACAAATACTATTTCCAGCTCCAAGTAAAAAAGATCAACAACTCCAATAAAACTTGCATGAGCACTTTAATTTGTGATTATTCAAATGATGCTACAATATGTAACAAATCTTACCAACAAAAACTGTTAGGCTACTAGCATTCATTAGATTGTCATAATGCAAGACAAAATGGTCAATAACTGTCCAACAAATTGTTGGAGGACAGTTGACATGCACATCTACAAGTGATGATATTAATATTTCCCAAATAAGATGGCAAACTATCACAATGTGCTTACAAGATTCTGTCATACTCTGCATTCATCTGCTAAAGGAAAATGGTAGCATTTCTTTTTAAAAAATGGCGAGCATGTCAAGAACACCATACATTTTAGAGCTACGGCTCATGTCACCATTACTGTACACCTAAAGCCATCTGTATTGAGAAGATGGGAATGGGAATTGGAAAGTTATCCACACCCAGTTCTAGAAGTAGTGGTCTGAGAAGGCTGCAAAGAAACTATCATGAAGCTGACTGGGGTGTAGTTAAATTTCATTGCTAAAGCCAGAACTGGCTATCCTAGGTCAAATTAATGTAGCAGTGATAATGGTGCCAGATGTTTCCTCTTCCTTATCAGTGAATTTTCTGCATTTAATGACTCCATGAAGAGAAAGTTGATTCGTATAGGAAGCTAATTATCACTATAATCTAATTATCAAGAAAACAGGTCAGTAGGAAATGGTCTGTAAGCACTAACAAATGCCAATTAAGCAAATGACATGGCACCAACTAAATTATTGTACTATGAAAATTACCAAACAGGTGATAAATCATTCATAAGTAATCAAGAAACAGAGCAAGTAAAAGGAAGAGAATAGATAGAGTGTACATGCCAACTCCCTGAGAGGTATAAGAATTATTGTTATTATAAGTGGCAAAAAAAAGTGAAATGGGAGTATAAAGTGCAACCTATATATTACATGCCAGAATTACATGTATGAAACAGATACATTTTTTATGACTATCCTGGTTCTGCAGCTTGTAAAAAAATTTGTCACATAGGGCAGAATCCATAAAGATCAGAACCCGAATACAAACTCATTTCTATTTAGCACTTACTTCAGCTAGTCTACATGTGTAATGTTTGCTAAATGTCTGGATAACATTGCACTCCTATTCTTCTTTTAAAGTTTGTAAAGCGGTGTTTGTTTCTGATCTGACATGTTTTGAAGTTTGAACAGATCCATTTGCTATAACATTTTCAGTCATATAACTTCGATAACTCGCAACATAAAATGTTTACTTAACATCTAGCACAATTTTCTTTAACTAACTGACTAGCTCATCAATGAAATCAACCTGTTAGGCAAAAGTTCCCTTTTGAAGAAACTCATCTGTTTTCTTCTAAATGGGTTATATACACATGTTATAAATCACAAATAAGGAAATTACTCTAATGCTTATCTTGTACAGCAGTCATCTTTTTACGATTATTCCCAAATTTATCAGTAGAATTATGGAGATGAAGGAAAAAAATGACAAAAAACAGCATTTTATTTCTTTATTTTAATTTTATTTTTAATGTATAAAAAAAAGCAAAATCCAAATGTAGTCTTGCAAAAAGCTTAATTTGATTTTAAAAAAAAGCATAATGATTATGCCTAAAGCTTAATGGTTGGCATGTATACTGGAGTATATTTCCTAGCAGTGACGAAACTCCAATACTTTGCTCCATCACAGGAAATTAAGAAGTGGTATCTGCCAGGCCCTTATAAAAAGCATGCCCATTGGCACAAACAATGTAATGACTGATGACAAGAGGGTATGTGGCACCAATCTCTATATAAAATGAGAGACTATTCTTGTCTGACATCCTTTCATGGCAAGCAGACAAGAATTTAGCACCATTATTGATAATCAAGCCAAAAATGGTTTTAATGTATTTGTTAGCTGGGGCGATGGTGGGGGCTAGACTTGCGATACTGTTGAGATAGTCCTAACATTTTAATGTATCTGAACAATACTAGCCAATGGAGTAAACTTACTTCTGGTGCTCTCTGCCTTTGAAGGTGGTGTTTGGGAGTAGGAAGGTACAGTTTCACCAAAACCGCTCATTGTTGTTTCTTCCTCTGCTACTACTCTTGTGTCATCTGAATTAAGGTTTAAATGGAAAAGAAATTTAAAATGCTTGTAAGGTATGTGTATAAAAAGTTCAAATGCTGCAAAAATAAATACTGACTGGGAAATGTTAGAAAAAGAACAAAATATTTCTCCATACATTCTAAAGGTCAAGACAATGCAGAATTTAAACCTCACTACGCTCTAAACATAAAGCTGGTCAAGAATAAAGGCATTTTGTAAGGAGTCTCTGCCGAGTAATCACTGAAGTGGACACGATTTACATTTACTCCTTCAAGTTTCTAACCTTATGACATGATCAAAGCTAAGCAGCAACAGTTCATTAGCTAGTTGATGGACTGAACTTGTAGGGTGGGGGCAGCAATAATTTAATGAACTGATTTGAAAATGTTTGCAATAATTGGATCAGGGCTTGATGTCAAACTGAGTGTGAATACAGCACTAATTACAAGTCGTGCTATTGTTTGACAATTCAATGACTTAAGTCCATCTCACAACATACTCTACATGCATGTTATACCAGTAAATGTGATCCTTTATATTGAGACAAAAGAAATGATTGCAAAACACAAATTATGAAACTGACCCCCACCAATTGATATTTACTTATTTGACATAATTTACCTATTTAACACATTACTGTTTGCTATATATACATGCAAAGTTCATAAGACTAAGTTCCAAATATATCAATACATGAATCATGGCCTCATGTATTCAGCAATTTTGTCAAAATTAAATCTGAAGTAATCAGTGTTGCAAATTCTAATCCTTATGAACAGCAATATTTATGTCTAGTTTGCAAATAAACCTCAATGCTAATACTACTTAATATAAAGTAAACCATATTTTACTAAAAGTTACCAAATTATAATTTCTAAAGGTATTACAAGTTTTTGCAATTTAATTTTGCCCCACCTGTCACAGAAAACAATATAATGATCCACCTATTTATTTCCACATGTTTCTTTAAAATCAGCAGGTTTCATTGTACATGAAAATTTCATAAAAATGTGGAGTTTAAAAATAATTAAATAGGTACAAAATTAAGCAGTAAATTTTCTTTATGCGGTAAATTTTCTCCCTACTTGAGCAAGATTTTTCCAGTCACCCAATTTACAAACAAACTGGTCAGGAGAACATTTGTATTCCTGTTATACAATAGTTAATAGACTCAACCTTGGAAGTTAATTTTCAAGGCAGAGATAGATGCCATTTAAAGCTAAGCTAATATTCCAAAAAATAACAGAACTGCTCCAGTGGCCTAGTGGTTAGAGCATCCCCTGCAGAAGCGGGAGGTCAGGTGTTCAATCCTCAGCTGAGTCATACCAAAGACTTACAAAAATGGTACTAACAGCTGCCACGCTTGGCATTCAGCATTAAGAGGTTAGTGTAAGGACTGGTTGGCCTGGTGTCAGGATAATGTGACTGGTTGTGACATCATGCTACATGTCTGCGGCATGATGAACCAGTGCTAGACATCACTATAAACTACCTCACTGCAGACATCATGGCGATATGACTGACAAATTGTTAAAGCTATGTTAAAAATATTAAACAAACAGACAAAACAATACACAAACTAGAACTCGGTCATAAGATTGTTTGACAAATATACTCAAATGTGAGTGCTACAAAGTTTTACCTGCTGTAGGGGCACAGTTTAACAGCAATGTCTAAAGTCTGTTGGACAGATATACTCAAATGTGAGTGCTACCTGCTGTAGAGGCACAGTTCAGTAGCTATATTTAAAGACTTCTATAATATAATGAGTGGGGTTACACTGTTTAAGTAGCAATATAGGTTTAGCTTTTACCTGCTTAGGGGATACTAGGAAATACACAGATAATACAAAACTAGCCTTATTACTGTACTTATCATGGAGACTGTGTAGATTTCATGATGTGCCAAAATTAAACAAACGTGTCAGTGAACCACACTCAGTGACACCCAACACCACTTCCAAAGTGAAGCATAGTCAATGAACATAGTATGTCATATACCTGGTTGTGACAGGTGTAAAAACAAATTTTTTCTTTACCTTTATTGCCAGCTGTTGCCCGTTGTATGACAGAGACTACTATCTTTCTAGCTATGACTTCTGCAGTCTCCTCCTCTTCCATTCTCTCCTCTCTAGCTTCCCCATCACCTTGCTCTCTTTGTTCTTGACCCTCTGGAAAACAGAAATATTAATATATGACCAGTTAGCTCTAGATAATAATAATAACAACAACAACAACAACAACAACAACAACAACAATAATAATAATAATAATAATAATAATAATAATAATAATAATAATAATAATAATAATACAAAGAATACTGAAGATTGTAGCCCAATTTTGTCCTTGAAATTTTTCTGAAACAAAAGTTTCAAACCAATTATTTATATTTGACTTGGGTCATTGATATATTTTATATGAATTTCAGACACTAAAACAGAACATTTGTGAAACATAACCATACTGTAGGGGTATATCTGGTATATATTCCTGAGCTTAATAGGATATAGCCAACCATGTGACAAAGAAATCATGTAAATATGTGACAATAACTTTTCTCATCTTGGTTTAGTTCTCAATGGTCAGTTATCTTAGGTTCTCATGTAACAGTTGCATATCATAATATAGCATGAGGCACTTGACTAATATAATATAGCATGAGGCACTTGACTAATATCACAATATAGCATGAGGCACTTGACTAATATCACAATATAGCATGAGGCACTTGACTAATATCACAATATAGCATGAGGCACTTGACTAATATCACAATATAGCATGAGGCACTTGACTAATATCATGAGGCACATGACTAATATAGTATAGCATGAGGCATTTGACAAATATCACAATATAGCATGAGGCACTTGACTAATATCATAATATAGCATGAGGCACTTGACTAATATCACAATATAGCATGAGGCACTTGACTAATATCACAATATAGCATGAGGCACTTGACTAACATCATAATATAGCATGAGGCACTTGACTAATATCATAATATAGCATGAGGCACTTGACTAATATCATAATATAGCATGAGGCACTTGACTAATATCACAATATAGCATGAGGCACTTGACTAATATCACAATATAGCATGAGGCACTTGACTAATATCACAATATAGCATGAGGCACTTGATCAATATCACAATATAGCATGAGGCACTTGACTAATATCACAATATAGCATGAGGCACTTGACTAATATCACAATATAGCATGAGGCACTTGACTAATATCACAATATAGCATGAGGCACTTGACTAATATCACAATATAGCATGAGGCACTTGACTAATATCACAATATAGCATGAGGCACTTGACTAATATCATGAGGCACATAACTAATATCATAGTATAGCACGAGGCACTTGACTAATATCACAATATAGCATGAGGCACTTGACTAATATCATAGTATAGCATGAGGCACTTTACTAATATCATAGTATAGCATGAGGCACTTTACTAATATCACAATATAGCATGAGGTACTTGACTAATATCATGAGGCACATGACTAATATCATAGTATAGCATGAGGCACTTGACTAATATCATAGTATAGCATGAGGCACTTTACTAATATCACAATATAGCATGACGTACTTGACTAATATCATAGTATAGCATGAGGCACTTGACTAATATCATAGTATAGCATGAGGCACTTTACTAATATCATGAGGCACATGACTAATATTACAATATAGCATTAGGTACTTGACTAATATCATAGTATAGCATGAGGCACTTGACTAATATCATAGTATAGCATGAGGCACTTTACTAATATCATAGTATAGCATGAGGCACTTGACTAATATCACAATATAGCATGAGGTACATGACTAATATCATAGTATAGCATGAGGCACTTGACTAATATCATAGTATAGCATGAGGTACTTGACTAATATCACAATATAGCATGAGGCACTTGACTAACATCACAATATAGCATGAGGTACTTGACTAATATCATAGTATAGCATGAGGCACTTGACTAATATCATAGTATAGCATGAGGCACTTGACTAATATCATAATGCTAAACATGGCTTTAGTGTTTGCATGTAAAGTCAAGTCAATGATGTGATGGAATGAATGATTTTTTTAACCTCTCCTCTCTGGGGAAAAATATGGGAGAAAAAAAATAATGTAGGGCTTAGCACCAAGAAAAGGAAATCCCATCATTTGACAGCATCTGAACTTACACAAATAAATATTTATTTTCGAGTGGATATGGTAATAATGTTTCATTATAATATATGCTTTGGTTTGAAAAGAAGAAGTGGAACTAAAGAAAAATTAACACCTCAAAGTATTTTAAAATATTAATGTATGGCTATGCAAGAAATGGCTCAAACATAGCTGACTTGGTACAATATTCTCTATGAGTTATCAGTCCCAACATTGTGCTGAGAATTTTTTTTAAAACCAGGGCAACTCTACTTAGAATTAGAAATGTACTAGATCCAATTAAGTTTGGACCTTCTAGCAGCAAGATTGTGGATTCTGAAGTGCATGACACAAAAAGAGTTAGAAACTATCAATTATATAAATAAGTTTTTTTTTCTTACCCCTCTGCTGTTCTTGACCCTGGTTCTCACTTAATCCATTTGGTGTAGATGAATCTCCATTTTCATCTTCCCCCTCAGACTGACTTTTCTCGTCTTCAGTCTGGTAAGATTTGTTCAACTAAAAAAAACCACAAATATATTCATACATGGTAGCAATGAACCACAGAATTATGGAGAATAAGTGCAATACTGATAATTCAATGCATAACAAGGAAGAGGCCCAAGATGATCAAATGTTGCTCACCTTAATCTGTATGTGTATGAGAGAGAGAGAGAGAGAGAGAGAGAGAGAGAGAGGGAGAGAGGGAGGGTTAATAGTTGCAATACTTTTAAAAATATACACTCCTGAATCATTAAAATCTTTAAGTTATCCAAGACAATGAAACCAAATCTTTCAACGGGTAAAGCTGTTAACTCCATTTCACTGACCTGCTATGTTTTCTCACCACACCCTTGCCAGGGACTGTTGTATTGGACCCATGAAGATATGCCATAAATATTGATTGCACCATATGGTTATATTCAAATCTAAAATGAATAGTCACATCCATACTTATAGAAATGCACAACAAACTTGTGTAAAACAATTATATACATTCCAAAGTTGGTTTTGAAGCCATGTTGGTGAAGCAGACATACTAAAAGACCTCCATTTAAACGGTCACATGTCCATTTACTTTCTAACAGAAATTATTTCATTTTAATTCAGGGTGCACTGATGCTTCCCCACAGCTTGCGCCATGTGAGCTTGTCTTTGTCTGTATTTTGCTTTGACTGCATTTTCTGGACATGATCTTTCAATACTCTTGTTATTTGATTGGTTAAAGTTCATTACCATGTCTTGTTGAGTGAAATCAAATAGTGGAACTTTGAATTATACTACAAATAAAAGCAAGCCAAGCAGGCTATATGTAACTAGGATGATCAACCTTAATGGATAATTTAAGTAATTCAAAGTTTTAAACAGTTGTTTATAAATAGTATATCAATACCATATATACCCAAACATTAAGCCATGTCCAACTGATAATAAAGACCCAGATCTGCCATCACATAATATGTTGGCAGACAAAGTATGTTTGTTGTTTGCTTGATTGGATAGTTCCGAATCTGCTGACACATTATGGAACAGAAAACCTATGCTGTTGGATCCAACTTATAGGAGTATATACAGTAAAGAATATATAAAAAATGGTACAAGGTTGTGGATAAAGCAATGAGAAATGTAAAATAAATTTACTGGTTACTGGAAAGAAAAACTATCTTCCAATAAACCTTTTATTTCACCCAGGACTAATATTCCAACAATCCATTTTGCATACATTGTTATCAATTTATCCTGGTTTTCTTGACTTCGTTAAAGTATCATTGATGATGCTACCAAAAGGAAGTACATAAATTCTACCTCTGTCTGACTTGCACTTGTACTAGACGTCTTGCTTTCTGATCTTTCTCTTATTTTGGCTTCTTGTTCCTAGAAGAAAAGAAAACAAGTAAGAAAACAAAACCGATCTAAATCAGATAATAATGAAGACAATAAAAATGTTCTCCATATTTAAAGGTTCTTTTTTTATTGTTTGTGTTACAATGTCTACAAACTTGTGCATTCCAAAACAAAAGCCATAAAATGTAAACATAAGAAAACATTCATAAACCCAGCATAGTTTCTTGATTTTATACATGGTCACATTCAACCAAACAATTCTTGTAAATTCTCACTCTAAATTAACCAAAGCACTACTTAATAAAAAAAAATGGTAAAATATACAAAAATTCAATTTAAATATTCAAATCAAACATGTCCAAATGACCTAATTATGGCACAGTAATATGGTGCTTTATAAACTGTCTGCCAAGTACAAATATGTTGAAGTGACATAAAGATTGTTTACTAATAAATATTATAAGTACAAATATGTTGAAGTGACATAAAGATTGTTTACTAATAAAGGTGCCTTATAGACTATTTGTCAAGTACAAATATGTTGAAGTGACCTATTTTTGGTACAGTAATATGGTGCCTTATAGACTTTGTCAAGTACAAATATGTTGAAGTGACCTATTTTTGGTACAGTAATATGGTGCTTTATTTACTGTTCACCAAGTACAAATATGTGGAAGAAGTGACCTATTTTTGGTACAGTAATATGGTACCTTATAGACTTTGTCAAGTACTAATATTTTGAAGTGACCTATTTTTGGTACAGTAATATGGTGCCTTATAGACTTTGTCAAGTACTAATATTTTGAAGTGACCTATTTTTGGTACAGTAATATGGTGCCTTATAGACTTTGTCAAGTACTAATATTTTGAAGTGACCTATTTTTGGTACAGTAATATGGTGCGTTATAGACTTTGTCAAGTACTAATATTTTGAAGTGACCTATTTTTGGTACAGTAATATGGTGCGTTATAGACTTTGTCAAGTACTAATATTTTGAAGTGACCTATTTTTGGTACAGTAATATGGTGCTTTATTTACTGTTCACCAAGTACAAATATGTGGAAGAAGTGACCTATTTTTGGTACAGTAATATGGTACCTTATAGACTTTGTCAAGTACTAATATGTTGAAGTGACCTATTTATGGTACAGTAATATGGTGCTTTAATCACTTTGTAAAGTACAAATATGTTACAGTCACCCATTTTCGTACAGTAATATGGTGCTTTATACATTGTGTGAGACAGGTGTGGTTCATTTACTTCCATTAATACCCCACATTTTTTCAAATACTGCTACATTTGAATGAAATCACAATCATAATTGGTCAATCACTCTATCATATTGTCATTTCATCATTAGTCCTGAGAAATTCTTATTCAACATCACAACTTTTAATAAACGTTTCAATTTAAAAAAAGTTGTTAATGCACTGTTACTAACAAAATATCAGTGAAAATGCTGGTAAAGCTGATAGGGAGCAACACTGTAGACCAGCTTTGCATTATCACATTAATTGTATCTAATGCATCAAATCAAGTAAATGGGGTTTTAAAAAAAATTTAAAAGTTAAAAGGCAAGCAATCTTACCTGTACAAGACCTTGCAGTTACCTGTACAAGACCTTGCAGTTACCTGTACAAGACCTTGCAGTTACCTGTACAAGACCTTGCAGTTACAGTCAAGTGTCAAATCAATGACTTTTGTTCAAGAGGAGCAGCAGTAACAAAATTTTCAAGATGGCTGCTGTGGTAGCCACACTGGATGTCAGATTGGCACCATTTTTATTCAGGACCAACTAGACATCATACAAAGTCTATCCAGTGGAAGGAGTAGTGATTACATTATTTCAAGATGCCTGCTGTGGTAGCCACACTGGATATCTGAGTGGCACATTTTCAATTAGGACCACTGGAAATCGGGATGATTGTGTGTTAAAAGTTTCCCAGCAATCCTCCAAGTACTTTAGGAAGAAGAACAACGAACCTGTGCTAATGTGACATGTTGGACAAAAAAATGCATAAGCTCTTTTTCACAACAAGAAGGCTTACATAACACACCATGACCAATACACATTTAAACAAATTATATAGACACTTACTGCTTGAGTCTCCATCCTTGTGAAGATGACATTCAGCATCTGTGTAAGTGTGGCCTTGGCAGTGGTCTGATTAACCAGGTTTTTACTGGCCAGGTAGATGTTATAGCAGGTCCTTACAGTCTGTAAAACTGTTCCCTCGTGGATCTCACAAGTGTTCGATGTCACCACAGTCAACAAGGCCTGTTCATATTATGGAAAACAAGATTTTGTTTGTGAAACAATGTTTGTCCCCACTGCAGACATCATCAAAAAAATTAACAAATTTGTAAAAATGTTCAAAGCTTGACATCATGATATCAAAATATAATGAAGCCATCCACATACAAATACAAATATGCCTACAAAAGATTTCATGTGTCTACCTTAAAGAGATTTCACCCAACTCTGCCAATATCTATAAAAGTTTATGCTGAAAAAGAATAAAAAATGGTGAAGATAAGATCCAAGTGGGCCTGATATCATTCATTTGGCTTACACAATTCAATTTTTGATCATTTCACATAGCAGGCTTTTGTAGCAATGTAAGAACATAACTCTTAAGTAAACTATCTCCATACGATTACATAATGTTTATTTTACCCATTTTAGTAGAGTATACATCAAAGCACAAGTAACATGCCTTGCTCAAGCTCATAAACAATTTCATCCAAAATCTTGACAGTATTTACCAAAATTTAATCATAAATGAAGAAATATTGTCTTAAGAGAAGTAACAAAATCCGTCAATTATAAGTGACTTCAACCATGATGTTTAGCCAAGTTAAATCTGTTCATAAAATTGCTACAGTATAGACAAGCTTAGCCAATAAGAAGAAAGATGACCGCATTAATGTGTGACCCCATTAATCTGTGACCCCATTAATGTATGGGTCTATCTCATTATCAAACCAGGCAAGTAAATGATGACAAAAGTTTATATGCCAAATCTAATGAAAACTGGATCAGAAATACAGCCTCCAGAGTGGTAACATACATTGGTTGATGGACTTGAGCTAAAACCTAAGTAAATGTGGCATCATCAAAATAATAAATGAACTAAAATTTAAAAAAACTTGCCAGTGATCTGAAAATCTAATCATGCCATCTACGTATATGTGCCAACCAAATATCATGTATATTTTCAGTGTTTTTTAATTTTAAAAATCTTAGTAACAAGATTCTCAGGATGGATGGACATAAGCACAGATGAATTAATGGTTGGCAGGACCAAAATCAAAATGTCCCCATTGCAACTGTTGACAGCCTCTATATACATGTATATGGACACAAATATGCCAAACAATTTTAACTGTATATGTTGAGTAGTTATTGTGCATAAATCTAACATGTTTCTTGGAAACTTTTTATCACATGTATCTGGATACATTGTTTTTTCTGGGACACAGAAAATCACTTAGATACGAGTCCTCTGTATGCATGTAATAGCGAAATTCCAAGACTCACCAGTCTTACTTCAGCAACCAGTCAAAAAATGTGGATCAACTGATATTTTAGCTGTGCTGATATTTACAATGGCAGAATTCACTGGCTGATGTGGATGTTGTCATTATCAGAGTACATCAAAAGAACATGATACAATAGCTGTGTGGCAAGTTGAGAGACTTTACCTGGCTGCTGGGTGGGAAAATGTGCTGATATTTACCATGATTGAGTTCAGAAGTATAGAGATGTATATGTGATCCTTTGTAAGAGTACATCAAATTTAACAACTTTAGCTTTCATTATTGTCCTTCATTTCAAAGTGTAGCTGAATATGTAGTGCATATGACCTTGAAATCGAGACATGTCAAGACTTGCAAATTTGAATAAGTATTTTGGGTTAAAGGGCAAATTGATGAAGACTGTAATGAGATTCAGAAGAGTGCTAAAGTTGTTAGAACTGCTAGTTTAGATTGAACAGTAGAAAAGTGTAAGATGACTGTGATGCTTGGCTTAGTGTTATGAATAAATCTTTTCCCTGGATTGACAAAATTCAGTCGTACTCTCATGGACAAACAAGACCTATATGTCAGACAAACAAGACCTATATGTCAAACAAACAAGACCTATATGTCAATGGTATAAAGACTAGTAATTACACTCACTGAAAACCAACAGTTCTTCTAATATGCCAAATTCCATATTTTTTGTAAGGGGACTGCAACTTTTACTGGTGGAACTCCTATTTTTACCAAAATGGGTGTCTTGGACTACAGGTTTTAAAATCTGAGCAAGTTCTAAGGATGGATAAATAGGTGGCACATTTGAAAATACTGCTACAGACTGTGGGACAATACAAAATCAAAACTAGTATTTGTAAAACATTATGTCTGGCCTCCAAAAGCAAAATGTACAAGTCGGATCTTAAAAAGTTAAAGAAATCCTTTTTCTGGCCTAGATTTTATTAAACCTTTGTCTTTAAGGTTAAAAAAAAACTTCATTCAGAATGGAAATTAAAAAAACATTTCTCTTTGAAGTTTATGCCTTTATCTGACCTGGAATGTATTAACCCTTTATCTGACCTGGAATATATTAAATCTTTATCTATAAAAGTTTAAGAATGCCTCAATGAAGCCAAGAATTTATTCACCTTTTCAAGCAAATCATTTTGACCTGGGATTTTCAAACATTTATAAGGTGCTAAGATCTAGTTTATACCATGCCAAATGGAAGCCAAGTTTCTGAAATCCTTCTTACCCTTGCCATACATTTATCTCCCCTGAAAATAACAAGTTTGCCAGATATTGGTGAATCTAAATTATAAATGTATTTCATGGAGCCATTATTAGTGGTAATAACTAAGAAAATGTGAATGTATCCCATTATTAGACATACTAGAATGTGTCATTTCCTGTGCCAGATTTACTATTACTTCCATTTTTTAATATTGGCAGTCCATGCTTGACTTGTTTTTTCTCAAGCTATACATATATAAAAAATGATTTCTGAAATATATGCTTTAATATTTCTCCAGAAACTGTATTTTTATCCATTCATTGTATTTTAACAGTAATTACTAATGCAAACAACCAGATGTATGCCATTAGAAACAGGCAACACTTAACTAGTTTATGTATTCAATCAAGTCTTTTATTTTTTTTGGGGGGGAGGGGGGTACCAGTATATTTATTTGTTTTTTTAAGAAAATTTATTTACTTTCAACCTAACCTTATTTTTCCCATCGGGATTATATGAATAATAGGAGTTTAGGTCCTAATGTTTTCTATGAGAAGGTTTCTTCCAAGCTGGGTTCATATATCCCATTTTGGGTCTCCTTTCTCTTTTATTTTTTTAAAGTTAATCCTGGCAAGGGGTTTCCTACATCCTGTGTATGCTGTTTGTGTTGTGCTATTTGTGTGTTGCTATATGTATACATATATATATATAAAGTATGTCTTGTTAGGATAGCCTCTTTCTAGATCATATTTCCCAGTTGTATAACAGTTATAGACCCTTAAATGGTCTTCATCATTTTTTTTTTGTTATTTATATATATATAGTTTTTGTTTTGTTTTTATTCCTTTTGAATTTTGTACAAGCATGGTGTACTAAGTTTAAAATTTTAGTATGGGTTGTTACCTATCCTTACTGTTCTAATGCTTGCATTATCCCGTTCCATGCCTTGTATTCTTCCTTATTTATTCAATAGGTCTACTTTAATCGAAACGGGATTGGTACATATTTTTATTTTATTTGTACATCACCCGTCTCGATCATTTTCGTCTTGATCATTTTCGTCCTGTATTTATTTACTGTATTTACTCTATCCCATGCCAAAGGAAACTGTTTATTATCCATGTAAACCGGCTTTCTGAATAGTTCATGTGAACTATACAGAGTATAAACAAGTAAAGGTCACTAGTGACTGTAACATGAGAGCATGCTTTGGTGAGCAGCACATGCTAAAAACTAGTTCAGGAGGCTACCTAGTGTGTAATCTGTGTTGTTCTGCTTAATTTCTCTAGGTGAGTATTTCTTAGCTCTTCCACAGGCCTGCCCACTTGCCTAGCGCCATGTGATTAAGCCCCTTTATCTCCTTGCTAGTACTTCTCCTCCTGAGGGCCCTGTTTCCCCCATTCTATCTAATGTGCTGCTCCATAATTATCACTTGACCGCATGCTCTCATATTCCTAACTATAAAATCTACAATGTCAAATAGCAATTTTGCTGTATAGATCCCATCAAGGTATTGAATGTTTTTACTGTTATATAGCTGGTTTTCCTTAATTTTTAAGATTATTTCTACTCTTTCTGGTATATTTTTTTCACATTGGGTCATTGTATGGGTTTTACTGAAGGAGAAATTTTTACACAGTGGACATTTTGGCGACACTCTTGATCATATGCCATCGCACTGCGAAATCTCCTGTTAACCACGCATCATGCATGTATTTGAACAGGAGACTTTTCATTTTTAAAGATCGTAACCTGACCCAGTTTCCCCAGGCCCTATCCCAATTAATAGTTATGTGTTCTTGTTCTATTTTGTTTTTATCCTTATTTAAAGTTTGTTCTGTAATCCATTTGTACATTGATTTAGTGTCAATCTCCCATAATTCCCTAGCATCCCTATATTTAATTAAGAGTTCTTTTATGGATCTTAATTTCCTCAGCACCTCTATTAGTTTTATGAGTTTGTTATTCCTGTATATGTCTGTTCTCTGCTTCATTGAGAAACCAAAATAGTATATATAGAGACCATGCCAAGCTATTTTTGGCTCTGCTTTAATTTCCTTAAACCTGTTTAGAATGTTGGTGTATTTAATTAGAGTTGGATGGGGGAGGCCTAGGCCACCCCTTTTCTCTTCCCTATATAGTGTTTCTTTGTTGATGTAGTGCATTTTAAAGCCCCATAAGTATTTAATAATTTTTTATTTATGGTTTTAAGTGTTGTATTTTTTTATGTCAAAGGATTTTAGTTTATAATTTAGGTGCACATACATAGTTTTTTGCTACCTGCACCCATACCAGTAGGCATAATGGCGTTAGAGCCCAGATTTTTATATTTTCATTATTTTTCTCCCTGATTTCTTTGAGGTTTTGTTTCTCCTCATTTTTTTTTTAAATTTACAACTAGAGTTTTTACTTTGTCTTTAATTAAAATGGGAGGAAGCCCATGCTGCTTACCTCTCCAATCTCCTATTAAAAATATTTCTGTTTTGTCGGGGTTAATTTTAGAACCTGACACCTTGCCAAATTTGTTAAATTCCTTCATCAATTCATTATAGGAAAATTTATCTTGTATAAAGTTGGTGCAATCGTCAGCATGTTGTAACATTTTCACTTCCCTCTTTAATATGTGCAACTTTGATTCCTTTAATATCTTGTTTTTTATTTATTTTATTACTAAGTATTTCTTTTGCTATTACATATACATGTAATAGCATAGATAGTGGGCATGCTTGCCTCACTGATCTTTTAATTTCAAATTTTTCAGTTTTAGCTCCGTTTAACTGTACACATGAGTTTATGTTCCTATACAGGATTTTAGTCCAATTTTGGAAATTTTTCTCCAAAACCAAATTTATCTAGTGTCTTGTATAGATAGTTTTGTTTAAGTCTGTCAAAAGCTTTTTCATGGTCTATTCGTACCATAGCACTATTCTTACCATTAATATTTATGTATTCTATTATAGTTCTAATATTAAGTACATTATTTAATATTTCCCGCCCTTTCGGGCCACTAGTTTGATTTACATTTATAATTTTATCAAGACACATTTTAACCCTTTCTGCTAGTATTTTACTTCTAATTTTATAATCAATATTAAGGAGGGAGATGGGCCTCCAGTTTTTTAATTCTTCCCTATCCCCTTTCCCTTTGTATATCAGTGTTATCATCCCCTCCCTCATTGTGTTAGCGATGTCTAAGTTCCTTAATGCAATATTATTATATAACCATTCTAGTATGGGTGACAGTTCCCCGCATAATTTTTTTTATAGAATTCCGCGGAGATTCCATCTCTTCCTGGCGATTTATTTTTTGATAAATTCCATATGGTCTCTATAATCTCGTCTTGCGAGATAAAATCCTCACATTTGCTTTTATGTTCTGGTGTTATTATCTCGCAATTTGTCTCTCGTAGGTACGTTTCTATATCTTCATCTTCTTATGTTCTGTGAAGTATATAGGTCCGTGTAGTAATTTTGTAATGATTGAGCATTTTAGTTTTATCTATCATTGTTTCCCTCCCTATTTTAAGTGATTCTAAGATTTTTTTTCCCTCCCTCTTCTTAACTCCTCCCTTCTATATAACCCTTCTGCATTTTTGCATAAATGTGTAACTCCCCTTGTTTAATTCTTTTTTTTTTTTTTTTTAGGTTTTTAAGTTTTTCTTCTAGTGTTTTTTTTTAATGCCCCGTATTGTTATTGTTTTTAAATGATTTTCCAAAGCTTCTATTTCTATTTTAATTTTTTTAACCCTCATTTTGGAGTGAAAAATCGCTGTTTTTTTTGAAAATCCCTTTTAATTTATCCCATTCTGAAATAATATCTAGGTTCCCCTGATTTTTAAATTTTTCTATTTCCCTTTTAATTTCCCTCCCAAATTCTTCATTGTTCAAAATTGTATTATTTAACTTCCCCCATCTTTTTCTTTTATTTTTCCCTATCTCCACAAAAATTAGTTTATGGTCCGAATCTTGTATTCTAATATCCCTGCTTTAATATATTTATTTGTCCCTAATTGTGAACCCCAAAATTTATCTATCCTACTTCCCTTGTCCCACTTATTTTCAAACGTATATTCTGTCCTTAATATATTTAAACTGTCTGTATATATCAATCAGGTTCTGTGATCTCATAATGTAGTCCATGGATTCTTTTAATAGTTTGTCTGCTTTTAAAGGTCCATCCTTCCTGTCTTTCATCCCCTACCCAGTTAAAATCTCCCCCATAATCAAATTACTCGTAGTATAGTTTTCTAGGTATTTGCCCAGCTCTTCTGTAAATTCTTGTCTTTTATAAATATTTGCTGGTATGTAGACGTTCAGAAAATGATCCCCTCCCATTTTTATATGTATTAGTCTTCCCTTAAAAAACGCCCCTTCCTCTACCCTCTCCCATTTACACCCTTGTTTGTTTTTATAATCGTTGCTACCCCTCCCCTTACATCCTTTCCCATTGAGTTATTTGTTATTATTATACTGACCATTTCATGTTCGAGTTGTTCTTTGACTTCATCAGTTATTTTATTATGTGTCTCTTGTATAAAAAGTATGTCAAAGTCTCCTATTTGTATTAGTTGGTTTGTCTTTTCCTTATCTATCCAATTTATGTTTAGCGACAGCAAACAGAAGTTTTGTTCCTCCATTTGTACTTATTTTGCCAGGTTGCCGCTTTAGTACTATTGGTTATTTGATTAACATGACTATTGTTTTATATTTAATTCCCTATTTCTTCCCCTTTTTCTGGGGATCCTGGATCATCATTTCCTGTTTTAACCATACTAAGATTTCAAAGTCCCTAGTGACCTGCGAGGTGTATAGGGTGTCTATAAAAATATTTTCTTTAAACGTTTCCTCAGGGGCTTCTCCACTGGTTGTATCTGTGTTTTCTTCCTTCGTCATGCTTCCTCCTTCCTTTTCATTTGGGGTTCCATTTGTGGTTTCGTTTTCTTTCATCGCAACTTTCATTGGTCTTTCTTCGTCTAGCGACTTTGATAGTACTTTCTTCCCATTTTCCTCTTTTTCAGTCCCACTCCTGTCTTCCATGGACAACGATAGGTTAATTGCCTTTCGTTTTTTTTTTGTTCCACTTTTTTTCTTGTGGATAATGTTAGGGGTTCCATGTTCTCCGAAATGTTAAAGGATCCTCTGCTTTCCTCATTGGTCAATATTTCAAAAGGGTTGCTTGTGGTAAATTGGGGTATTATTTTGCAAGGGGTTTTGTTGGGCATTAATATACCAACCCATTTTTCATTATTTTTCGGGGTTCTATTCTTTTTCCTTGCTTCCTCTTCTTCCTGACTTGTCTTATCAGTGTTTCTACTGTATTTATTGCTTCCGTCTGGTTTGGAGTAGCCATCCCTGCTGTCACATGGGTATACGTTTTACCCCCATTTTCCGGTGACTAACTTTTGTTGCAGTCCCATGGGCCGTGACCTACTTCTCCACATTTGGAACATTTCCTCATAGACTCACAGTTTTTATACCACGATCTCAATTTAAACCCCACAACATAAAAGAAGGGGGGTTGTCACAGAATTAGGCGAAAATTGAACTGATTTTTGTTCTTCTTGAATTGCAAACGAAACTCACCATTTTCTTGATTTCGTCGTACACGCATTACCTGGGGTGATTAAGTGGTTTTCTCCAAGGTAAGTGGCGTGTAACGATTTGCATGTGCCAGTTTGTTATTTACATGAAATCCGAAATACTCGTTTCACGTGGTGCACGGCAAGCTCGATGTAATTTATGTTCACCTATAGAGAGTATATAAGGCGAGATATTTCTCATAATAATGACGGGAACCAAAATATCTAATCGAAGGATAGATAAGCACATCTTGCAATCTCCAGCCAAAGGGCTGTTACCGTGTTTCTGATACTGTAGCTGACAATCGCTGTTACCATAGATCTGATAATCGCTGATACCGTAGATGTCAATGTTTCTGATACCGTAGCTGCTAACGTAGTTGATACCATTTCTGATACCGTAGCTGTTAACACATCTGATACCATCTTTTGATAAACGTCTTTGATATCGTCTGATTTGTTGTGGGACATCTATTATTTGTTCCAGAACATCTCTGTATAAATATCTGAATGTGATTGTGCCGTTAATTTGTGCAAACGGAATTGAAGTATCTGTCTGTGTGTCGAACTGTCTGTTCGTCAACATCTGTGTAACGTGTAAATATCCGGAAAGCTAGAAGTCTGAGTGTCGGAGCTGTCTGAGTTGTAAAACATCCGGGTCGACATCTAGGGTAGTGAGGAACCGTTGGTTCTGGTAGATGTTGTATGTTGTCTGAACGTATAACTGTGGTGGATCCGTGAAGGGAAACGTCCGATAATAGTATTGGTCAACCCTAGGTTTTCGGGGAAACTGGGAGACGATTCAACTGTTGCTGAATCGTGCGGTTATACGGGGTCGAGACACATATGTGTATTGAAATTGTAATACAATTTAATACATTGTTGTATTTGCATGCTTATGTCAGATCACAATAATATTTCAAGTGATCGCATAGATATCAATAAAAGCTAGCAACTTGATTGAATACAAGTATATGGTCGTGCTAGTTATCGCAATCCATCGTGCGATAGTATAGTTTGTCGTTTGTGTTCATTTTTCGTAATTTATACTTGCATTAATTTAACTTTCGTAAAGGATCCTTGGATCTGTGTATAGTCCAAGAGATCCCTTTACATCTGAGATTCCTTTTGTATTAATATTTAATTTGTTCATGTATTGTGAATGTTTGTGAGTGTAATTGTGGGTTGAGTGCATGAATTATTGTGTTGTTACATCTGTATTTTTTTCATTTATAATTTATTACATAAATTTATATTTTCTTTCACAAATTGTGTTTGTATTGTTCATTTAATCCACCCTCCTCTCGGTAACAATTCTGTTACAGGGGTATCTTCTTCGCATCTTCTTGTGCAACCCTGATAATTCTTGCCCCTGTTGTTATATTACTCCATCCCCAGTAGTTGGCCATTTTTTTCCTAAGCTTCTTACTCCAAATCTTGTGTAGAGCTTTGCTTCTACCTTTTCTGTTTCTATTTGGAAAGATATGTCGTTAATGTGCACGTCTACAGGCCTTGGACCAATCTCTCTTTCAAAGGGTGGTGCGATGTGCACATGCGATGTTTTCCCTTTCACTAGAAAAGATTCACATTTTAGTAGGGGTTTAGATTGGTCCACTGAATACAGCATGTATCTTTTTTGTCCCGCATTTTGTAGCGCAGCTATCTTTGACATGTCTACTCAAATTGCTTGGAGGGTTGCGAGGATTTCCACTTGGCGTGGTGCTGTATCCACACTTCCAAAATCTAAGAGTTGGCATCCCTCTTTGTGGTATGCTAAAAGCATGTTTTCCTCCACCACTACGTTAAAATAGACATGTAGTCTGGACTTGCTTCCTGTTAGCGATCCAATTTGGTGCGTCACTTGCCCCTTAGGATTGTTTACAGGTATATTTGGGTTGGGCCCCTCTTCCCCCCTGATCGAGCCGGTCACCCCCCCCCCCCCCCGGTATTCATTTGCGTTTTCCCTTCTATGATTGTATGGGCAAGAAAAAAGACCCCAATTTAAATGCTAAACGTAATGTCTAACAGTGAGCAAAATTCAAAATGATACTATTATGTAAAGTGCAGTGAAAGGAAACTAATAACTAATAATAAATGTGAGTGAAGATCAAAATAAAACAAAAAACTGAAAACGAGAAAACTCTTCTTACACAATGAATAATATATCCTTCAATGTAAATTCGGGAAAAAAGCGAATGATTGAAACACTTTGATTCATAACAAAGACTTTTCAACTACAAGTCTGATGTTAAAATTTAACATGATCTGGTCCACAAACAAGTATTTGACAATGATATTAGAAATTAGTTCCCTTGCATCTTTATTTCTTTAGGCTATATGTTCTTGTAATGATCTGGTATGTGCCAACAAGGACACACAATAGTTAATCACATGTTGTTATCACAGTCCTAAATGGCCTTAAGGCAAAAATTCAGTTCAATTACTGGATTTTGACAAGTTCCGAATCTCACTTTACATATATCCACTGTCTTGCTTAAACAATAATGGGAAAAGATAATGACTCAGAGATTTCATGGGATAATTACTGGCCCAATATATTAAATGTCCAACATGCTGAGTTAAGAAATGTTTTAGAACCCTTTATTGGGAGATCTTTGCATAAACTATTAACAATTTAGACTAACATTTTCTGAAAATTTATGTATAATTGACAAAATATGTATATAATTCAAGTATTTAGTTACCAGCTAACTAATGCATAGGTGTCAACTAGTATGGTTTACCTGTAATTTGTACGGGTTTCTTTCGTTTTCGCCAGTGTACGGCCATACAACAGTTTGTACGTTTTTTTTGTAAATAATTCCATAATTTTTTTTCCGTTTTGTATGCATCCCAGACTATGGAAATAATTTTTTTTAGAACGAGAATTCAACGAGATCATTACTATCAAATGCTTACAGTTTACATTAATTTTCATACTTTACATAGCGAGGCAGTCATGGTGGTGTAACCGTAATTCGTCCGACTTTTCTGTGTGGAGAAAAAGTCGATTTATCAAACAGTTTAACACTGTATTATTTAAAAATAAATTATCTGCTGAATTTAGCACCGGCATTTTATCATGCTGTCATATTTTTTAATTACGTTTACATAATTGAAACAAGAAGATGCATTGCCAGCATGATGAAAGCACAGGGTCTCGTTACAAAGAAAATTAGGGTTACACCACAATGACTGCTTCACTATGCAAAGAAAATTAGGAGTATCCATCCAAGAATCAATGGATGGAGGTTCTAGCCTGTAATAATATAACACAGTGTTACAGGTTAGAACCCCCATCCCTTGATTCATGGATGGATACTACTAATTTTCTTTGTAACAAGCCCCTGCGCACAGAAGTAGTACATATACTGACGTCATTCTCGTAGCTCGAAAATATGTAACACTGCCAATTTATATCTAGTTTTGAGCAAAATCGGCACACCCTATAGCTAATTCATAACATTTCAAAAACCAGATATGCAATTAATAGAAACGATCAAAAGCTTACGAGGTACAAACTTTTGGAATTTCGCTTTGTTGATTTTTTATTTTTAGATTTCTATTTTTGGATAGCTCCTGGCATAATATATTGGTGTTTATGGGGCAAAATATAAATTCATAACACATTTGTAATTGAGAGGTCTTTCTCCATCACATATCAAATCTAAATTTTTTAATTATTTTCTTATTTCTTTCATCTAGTTGAAATACTGAATCCATCAAATGGCTGAGCCTAACTTGAAGAAACGCAAGCAAAAGGTGCATGTGTTGCATATAATACAACACACAAGTAAAAAGAATGAAATAAAGTTTCAGAAATGTAAATGTGTATAAATACTTTGTGTATAGCATTTTTTTAAAAACTGTTCGTATATAATGTTTGAATAAAAAAAAATTATGTAAGGTTTTTTTTGTCTTTGTAAGGTTTTTATTGGTCTGGTGTACAGGTTTTCATCTCAAATGGTTGACACCTATGCTAATGATGGTGATGATTGGCCATGCCATGCAATGATTGGTACCAAATGTGGTGTAAATAGGTGAAAAAACCATGATACCATATTATACAAAATAAATGATGCAATTTATACCATCACACATAAGTTATATTGGACATACTAGTAATTTAAATAGGTGATGTAAACAAGAAACCAATATGCATTCTGTAGTCGGTATGTATGGCAGAATTAAATCCAGGCTTGATAACTAAAGTGTCACTATGTGTTTTTGTTTCAAGACATGGCATACTGGCCATATACAGGCAACTGTTTATCAATATGGGTCTATGTCAATTGATCTCCGTGATCTCCACACCAAGCTAAATTTCAGTTACAACACATTGAAATGTTGGCTTGAATATAAAACATACATAACATTTGTGTTTCCCTGGCAACATTCAGGTTATAACCTATAAATGAATTAACAAAATACCTATGTTTTTTGCATTTTTCATGTGCATGGTGCCTTCTAGGTTTTCTAAATTGGTAGGTAGTACAAATAAATGTGATGGTTTAAGAATATTATTACGTCTTACCTGTATCTACATGATAATGTATTCACACCCCCAACCTGAGATCTGACTTGTAAAATCTTTTAACACAAACTTGAACATTGCTGATCTACTGCTGTTGCCTCAGGAAAAGAGTCTGTTGTCTCACCATACAGATAAGATAAAATGGAGTAAAGAATTATGTCATTTTGTAAGATCATTATTTAATAAATCCTTGCAAAATGATGACAGAAAGCAAAATTAACCGCATAACATATTGTGAAAGTTTCAAACCACCAGATCAAAATAATGTGACCATCAAAGACTTTTGTCTGGAATAAACAATAGATATGTGTGTTGAAATACAAGGAAACATACATGGCAACAAAGAGTTTAGCACTGGCTATCATATTAAAATGTTAAATCACTGACCTTGATTATTTGAAGTTGAACTCCTTCATCTGTCTGTGGTCCAGTGAAACAGCCACATATAGTCTCCACAATCCTGTCAATAAGTCTCTTTTCAGGAGTTGTACTGTCAGGGATGTTTCCAGTCAGGTGACCATATGCTATCATCTTCTGTTTAAACAATAAATTCAAATAAAATTTATAATAGTTCCAAAATTCTAACACATAAATGTTTGTTCACTATAAGAACATTAGGCACAATGAAAAGAACATATGAAACGTCTTCTGTCTCTTGTGGCTCAAAGAACAGGAAGTGAACTATTGACCACATGGATACAAGTTAAACCATATCAAGAATGTTACTTTGAAGTCAATGGTGCAAATCTTGAAAATGTTAGATCTGCTAAATCTTTAGGAATCCTTACTGATAATAACATTAACCTGGTCAAACCACTATGAAACACTCTTCATAAAAATATGTAACAAAATAGGAATTTTTAAAAAAGGTTTTAGGTCAGATCAGCTGATACAAAAAGTGTACAACAGCTGTACTGTATCTTGACAACCCTAAAATTCCTCTCCTATGCAGAGACTACAGTTTACTGAAAAATGCTGGCAGGGCAATTTTAAATATCAACAATATCTTAACACCTACATCATCTACTTTCAATACTCGTTGACAAATGCCGATCAAGAATTATATTATTTTAATTGTATTAAGAAATGTCACTCTTCTTTTTCAAGGACATATATATTTTAGCGTCAGAGTATCTTAGTGTTTTAAGTTTATAAGGAACATTAGCACAATGCCAACTACAAATAATGATTGATATATATAACAAATTTCTGATTACGTGTGTATGATTTGTATTTTTATATTTTTCTTTCAAGCAGTCCATGTTAACCTTATCGACTTTTGCTAATTACACATATCTGCTGTACATTTTGTTTTAACTTCCAGAGCATAATGTCAATCAGCTATGAGCCAATTATGTCACCCAGGATTAATAATGGATCTTATTACTACTGAGTACCATATATACTCAATTATAAGTCAAGTAAAAAATGCAAACAATAAAGAACTTGATCTGCTGCAGAATAATCCACCTGCTGATCTGGGTTTATGTCCTTTGTTCTACTGATTACTCCTTACAAACTACACAGGGCCAGGTCTTCTGGTGCATTATCTGCAGGCAAATCTGGGTCTGTGCAGTTTGCAGTTCAGTTTATATGGTATAATTATTTTTTTTAAAAATTAAATTACTATTGTATTTTCTGGCCTATAAGTTGATTCAGAGTATAACTCAAATTCACCAATTTTGTAAATTTTCCATCCTTCGTCAATATATAAGTCGATTCGGAGTATAAGACGAGGCCAGGTCAATATCATGGCTTCGTATTTTACACTAGTAATGGTATCATTGTATGATATTCCATATTAACAGCAATCATGAAATTGCATTACCGATGCTAACACGCTTGTGATTTTACTTCTGAAAAAATCACTGCAATATTGAGTTATCAATTGACACAGCTGAATAAACAGTCCATGTTTGTTTTATTATAATTGAAAGCACATCCATGTTGTAGTTCATTTTATTACCTGTAATTATGAATGTAACTTATATAAACTTTCAATGACACAATCTATATATAAGTTGATTCGGAGTATAAGATGAAGACTTGACTTTCAAGTAAAAAAGTATCGACTTATAGGCCGGAAAATATGATACTATTTTATTTGAAATTTTTGTGTATTTGCATCAAGACCGTGCCTTTTGTATTTTTAATTTTATAAATGCTTTCAATAATTAGTTCAAAGTGAGTCTTGGAAGTAGTATTGAAATTAAAGAGAAACTATGACGAATTAAAAACCAGTATAAAAAAAATTAATGAAATATTATTTATTGAGAAATAATATACAAGGTAAAGTTAATGCAGAATAGGATGTAACTATTGATATCTAAATGCTTGTATATGTACATGCAGTCATAAACTGATGTACTCTGTAGCCAGTCTATTTTTGGACATAAGACATCATGGTGCAGAGTTGGTGGTATATCTAAGAAATATAAAACATGGCATGTTTTCAACATTACATATATTTGTCTTCTGTCTGAATGCTTTGCTAGGCCACTGGTAAATACCACAAGCACTTTTTAATACTCCAGATAAAGGTATTAATATTGACACTGCAGAGGTAGGGTTTACAGCATCAGAGTGTCCCACATTTTGTTATGTGTTGTGTTGTGTGTGTGTGCACACGTGTGTGTCTGTGTGTGTGCGCGCACGTGATTTGGATTTTTTAACATAGCTTTTTTTAAAAATCAGTAATATTGCTACTATAACTGCAGTGTGGCAATTAATAGTGATGTCTAGCATTGGGGCATCATGTCACAGACATGTAGCATGATGTCCCACCCAGTCACATTATACTGACACCAGGCAGACCAGTCCTAACACTAACCTCTTAATGCTGAGTGCCAAGCAAGACAGCTGTTTGTACCAGTTTTATAAGTCTTTGGTATGACACGGTTGGTGTGTATGAATGTCATGATTTGTATCCCACAAAATACTTAACTCCGTTCTCAATAACATGTGTGTCATTAGTGCTTTACATGCAATGCAGGGAATAAAAAAAAAAATCCATTTTAAATTCACAGAGCTGATAAAAGCAGCTTATTGTAAAAACAAACCTGTAAACAATCCAGTGACATGTTGACAATCCGTGGACTTTTTGATTTACAGGCCAGTTCAAATGGCAGGAAGTATTTATCTGCCTCCACGAAGCCTGCTTGCCTCGGCATTGGCAGAGCTGAAGACCCAGAATGATCATCTTGCCTACTGGGACACAGAAAAATGAAATTCTTCAACGAAAGAAAAATGGCAGTCATCCTAGTTTATTAAGGGATAGAATTAAAAGGTTCAGACATTTCATATGTATATTATCAATGCAATAAATCAGTGTATGACTAAAAAAAAATTAATTTCAAGTTCCTGTGTATGACTAAATAATTTAAATTATCATATGGGCTAACATGGTGATTTAAAATGCTTGAGCCAGTCTTGTTGATATGAAGCAAACAGTCCCTTTTAAAATGCAACTCACTCTGCAAAATGAATGCTTTTGTAGATTTAATGTATCAGTCATGTCAATTTATCATTGACAGATTCAGTGTGGCTCTCCATCTGCCTGTCATTTCTCCATGAAAACTAAAATCCAAGTACATCAACTAAATGAAGGAGATCATTATTGGGATAAAGTATAAAAATATTTTATGAAGATTTTGGAGTGAAGGTGACAATGTAACAAATATGAAAATGAAGTATGGATAATTAAAATAGTTTCCATGCATAATGTCATGGTCAAACAAATGAAACCTTCAAACATAGGGGAATGTGCAAATAACACATCGTAATAACACAATGTGGTACATGGAAGGATAGATGTATGGATGGACAAAAGACTCCAATAATCCATTGTGTAGACATCATTAAAAATATGTATATAAATAAAATAAGTAAATTTCAAAGTAAAGCAAAATATGTCTTGTAAATTAAGTTCCTATAAGAATACTTACCCAATCACATTAACTTTTGGGGCACAAGCCTCGTAACTCCTGAATCCAATAATAAAAGGAAACATTAGTCTTTTGTTTATATGCTGTAGACAAAGGATAATAACTCTTGCATATTACCTCCCCTTGCCATGACTAGCTGTTGCCCGTTTTAAAGGTGAGCAAACTACCATTGAGGATAGTTCTTTATTAAATTCAGGGGACTTTATAATAGGAGGTAATGCTGAGCATCAAAGCTATAATTCAGATAATTTTCTAAGGGAGGAAGATTGGATTTTCTATGTATACAATACCACTCAAACACTTAAAACAACATAGCTTAGTATCATGTGAACCTTTGCCTATCATCAGGTTAAACAGACACTTTGGATTTAACATGAAGGGTGATTGGTTTGAATTTATAAGATCTGAGCCGTGTTAATAGCCAGAATGGATGCATTTTTGTAAGATTTATTCAAATTGAACCTTTCTATGCCTGATTGATCTTTATCATGACTGATATATATTCTGCCATGATGCCTAAATTTGTCATAAGAGCACAGGGCAGAAGGCGCTGATGGTAATTGATGCCCACTTTTTTTCATCATAAAGTCAGAAAACAAAGTCAAGTAGTTAAAGGATCAAGGCTCTCAAAGGGTTGATGTTACCGACTCAACACCAGTCACTTCCCCTCAATCGTCCTCAGAGTGGAAGGCCTACTTGCTCTCAAGATTCTCTTCACAATCAAAGGTCTAAACTTTCTGTTGTGCTAGGTTTATCCTGACAATAGCCAGGCATGATGAAGAATACATTCAAGGCAGGGGTGTAAGATGAAACATGTTTTATGACACAGAAAGTCAAGATTAGCAGAGACAGTCAACACATTTGCCACTGAATGGTCAGATATTCTAATAATGGCCAGAACAATTTTGGCTGTCAAATCCCAGGCATGTTTTTGGTTGGCTTACTTTTCCACCAGTTGGTAAATCACCAAATCCAACACCAAAAGCATGGCAACAATGTTCTGAATTTGCTTTGATGTGATTAGAACATATTTTTATCCATCTCATAAAAATTTGGTGCAGAAATGTTAACCACAGCAAATTTTTATCTCATTCCAGAAGTTCAGAGTCCTGAATCTCCATGATTTTTTCTTGGCTGGGGAAGCAGTCTGAAGGATGGAGGCTTCTTCATCATCAATGTTGACCAATTCTTCGACTTTATAATAATGTGTGATGGTAGGGGGTGGATGCCATGCCAAAGCTAGATCCACCAGGCATACCTACTCATCAGCATCCTTAAAACTAAACTCTGTCCTCTCCATGGTTGGATCAGTGTTAGGCTTATACTCAGGAGAATCTGCACACTGTGTGTGTTAAGTCTCCTGGTCATTGTCTGCTTCCAATTCAGGATATACCATTTCCTGTGGAAACGATGATGAAATAACATTGTCTCGATAGATTCCATGGCCCAATACTCTGCAGGTAAACAATGAAGATAGTACAAACTAGTTCTGAAAGATGATTTTGTTATAACATTATAGATAGATAATTTACCAAGAGTATGGTCAACATGGCTACCTGACATGTGTCAGGCAGTCCAATTGATACCAGGAATGGCTGTGCCACTGGCATGGCTGCTCAGACAGATCTATCACTGAAATCCCCATCATAACATGTCTGTGTAAGTGTATGCCTGGCAAGATGAACGGATCTATCGCAAACATCCCCATAATTGTAACTGTATGTACCCAAAGGCATGTCATGATGAATGATCTATGATAGCAGATCTTACTACCAAGATCTCCAGAACTGTAGAGAGATGAAGCCATACACCAGACAAGATGAAACTTTCAAAAAGACACCCTGATTGAGATGGATAAAATGGCTGGATTGCTTAATACAATGGTTGGACAATTGTGGATAGCTCCAGACAGTGATATTATAGTATAGAATGTTAGAAGCCCAATGTGCCTGGATTTACAAACTCAAATGTCATGCTCAGGCATGCAGGTATTGAAGATGGCCTCAGATGGTGATTTTTATAGGATGGACATGTTGCCTGGACTTGCAGACCCAAAGGTCATGTTTGGACATGCGGGGGAACTATGACACCTAGGATGCTTAAAAATGAGGATAGACTCCCCATTATATCATAAGTACTTGCAGATATTCAAAATCTGCACCAGTGTCAACCTCATTCTTTGCCTTGGTAAACATTTGCATAACTGAATTCTTATACTCTTGAACCATATGGTACACAATGCATTGTACTGACAATTTGTACATGAAGACACAATTCAAGCATGTGTTCTTGACTTTGAACTTTGCATTTATTATATCTCATTTTCAGAATGCAACGAAACAAGAAGATAAAACAAAACACAACAAAAAATATATAAATTAACAATGCAGTGTGTTCAATAACCAAAAACCCCACCATTTACTAAATGGGTGAGCAAGCAATAGTTTTACAACTCACATCCTTAAATAAACAGAAAAGAGCCAAAACCAACAAATTCCGAGGTCTCACTAGGATTTTAAAACTAGAGTCCAGGACTCCTTTTTTGGTAAAAACAGGATTCACACCAGCAAAAGTTGCAGTTCCATCACAGAAGCACATTGAGCATAGTTGAAAATATTTATCCAAATTTGCAAATAACATGTTCTCTAAGTCCCAACATGTCTTGAATTTGAGGTCATATTCACTACCTATTCGGCTACACTCAGAAAATGAACACTATAATGAAAGCTAGAGCTGTTCATCTGATGTATTCTTATCTGGACCACATTTACACTTCTGGGTCTCTCTGCCTCTGAACTGATTCATTGTAAATATCGGCACATTTTCCCACAACTCAACAGGCAGCCGAAGTTATTGATATTGATGCCCAACTATTATATTATGTTCTTTTGATGTACTCTTATATGCACATCTGGGAGTCATTCAGCCACAGAGTCCTGTCATTGTAACCAGCAACACTGCTAAAATGATCAATTGATCAACAAATTTACCACTCAGCAGGTGGCTAAAGCTGGAACTACAAAATTGCTGTCCATCTATTGCATGTGCACAGGGGACTCCTGCATAAGTGATTTTCTGCATCCCAGATATAAAATGTTCATTCAAACACATGCAATAAAACATTTCCAAAACCGCTGAGATTTTGTAAACTTCAACAATTTATTTCCTTAGAAAACAAAAAAGTAAAAATTTAGAAAGAACCTTCAGTATTGTGAATTAAATCCCAAACATTGTAAAAAAAGTTCTATTACAATTCCAACATTATAAACTATTCCAAATAAATTCCAATCATGACTGCATTGATGTACCAGTAGCCATGAATGTGCTATGTGCCAACAATCTGGGTGTATCACAATTATATAATCCAAAATGTCTTGAATTTACAAAAATCACTAGATGTGATTTAGTCTGAAAATATCACTGATAACTTGGTAATCCCTGTAAATAACTTAAATACATGCATATAAATCCTCTCAAATTTTAACTGAAATACAACTGACATTGATTACACTATGACTGATCTTGAAATATGGAATCAGTAATTCTTAAATAAACAACATTTATATAAGAAGCTAGGACAATATAAGCCTTATAAGAATCATTTTCCCATCAAATTCATGAACAACATGCTTGTAGAACATTCTCAATTTCTAAAACAAACTAGACCTAAACACAACATTTACAAACATGTTTACCTCCAAGTAATAACTAGATATGTAATATGTTTTTAATAAAAATAGACATTAGTCAGGTCAACAGAACACAACCAAATCCTGTATGGATGATTTGAATAGAATGCAAATTCGAATTTGATTGACAAGTGTCTTGTACAATGTTGTTGTATGGAAGCAATGCTTAAAATTGGTTATTGTACAAGTGGTAAAGGGCAGGTAATGGGCAAGAGTTATCTAGTACTGTATATTATCATGTACACAGTAAAGAAACATTTTAACTGGAGGTAGCAGCCCTATATCCCTTATGTTAATGTGATCGGAAGATTAATTCAAATGAGAAGCTCGAACTTAATGTGCTTATCTGGTCAAGTGATAAGATACAGTGTAATAAAACACAACATAATCCTTTGTACATGTTACATACTGTACTCTACTCATCAGTAAAAAAGATTTATTTATTAGAAAATAATAGTGTGAATATATATGCAACAGGGATAGCCCTGGGATTCGGCAAAGTCTCAAATTGAGATTTTGTTTCTATACTGATGACAAAATATACCATCTGGCAATCTTGGTGACAACATTTTCCGTTGTTAAAAACTGTATATACATTTGTGGCTATGCAGTTGAAAAACTCAATGGCACCATGACAGGAAAACGCAAACTTGGATACAAATTGCTCCAGAATCTATTGTTACATTGACAAATCATTTGTTCATATTGACAAACCACCTGAACACAGCACTATTATATCATACTCAGCTTATGCTGATGTCTGGCCTTAGTTCTCTGTGTTCTTATACATGTATAACCCAAATAGTCATGCTACCTGACAAGCTACATTCAACCATCTCTGAAGGCAGTAATGAAAATGACTACAATCTATCTGACAATGGCAGTTTTTTTTTCTTTTTGAAAACTGTACCAGAAACAAATGTTTTTCTGAAACTTTAGAGAAAACTGATTACATTGGAAGCATCGATCTTTCTGTATATATACTAAGCAAATGAGAAACAAAAGTATATCTCCATCAATGTTTTACAATTATATAATGTTGCTTCAGCAATAACAAATGGGCATTTGTTTGGTCCTTCAAAGAACACCTTCAGCAGCAACTTCAATAACACAAGAACCTTCATCAAAGCAAGCTGAAGACCTTTGATCAAAAGAAAGCCGGCAACAAACTTAAATATAAGCATTGCTTCATTTTTCACAGTGATTGGAACATATTGATTGTGCTATGAAAGTTTCCCGCTTGCAACAAAAAAGTTCATGATTATGATAGCTACCAATGTCAATTTTACAACCCAAATTAAAGTTTCAATATTTTGAACAATAGAAACCTGACCATTGAGTAACATGAAAGTGGGACATCACACAAGAATGTTAAAACGTTTTAATTTGTTCACATTTGCACTTCCCTGTGAATAGCGTCATCCCTTTGGTAGCATCATGGTAGTTGTCTCTGGCTGACCAAACTCTTGGCCAATTTAAGTACATATACAAATAGCACATAAAACAACTATTCAGCCACCTGGATAATAAATATCAAGAGTGAATTGATTCTTGAAATGTGTTTGTTGATAATGGGATGAAGATCAAACAAGGACTACCATTTTTTTAAATGTTTTAGTTGTTTTCTAATGGAATTTGACCAATACATGCACATGAATTTTCTAACATTCGAATTCATGGATTTTTCAAATGCATGTGCATTATTTAACACATTGTGGAGCGTAATACACAAATGTACGTTGTCAATTTACAAATGTATTTCAGACTAGCTGTCTTTATTAAATAAAAATTTGAATGAATTACGACAATAATACAGTAGTCCCCCTCTTATACGGCCACCCCTGCTGCACGGGGAAAGTGGCCTTATAAGACGGGTGGCCGTTCCAGAGGGGGGCTAAATTTATTATGAGAAGTACATGTATATGTAATGTATGTAGTAAGAAAGTTACATACTTCAAAACATTAAATATCTTTGTCTAAATGAAACATTAATCAATAAAAGCTTTTTTGTGTTGTTATAATAACAAATTTATTTCAAATGAATATACGTTACTATTTTTTCTTTCTTGGTGTAAGTGTGATATGCGAGCGGGTATTGTTGTCATGCACATTGCAAATGGATTCAAAAACGTCATTTACATCTTGGTACATACATAATTATGTTTCCATTTGCTCCATTTTCACATTGCTACCGAATAACCTTCTTATCGGTTATGAATTTGTATTTTCAAATTATTTCAACATAAACTTGTTTTTATAGTCTTTTCTTCTGCATTCCCCCCCCCCCCCCAGGTCGTCGAGTAGCATAACCGACTTTCTTCAGATAATGTATCCGTTAATGTGATGACATTTTAATGTTTGGTAATGATTTATTCGGTTACTTTTGATAGTATGCAATTTAATTATGCAGATAGAACTTGTGTCGAGTGTACGAAATACAGTCTTGTTAAAGGAAGCCATAATGTGTGGTCACGTGATTTTTCCGGTCTTTGTCTGGTACCCTGTTGACTTTTTAAGGTTCTGTGTGTGTGCCAATGTACAAAATCTATTTTTAGCCTATGCTGACCCTGCTATGATTATAACAATTATGTCTAGTTATAATCATCACAGAGAAGAACTCGACATAGGCGTTAAACCCCAAACTCTATCATAACATTATTGAGCCCATTTCTTGTAAACATCGACTTTTATAGATAATGATATACTATAAATCCTTTAGTCAACACTTTTAACGGCGACTTGACACTTGGAGATGTGTATCTACGATAGAGATAATCAAAATTGCTTACCTTACCGTAGGCTTACGTCAAGATTTGAATTAATTATTGGTTCTGGATACATTTAAAGAAACAAAAGTGGCCATTCATGAGGGGGACATATTTAATTTTTTTTGTACTAAAATGCTAGCCGCTGGTTGCGTTAGAGGGGTGGTTGCTCTTGAGAGGTACTTTTGAATACAAACTCATTGGTGCCAAGGAATTCTGACCGTAAGAAGCGGGTTGCCGCTGGTCAGGGGGTCCGTTCAAGAGGGGGACTACTGTATTAAAATCTATCTTTGGGACACATTTACATTGTTTTAAAAACCATACAAACCTGTTTTCTCTGCTGTCTACTTTTAGGTTTTCTGAAAAACATCAAATTGAAAATCTTCAGATACTGATGAAAATATATCTTTATAATATAATATCTTTTAAAAAAATTATCAAATTTTGTATTTTCAATACATACAAAATATCACATCTGAACATATTTTAATGAGCTGCCAGTCAAATGTACTTGAACCAGACAGTCAACCAAACCAGTCACCTCCCCAGCTGAACAAACTTAAATATAATTTTTTTTCCACAGCAACATACTTTTTTAATGGGTGGAATTGAACTTACCCTGGCTAATATTGAAAGAAACAATTACCTACAGCAAACCTTTCCCAAAGTCACAGACCTATTTTGGCATTATGTTGTTGTAAGTTCTACAAAAAATTTGCATACAATTCTGGATCTAAATGGACAAAGTCTTGAGCTAATAATGTAATAAAGACTGACCTAAACCAAGGCAAGATTTGCTGATGGTTGGACAAAGTAAATATGTCCATGACCTGTAGACCAGTAGGTTTTTTCTGACATGAATGGTAGCTGATATCAACTGTGCTGGGTATAACTGCATTTCACACTCCAATCAGTTCCAACTATTGGATGCTCACATGTAATAATTTATTCTGAATGGCTTCTGAATGCAGATGGGAAGTAAAAATCCCTCTCTTTTTGACCCAAGGCATTAAATCCTTCAGAACACTAACTTTAGTATTAATCAGAAAATTAATTAATTATCAGAAAAGCACACCTGCATATACATCATTAACTAATCTTTTTTAAATGCTGATACATGTGTATCAAGAGAACTTAATTGCAGTTCTGTTGCAATCATTAGATAATTCCTAGTGATGTAGTCCTCATTAGAAAGCTTTCAAGTGTTACTCATGCCTTGAGTTATGCTGCTGTCCACAGATGCATCAAGAATTTTTAAAAAAGGTCAGCAAATGATCGATACAGATGTTTTCTGTTCTGACTGGGATTAATAGTAAAAATGTGAGTGTACCAAACAATTTAATGCCATGAGTCGAAAGAGGGATTTTACTTACCTTCCACAAAGGTCAGACAAAATAAATTTATTAATTACTAGCGAGTGTCAGATAGTCAAAAGTGATTGGAGGGTGAAAACTTCACTATGACAAGCAATGTCAGGGAGAAAAAACTTGGTCAGTACAGATCCTGAACATTTTTCAGTTGGTTCCTGTATTGCAAATGACTCAACTTTTACTTGTCCTGCAACAATATTAAAATGTACATAATTTTTATAAGGAAGATGAGGGCATAACTAGTACTACATGTAAGACCTCAATGCTGATATGTATGTTGTGGGCATCAAGGTCTTACAGCCTAACTAACAGTTCTGTGTAGTATGTTTTGATTGTCACAGAATTAGGCGAAAATTTAATTTATTTTCTAATTGAATTACAAACTAATTTCACCATTTTTTTTTTGTTTCGTCGTACATGCGTTACCTGGGGTGAATAAGTGGTTTTCTCCAAGGTAAGCGGCGTGTAACGATTTGCATGTGCCTGAATTTGAATTACATGAAGTCTGGAACATTAGATTCACGTAGTGCACGGTAATCTTGCCGTGATTTCTGCTCACCTATTTGAAGGTATATAAGGCAGAATATTTCTGATCAATATTACGGGACCAAAAGTATCTTATCACAGGAAAAATAGCTCGTCATTCAATCTCCAGCCAAAGGGCTGATAACGCATCTGATAACGTCTGATAACATCGCTGATAACGTCTTTCTTTGAGATCGTAGCTGAAATTGTAGATGATTTGTTGCGGAACATCTCTGATAACATCGTTGAAAACGTCTTTGAGATCGTAGCTGAAATTGTAGCTGATATTGTAGCGGAGCATCTCTGTTTGTCGGATTGTCTGTCCGTCTACATCTGTCGTGACGTGTAAATATCCGGAAATCTTGAAGTCCGAGTGTCGGAGCTGTCTAGAGTTGTAAACATCCGGGGTGGCATCTAGGGTATTGAGGAACGTTAGTTCTAGTAGATGTTGTATGCTGTCTGTACGTATAACTGTGGTGGATCCGTGAAGGGCAAGTGACCGATAAAAGTATTGAGTCAACCCTAGGTTTTCGGGGAAACTAGGCGGCGATTCAACTGTTGGTGAATCGTACGGTTATACAGGGTCGAGACACATGTGTGTGTTGCAATTGTAGTACAATTGAATACATTGTTGTATTTACATAGTTACTTCAGATCACAATAGTATTTCAAGGGATTGCATGAATCTCAATAAAAGTTAGCAACTTGATTAAATACATGTATATGTTCGTGCTAGTTGTCGCAATCCATACGTGCGATAGTATAGTTTGATGTTTGTGTTTATTATCGTAATTTATACTTGCGTTAATATAACTTTTTGTAAAGGTTCCTTGGATCTTTGTATAGTCCAAGAGATTCCTTTGTATCTGTGTTTTATTTTGTATTAATATTTCATTTATTCATGTATTGTGTGAACCGCTCCGGTGGCCTAGTGGTTAGAGCGTCCGCCCCGGAAGCGGGAGGTCGTCGGTTCGATCCCCGGCCGAGTCATACCAAAGACTTACAAAAATGGTACTAACAGCTGCCTCGCTTGACGCTCAGCATTAAGAGGTTAGTGTTAGGACTGGTCGGCCTGGTGTCAGGATAATGTGACTGGGTGAGACATCATGCTACATGTCTGCGGCATGATGTCTCAGTGCTAGACATCACTATAAACTGCCTCACTGCAGACATCGTAGCGATATGACTGAAAAATTGTTAAAGCTACGTTAAATATCCAAATAAAACAAACAAACAAAATTCATGTATTGTGAATGGTTGTGAGTGTAATTGTGGGTTGAACGCATGAGTTATTGTGTTGATACATCATTATTTTTCATTAATAATTTATTTCATAAATTTATATTTTTCTTTCACATATTGTGTTTGTGTTGTTCATTTAATCCACCATCCTCTCGGTAACAATTCTGTTACATTGATGTTGACTAACATAGTAATGAAAGTCTATTTCCAAGAAAAATTTCACACAACTGGCAACTAAATAACAGTTCTTTTCTACAAAGTAAAGTCATAATGTTTTAGTCAGACTTTATTGACTCTGATGTATTTTCTCTAATAAATTGAAATTCTCAAAAGAAATGGACCTGTTTTCAAGTTTTGTTGGTGAACATTTCAGATGGCTGGAAAGCGATGAAAGCCAGAAATGCCGAAAACAGGTTGAGTTGAAATATTATTCTTTAACAAAACGAATACAAAACTATATTATACCTACTGGAACTATAAGCAACATTTCATTTCATTCAAGAAACATGTGCTCAACGTGAACCCACTGGAACACACTTTGGTCATATTTCAACAAATTTAAATGTGTATCAACGTTACGTGAAAATGCGCTCATTTGCTAGACAGTGTCAGATTTTGATTCCACTAGGATAAAAACAGCACAGTAAGTATATTAATTACATATCAATCTGTGGAAGAGTGTTAATATGGGCTGCCAAGTGACTGAGATATTCTTGAAATTTTGACTACTCATTCCGAATTCAACCGACATTGGAATACGCTATAAAGCCTGTTATTTAGATAGTAAGACATAGCAATAACACAAAAATAACATGTTCTAGTTCTTAATTGTAGGACTGAAGGGCAGAACTAAAATACCCATCTGTATCTGCATGCTCATTGTGATTTGATATTTACTTTTTGTAACATTTTTATATTTTCCAACAAAAGATGGTGAAAATATCAGAAATCAACAATTATTTATATCCTGTACACCTGCTTTGCTTTTTTTTTTTTTATATATACAAGACTGACAGCTTACCAAGTGCCACCTCACAAGCTTTCTTCAACTGCGAGTGATGGGCTTTCTTGATTTCCTTATCAGTAAGGATCTTTTCAAGAGCACGTGTCAAGAACATGATGAATACTTTTCAAACGAATTTGTCCATTTTCTTTATCACTGCATGCATATTCGTCAAAATTCCGCATATGTGTTTTACACCTACAGTTTGCGGCTACATGACATCCGCCATACTATTTTATCACGTGACTTAACTTCATCTTCCGCAATATTTGTCAGCCTTAGGTTATTCAAACGAGAAACAAAATTACAGAGCATTATCGAATTTGTACATACTATGCAAATAATTGAAACAATCAGAGGGAAAATGAATTGCTATATATATATTTTTACATCACTTTTAATAAATGTCACATTCTCCTCGGGCCTATTGACACCGATGAAGTTAATCGAATGCCCTCAGTCATTTACGTTCTGTCGTTAGACATAAGATGGACGCGAAAAATGCCTTGAAAACATGGGAAATGAGCAATAGCATAGATACTATTAGCACTGCTGATGAAATATACAGATACGACAAGAAACAGCAGCAAGATATATTGACTGCAAAGCCATGGGAGAAAGAGTATGTTCAATGAAAATAGTGCAATTGAACAGCCCAAGTTTTCTTACCTATATTGTACTCTTGTATTCATCCCCTGAAGTCCAGTATAAGACGCCTTCCCTGATATTTATGTTTTTGGGTGCGCAGCTAGAAACATAAATAACAGAGGAGACGCCTTACATTATATGACTTATTACTGGATGCCAGAATCATTGGAGAATCCATTTTATTTCTCTCCATTGTTGTATTTGAGTGTCATTAGCTCGTGGATTTAATCATGAAGTGCATTCAAAAACTACAACGGCTGGCCAAGTGAAATGTATATACTTTTTTTTTTAAATCTTCTTACATCCATATTCCTTTTGGAAGCAGTGTTGCACATTAAGTGCAGTCTTTAGTCCCATAAATTTTTTACTGTTTTCCCCACTGAGCATGTGTTCTGTTCATAACCAAATAAAATTGAAAAATTCACCTAGAACTTTTAATTATAGTATTCTCACACCATTCCATTTGTTTGTACCCCACTACCAATTATAAAAACAGAAGGTATCGAGGATCTAAAAAATACACAAAACTTAGTTATTTCATTCATTGATTTATAAGTTCTAACCTGACTGTCGCCATGGAGGTCCAAACACTGTCAACTTGTAGCATTTTGAATGAAACAATAGCGCCATATTTGCTTGGCCTAGTCTATGTTTTCAACAAACAGATGCAATGTATTTCACCATCTTTGAAAATCTAAATAATTCTGTACATTTTGGATTTATGTCTCTTTGAACACATTTATACAATAGTTCTTCCTGTTGCTTTATTTAATTCGGTTGAGAAATATTAAAACTAGACATTGCAAATATTGGAGGCAGATGACAGTTTTTACTGAAATAGACATTTCAAGCAACCAGAAATGGACAGGGAGCAGTCTGTTTGCTTGTTACATAGTGTTAGAGAACCCTTGGCAAACAGTCAACTTTGAAATTATAAGTCTGTGAATGAAATGACTAGGTTCTGTGCATTTGTTTATATCTTTGATGCTTTTAGTTTTTAAAATTTGGATGGGAGGTACAAACTAGAGGGTGTGCTAATACTATAGTAGATGTCAATCCATATCTATGTTGGTTTTAACAATGGCCAAATTCACAAAAAAAATTATAAAAACTGATAATAATTAATATCTATTCAAAACAATGTATTTAGCAATAAAAACATTAAAGTTTGTGGTGGTTGGCCAGGTTGCAACATAAAGAGTTGGATGGCTATTAGTGTGATGTATTTTCATGATTAAATGCAAAAACTTAATTGGTCATTATTTAATGATTTGTAAGTTAGGATGGAAAAGTAATCAAAAAATATATGTACTTATTATAACAAATGCAGATAGGTAATGAGTGGTAACTGGTGTTATCTACAGAGTAACATCCTGAATGGAAAAATCAATGATACACCTTAATTCAGGTTCATATTATGTTTTCATGAGTTATTTGAGCACATGATAAACTTTTTCTTGCAGTAATGTACATGTCCAGGAAAAAAATATGATAGTACAGAACACACGACAAAATTAAGGTTTAAAAACTATCAAAGTGTGATTCAGTGCAAATTGGATTGAATGCTGTTCACTGTGATTATCTTGTTTTATGCAAGTATATGACCACATTGACATACACTTCAAATAAAATCATAAAACTGTATTGTCAAACTTTTGTACAAAAATGATATAAATATTTTAAATTTTAAGCCAACTTTTTGTATCTTTATTCAAATATCTTCATAATTCCCATTCCATGTTAACAGCTTTGGCTAATGTTAATTGAATGCCAAAACCCAAAATTCATTTTCATAATCAACTTTGTCCAGATCTTCGCTGGGATGCTGAATGACTATGCAAAGGGTGTGTATGTATGTAAATACAATAGGAATAAACCATGTTGTTAAATGGTTTGTTATTTAATATCCAAAGACAACTGAGTCTCGTTAAACATACCAGCACATATTGATTAATTTGCCTAAAAATAGAAGCACTTGAGGATTTGTTGCAATCAACAAATGTCCATGTGACTCCATCTATGATGATGTGGGATTTAGATTAGCAAAGCCCTTCTACTGGAATGAAAATGCAGACAGTAGTATTTGCACAAAGATGTGGAAGACTGGTTAAAAAATCTAAAATATTTTATATAAATCATTTTTTTGAAACTGTTAGTAGTACAGTAAAACCTAAGAGACCACCCCTTCTGTTAACAGATTTGTACAAAAAGACCAGTTTCCATGCACTGTTTAAGAAAGAAAAATAACAACAATCACAGTACATATATCAAATAAAATTATATAGCAAAAAAAAAAAAATATACTTCTATCATTAAGCTTGAATCACAATTATATTTGAAGAGCATATGTTAGAATATGAAATCATTTCTAACTTATTCCTTGGACTATAACACCTGGAATTTGTTTTATTGATACATTAACTGCTATTTTGCAAGTGGTTCCCTATTTTTACTTTCTTCAGTTATATTCTTTCCTCTAGAGTTAGAACTTCTCTTTTTAGTTGGAGATTCTGACATTAAGTTGCTAGGTGTTAACATTATCGATATTCAGTTGTAATAATGACCGTATCAACAGTTTTGATCAAGCATTCAGGACACACACATATATCTGTGTGTGTGTGTGTGTTTGAAAGCCTGTAAATATAAATTACAATACCAAAGGATGGAATTGAAATAATGCAGGTTTGACTTGCATGATTTATGCTTGTAACATGAATGATAACTATTCACTTTATTAATATTTTGTTGTAAATCAGTGAATCTTTACAACTTTATAAATCAAGAAATTAAGTGCTCTTTTATTTTAGACATTACTGGTGGTTGGTAAAGATTTTCTTTTCTAGGCAGTTGTTGGCAATAAGTGATAATGGTAAGTTAATGGTTGGCATGGCAGTATGTATTGACATTTATTTCAACTTTTTCAGCCCCCATTACTTCAAGTACATCAAGATCTCTGCCCTTGCCTTGCTGAAAATGGTGATGCATGCACGATCTGGTGGAAACCTTGAAGTGATGGGACTTCTACTCGGGAAGGTAGATGGGAACACAATGATTGTAATGGACAGCTTTGCTTTACCAGTGGAAGGAACAGAGACCAGAGTCAATGCCCAGGCTCAGGCTTATGAATACATGGCTGCATACACTGAGTCAGCTAAGTTGGTAAATTGATGTTTCAAATAGTAACTAAAGTATCTGTCATTGATGGGAGACCTCGGAATTGATGTATTCATCAGTGTAGTATTATACACAGTGTCCTGTCCTTCATTGTACTAGTGCTTCATATAATATGTATCCCATTATATTGTATGTATTTTATTAAAATTGGAACTTGATTATTTCACTCAATTTTAATGAGAAACAATTATAAATGTGATTTCTAAGACAGCCTTATTTGAATTTCTATCATAAAATGCCCCCTAAAAATGAGTCACTTGTATGTCACCAATGAACAGGGTTTTAAATCAGCTGCTTGGAGTGGCATATGCTAGTTTATACAATAATCTCTGGAAATCATATTGCCCCAATGCCTCTTCCATTTACATTAAAACAGTCACTATCTGAATTTCTGTTTTTCACATGTTATTTGATATGTTTTGCTTAGTGGTTACATCATAGCAAGGTATTGATACCTCAGAAGAATGCATACATTGTACACATTTAAGTATCTTGATAAATCAGTATAATAAATCACTGTAACATGTCAAGAAATTACTGTCTGTATGCAGGATTCAAAACTAAATGTCTTGCACTGAGATGTGTTCACCAGTATGTTCATTAGCAGCCCTTTTGCATAATATAAGGTATGATGAGTATGAGTACATGCATGATTATATGCCTGGTTATTGTTTTTAAATTTGAACTATCTTTGCAGATGGGGAGCTCTTTTTCGGTAAATTTTGTCCTATTCACACAAAAACTTGTGCAGTATGTCCTCACTAACATTGACATAAGACTATGAAATGTAAAATAAAATATAAAAAACATGAAACACCAATGGCTGACTCCTCTGTGTAAATAAATATAAATTTGAACAAACATTTTTATTTGATAGTCTTCCTGATATTGTGTTTTATTTTCATGAATAAGATACTAACATTAATCTTATGAGGTATTAAGGTGACAACATTACCTTAAAGTTTATTCATAGTAATTTTAGTTCTTTCACAGATATTTTTTGACTGAACTTCTTGTAAAGCACAAGAATGAAAAGGTTTTTATGTCGTTTCGTCTTACAGGTCAAACGGTTGGAAAATGCCATTGGCTGGTACCACAGTCATCCTGGCTATGGTTGCTGGCTGTCTGGTATTGATGTAAGCACACAAATGCTGAATCAGCAATTTCAGGAACCATTTGTGGCTATTGTGGTAAGCAGTAAATTCTGAATTTTACTTTCCAAACACCATTCTGTGGACACAGGGTATATACATGTACTAGTAAACCCCATGCCCATCTATCTCTCTGCCTATTCTTCCATCTTGTTGGTGTAACTAGTGCTGCAATTTTTGGATGTATTGTCCATTTTGTCTTACAGCTTTGTTTGTTTGTTTGATTAGGATTTTTAACGTAGCTTTAACAATTTTTCAGTTATATCGCTACGATGTCTGCAGTGAGGTAGTTTATAGTGATGTCTAGCACTGAGACATCATGCCGCAGACATGTAGCATGATGTCTCACCCAGTCACATTATCCTGACACCAGGCCGACCAGTCCTAACACTAACCTCTTTATGCTGAGCGTCAAGCGAGGCAGTTGTTAGTACCATTTTTGTAAGTCTTTGGTATGACTCGGCCGGGGATCGAACCGACAACCTCCCGCTTCCGGGGCGGACGCTCTAACCACTAGGCCACCGGAGCGGTAACCTTACAGCTTAGTCATTAGCACATTTGGCAAAGCAAATTTATGGTATGACACTTTATTAAAATGAGATGACCTTGTTTCTGATTGTATCCGCTTGTGAAAAATCAAAGGAATGTATTTCTGATCAAATTTTTATAAGATTTTGTACATCAGTTTATATCATTAAGAATTAGATGAGTTAACTATGAGTAACATTTATGCATATTAATGAGGTGGTCTTGCACCTGATTGGTTGAGGTGGTAAAAACTCTCCAGATATTTTAAATCATTTTTTTATATGTATGCTGATTGCATCAAGGTCTCAGCTGATGAGTTCCGCTTTGAGCAAATTTCATGCATTTTTATTAGGTGATCTTGCCACTGTTTATCTGAGTTTGTAAACACACTGCAATTTTCTGATCAGATTTGGTATGCAATCTTAAAGCGTCAAGATCTCTGATAAGAACATTTATGAAAGACATCCACAAAAACATAATAGGTTATATTACATCTGATTGGCTTAGCTTGTGTATCCATATTTCTTACTAGATTTTATCAGGCCTGGTCTGTAAGTTGGTATCATAAAGATGTTAGATGTGTTTATGCTTGAGTGACATCCACACATATTAATGAAATGGCATTGCATTTGATTTGCTTAGTTTGTGAACACTCAAGGGACCATATTTCTGATTAACTTTTGATGTGACTTGCTATATAAGGTTGTAGTATCAAGATCTCAGATGAGCTCAGTTACTAATGAGATCCTCATATGTTCCTGAGGAGCATGGCTGGTCAGATGTTGGAAATTAAACCTGTAACCTTCAGGTCACATTCAATGCCAATACTATTGATTCAAAACAGATCCCTAATGTTTCCACATTGTGACTCCTGGATCAGTCCCTAGCAGTGTACTTACAGTCCAAGGAATCCATGTTGACTACAAAACATAACTTCTCTTGTAATGCCAATTAAGTCTATATATTTTAAGGGTGGGGATGTGAACAATTTATAAGATATGAATTGAAGACAGGACCCCAGATGCATTGGGATTTCTCCTTTGAATACGTTCCCCAATCACATTACTTTAGGGATATTAGCCTGCTACCTCGCGAATCCAGCCCTACCAAAAGACGAAAATTCGTCTTTCCTGTCTATGTCATATAGACAAAGGGCAATAACTCTTGCCCATTACCTCCCCTTGCCGCCCGTTAGGTGTCGCTTTTTTAGCTTCGCTTACGCGAAAACACGTACAATTAGACCTCCAATGAATCCAAGCCATCTTAGTGTAAATTCTGACCATCCGAAGTTAAATTTGGAATTACTGTGTTGGATAATCATTCCTCTACAGGTCGTATACATTATTTTACAATATTTTCCAATTTGAGTGACTTTGTCACCTTTTCTAGACTTCGGACCAGGTTGCAACGTGGTCAAAGCATGTAATACATGTAGCACTCAATAATTTCGCTTATTCCGTATGTAACGTTTACGATATTAGCGACTAATAACGTGCTGCATTGATAATGTGTGCTGTATTTATCTTCTTTGACGTTTCAGTAGACTTCAAAAAAGTCTTTGAACGACCAATTGCGACTATTTAATGGCGGACTTCGTGTTGTAGTCACGAATTCACGCGACACTTAATCATTTCGCTTCCTCCGTTAGTTACGGTTATGGAATAGCGACTTAATAGCGTACTGAATTGTTAATTTGTGCTTTGTTTATCTTCTTTCCGTTTCAGTAGACTTCGTCTCTGAACGACCAGTTGCGACTATTTAATGGCGGAATTTCGTGTTGTAGTCACGAATTCACACGACACTTAATCGTTTCGCTTCCTCCGTTAGTTACGGTTATGGAATAGCGACTTAATAGCGTACTGATTGTTAATTTGTGCTTTGTTTATCTTCTTTCCGTTTCAGTAGACTTCGTCTCTGAACGACCAGTTGCGACTATTTAATGGCAGAATTTCGTGTTGTAGTCACGAATTCACGCGACACTTAATCATTTCGCTTCCTTCGTTAGTTACAGTTATGGAATAGCGACTTAATAGCGTACTGAATTGTTAATTTGTGCTTTGTTTATCATCTTTTCGTTTCAGTAGACTTCGTCTTGAACGACCTATTGCAACATGCTCACGGTGATAACTAGTGTGGTCATTAAGAGTTAACATGGCACGGAATAATTTGACTACTCCGTTAATAACGGTTATAGTATTATCGAATTAATAATATGCTGAATTTTTTTAATCTGTGCTTTGTTCTCTTCTTTTGTCGTTTCAGTAGCAAAGTCGACAACGAAGGCATGAATGGCAAAATGGGTGTTGGCAATGTGGAAATGGAGGAAATTATGTTGACATGGTTTAGGCTGCCCAGTGGATGTAAATTTCACCGCAGGTCCGTGCATGGCTTTCGGGCCTGGAAGTCCGGACGCATGGAGTCTAGGCTGGATCAATTGGATCCATTTTATTATGCACTTTCGCCGGCCGTCCAGCCGTCCGTCCAGCCGACACCGTCAGTTCAGCCGGCACTTCAGCAGGCACCAACCGGCACTAGCCATACATCCGGCACCGTCCGTTCAGCCCAAATGGCACCGGACGGCCAGCCGACCTTCCAGCTGGCATCAACAGGCACCGGCCGTTCAGCCCAAATGGCACCGGCCGGCCAGCCGACCTTCCAGCCTGCATCAACAGGCACCGGCCGTCCACCCGGCAACGACCGTTCAGCCCAAATGGCACCGGTCGTCCAGCCGACCTTCCAGCCGGCATCAACCGGCACCGGCTGTCCATCCGACAACCACCGTTCAGCCCAAATGGCACCGGTCGTCCAGCCGACCTTCCAGCCTGCATCAACAGGCACCGGCCGTCCACCCGGCAACGACCGTTCAGACCAAATGGTACCGGTCGTCCAGTCGACCTTCCAGCCGGCATCAACCGGCACCGGCCGTCCATCCGGCAACGACCGTTCAGCCCAAATGGCACCGGTCGTCCAGCCGACCTTCCAGCCGGCATCAACCTATGCAGGCCGTCCATCCGGCAACGACCGTTCAGCCCAAATGGCACCGGTCGTCAAGCCGACCTTCCAGCCGGCATCAACCTGCACCGGCCGTCCATCCGGCAACGACCGTTCAGCCCAAATGGTACCGGTCGTGCAACCGACCTTCCAGCCGGCATCAACCTGCACCGGCCGTCCATCCGGCAACGACCGTTCAGCCCAAATGGCACCGGTCTTCCAGCCGACATCAACCTGCACCGGCTGTACATTTGATTTACGGAGATTATAGTGATGTACCCGTCAGTCAATCTGTACTACTGGTTACATATCACTACCATGAGAGAGATGTTATAGATGTATCTCCGTCCAATCAGACCATTCGAGAGGCAGGTGCCGGTCATAGCCGGACCTTCGCCGACATTCCGGCCGACCATATACCAGACAAATCAGTCGGTATCGCCGGTGTACACCTCCCGTCACGTCAAATACGTGTCGGTGTGATTTTAAAACAAGGGAGAATTAGTGACATTATCAGAGATGACGGAATTGAGTTATCTATGCCACTTGGTATGCGCTACCCAGATATGGCAGCTCTACCAGAACAGGACTTTCAGGCCGACCATTCGTCAGTTCAATCAGCCGTTAGTGCCGTCCGTCCATATGTTCACGGCTTCTCCACAAGGGAGATTTAGTGAAAGTGTCAATTATGACAGAATTGCGTCATCTAGGTCACCTGGTATGCTGTACAGATATGCAAGCTATACCAGAACCAACATTCCCTCTGAGCGAATGGTAGATGGGTGCACAGTGCTGGCCGCACTACATAAGCATTATGTAATTATTATTACCTTCTAGCCAGCACCAACCGGCACCGGGCGTCCATCCGGCAATGACCGTTCAGCCATATGGCACCGGTCATCCAGCCGGCACTAACCAGCACCGGGCGTCGATCCGGCAATGACCGTTCAACCCAAATGGCACCGGTTGTCCAGCCAAGCTTCCAGCCGACACTTGCCGGCACTGACAGTCCATCCGGCTCCGGCCATCCAGCCCAACAGGCACCGGTCGTCCAACCGTATGGAGATTTTAGTCATATACCAGTCCGTCCGACTGTACCGCTGTACCAGCACGGGGACTTTTATCATACCGCAATCCGCACAAATCGGATTGACGAAGATTCTAGTGATGTTTCCGTCTGTCAATCCGTACTACCGGTTACATATCACTACCATGACTCTGATGTTGGCGATGAATCTCTCGATCCAACCCGACCATTCGAGCGGTCGGTGCCGGTCATAGCCGGCCCGTCGCAGGCGTTCAGGCCAAACATATACCAATCAATTCATTCGGCATTGCCGGCCGTCCATAGGCTATCAACTCATCCACAAGGGAGAGTGAATGCCTTTATTAGAGATAACGGAATCGAGTCATCTATGCCACCTGGTATGCATTACCCCGATATGGATGCTTTACCAGAGCAAGATTATGCACATAGTGAGTGCGATGAATCACAGGCAAATCAGCTGTATGCAGATCCAACTATGGAACGGACTGAGTTCAGCTTCAAAGCCGCAGTGGAGGAAATTTTTAGGGTGTTAAGGCCCCTTCAGAATGCCCTCTACCTCCTGCTGCAATTACCGACTATAGGGTTAGTGCGTCGGTCGATCTGGATGAAGGGGAAGAGATTCTATCCTTCCGCCTCCTTCCCCAGTCGACAAAATTAAGGAAATTAATGACCGTCTGTCGACACGTATAGGGGATCCAGGAAATGCTAAGGCGTTCTTTTCTGAAAGCCAAGTACCAGCGTCGTTTTCAGGTCGATGGTACAAAACTCACTCCGATGCGTTCAATAGTGAGGTCCTGGCTCGGGATAAAATAGGGCAGCAGTCCATATGTCTGCGGCATTGTCTTATAAAGTGGACAAAACTGTGTTCAATGCCACGTCCAAGCTGGTTCGAATGTAGTCGCTACGTCTTCACTGTTAGACCTAGCCTCCCTAGCCATTTTCAGGATCGCTGAAAAATCTGGCAATGAACATGCTTGGGATTCAACGGCCCGGTTAGCTAGGGTTCTTAACAGGGCAGCTCACCATTCCATGGCCAATGCGCTGACTGCTTCTGCCAACCTAGACCTGATACGTCGTGACGCATGTCTGAAGGGCACGTCGCTTAAACCCCATCATAAGCTGGCTAGATATGACCGACGCACATTTCACGTCCCTATCCCACGAGTAGCGGACATTCTCCGTTGTGCTTGTCGGGACTCGGCTTATCAGTTCCATGTCATACCTTTTGGCCTAAATTTAAGCACTTGGGCTAGTACCAAGGTTATGGGTTACGTCGTCACCCTGTTCCGCTCGACTTCATCTATTGCGTCGGCAGTATATTTGGATGACATCCTCCAGAAACATCTGTCAAGTTCTATTCTGCTCAAAGGCAGAAACGATCTTATATCACTTTACGTCATATAGGCTTTCTCGTGAACTGGATAAAGTTTGATCTCTGTCCAATCCGGATTTTGGTCCATCTGGGTGTGGAGTTTCTCCCGATCTGAATCTGGTAAGGCTTCCTCGAGTTTGCGATTATCCAGATAATTGCACTCGTAGAGTCCGTTTCCGACAGGATGCGCATTTTAGCGAGAGTTGCAGATCCTCGGATTATTCAATGAGGCAGCAGACTTGATCCCGATCAGCCGTCCTTTTATGCGCCCTTTACAAAGGACGTTGCTAGCGTAATTGCGCTCTTTTCAAGTCCCTTCGATCCCAGAAAACAGTCATGCTCACGCCAGAGATACAATCATTCTTGAGTCAATGGCACAACCCCTGTAGGCTGTCCACAGGGATTACTCTGGAGATACCCCAAGGGGATAACGGTATGTTCCGCCACTAATACCTACGGTTGGGGTGCCCACCGGTTGCCGAACTTCGATACTGTCAGCGGCACGTGGGTGCCAGGGGCGAGCCCTTTCCACATCAACCTTTCAGAAATAACGGCTGCCATCAATGCCTTTCATTTCGGGCAGGATCAACTCTTATTACAAACTGCCCTCATTATGTCAGACAACATTGTGGTGGTGCCTTGCCTCAAAACAAGGGGACACCAATCACCAGACCTGTGCAATCTGAACTGGCAATTTCTACATTGGTTCGACAATCTCCACCTCAATGTACAATTCAGACACATTCTTGGCAGACTCAATGTCTTGGCTGACACTCTATCTAGTCATTCACACAGAATGGTCACTCCATCAATCGGACTTTCTTCCAATTGACACACTTTGGAGACGTCCGATGATTGATCTTTTGCAACAAGATGGAATCGCAAGTTCTCCACCTTTCATCTCACAGGTTCCAGACCCAGAAGCTTGGGTCGTGGATGCTCGATCAATCACCTGGGAAGGGTTGTGGGCATTCTCCTACCCTCCCACGGTCTTGGTACTGGAATTAATCCAGAAGTTAAGGGGTCAGAATTGTCAGATGGTTCTGATTACCCCTCTCAGATGGAACAACTCCTGGGTCTCCGATCTACTCAATCTAGGCGATAGATCTACCCAGGAAGATTACAGTCAGCACAAGTATTCACAAGCAACCGCGGCCAGGGGTGTTCCACCCCTGTCCGGACCGTCTTTATGTTCAAGCTTGGCTCTTGTCCAGACAGCCTTGCAAGACAAACAATTTAAATCTTTGATTGCGGAGAGAATCTCGAGAGCAAGAAGGCCCTCTACTCTGAAGGTTTACGAGGGCAAGTGGCATGTTTTCAGAGACTGGTACCATATCATTCACATTGTTCCTCTGAGTGTCACAATCCCTCAACTGGCCAACTTTTCTCTGGCTTTTCGAGGAGAAACATCTGGCTCCAGTTATTCTCAAATGTTACCGCTCCATGATATCAGACACATTCCGCCATTCTGGTACATGTGCTATCAGCCATGACAAAGATTTGTCAGATCTTTAGACATTTAAAAAAAAAAAAAAAAAAAAAAAAAATTTTAATCGACTTATATCCCTCACCCTGTTTTCAAATGGAATCTGTCCTGGGTTTTAACATGACTCAATTCAGACAGTATTGAGTCTTTAACCCACGATTAGTTAAAGCTACTATCATACAAATTGGGTTTCTTGATAGCCTTAGCTTCAGCATGCAGGGTGAGCGAGTTACATGTCCTTTCTAGTGACCCGAACTCTCTTTCGTTTCGATCAGAGGATTTGATGGTCCTCTTGACGCAGCCAGGCTTCGTAGTCCAAAATAGATTACCATACATTGCGATCAACGAGTCGTCATTAGCTCGCTTTCTTTATAGATAAGTCAGGATCAACAGCCATGTAAGATCCTGTTTGGGCACTCTAGCACCATTTCAATGCATAGAGGTGAGTCAGGTCACATACTAGCACCTCTTTCTTCTGGTGATAGCTGGGATATGAGATATCACCATTCAAGCCCTTGCTTCATGGCTGTAGTGGGTTATACGCTCGGCGTACTCTGAGAATTCGCAAATCAGTCACCTTATAGAAGCTGTTGGCTGACATGCAGAGTCAACCTTCTACAGTTTTATCTTCAAGTTTGTACTCGCAGAGGCAAACATTGATTCTAGTAGGTCCGGTGTTGGGCAGCCCAGACGCCCACCAGACCCATGTGCAACAATCAGCACAGCCTATTAGCTTCGCTGGATTCGCCAGATAAATTTTCGTAGGTAAGAAGATTTCAATAACTATCTTCTTAACCGCATAAAAGGGTCACATATCACGTGACCCTGGGCTGTGTTGCTGATTGAAAATTAGGAGACCGGGTTATCATTCACATGGGGAATCCAACCATCATTCCCTAGAGGATACCCGGGGTGGAGGTCGGATGCTCCGCATTCCCTCCTCCTATTACTTATTCTCCTAAAGTAATGTGATTGGGGAACGTATTCAAAGGAGAAAGCAAATTTTTTAGTAAATTATGTTTCTCCGAGAATACTTACCCAATCACATTACTAAGAAACCCTCCCAACCACCCCGCCATGCGAGCATCCTCGTGTTTTATATATCGCTCAGCTTAAAAACTAAAGAAGCGACACCTAACGGGCGGCAAGGGGAGGTAATGGGCAAGAGTTATTGCCCTTTGTCTATATGACATAGACAGGAAAGACGAATTTTCGTCTTTTGGTAGGGCTGGATTCGCGAGGTAGCAGGCTAATATCCCTAAAGTAATGTGATTGGGTAAGTATTCTCGGAGAAACATAATTTACTAAAAAATTTGCTTTTTAGGAAACAAAGATGGTTACATAAATATAGTTATTTGTATACCCATAATAGACCATGTAGAAAATATGTACTTCATATATGTTTTAATATGTTTTTCTTTATATTAGGGAAAGAAAACTGAGCATTCACAATCTGATATATGTTAATTACATGGATTGGGGTTTATATTTTATGGATTACATGATATTTGGTGCATTCACAATCTGATATATGTTAATTACATGGATTGGGGTTTATATTTTATGGATTACATGATATTTGGTGCATTCACAATCTGATATATGTTAATTACATGGATTGGGGTTTATATTTTATGGATTACATGATATTTGGTGCATTCACAAGCTGATATATGTTAATTACATGGATTGGGGTTTATATTTTATGGATTACATGATATTTGGTGCATTCACAAGCTGATATATGTTAATTACATGGATTGGGGTTTATATTTTATGGATTGCATGATATTTGGTGCATTCACAATCTGATATATGTTAATTACATGGATTGGGGTTTATATTTTATGGATTACATGATATTTGGTGCATTCACAAGCTGATATATGTTAATTACATGGATTGGGGTTTATATTTTATGGATTACATGATATTTGGTGCATTCACAAGCTGATATATGTTAATTACATGGATTGGGGTTTATATTTTATGGATTACATGATATTTGGTGCATTCACAAGCAGATATATGTTAATTACATGGATTGGGGTTTATATTTTATGGATTACATGATATTTGGTGCATTCACAAGCTGATATATGTTAATTACAAAGATTTGGGTTTATATTTTATGTATTACATGATATTTGGTGCATATGTTGGACATCTTCTAACAATGCACACACTGACAAATCTTTGTGGTTCTATGATTTTTTAAAAAGTATTGCCATTTTTTATGCACATCTAGATGCAGAGGAAGCAGAATTTTGTGTAATGCAACTAGCCATTTAGGATTTATTGGATTGCTGTAAAATTTGGTGCATATGGTCATTTTTAGAAGATATGTATGTTACAAATTATTATGCTGTCACTGTTTTCTGTAGAGTTGTGTGCATTGTTCTAAGATAAATTAATCAACATCATCATGTAGCACTGGGATGCTTGAGACGTGGAGTTATATTTACAATTGCTTATAATTTCACTACTTGTTCTGTGTCCATATCCACCTAGCTGCCAATAGTTATTGTTAAACCAATTTTGTGTCTCTGCAGATGTTGATTAACACTGATACTGAGGGCACGCTAGTTAAATTTCTTGGAATAATTTATCAGGAGTTAAATTAACTTCAGACAGCATTTCCTCTTCACCAATTGCTAAAGGTAGACCAAATAATCAACTACAAATTTCATCATATTTCCCACTGAGCATTTATACGAGACAGGTAATAAACTAAGAGCAGTGTTCCATGTTCATCATTTGATGAGATAAACAATGAACTTAATACAGTGAAATATTGTTACAGATTGATCCAGTGAGAACGATATCAGCAGGTAAAGTAAACATCGGAGCTTTTAGAACTTATCCCAAAGGCTATAAACCCCCTGATGAGGGGCCATCAGAGTACCAGTCTATACCACTGAATAAAATTGAAGATTTTGGTGTCCATTGCAAACAGTAAGTATAAACTATCTAATTATTGAATCACTTCAGCAAAAAATTGATTTTGCTGCTAAGAGAGATACATGTATTTTCTGTATTTTCTAAGCTGGCAATACATTTGGAACATCTTGAGCTTTTTCTGAAGTGAGTTTAGTAACATCGACTCACCAAGAGACATTACGAGGTTATTGCAATGATATCTTCCAAATTCTTTGGGTTTTGGCAGACAGATATCAGGCTTTAAAATACAAGGCTCAATTCATCATAATGAAAGATAGGTATTGAAAATAACATTTGATGACATTTCAGCAATCAAGAAAATACATATACCTGCACTGTAATTTTTTGTAAATGTTATTTATATAACCTTGAAATGATATAAAAAGAAAAAAACACAATTTACATAGCCTTAGCCTCCTGCTTACATTTCCATTGTCATCGAATTGTTGTAGCAAGAAGTTATTATGATGTATTTAATATATCTGTGATGGTCACTGAAACCTCTTGGAATAATGTTGTTAATTTTTGAGAGGAGTTCTCTTGAAAATAAAATTATTTGATGAAAGAGCAAACAACTTCATTAGAGAAAAGCTTGTTATTGACAATTATTCCCAATGCAGTTATAAAACTAGTATTCAGTCATTAAATATCCCCATTAACCCTCCTTCCAGCTTTGACAAACACACACAAACACATTCAGGTTTTCTCAGTGTCCAGCAGGATGGCATCCCCTTCTTAATGTTCTTTTTCTTTGGTAACTCATGACCTGCATATAGTACAGACTCTTTTTACCCTATTGTCTGCAGGTTTTATCAAGAGAAAGTTGTAATTGGAGGCAGAGTAAATGTTATGTCCTTTTAAACTTTTGTCTTAATACTACCATTAAATGCTTAGTAGTTGTGCTGTACCTTTGGTCTTGGTATGATTTGTGTTGTCCACGATTATGTCCCAGAAACTGTTGTTTTTTTTTTTTGTGTAAAAATGTTAATATTAATAAATATTTTTAAAAATTCAAAGTATAAAATTTATATGATTATTTTGGAGATGATCTTGTGTACAAGAAATTAAGAACTAACGTTGAGAAGGACTTCCAAAATTTGTAGATAACCATCAGTATTAAGTTCATGTGCATCCATAGCTGCCAACTGTCCTGTTTTTTTTCTTCATATTTGTCCCGTATTTTGGACCTGAATACGGGTGTACGTTTTTTTGTGCAAAAAATGTTTTTTAATTAGAATAATAATAAAATTTCCTTGGAATGTTCAGTTTAAAACGGGCACTCGGTTCTATTTTGATATATAATGTATCACATGTATATACGAATACAGTTCTACAATATGATTAGTTCATTCAAAATCATGGCTACCATGCCTGTCATTATCCACCATATTGGATTTTGCAATAGTTATCGCTTTTACTGTATCTTGTCTTCATGATATTCAGCTTCTAATTGAGTTAAATAGAAAAGCGGAATATTCAGAATTTTCTCCAGGAAAAAAATAGAAGGAAACAACTGGAATTACATTTGTGCCTTCTTGTGTAGATTTGTGAAACCATATAGTAAAGGAGAAAACTTGACGTTATGCAAATTGTGTAACGTGATTTTGCTATTGGGCATGGAGGCACCCATGAAATAAAAGAGCATTAAAAAGCTAATAAACATCAGCTTGCTGCTTCATCACACACAACTCAACCTGAACGTACGACGTAGATAAATGCCAGAGAGAACCTTAATGTACATTGATCAAAATTTGATTTATTTTATTTGTTTTAGAAATAAACCTTTCTTTTTAAGTTACTAGTGTTGCTGGTGATTTATTTTGCACATGTTTTCCAGACATTAAAATCGCAAAGGATAACTCTTATGCTTGAACGAAAACAGTTCAATAAGAAAATTTCAGAATTGAGATAATCAATGAAAGTTGGTACATTTGAATCAATGATTGGAAAAGAAAAAGAAACAAGGTGTGGAAAATTCTCCTATAAACAGCCTGTATCCGAGTGTGTTGCACTCTTGCACCTTCTGAATGGACACCCGAATGGAACATGGTGCAAGTACAGAAGGTACAGGCATCTAAAACGTGCATCTTTGACTTTAAATAATTATGTAAGGCACTGGCCTACTTTTCTGATGGTTGTATATATTGTACATAGTTACATATGCATTAAAATTTTAAAAATCAGTATTTGTTCCTGAAAATCAGTATTTTTGTCACAAGTAGTCAGTACTTTTGTACGGGGGGGGGGGGGGGGGGGGCAGCTATGGTGCATCATACAATAAATTGTGATAAAGCACCATGCAGTATCTTCTTTGAGTTTTCTTATATAACCCAATTCTCCTATTTCTCTTTTATTGTTAACATCAAGTTATGCTAGCTTAATTGCAGATGCATATATTTTGGATTTTAATTATAGTAAGCTTCATGTGCATATGTAAATTACTCTTTATCTAGCATACCAGTATATGTGGTATTTCTCACATATTTTATTTCAGTAAACACATTTTTTGCTTCTTGCGTTTAAAAAGAAGACACTGAAAAAATTGAACCACAGAATTAACATCACCATAGCTTGACCTTTTCACCAGCTTTGTATCATTTATTATCTGTAATCAGAAACATGTTACTGTTTTAATGTATCAATACAGGTATATATTTTTTTATCTGGATTATATTCAGATATTTGGTTTGGAATAAGCCAAACATTTAAATATATAATTAAATCAGTTAATAATAATTATTGTTTTGTCAGTGGTAACCTTTTTGTTGTGGCATAATGTAGATATATTTTCATACGTCGATCTTTTTATTTAAGCTATTACACCCTAGATATCTCTTACTTCAAGTCCTCCATGGACCGTAAGTTGTTGGAGTCACTTTGGAACAAGTACTGGGTCAATACTCTCAGTTCCTCAAGTCTGCTAACAGTGAGTTGTTCGTTTTTTTATTTGTTCAAATTGCAGCATATCATAAACTAAACTAATTAGGAACACTAATAATGATAGTCTAGTTTGTTTAATGTAGCATTTATCCATCAATGTTTCTATCAGAATGATGGAAAGACTTGTTACCATTATGAATCGGTTTTACTCAATCACATAAAATAAGCCAAATTGTCAGCTAAGTATATTTAACAATGCACTCTTTCATCTAACTAAAATGTAAGAATTAGAACAGACAAGCATTAGATAATTTTTGTACCATATTCTAAAAAAAAAATGTATGTAAATTCAGTTCATATGCAATTTAGCAGGTGTACATTGACAATCTCTACAGTACATCAAGGCATTCTTACAAAAAAATTGGAGTTTGAGGAATATGGGGAAAGATCCCACTTCCCCATTTAACAGTCAGTCAATTGATGTTCATCTATGCACACAGTAGAGACTGGATGGTACCATTATTCAAACTTTCTCATATATCTTGTTGAATTATTTTTTTGGCATTGAGTTGCTTTACAACTGATTTTCTTACTGTTATCATTAAACAGGACAGAAATAAATCGACTCAGAAGTGAAATAGCAGAAAATGCTTTAACTCTTGTGACATGGTTGGTTGGTGATTGTTTTACATGTTAGTTTCTTTGTGATTGATTTTGCATCTGTGCATTTTCCATGGTGTTACTATGTCAATGGATGTCATAACCTCACAATTTAGTATGGTATTTGCAGCAAAAAGAAAACAATGCATTCCCTTGCCTCTTCACTTCGCTCACAATTTAGTATGGTATTTGCAGCAAAAAGAAAACAATGCATTCCCTTGCTACTTCACTTCGCAAGGTCAAACTGTCTACCACAAGTTCTAAAATTAAGTTTTACTGGGCTTTGCTTGCATCACAGATGGATCATTCTTCCGTGAATCACAGCAGTGTTTAAACATTTTGCCATACAAAAATTATTCATACTTCCACATTATTACCAAAATAATCATGCATTTTAAATATTTAGTAATATTTGACTTGAAAGAAACATTACTGTTGTCAGATAAAAATCTAGCCAATTATCTTTAATAAAGATGGCTTAAACTTTCTCATTCAAGGCAGTCAAGTGTTACAACTTTTGTTTCTTAAGCCTGCATATCTTTGATATACCTAACATCAAATAAATTGAGCTTATCCATTTCTTGTACTTTACCTTCACAAAACTAATAGTTTATCCCTCCACAGTGCAGAATGGACTAACACAAAATTGTCTTGGCTATCAACAGTCACTTAAGTAATGTATGCAGTGTTTATCCCTGCCATTACCTTATAATCATCTCTGTAACAATCAACCATAGAAACTGCCCAGAGGTAATATATTTCCATGGACATTAAGCACAACTGTTCTATAAACCTGAAACTCTTGTATTTTGCATCAGGTAGGTATGCCATTGAAGAGATATTTATATCTAATTGTATTGCTGTTTTAAAATCTGTTTTATTTCCATTAGTTTATTTATTGTAATCTATCAAAATCTGAGTTTGAATATTCACACAATTTGTAGAGTTTTGTGAATATTTAGTCTAATATAGTAACTTGAGTAAGTTTAGAAACTTAGAATTGATAGCGGGCTTTAACATGTCTCATAAAATTGAAGATGTCATACTTTTTATACTTTAAATAAATAAATGCAAAGTCGTTTTAAAAGGAACACAATTTTCATATCTGCTTCTTTGTGCATGATAACTGGTTGAATGTAAATTTGTTATAATTGATTTAAAGTGTTGTAGATCTGTAAATGTTTTAATATTGGCTGGTGATACACATTACTAAATTAAACCTTTTATCTCATTTAGAATGCTGACTACACCACAGGACAGATATTTGATCTATCAGACAAGCTAGAGCAGTCAGAGGCACAGCTTGGTAGAGGAGGGTTCATGCTAGGAATGGAAACACAGGAAAAGAAATCGGAGGACAAGCTAGCAAAAGCTACCACAGATGGGTAAGTCTTCTCTCTTATCACTGGATTTTCATAGATTTATCAATCAGTTATATACGGGTCTAAATAGTGCTAGGTAAAATAACTTGCTTTGCAAAAAGGCGGGCCTGTGTTCAGTCTTTGGTTCAAGCAAGAATACGAGTAGCCAAGCAGGATATTCACAGGAACTGATATATATAAAATCTGCCTAGTAAGGGTGGGAGACAGTAACTAGTTTTGTGCTGTGCATCAATCTGTTATGTGTTCAAAAGCTATCGAACCAAACCAGACAAAATTTAATATTTTTATACTGTTACATGCTTAGGCTCGAATAAGCAGCAACACAGAAAGAGTGAAAACTAACAAGCTTGTAAAACTTTAACAATGAATTTATTAAGTACAATTATTTTCATAAAGTAAATAAACTTACGGTTTTAGAGAATCAAATCCAATATTAATCCAATATAGAATTCACAAAAATAATCCACTAATGGAATTACAAGAGTCCTGATAAATAAATGTTCTAATAGTTCCAGATTCGAATCTTGACGATGTAATCCAAAATGGCTGACAATGTCACGTGATACAGTTCTTGTTTTATAATCATCCAAATGAAATTATGAACACGGGTTCTTTTCCAAATAATTCCAAATAATTCCTCTTGCTACGACGAAATGACACAATGTCCAATACAAGGTAATTAAAATTATAACTCAAACAGAAAAACACAACTATTAACTTTAAAAGCCCAGATTCTACTAATGTTAGGTTCCAAAACACAGCTATATATATGTAATTCCCTCGTAAACAAAAAGGAATCATGTGATTCTGGAAGGTCATAGAAAGAAGCTACCTTCACCAAGTCACGTATTAATAAAATGATCCAAAAGAAAATAAGCCACTAATTACTAAAAATAAAAAGATATTTTTGGATCTAGCCAATCATTTCCAAGGCTTGTTTACACTCTCTAAAGAAGGGTCAGAAATGAGGTCAACAAGCCAAGGTCAACCTGTGTTTACAGCTAGAGTCTAGGTCAGCCTGAATTTTCTAGAATAATCTCCCAATTAATGAATTTTAAACCCTAAATAACAAATTTAGATTTGACAATTAAAAATAAATAAATTAAATCAAATATATGTAACAATACTTTGAGGGGGTCCAAAGGTCTTATTAGGTTGTGCTGACTGTTACATTAGTTTTCAATTTTATAATCATTTTGGATATTACCATTTTCAGACAATACTTTGTAAGCAAAGGTCAATTAATGTTGACAAATAAAATTTGGTTGGCTTTATTTCATTAGTATATAGACAATGTGATTAGATCTTCAGGCCATTACAATTTTTTTTCCTCCAATTATTGATATATTTTTCAACATGTTAGAATTAGATTTCATTGGCAAAAATATTGTTAGCAAAAAGCATTGGAGACAAATACAGTTAGGTTGAATATTTATGTATATATCCTGATTAGATTTTTTATGTCATTAGTGCTTTTTTCTTTCTTCTCTTTTTAATACATTTTTTAACTTTTTTGGTCTAAACTATATTTTAGCATGCAGCAGTTAAGAAGAAAAAAAAAGCATTTATCTTGAATTCTTGGAAATTTGTTCAGCCAGTATTGGCAATTCCTTCAGCAACTTTTGTTTTTAGGGTCAGTTTTTTTTTTGTCTTGTAACATGACACAATTTCAGTATTACTAGCCCAACAGTTTTTTTTATTGATTGCTGTGGGAGTTGCTAGGTATTATGGACATCATATTTATATAACCATTTTACTGTCAGCATTTGTTTAAAGAGTTATTGCCCTTTTATCCTGTAGATTAATGTAGTGATGTACACAATTCATTGGTGCAACTAGTCTCTTGAGTTTTTTGTGGATTGCCTTTAGATTGAAATGGTTGTATGGCTTGAAGATGTGCTTCAGGACATGTCATTTGCACCCACAATATTTGTTCAGATTTTGCTTTTTTCATCTTGTAGCTTAATTCATACAAGCTCCGTAGTAAAGTTTGACAAACAGTTTTTGATAAATTGCCATGAAAGTTGGTAAGTCTCTTGGAAATTGCCTGAATATGCACATATCAAAAAATAACTTTGCTCACGTAATTTTGTTTGAGTTTTTGCCCATTCTAACTCATAGGTAAATTAATTTTATAACCATCTCACTGGAAAAACTGGTTCTGCAATTTTTTATGGATTGTCATGAAAGTTGGTAAGCATTATGGACATAACCTGAAGATGTGCACATCAACAAATCACTATGCTCTCACAATTTATTTAGCTATGGTCCATTTTATATTTTAGCTTCATGTCGTATATGACAACCTCATTAGCACATATAGTCCTGCAGGTTTTGAGGAAATTTGGTAAATATTATGATCATCACCTGAAAATTAATATATTTACAACTCTCTTTGCTCCTGCAGTTTTTGTGGGAGTTATATTAATAGAATTGGTATGATTAAATTTAGCACTATCTCTACTGGTAGCTACTTCTCACAGATTTTAAAACAAGGAAAAAGTGTATCATGCTAATATATGTATGTAAATACATATTGAGTGGATGAATTTGTGCATAATTTTCAGATTTTCTTTTTTGTTTTCTTTGCAGATGCAAAACAACTATGGAGGCTATCCATGGATTGATGTCCCAAGTTATCAAAGACAGATTATTCAACCAAATTCATTTACCTGCACCATTGAACTAGTTTTAAATAGAATATCTCTGAAACAAAGATGTAACAATAATGTCACTTACTGGGCAAAACTCATAGCACAATTATGGTGTGGGGAAAAAACAAACAACTTTTTTCATGGAACAATGCATCTCTGTGTCTTTCTGATGTGAAAACCCCTTTTTAACTTTTATGACATACCTGAATTTTTTTAGTAGTACAAATTTCAGATCCTAGACTGCTATAAGAATATTGAACATATTTAATATTGACACCAGAAAGACTGTATGATGATAGTAGTATGATATTTGTATCCATACTTGTATTAAAAGGTTCTAATGTAAAAAAAAAGTCACGTCTTTTTTTAATAGCTTTAATGATCATGTCCATTGGCCATCATCCATCTTATTTTGTTATTGTTGCTTCTAAATGACTTGTTGCTACTCCTCCAAAATCGATGGTTATATTAAGTTTTCACCAAAAGATTACTTGGTCATAAATGGTGATAGTAGAAACTCCAGCACTTAATTTGAAAAGCTTGTCACAAATGTTCTTGCTTTAAATCCAGGACATTCTTTGTGGCCAGTTGAGTGCCAGCACCATCAAGAATACAGTTAATCTCTATTTATGTTGGTTCATTCATTTTTCTGCCAATTATGACTCTGCTTTCTGCAGTATAGCTCTAGTAGCATTAATTTTGGACTTAGTCAACCTTGTTATTCACCCTATATTTTGACAATTTAAAAAAGAATCATTTTGTATGGCACTATGTAGTGGAGTTAAAACCCCTGATGATTGCTAGAGTGGTTAAAGTAGCACAGTACTGTGGAGTGTTGGACCATTTACCCAAAAGTACCATTTGGTTTTAATAGGATCATTTAGTATTTTGAGCCCCTCTTGTGGAAATTAGTAAAGAGCCATAAAGTATCACTTCTTCCCAACAGTTGATCTGCACTTTGATTCTGTTACATTACCTTAGCTTGGATTACTGGATTTCAGGTAAATTAATGTGGAGGTCTTTATTGATACAATTTTAGATGAGTTTATGGTCAGGATTATAGTTGGTGGATCTTGGTTTGTCCATTCTTTTAGCAGAGTTATTCTACTCAATTGTTGGTTTTCAGTTATCTGTGAGCTTGGGAATGTAGAATATGCCCAATGCACCTTGCCGCATAAAAAAAGAACAACCAATGAGAGTAAGTTTCTTGCCCTGGGATGTATTCTGTGATGACATTCCAGCTTAAAAGGACATTAACTTTTCAAAAGATTGTAGTTTTTATTTCAAAAACTCGACATTGTATGTTCTGAATTTAAAGGTTTGGACAAATTTTGTGTGCATTTTTTGCAAAATCAACTGGCAGGATTTTATTAAATAGTTATGGCCTGTGATTACCAACTCTACAACACTTTTGGTTTTTGCAGCCTAACATTAATAGGAAATTATTTTAATTCAACTAAATTTTGTGTACAGCCTTATGTTGACAATGACACTTGCAGAGCCTGAATTTAAATTCTTTCCTACTTGTATTTGTTTTTATCTCAAGAAAAGCATTATACTAGCAAAATCGAAGTTTTGCATTTAATGTTTTGAATTTGGTTACCATATATTATGTAATTTTCAGGGGAAAAAGAAAGCTTATTTCTTATCAATTTCAAATGTCAATTTTATCCTATAGAAAGTTTAGCAAATTAGGTTCGGACATTTTTCCAACTTCTAAGAGTAATATTAATATATGCTTAAGTTTCCTTTTTTTTTTTGACCATGTAACTAATATGGCTAGCTATCACAGCAGTGTGCTGATTATTGCCTGCTTTGGTACTCCAGATGTGCTAAAACTGATATTATTCCATGAGATATCAGCTGAACAAAACTTGCATAGCTTTCCACATAGGAACACCTCTCTTCCAAAGCAATGAAGAAAAACAGCAGTATGAACTGTAAAAACTATGAGCTCAAAGCTTTTCTTTCTTGACTTTCAAAATGTGTAAATTGGCATTCACAAGCTAGCAAATGTCAAACTATACAGGTGAGCAATGTCAGGACCATTTGGGCCATTTTGCTGTTTTTAGTAGTGGTGGCCATATTTGATGGCAGATTATTTTACTGCCAGAATTGCTTTTTGTCAAATATCATTCATTCATCATTTTGGGGAAGACTTCATTTAAAGGGGACAAACATGCAAAATTTAAATTCGCGGCAACCTTTATATATAATCTGCTATAGGTACATGGTTCATTTTCTGAAAATTTGTATCTTTTATTCTTACTCATTACGAAGAAATTTATTAACTGATCTCTCTAGATCCATCTTGATTAGGACATTGTGTATGTGACATCATTTGAGACACTGTGTACACACCGGCTTTGTTGATAATGAATTATGAAGAATTCGCCACATGATATTTAAGGCTTTATTTATTGTTGTTTAACTTCAATTTTTCTGCTTCTGTACTTACCGAAAAAGAAGTGGTAGCTGTCCCCTTTGCTCTGCTCTTCAAATCATTAGATATATTTTAATAGGAAAAAATAGAGCAGGTGTAAGCATGATTTGATGTATGCAATTTTATATATGAAAGGGTTCCAACCCTTGTAACAACTATCAATACATTCAAACTTTACACTTTAAAAGTTTAAATGGAATATGATACAGATTTTATTTTTAATTATTCCAAGACAAGAAATTGTATGAATTCTGTAATTGGAAATATATACTATATTCTTTGTATATGAACATATCTGAAAAAAATATTAAGTTCATGAAGTTTAACAGTGAGCTAGTCTGATTCCAATGCATCTGTTTCAAATATTCATGAGGTGTTTGTTAAAACATGCATGTTATTCCTAAAAATTGTTTTGGCCCTGTATTCAAGAAACTCTTAAACTTTATCAAATATTCAAACTATATTCAATACAAAACCATTTTTTATGCAATTTTAAAACTGCAATCTAATGAGCTAAAAAATCTGCTTAAATCTGTCAAGTTATTGGCATTTAATACACTTTTCTTAAATGAAATAAATATTTGAATGTGCATTGCATTTGATGCTAGCTGAATACAGTGCCTGGCCCACAAGATAGGTGCCTGCATTTGAAACACAAATGGTATTAATAATCTTGTTAACATATATGTATCCAACATTGGGTTTATTCACTGCCTCCACAAATTTTCTTTTATCCAAACTATAGTACATGGATGTCATGTCATCCCCAATACCCATATTAGTGACATTATACTGGAACAATAGGTCTTCAATGCAATACATGTAGCCTTCAATGAAATAAACAGTTTCATAACTTCAAACATGATAACGAACCTGCAAGTTTGAAATAACCTTCTGATCACTTACAATGTGCTCTTATTAAGGTTATGTTACATGTAATTTACAATAATCAATACTAACTAATTGCTCTTATTAAGGTCATGTTACATGTAATTTACAATAATCAATACTAACTAATTGCTCTTATTAAGGTCATGTTACATGTAATTTACAATAATCAATACTAACTAGATGCTCTTATTAAGGTCATGTTACATGTAATTTACAATAATCAATACTAACTAATTGCTCTTATTAAGGTCATGTTACATGTAATTTACAATAATCAATACTAACTAGATGCTCTTATTAAGGTCATGTTACATGTAATTTACAATAATCAATACTAACTAGATGCTCTTATTAAGGTCATGTTACATGTAATTTACAATAATCAATACTAACTAGATGCTCTTATTAAGGTTATGTTACATGTAATTTACAATAATCAATACTAACTAATTGCTCTTATTAAGGTTATGTTACATGTAATTTACAATAATCAATACTAACTAGATGCTCTTATTAAGGTTATGTTACATGTAATTTACAATAATCAATATTAACTAATTGCTCTTATTAAGGTTATGTTACATGTAATTTACAATAATCAATACTAACTAGATGCTGGATATGCAAAGAGAAGCTAATTACGTTCTCCATGTTCTGTTGTTTTTAGTTTTATACAAGTTGATATGGTGGTTCCCTATTTAGTACACTCCATCATTTAGGTATGCAAGGTGTGAATTCAATGGAAGAATAAGCAATGACAAAACAATACTGCATGACATCGTACAATGCTTTATATATGGGCACATGCTTTTTGTTGTTGTTTGATTAGGATTTTTAACAGTTTTAACAATTTTTCAGTCATATCGCTACAATGTCTGCTGTGAGGCAGTTTATAGTGATGTCTAGCACTGAGGCATCATGCCACAGACATGTAGCATGATGTCCCACCCAGTCACATTATCCTGACACCAGGCCAACCAGTCCCAACACTAACCTCTTAATGCTGAGCGCCAAGCGAGGCAGCTGTTAGTACCATTTTTGTAAGTCTTTGGTATGACTCAGCCAGGGATCAAACCCACGACCTCCTGCTTCCACTGCAGACTTTCTAACCACTAGGCCACCGGAGAGGTTAATGGGCACATGCATGTTTTTTGCCTGTGCAAAGGAAGTGCTTTTGCATTGCATTGAATGCTAATTTCTCGATGAAGATAGTGACATCATTATTTTCTTAAGTGAACAACGTTTTGTAGATCTACCAAAAATTACTTTAAAACCTTAATGAACAAAGTTCCTTCTGTGGAAACAACATAATCCTTTCCTAAATCAATGAAATTAAGTATCAATGAAAAGTTGTTGTGTAGAGTTTAATGCCATTTCTCAGTGTAAAATAGGCTATACAAAGCGGCTAATATAAATAGTAACTGGTGGAGGAAGAACCTGAAAAACCCTGCAAGAAAGGCTGGCCCATGGGAAGCTACTGACAGCTTTCTCACATGCCCACACCTAAGTCTTGAACCTAAAGATGAGATGGTAGTGATCAGTAGAAGTGAGCACTTTACACCACTTGGACACCCAGGGCCCCAGACAATGAAAATATAACTTGTACAACCACAACAAGAATTTGTAAGGTAAAGAGTTTCTTTTTTTTCAACTACCACATATTGAAACCATCTAGTGGCCATGTTAGATGCAAGATTGGCACCATTTTTGTTCAGTAGTAGTAGTAGTGTTAACGCTATTTTTCAGCACACGATAGGCTATACATGGCAGCCAGTGTTAATGATGGAGGAAGAACACGGAAAATCCACAGAAAAAAACCATGACCCACGAGAAGCTACTGGCAAGCTTTCTCACATACCCACATTGGCCGAATCTGAGACTCGAAACTATGCAGACAGGTGAGATGTCAGTGATCCGTAATGAAGAGTGCTTTAGACTACTTGGCCACTCAGGGTTAGGGTTTTCATGTAGAACCAATTAAACATCATAAGAAGTTAATCTGTGAAAACAATACACCAATATGACCATCTGTTCAAAAGGAGCAGCAATAATGAGTTTCGTAATGGTCACCATGGAGGGCATATTAGATTGTCGAATCAGAAGCAATTTTCAATTAGGACCACTGTACATCATATGAAGTCTTTTAGTGTAATCCCATGTCAATAGAGCCATCTCTTCTGACAGAGTGGTGATTAGTGGATTTGAAAATTAAGTCATCATAAGAAGTCATTAAGTGACAAGCCTGTGTCAATTTGACCATCTGTTTGTTAGCAAAAACATGTTTCAAGGCATACAGGATGCAGGATTGAAAAAAAAATTGATTTAGGAAACAGTAGATATCTTACAGTCCTTTAGTGAAAACCCTGTCTCAATAATACCATCTGCTGAAGATATAACAAGGTTTTTAAAGGCTTCAGTAGCAGCCATATTGAATATCCAAATGGCACCATTTTCATTAGGAGCAACTTAATCTTGGTGTGAATGTGTTTGCAAAGTCTAATGGCAGTCCTCCCACTAGCTTAGGAAGAATAAGTAACTTCTGCTAATGGTTGCTAGACAAATGACTATGACAATTGTTTACAGAAAATAAAATCCTAGTTTCAATAATAAATTTAAAATGATGAATATATATCAAGAAAAACTTTTCTCTGCCTTTGATTTTATTGTTTTGAATTACACAGAATCAATCATGAGTAGGTCCAATTAGACCTGAGATTATTCACCTGGTTGACATCTCCCTTGTAGGCAATGCAGGAACAGTTAAGAAATCTTGGTAGGGTGCTTTCTGTTGAAATTTCTTTTGGTCATGTTAAGCACATAAGTTACAAAAACAACAGTAACATGATTTAACTACCATCCTGTTACAAGGTTTCCCTAGTTCTTCTATTGTCCTATTACAAGGTTTCCCTAGTTCTTCTATCATCCTGTTATAAGGTTTCCCTAGTTCTGCTACTGTCCTATTACAAGGTTTCCCTAGTTCTTCTACCATCCTGTTACAAGGTTTCCCTAGTTATTATAGTCTTCTTACAAGGTTTCCCTAGTTCGTCTATGATCCTGTTACAAAGTTTCCCTAGTTCTTCTATCCTGCTACAAGGTTTCCCTAGTTCTTCTACTGTCCTGTTACAAGGTTTCCCTTGTTTTTCTACTATCCTGTTACAAGGTTTTCCTTGTTTATCTACTGCCCTGTTACAAGGTTTCCCTAGATTTCTATTGTAATCCATATTTGATGGCAGATCAGCAAAATTTGTCCAATGTTGGAAACCCAATATGCCAGGATGTTTGTTTCAAAGCTGATCAAATTCTGTTCTATAATTTTCAGATAAAGTTGTATAAATGTTTTATATAATTTTAGTAATGGATTGCCATTATTTGTACAAATCAGAAAGTTCTCTATGCCAGAATGCACTCAATAAAATTTTATCAAAGTCAACACATTCTGAAAGTCATTTAAATGATTATTTTTAGCAATGGTGACAATATCTGATGACAGGTCAGCATTATTGGTATAAAGGTCTTCATGCCAGGATACATTTTATCAATATTAGTAATAAAGAAAACTGTATTCTGCAGTCCTGGAGATGTTTAAAGATAAATTTATGCATTGCACAAAACCAAGGCCATACCATAAGCTCATGTGACCACCTTCAGCCAGGTAAGCTAAAACCAAAAACAGAAATTGTGTTATTTAGAGTTTGATTGCTACATAGAAGATGCACATAACAAAAAGAGCTCATTTTCAATTTAAACTAAATCAATGCTCAAAACACCCATCTAGTGTCCAAATAGTTGCAGCAGTCCATTTTTGCAGAGAGTTTTAGCAGAAGTTCAACATAGTTATAATTCTGACATCCATGCATATACGTTTGTCTGTATGTAAGAACCCTATATTATCCCCAATGTTAAGTTTTTATATGTGGTCAGTTTTGTCCACCAAGTCATGTGACTTGGTTGTGGATACATCTTAATGTGTACAACACTGGTTTACCAAATGCTCAAGGGTGGGATCAATGTGCAGGCCATGGCCAACAGTTGGTTGAAATATTTACTCACTGGGTTGTGCTTTCCAATAAAGTTACACTAATGACTACTGATTTAATTAATGGTACAACCAGTGCAAATCATCTGCAGTGATCCCAATGCTAAACAAATAACTATATCCATACGAGTGGACACTTGCAATTAATGACCAGATATGCATATTGTTTCCTGCCAATATTATTTGATGATTGATGAAGAAATGATAGACATACTGAAAAGCACATAAAGGCACTTGTGCATCTTTAAATTTTCATGCATGTTGTTGTAGGGTTTTACACCATTTTTCAGCACACAATAGACTATACATGGCAGCCAGTATTATTGGTGGAGGAAGACCCCTGGAAAAAACCCACCGACCCTTGAGAAGCTACCAGAAAGCTTTCTCACATAACTACATTAGCCGAATCTGAGACTTGAACCCATGCAGACAGAGATGATATGGCAGTGATCCGTAATGGAAAGCGCTTTTGACCACTCAACCATTCGGGACCCCAAATTTTCATGCTATCAAACGTCCAAAATTTCAATCATCCAAGTGTCAAAGCATATAATTGTCAGAAAACATAAGGTATACATGTTCACTGTATCAAAATAAGCACACACACAAAAATAACAGTTGTTAAAGTGACACAAAAGACTCGATTTATATGTTCTTGAATATATCTAATTGTATATGGGCAGAAAATAAACAGTTTTAAAAAAAATAATTTTAGCACTTTTAAATAAATGTATTTACATGCACTTAATAACATTTTAAGACAAATCAGATAATAACTATGCATATACTGGTGCAAGTTACAAGAGTAAGATTTCTATTTTGTGCTTCACCTTATTTCTTTTGAATTCCATGTTTTGTCATTTGAATTTTCAGTCTATTTGTTATTGTGACTCTTCAATTTGTTACCATATTTGACAATCTGACAGTATCATCTTTCTGTGGTTCAGGCCAAATGAAAATTGCAAACAAATTGTTAAAGTTGTGATGTTTCTGCATGAAGGTAATGAATAGCTTGTATGTCCATAAACCTTCACTTGTACAGTACATATCCCTACCTCACCTACCTACCTCATAAACCTTCACTTGTACAGTACATATCCCTACCTCACCTACCTACCTCATAAACCTTCACTTGTACAGTACATATCCCTACCTCACCTACCTACCTCATAAACCTTCACTTGTACAGTACATATCCCTACCTCACCTACCTACCTCATAAACCTTCACTTGTACAGTACATATCCCTACCTCACCTACCTACCTCATAAACCTTCACTTGTACAGTACATATCCCTACCTCACCTACCTACCTCATAAACCTTCACTTGTACAGTACATATCCCTACCTCACCTACCTACCTCATAAACCTTCACTTGTACAGTACATATCCCTACCTCACCTACCTACCTCATAAACCTTCACTTGTACAGTACATATCCCTACCTCACCTACCTACCTCATAAACCTTCACTTGTACAGTACATATCCCTACCTCACCTACCTACCTCATAAACCTTCACTTGTACAGTACATATCCCTACCTCACCTACCTACCTCATAAACCTTCACTTGTACAGTACATATCCCTACCTCACCTACCTACCTCATAAACCTTCACTTGTACAGTACATATCCCTACCTCACCTACCTACCTCATAAACCTTCACTTGTACAGTACATATCCCTACCTCACCTACCTACCTCATAAACCTTCACTTGTACAGTACATATCCCTACCTCACCTACCTACCTCATAAACCTTCACTTGTACAGTACATATCCCTACCTCACCTACCTACCTCATAAACCTTCACTTGTACAGTACATATCCCTACCTCACCTACCTACCTCATAAACCTTCACTTGTACAGTACATATCCCTACCTCACCTACCTACCTCATAAACCTTCACTTGTACAGTACATATCCCTACCTCACCTTGCTGGAAGCTCTCTAAAGGAATGGTGACAGTTGATACTGACAATGGAATATAAACTACACAACCAGGTCATGCTGTTTAATGGTGATGGCTGATACAGACAATGGAATATAAACTACACAACCAGGTCATGCTGTTTAATGGTGACGGTTGATACTGACAATGGAATAAAAAATACACAACCAGGTCATGCTGTTTAATGGTGATGGTTGAAACAGACAATGGAATATAAACTACACAACCAGGTCATGCTGTTTAATGGCGACGGTTGATGCAGACAATGGAATATAAACTACACAACCAGGTCATGCTGTTTAATGGTGATGGTTGAAACAGACAATGGAATATAAACTACACAACCAGGTCATGCTGTTTAATGGCGACGGTTGATGCAGACAATGGAATATAAACTACACAACCAGGTCATGCTGTTTAATGGCGACGGTTGATGCAGACAATGGAATATAAACTACACAACCAGGTCATGCTGTTTCATGGTGACGGTTGATACTGACAATGGAATATAAACTACACAACCAGGTCATGCTGTTTGTAAATTAGCATCACTTTAGTCTAAACATTGGCTTGTAAGAGGAATTAATACACAAATCAAAAACTTTAACATACTTTAGTAGTTTAATGTTGCTTTTTCTCCATTTATGTGCCACTTGTGGAATGCCAGCAAAACAAAAAACACTTGAAGGGTATAGTGTAAGCTGTGTAGTTCAAAAACTGACCCATTATACCTCAATATTTAGAGAACAAAACATGAAACTACTATAATTGTAATTAAGAAATAATAAAGTATTTGATTCTGTTGGTTTTTATAATCTTATTTCTTTCCTTCACACTTTCAAAACCCTGTTATGTAAAAATGTTTTTTTTTTTAATCAGCAATTTGTTGGCAGTACAGAAATTACACAATCTTTATGCTAATCAATTTCCTAAATGAAAATTAGCATGTCAAGAAAATTTTGTTATTAGTAGGCTGGAAAAAAGGAAAGAAAGGAGTAAAGAAGAATAATTATTTTTTTATTAAAAAAAGAAGCCAATTTTATCCAGTGGCTGTTCCTTCAAAGCACTATGTCATACTTTTTGGTTAGAAGACTTCTTGGAACAATCCAAATCTTAGGAAAGGTCAACATTTCTCCTGGATATCTATTAGAGAGTTATAGCAGATAAACATAATTCTACACTAGCTGTGGAAGGAAATTTGCCTACTCCACACTTTGAGAGATGTTAGATTTTCTCTGCCATTCCAATCCATGTCCATCAAATGAGCCTCAGTAATTATATCTCTAAGTCACAGAAGTATTTGACACCATCTGAGTGCAAGTGTTCTGGTTATTAACTCCATATACAATGAAAATTCTTGTTTATATTTAATGTTGCTTTTCTACAGGAGACGCAAATGATATTTAAATTTTTGTGTACACTTCCATTTAACTATCTTCCATACCAACCCTGTATCTTATCAATTAACAGCTTGTTAGTGTCTTTAAATGCATCAAACTCAAAATACGATACACAGGAACTAAAGTCCATCATGCCATTTCTGTATGATATACACATCAGTAAAGCTTAAAGCGTATTAGACCATCAACTGCAGTCACTCAACCCACCACATTTCTTTTGCTTTCTCACATCTCTCACAATACACATAAAAATATCAGAACATACAAAGGGCAGCCAAGTGTTCCATTAAAAAATACATGGGACACTGGGAAGGCATTTTTAATGTGGGGCACTCACCCATAGATGCAATTTAAAATTTTCTTATCAGTTTAATATGAACTCTGTGAAATTAAAGTACTCTGGCATATATCTTTAAAAACAACTGCCTTCCCTGAGTATCATGCATGTTTAAATGGAACAACCCTAAGAATAATCTCTTGCAGATGTGGTAACAGTAAAAGACTTCCAAGTCAGCATTAATGTACATTACTTGACAAAACTTTGCCAGTGTCCTGATGCAGATTAACAAGGTCAAATTTTCTCTCTCCATATTATTAAAGCATGTGATTTGATTTACTGACTGAATGGGGGGGGGAGGGGGACTGCAGTTTTGGACTGTTCATTTTATCCATTCCAAATATGTACAAAAAGATGAATTTACATAGATAACAATTCACAACAGACACCCTAGTAGTAATTTTAATTGGCTGGTCATGTGATTCTATTTTTTTTTTTATTGCTAACAGTAATCAAAAAGTTATTTGCAAATGTTAACAGCGGATTAGGATAAATAAGGATAATTTGACAGCAGGAATTACACATAACATGAAACTGATATCGATTGCAAACTTATTCATGAATAATAACTGATATTACTACTATTCATTACATTTTGTTTGGGGGGGGGGGGGAAAGATGATGTGGTCTATTCTATCAGAAAGAAAAAAGATGGCTTGATGATAATATCCAATGTCAGTAAGGGCAAACAGACAGTGAATAATGCAAGGATAGTGTGTCCCCCTCATGAACAGCTCCAACAACCACAGCCACCCACTTTTTATGCCCAGAATCCTTTGGCACCAATTAGTATGTTCAAAAGTACCCCACAAGAAAGGCCACCCAACTAACAAGACTAGCGGACAACATATTAATGAAAAATATACAATTTACCCGTCAAAATTGGACACATTTTATTATTAATATGTGTCCTGAACCAATATTTAATTTATATGGTAAGGTAAGTAATCTGATTCTCTTTCCCAATGTCTGTTTCTATTAGTCACATTTTATTATTAATATGTGTCCTGAACCAATATTTAATTTATATGGTAAGGTAAGTAATCTGATTCTCTTTCCCAATGTCTGTTTCTATTAGTTACGTTTCCATTACTCAAAGCAGTGCTGGCTAAAGTACATGTGTCACCAAGGTTAGTATTATTAATGCTGCATGTTTAAAGTAAATGGGTTCAGCGATGTTTTGATAGAGTTTTGGGCTTCAAAGAGTGAGGGGGGAGAGGTGTTTTTTTATATTACATCCAGACATAATTGTCAAGATCATAACATGGACAGGATATGCTAAATATAGATTTAGTAGCTTAACACACAGAGAAAAATTAACCATAATTAAATTGCAATTCTGTACAATTAGCAACATAGGAATAAATTGTTACAAAACTTTATTGTCATGACAAAACAAAGAAATAATACTCCTGAAGGAAAAGTAAAAGTTATTCAACTTGATGACAATAGTTTTATGTATATTTGATTTAATTTAATTGTTTATTAGTTGTAATTTTTTTATTATTATTCCATTGCAAACTATTATAATGTAATTTTCTTCTGGATTTGACATTTTCCATAAATTTAGTTCCAGTTTTTCATAAACACTAATAAAAAAAAAAAACTTTGTATCAAAAGCTGACCTAGTTCCTGACCTTAAGTCAGAAATTAGTATAGAGTTCTTGTAAACAACTTTTTTTTAAAACTTTTGTTTATTCTTTCCCAGAGTAAAATTCACAGGTATTAGTCAAAGCAATACTGGGAGTATGTGACAAATAAAATGGTTTTTTTACCCGCATCTGGTCATCTGTTTTGTGCCATAAATATAATTAATATTGATGTGATGAGAAATAATTATTATTCTTGCCTTATCACTTGAGAAGTCAAAGTGTTTTATGTTGTGACCAAACTGAGTTACATTTTTAATTTTTCTTGAAATTATTTAGATTCTAAGAGATTATTTTCTCTGGAATTATTTTTCTTGGACAAAAACAGTTATCAAAGTTTACAGAATTCAAACACTGGAATATTATTTTTTGAGATTCAACAAAGAACTGTGGACACATCAATACCACACTGACCACAGCATACATCATCGCCTTCCAATTTAGATTTCATCAGGATTCAAACTCAGTTTCATTCAGATTTTTTATTACTAGGACTTCTGTTTTTTAATTCTTGGATTGTTTTTGGATTTGATTCATAAAACCATGAGTTCTTTTTCTCATTTTCACCTTCTTTTTCCAGGGAAATAAATTACTTGTTAAATTTTACAAAGCTTGTTGTCTTCACTCTTTTCTAAATTACTGCTTAAAAGAGTCTAAACATGTAACAATGGATAGACTTCACTTGACTATACATTTTATGCTGGGAAGACTCAAATACACAACACGATAACAGATCGCAAAATTATTCTGTAGCAGTGGGAATTCAGAGTAATTGGAAAGATAATTATTTTAAATACAAAATAGCATATGTAGCAAATTTAGGTAATGTTTTTTAAATGTTTTTGCAATGCGCATGCTAACAATACCCAACTCACATTTCACGCTTAAGAAAATGAACTATTCATTTACTATTAACTGCTTTAAGTTATATGTAGATTTCTTACTATATATATATACATGCATATGCACACACATACATTCTCATAAATATAGTCCCCCTCTGGAAAGGCCACCCATCTTATACGGCCACTTTCCCTGTGCATAGGGGTGGTCTTTTAAGAGGGGGACAACTGTAGTACCAACCAGTCATTGATTAGGGCAAGAATAGTGAGCTGGCAGCAGTAGCAAACAACATAACAAATTTATGTTCATTCTTACAACTTGATGAAAAAAGTAAATCCAATGACTTTTCTCAGAGAAATATTGAGTAATAAAGCATGGTGTGTCTAACAATTTTATTTGACTTTCATAGTGATTCCTGTCTCTGAAGTAATGTGGAAGAATTGTATCATACTGAGTATGGGTACATATAAACTAGTTTACAACCGGAAATAGCATAGCCCCTGAGATGTCACAGCTTAATGCAACTGCAAATCATGGTCAATGTTGCTTGTTCTACTGGTTACTCCTTAAAAAATGCACAGACCCTGATCTCCCAGAACATTATGAAATGGCAGATTGCAGATGGGCTCAACTTACAAGCAAGTATGTACATTAAAAATCCCCCTTAAAACAGGCAGTCAGAAAAATAATCACAGCAAAATTTAAATCCATTAAAAAAATAGTTAAGTCAGGAGTATTGAAATATAGGCATCAGGAAACTACTTTTAACATGAAATATAGTGCTTTGTAAGATGCATGCACACATCAATGTCATATATATTAATCAACAATTAAGAATTAATGGTCTGCCTCATTAAGGACAATGGTAGATGTTTATTAAATACATGTACAGCTCCATAGTTTATTTTTCTCCCCTTTTCAACATCTATATCATATATAAGTAAATGACTGCCTAGGTGAAGATTCACTTAAAAGATTATTCTTACAAAAATTTACGTTGTGATGACAACAAGTTGCGTTTTATTTTGAAAATCCAGACATATTTATGAAAATGGAAATACACAGGAATGGTTGGACACTGATTATAACTAGCTGATCTGTGGAACATGAAAAATCACATCTTGTTGTGGATATCATGACTGGTGAAATGGATGATGTTGTTTTGTGTCCATTCTTTTAAGTCAATCCTGGCGATGCAAAGTGAATCAATCTTCTCAGACACCCACTGAAAATGATTTATGATGTCATAGGCTGCCACCACTGCTTCCTGAAACAGAAAGAGAATACACTGCAACTTTATGAATTTAAAGTGACGTGGGTTAAATTTATAACTTGATTGTGTCAAGTTATATATGGTCAAAGATGAGAAAATGTTTCACATTAGGACAATGCAGAGTATTGGGTAACTGATGTCAGAATTGGTTTTTGGTCTTTGGTGTTCTACAACACAGCAACAAATTTAGATTATTTAATGCCAAAAGCAATTGGTGTAAAGTGCCTTACACAATGGTAGCTGACTGGCTGATTTGATGGTAGAATTTGAACCCATAACCCCACCAGATGCAAGTCTAGCATGCTAACCACTTAGCTACCATGGCTCCATTTTCAATTAGTTACCTCTAAGGACATACAGGGGTGTGCAATGGGTCTATTCACCATTCCTGAGCCTATAAGGCTTTAAGTTTCAATTATTTAATGTTATTGTACTTCAATTAGAGAAATTTATCTAGGATTCCTAAATTTTTAATAGGACATCAAAATTTTGGGCAAAATTGAACATAAATAACACTCAATTCATGTTTATTAATGTGGTATTATTATTCAAGGATTTCACAGCCAACATAATGCACAAATTTAAAAACACAGTGAACAATGAATAATGACCCTATCTAAAAATAACAGGAACACTCCCCAATCCTAAAATAAAAGACCCAATGTACAAAGATTCCTATCTAAAAACAACAGTAACACTTCCCCATAAAAGGCATAGAGAAATTAATGTATCTATGAAATAATCATTGAGAAAAGAAAGAAAAAAAAAAGCTGATAGCCATAAGAAAATGTCGATTAAAACTTGGAAAAAAATATTATAAATACATATTTATCAAAAGCTGCTACATCATTATGTCAATCTAAGAGTAAATGTAGCTTTCCAGAGAGATCAAATGATTTCAAGAGCAGAAAAGGGTATCAGATAATCTGTGCTCGCTCTTCCATGTGAGAAAGCCATGTGGAATTGGTACCATCTATACTCATGTACCAGTTCTGCCCAACCAAAAACAACAACCCTGATTTGCATAATATGGTGGTATATTATGGTCTGTGCTGTCACCATATTATGCAATGGCAACCCTGTGTCTGTACAGTTTGCAGTTGAACTCGACTTTTAAGCATATATATCAACTTTTACACCTATCTCGCAGTCAAATCACGCATGTACATTTCCCGAATGTAAACATTTACATACCCCCAAAAAAAAAAATCAACAATTGCAAAAATTACCCCAAAAATCTAATTAGGTCATATAAATCTTAAAACCAATATATATATATAAAAAATTATTTGGTCTACTTCAAGTAATTTTTTACTACATATACTTATGTCCTACATTAAAAACATTTCTCCACTATCTTCCTAACAAGAAAGTGTCACAGATGCTGAGAACAAAAATCAATATATCTCCCTCTATGGCAGGGCAGATAGAAGGGAGGTGCGTGTGTGTTTGTGTATCAAGGGCTATTGCATTTACAAGAATTGTATATCATTACATGACTGAGTACACAATACAATCTCATTTAAATGATTGTATACTGACTCAAACAAAGGTAACAATGTGAAGATTTTGTAAGAGCTAACAAATTAAGTGCTTCTCGTCTCTTTATTTAATGAAGAGTATATGTATTTGGAGCTTAAAGTTGAGAAAGAGAATACAATAAAACAGGACATGACCCACAAATTGTAATCAGGAACAGACTATAGTACAAGTCACATGGATCATATAAGCGCATTTACTTTTACAATGGCAGTTTGGCATTATAATGGGTCAAGAATTTCAATATTGGCTTGAACAATTACTAGTGCAGGGAGGAAATCATGGTATGAACATGCCAGATTCAATTCTCGTCTCTGCATACAGAAAAAAAGCTTGAGAAGGTCGATTGTGCCTGCCAGCCAACTGCTCATGTTTTGTCTCAGATCAAAACAATTGGAAAAGAAAGGCTGACAGCAATAGCTCCGATTTTATGAGCTGAGATTATCGTGATGATTGTTGAGATCCCATAGTATACAATTATGTATAGTTACTTAATATTAAAACTGTCTCGACCCTGTGTGAGATTAGCCATCAACACAACAGCTTATCAAGAATAAATAAAATCTATTTATATTATTCTTATTTACCAATTCTGGTATCCTCCACAAGTGCTATTACGGACTCTAGATATCTTGTAGCTTTTAGAAAAATCTGTGACAAAGTTTACTACTAGGAAAAAGTGAAATGTTGGGAATAATCACATTTTTAAGTAAATTATGTTTCTCACTCTTATTACATTAGGTATATCAGCCTGCTACCTCACAAATCCAGCTCCACTAAAAGATGGAAATTGTATTGTTTTATGTCCATTTCAATATACAAAGGGCAATAACTCTTTCCTATTACTTCCCCTTGGCACCACCAGGTGTCATTAGTATTTAGGTCTCACTGGATAGTTTCGTATTTTGACACCGCCCTAATATTTAAGTAGAAGGCATGAGCCTAATTATCACAATCCTAGCATTTTTCACTTCACATATAAGCTAAATCTGTAATGTGGTTTAGATTTACTTTGAGTTAGGCTTGGAAATTGGTTGACTTGTTGGTGACTGCCTGTCACAGTCAGACTAGCGCAGGAGATCAAATGCGTAACTTGGACTTCAAATGAGCCGTGGACTTGGCTTGCGTATTTACATGTGTCTGCTACAAGAAGTAAAAATATCAAAAAAATCTAGATGGTTGAGGGGTGATGAAAAGTATGCTAATTTGTTACAGTACTAGTGAACTTATTCATGTTATAAGGCATATACTGATTCTTTTAGCTGTCGTGTCACAGGAAAATATTAAAAATACCCCCTTTCTGTAAAAAATGGATGTAAAAAAGAGGGGTTGGGGGCAATGTTCCATCTAAGCTGCATGCACGTTCGCAGCTTCTCAGGCATCTCCGCGCAGTTGAATTGTCAATTTTTGCTCAATCCAACGTTAAATTTTGCTCGTCTCCATAATGCTTGCGCAGTGCAGCGAGCACTGCACGCACATCTACCATTTGCTTAGAGGGAACATTAGTTTGGGGGCAGTGTTGATTCAGTATAAAAGCCACTAGTTGCATAATGAATTAACTTTCACTCCTCAGTCAGAATCTTACAAGCATCATTTTAACAAAAATCATTACTTAATTTTTATTTGTGTCTTTAATGTAATATTATTATCATTTTTCTGCAATAGGTCATTGTTGGACAAAAATTTGCCAAAAAAACTGTCCAGTGAGACCTTAGCTGAGCGAGATACTAACAGAGATGCTCACATGGCAGGGTGGTAAATAAAATTTTAAATGATGTGATTGGAAAAGTATTCTCAAAGAAACACCATTTTATACTTAAAAATTTGCTTTCTCCTTTAAATATGTTCCTCAATCACATTATGTTAGGAGAATAAGAATTAGTAAGTGGTGATGCTATTAATCTGACCTCTTCTATGGGAATCCTTTCAGGAAAGAATAGCTGAATTACCCATGTGAACAATAATCGGTTCTCCTAATCACGTAAGTAACACAGCAAAGGATCACTTGACCTGTGACCCTAACAAACAGTTAAGAAGATGAACATTGAAATCTTCTTACCTATAAAACTTCACTGGCAAATCCAGCAAAGCTAACAGGCTATATTGATTTAGAAGGGTCTGTCGGCTGCCTGTGCTACCAACATTGGATCTACCAGATTCATGGTTTACCTCTATGATGCTAAATTTCTACAATGAAGGCTCGAGAAGGTTGACTCTACATGCCAACCAAAAAATTCAATTATATCTTAAACTGAAATGCATTCAAAGCTGAGGTTCACAGAGATTGTTCAAGCTGCTGGGCAGTAATCTTCATGATGAGATTTTAATCTGGTGAGACATACCCCAAGTATACAAACTAATTCAGCCAATATACGAGGGCTTGATAGGAGATATCCCGTGATCTGGCTCATACCAGAAGGAATAAGCATTTGCAGGTGTCATGACTTGTGTGTTTCAAGTAGTGCTTGCAAGCTTAAACAGGATCTTGCATGGCTGCTATTCTCAACCTAAGGAAGATAGCGAGCGAGTGATGACTCTTTGGTTACTGATAGATGGTAACCTAATTTGGGCTACAACCATGTGCTCTGGCATCAGGACCTACCATTATTTCTGCTTGGGGCATCTCCAATGGGATTCCCATGGTCAGCCAACCTGGGCTGCACCACTGATGCAGGAATAATCACATCAAGGCATGACACTTTGATCAAAGGGACTTGAAAATGGGTGCCATGGTGCTCACAATGTCCACATAAAAAAGACGAATGAGTAGTATCAAGTCACACCGATTAAAACCAAGGAGTTGCAAAAAATATCTTGCTGAAATCCAAGTCTTGTTTGAAATTGACTTGACGAACTTGACAATTCTAATTACACAAACATGAGGAAGTCTCACCTGATTCTGGTTGGTAAAAATTAAATATTGAGATGGCCAAAATTTTGGGATGGACAGGTGTCTGACTTTTCCAGGTCACTAGAAAACCTGGATGATATAAAAGACAGATATTGCCATATGTTCCTGAAGGATGTTGTCCCCGGGTATGCCATCTGTTGTTGTAGACAAGTCTATCTGAAAAGGGTGAGGATGTAATCCAAAATCTAGGTAAAAACCAAAGGGCTGATGTTAAAATCAAAACCAAGATCTTTGAACAGATAAAGTCTGCATTACAGGAAGCAAAAACAGAAAATGTTCATGACACAGTCAATAGGGACATACAAATATGCATCTGTCTGATCAAGACTGAGAGCATACTCATCACATCAAAAGGAAAGGGGGTTTAAACTTGTCATCTACATCTAGAATCGGTTGTGGCGACTCCAGTTGATGATTGGTTTCCATCTGCTGTTTGCTTTAAAAAAAAGAAATATCCTTGAATAAAACATCTGAGATTGTGGTCTTTGCACAGGTAGCCGGCTAATATTCCTAACTGAGTGTGATTCAAGGTATTTTGAAGGAGAAATGTCGTATCTTCTTTGTACCCTGCCTTCAATTTCATTACCTGGCACAATTACAATCTAACTCTATATATTAATTCCTTCCAGTTTTACACATTTCAAGCATACTTTTCTCAGTCCATGCAAACTTTGAATGTTCTCATGAATACAAGTGCAAACTCCATCCGTGCTATTTTAGGAAGGCAGAGAAGCTGACAATAATAATTAGGTGCAGTGATCGATTCTTACACAGGTAACAAAAAACACTTTATATATACTATATACAACATGCAAGGCTATTATTTTGTTAAAACAATTAATTTCTACCTGGAAATTTCACTTACCGCCTGAACCAGGTGGTTTATCATCTGAATTCTTGAACTGTCGTTTCAACTGTTCTACTAATTCTGGATTCTGCTGCTGCATTTGCTGTGCTAGTTGTTGGCCCCTGAAGTCATAATAATATTAATAATAATAATGTAATAATTTTATGGCTTGAAATGGATAATCCTCATGTATTTTACTATGTATCCCCCCATTCTCTCTCAACTCTGACCCACAGACCATAACATAAGAGTCATGTTATGCCTGGATGTTAAGAAATATTCAATCTTTGCAATTTTTGTGTATTTAACAGCCAACTCCCAGCCTGGAAACCAGCAAAAAGATATGGCGGTGGGAGTATACCTTTCTCACCAATGGCTAAAATCTGGGTTTATTACCTTTAACATTTTGGGGAGTTTATGAGAGATAGTTATGTATGGATAAATGGTTGGACAGAAAAGCATGAGGTTGATAATGATCACGATGGCAGAACTATTCCAAATTATCAACTTAAACCAAAATTATGGGCAATCCTTTCTTACAAATTTGCAAAAATCAAGCTTTTTTTCTGGACCATGAATCATCAGGGAATTATCTAATACGACTGATAAATAGTTAGGTATGCATACAGATCATCAAAATGTATGTCGACCAGGAAATCTCCAAGCTTAGACATCCCACCAAATTAAATATCCAATATGTCATTATACATGATAAATAATATAAAACTGTAAAACCTGTACAAGGGATTAGAAGAGACTATTTTATCAGATTTTACTGGTTAATACTTGTATGCATTGTTTTTGAGGGGAAGGGAAGTTTATTGTAATCATCTTTTCATATTGCCAAAATGATTATAATCAGATGCACAATCAATTTCAATTAGATTTGAAGTTTAAGAAACACTCAAAGCCCCATCAAGTCAATATATAGTTATTATCAAACAAACTAATGTTTTCCAAACGACTGGAAAACATTCAAAATTAATAGCTTTTTTAATTAACATTCTTACTATGTTAATGCTATCCTGTGATTTTAATGTTTGTACATGTTATTTTATGATTACTAAGCCAATGTGACCATTTTTAATTTGACATTTTTGGTCCTTTCATAAAACAATTGTTCAAATAATACCATTTGGTTAAAAACATTGTCTAAGCAGATTGAAAATGGTTAGGATTTGACAGGTTTTGACACAAATCTGATGAAAAAAAACATATGCAACAGGTTAACATAAATGTCGAGTTAATATTAACTGATACTGTAAACGTTTTGATAAATCTTTACATATGAAGTAGTCCTGAGAGTCCATCTGGTGCACCACCACTGTTGCTACCACCACCACCACCAACACCACCACTTTGTTGTTGTGTAGCACCAGACATCATTTGGGCCATCCTGAAATGAAACAGTAGAATAAAAAACATGGTGGGCATACTACATGAATACACAATAACTGTGTCATTGACAACATATCTAATGAGTTACCATTAAACTTGCCAGAAAACTTCGACACTTTCTTCTCAAAGGGACATTCTGGAAGCGTTATTACACTATATAAGCAATCTCTATAATTAAAGTTAGTTGCCACTATTTTATTTCTTATTTTTATTTCTCCTTTGAATACGTTCCCCGATCACATTACTTCAGGGATATTAGCCTGCTACCTCGCGAATCCAGCCCTACCAAAAGATGAAAATTCGTCTTTCCTGTCTACGTCATATAGACAAAGGGCAATAACTCTTGCCCCTTACCTCCCCTTGCTACCCGCTAGGTGTCGCTTCTTTAGTTTTTTAGCTTCGCTGTACGTGAAAACACGTACAATTAGACCTCCAATGAATCCAAGCCATCTTAGTGTAAATTCTGACCATCCGAAGTTAAATTTGGAATTACTGTGTTGGATAATCATTCCTCTACAGGTTGTATACATTATTTTACAATATTTTCCAATTTGAGTGACTTTGTCACCTTTTCTAGACTTCGGACCAGGTTGCAACGTGGTCAAAAAGCACGCTTATGGCGGTGCTAGCATGTAATACATGTAGCACTCAATAATTTCGCTTATTCCGTATGTAACGTTTACGATATTAGCGACTAATAACGTGCTGCATTGATAATTTGTGCTTTATTTATCTTCTTTGACGTTTCAGTAGACTTCAAAAAAGTCTTTGAACGACCAAGTTGCGACTATTTAATGGCGGACTTCGTGTTGTAGTCACGAGTTCACGCGACGCTTAATCATTTCGCTTCCTCTGTTAGTTACGGTTATGGAATAGCGACTTAATAGTGTGCTGAATTGTTAATTTGTGCTTTGTTTATCTTCTTTTCCGTTTCAGTAGACTTCGTCTCTGAACGACCAGTTGCGACTATTTAATGATGGAATTCGTGTTGTAGTCACGAGTTCACGCGACACTAAATCATTTCGCTTCCTCCGTTAGTTACGGTTATGGAATAGCGACTTAATAGCGTGCTGAATTGTTAATTTGTGCTTTGTTTATCTTCTTTTCCGTTTCAGTAGACTTCATCTCTGAACGACCAGTTACGACTATTTAATGATGGAATTCGTGTTGTAGTCACGAGTTCACGCGACACTAAATCATTTCGCTTCCTTCGTTAGTTACGGTTATGGTAATAGCGACTTAATAGCGTGCTGAATTGCTAAATGTGCTTTGTTTATCATCTTTTTCGTTTCAGTAGACTTCGTCTTGAACGACCCATTGCAACAGGCTCACGGCGATAACTAGTGTGGTCATTAAGAGTTAACATGGCACGGAATAATTTGATTACTCCGTTAGTAACGGTTATAGTATTATCGAATTAATAATATGCTGAATTTTTTAAATTGTGCTTTGTTCTCTTCTTTTGTCGTTTCAGTAGCAAAGTCGACAACGAAGGCATGAATGGCAAAATGGGTGTTGGCAATGTGGAAATGGAGGAAATTATGTTGACATGGTTTAGGCTGCCCAGTGGGTGTAAATTTCACCGCAGGTCCATGCATGGCTTTCAGGCCTGTAAGTCCGGACGCATGGAGTCTATGCTGGATCAATTGGATCCATTTTATTATGCACTTTCGCTGGCCGTCCAGCCGGCCGTCCAGCCGACACCGTCAGTTCAGCCGGCACTTCAGCAGGCACCAACCGGCACTAGCCGTACATCCGGCACCGTCCGTTCAGTCCAAATGGCACCGGACGGCCAGCCGACCAGCCGACCTTCCAGCCCAAATGGCACTGGACGGCCAGCCGACCTTTCAGCTTGCATCAACAGGCACCGGCCGTTCAGCCCAAATGGCACCGGCTGGCCAGCCGACCTTCCAGCCTGCATCAACAGGCACCGGCCGTCCACCCGGCAACGACCGTTCAGCCCAAATGGCACCGGTCTTCCAGCCGGCATCAACCGGCACCGGCCGTCCATCCGGCAACGACCGTTCAGCCCAAATGGCACCGGTCGTCCAGCCGACCTTCCAGCCGGCATCAACCGGCACCGGCCGTCCATCCGGCAACTACTGTTCAGCCCAAATGGCACCAGTCGTCCAGCCAACCTTCCAGCCGGCATCAACCTGCACTAGCCGTCCATCCGGCAACGACCGTTCAGCCCAAATGGCACCGGTCTTCCAGCCGACATCAACCTGCACCGGCTGTACATCGGATTTACGGAGATTATAGTGATGTACCCGTCAGTCAATCTGTACTACTGGTTACATATCACTACCATGAGAGAGATGTTATAGATGAATCTCCGTCCAATGAGACCATTCGAGAGGCAGGTGCCGGTCATAGCCGGACCTTCGCCGACATTCCGGCTGACCATATACCAGACAAATCAGTCTGTATTGCCGGTGTACACCTCCCGTCACGTCAAATACGTGACGGTGTGATTTTAAAACAAGGGAGAATTAGTGACATTATCAGAGATGACGGAATTGAGTTATCTATGCCACTTGGTATGCGCTACCCAGATATGGCAGCTTTACCAGAACAGGACTTTCAGGCCGACCATTCGCCAGTTCAATCAGCCGTTAGTGCAGGCCGTCCATATGTTCACGGCTTCTCCACAAGGGAGATTTAGTGAAAATGTCAATTATGACAGAATTGCGTCATCTAGGTCACCTGGTATGCTGTACAGATATGCAAGCTGTACCAGAACCAACATTCCCTCTGAGCGAATGGTAGATGGGAGCGCAGTGCTGGCCGCACTACACAAGCATTATGGAGATTTATATTTAAAATGATGACAATTCCGCTGCGAATGGATGCTTGAGTTGACCAGAACACGACTCAGCACACAGTGAGTGTGACGAAACACTTTCAGCCGTCCACAGATCAGGTCATGGACCGGACTGAGCTTAGCGCCACGGCCGCAGAATAAAAGATTTATAGGTTGTTGGGAACTTCAGAATGCCCAAAACCTCCTACTGCCACTCAAGACTACACAATTCAGGCACCTGTAGATCTTGAATGAGGAGGAAGAGACAATGTCCTTCCTGCTTCTTCGCCAGTCGGAAAAAAAAAAAAAAAAAAAAAAAATTCAGGAAGCTAACTTCCAGTGACGTTCTAGTGTAGCTGGTATGAAAACTCCATCAGAAGCGTTCAGTACTGATCTCAAATGCCACGTCAAAGCTAGTCCGAAATGTAGTCGATACGTCTTCATTGTTAGATTTGACTTCACTAGCCATTTTTTATTCCAACTCCCTAGGCAAATCCAGCCATGACCACGCTTGTGAAGTCAAGGCCTGGATTGCTAGAGTTGTTAACAGGGCAGCTCACCATTCTATGACCAATGCGTTGACTGCTTCTGCCAACTTCGACCTGACACGACGTGACGTCTGTAGGTGGTCCATGTCGCGCAGGCCCCATCGTACTCGGATTTTACGGATGTCTCAGTTTGGGACACCTTTACACTTTGGGGGAAAAATTGAAAAAGTTTGGAGGCAGGCACTGGCAGCTCAGGAACTGCCCCTCCAACTCGTCGCCCAACTTTCGCAGGCGTTTCGAAACAATCATCCCCTGACACAGCGGAGGGATGATGGGCGGACCGGGGAAAAGGGATCCTTATAATCAAATGTGTAATATAGATCCCAACCCAATGCTGGGAGTCAACAGTCTAATCAAGCTAGACGGCAACCATACAGAGGCGGCAAGAACCAAAGTTTCTCCGTCTTCACGCCTCCTAACTCTAGACGTTGACATACCCTGCCCACCGCCAGCGGACTGCCTACCTGTGGGCAGCCTCCACCTGCAATTTCAGGACCACTGAACCACTTTATTACCTTAAAACATTTGGGTGATTCAGGTCATTTCGGAGGGACTTGGGACTTCATATATCCATCCCCTCCTCTGTCCTCCTCTCCCCTCTTCATGGATGTATCGTCAGACCGGGAGAAGGATGCCTTTATATATATATATATTTATATCTTAATAAACCTGCAATAGCTGGGGTTTTATTCATGGCTGTTTCTTATCCAGAGGCCGTTCATCGACCTGAGCCGCCTCAACCACCCTGAAAGTCAATGTGGCGATGGCGTGATCAAACCATCCGACGGGTATGCTGTCAGTCTAGATATGACCGACGCACATTTTACGACCCTATCCCACGAGTAGCGGACATTTCTCCGTTGTGCTTGTCGGGACTCGGTTTATCAGTTCCAGGTCATACCTTCTGGCCTCAACTTAAGCCCTTGGGATAGTACCAAGGTTATGGATTACGTCGTCACCCTGTTCCGCTCGACTTCATCTATGGCATCGGCAGTATATTTGGACGACATCATCCAGAAACATCTGTCAAGTTCTACTCTGCTCAAAGGCAGAAACGATCTTATATCACTTTACATCATATAGGCTTTCTCGTGAACTGGATAAAGTCTGATCTCTGTCCAATCCGGATTTTTGGTCCATCTGGGTGTGGAGTTTCTCCCGATCTGAATCTGGTAAGGCTTCCTCGAGTTTGCGATCATCCAGATAATTGCACTCGTAGAGTCCGTTTCCAACAGGATGCGCATTTAGCAAGAGAGTTGCAGATAATCGGATTATTCAATGCGGCAGCAGACTTGATTCCGCTCAGCCATCCTTTTATGCGCCCTTTACAAAGGACGTTGCTAGCGTAATTTCGCCCTTTTCAAGTCCCTTCGATCCCACAGTCATGCTCACACCAGAGATACGATCATTCTCGAGTCAGTGGCACAACCCCTGTGGGCTGTCCACAGGGATTACTCTGGAGATACCCCAAGCGGGGATAACGGTATGTTCCGCCACTAGTATCTACGGTTGGGGTGCCCACCTGTTGCCGGACTTCGATACTGTCAGCGGCACGTGGGTGCCAGGGGCGAGCCCTTTCCACATTAACCTTTCAGAAATAACGGCTGTCATCAACGCCTTTCATTTCGGGCAGGATCAACTCTTATCTGAGCTGGCAGTTTCTACATTGGTTCGACAATCTCCACCTCAATGTACAATTCTGACACATTCTTGGCAGACTCAATGTCTTGGCTGACACTCTATCTAGTCATTCACACAGAATGGTCACTCCATCAATCGGACTTTCTTCCAATTGACACACTTTGGGGATGTCCGATGATTGATCTTTTGCAACAAGGTGGAATCGCAAGTTGTCCACCTTTCATCTAACAGGTTCCAGACCCAGAAGCTTGGGTCGTGGATGCTCGATCAATCATCTGGGAAGGGTTGTGGTCATTCTCCTACCCTCCCACGGTCTTGGTACTGAAATTAATCCAGAAGTTAAGGGGTCAGAACTGTCAGATGGTTCTGATTGCCCCTCTCAGATGGAACAACTCCTGGGTCTCCGATCTACTCAATCTAGGCGATAGATCTACCCAGGAAGATTACAGTCAGCACAAGTATTCGCAAGCAACCGCGGCCAGGGGTGTTCCACCCCTGTCCGGACCGTCTTTATGTTCAAGCTTGGCTCTTGTCCAGACAGCCTTGCAAGACAAACAATTTAAATCTTTGATTGTGGAGAGAATCTCGAGAGCATGAAGGCCCTCTACTCTGAAGGTTTATGAGGGCAAGTGGCATGTTTTCAGGGACTGGTACCATATCATTCACATTATTCCTCTGAGTGTCACAATCCCTCAACTGGCCAACTTTTCTCTGGCTTTTCGAGGAGAAACAGCTGGCTCCAGTTATTATCAAATGCTACCGCTCCATGATATCAGACACATTCCGCCATTCTGGTACATGTGCTATCAGCCATGACAAAGATTTGTCAGATCTTTTAGACACTTTAAAAATTCAATCGACTTATATCCCTCACCCTGTTTCCAAATGGAATCTGTCCTGGGTTTTAACATGACTCAATTCAGACAGCATTGAGTCTTTAACCCACGATTAGTTAAAGCTACTATCATACAAATTGGGTTTCTTGATAGTCTTAGCTTCAGCATGCAGGGTGAGCGAGTTACATGTCCTTTCTAGTGACCCGAACTCTCTTCCGTTCCGATCAGAGGGTTTGATGGTCCTCTTGACGCAGCCAGGCTTCGTAGTCCAAAATAGATTACCATACATTGGCGATCAACGAGTCGTCATTAGCTCGCTTTCTTTATAGATAAGTCAGGATCAACAGCCATGTAAGATCCTGTTTGTGCACTCTAGCACCATTTCAATGCATAGAGGTGAGTCAGGTCACATACAAGCACCTCTTTCTTCTGGTGAAAGCTGGGACATGAGATATCATCATTCAAGCCCTTGCTTCATGGCTGAAGTGGGTTATACGCTCGGCATACTCTGAGGATTCGCAAATCAGTCACCTTATAGAAGCTGTTGGCTGACATGCAGAGTCAACCTTCTACAGTTTTATCTTCAAGTTTATACTTGCAGAGGCAAACATTGATTCTAGTAGGTCCGGTGTTGGCAGCCCAGACGCCCACCAGACCCATGTGCAACAATCAGCACAGCCTATTAGCTTCGCTGGATTCGCCAGATAAATTTTTGTAGGTAAGAAGATTTCAATAACTATCTTCTTAACCGTATAAAGGGGTCACATATCACGTGACCCTGGGCTGTGTTGCTGATTGAAAATTAGGAGACCGGGTTATCCTTCACATGGGGAATCCAGCCATCATTCCCTAGATGATACCCGGGGTGGAGGTCGGATGCTCCGCATTCCCTCCTCCTATTACTTATTCTCCTAAAGTAATGTGATCGGGGAACGTATTCAAAGGAGAAAGCAAATTTTTTAGTAAATTATGTTTCTCCGAGAATACTTACCCGATCACATTACTAAGAAACCCTCCCAACCACCTCGCCATGCGAGCATCCTCGTGTTTTATATACCGCTCAGCTTAAAAACTAAAGAAGCGACACCTAGCGGGTAGCAAGGGGAGGTAAGGGGCAAGAGTTATTGCCCTTTGTCTATATGACATAGACAGGAAAGACGAATTTTCGTCTTTTGGTAGGGCTGGATTCGCGAGGTAGCAGGCTAATATCCCTAAAGTAATGTGATCGGGTAAGTATTCTCGGAGAAACATAATTTACTAAAAAATTTGCTTTCTTGCTGGAAAATATTATTCATCTAATGATACTGCATACATACCAACCTTGACAAGGAAAAGGCGTAATCTAAGTGGGGAAAAGGCATAATCCATGTGGTCAAAAAGTGTAATCCACATATAACATGTTAAAATTTCAATAAACAATGATCTATTTGCAACTCTCATCTTCTAACATACTTTGCTGTTTCAAGTTTTCATATGTAACACTTCTAGCTTTACACACACAGTGGCTAGAATCCATCTTAAGACTTTTAGCACCAAAATAAAAAAATCTTTTCACATGGCCTGAAATAGATGTCATGTGATGTTGCATACATGTCTTCTTATTTAGAGGATTCTGTTATTATTATTTTTATTTTTTGTTGTTGACTTTATTTATTCCATCTATGAAATTTTTAAAGGAGATATTTTTGTTCTCACATATGAATTGACTAAAATAAAATATACTTTTTAAAACAAATAATCTGCATGTAAAGATTAAAATTAGAAAACCAGTCTGTTCTCTTTTCACTAAGCCATACAGATGCTATAAATAGAATTTGAGATCGAAAGTTTGAAAGTAGAACAATGTTTGCTATAAACAGAACATGATACTGTTAGGAAAGTGCAACCAGGTCCACGGACACGCTTACTCTTATACAGTAGTTAAGTAAAAGCCGTCTTTTCTAAAATATGGTCTGTACGATTAATGGAATGTTAATAAAATCGAAAAAATAAATAACTGATGTTTTTGGAAAGTGGATATATCGAAAAAGCAAAATCCATATACGTTTACGCGTAACTTAGTGAAAAAAGTGTAATGATTATGCCAAAAGTGTAATGGTTGGCATGTTTGATACAATTATCTTTAATGGGATGTTTTCCAAATTCTTGTAAGGACAATATTTCTACTCTAATGCAGCATACAGGCCACTATTTTCTACTCTTATTTCAAGAATTTGCACCATGTTGAAAGTTTTAAATTTTTACATAAAAAACTCATCTGTTGTTACCATCCAGCACAGTTATACATTATACATCCTACAAAAATCCGCCTTTTTTGTATGGAAAATTGACTTGAAATTAAAAAAAATGATGATTCAGATTATATTTACTTACATTTGTTGCATCTGAGGATTTGTCATAAAATTCTGTGCCTGTAATTAAGAAGAAAAATTATTATCAGGATATATTTTATCATACCGTTGTCTATCATAAATATCATTAATATTTTAGCAAGAAAAACAATCAAAAAAAGTATTTTTTAGTCTATACAAACCAAGGTCTAGTATCACATACCTGGCTTACATAACTTAACAGCTGACCATTCATTATGTAGGCAAATGTAGTATTGTGAGAAGACATCTCACAATTTTTATAGTATGTTGATATTTACTGATTTCCTGATTTAAAAAAAGTCTTTTAAAAGAAGAAACTATAATGTGCATATTCTCTTGCTATGATTAAAGTCATCCATGATCAGTTCTAAGATAACCACATCAGTACACATAGATCCTGCTCATATCAAAAAGTCATCCAAGATTTTAAGGGTATAACCCCAAATATAAGTGAGCCCATTACTGGATCAGAATTATAGTTGTGGTGAAATAGAAAGTTACAAATTACTAACAACAGTAGTCCCAATATCTATTACAATTGTTTTTTGCTCATCAGGGTTGTTAATTATACTGAAAAGGTAATTGCCAGCGAGTGTTCTGTCCCTATAATTATACTGAGAAGTTCATTGTCAGTGAGTGTTCTGTCCCTATAATTATACTGATAAGTTCATTGTCAGTGAGTGTTCTGTCCCTATAATTATACTGAGAAGTTCATTGTCAGTGAGTGTTCTGTCCCTATAATTATACTGAGAAGTTTATTGTCAGTTAGTGTTCTGTCCCTATAATTCTACTGAAAAGTTCATTGTCAGTAAGTGTTCGGTCCTTATAATTCTACTGTGAAATTCATTGTCAATGAGTGTTATGTCCCTATAATTATACTGAGAAGTTCATAGTCAGTGAATATTCTCTACCTATAAGTATTCTAAGAAGTTCATTGTCAGTGAATATTTTCTACCTATAATTATACTGAGAAGTTCATTGTCAGTGAGTGTTCTGTCCCAATAATTAAACTGAGAAGTTCATAGTCAGTGAATGTTCTCTATCTATAATTATACTGAGAAGTTCAGTCAGTGAGTGTTCTGTCCCTATAATTATACTGATAAGTTCATTGTCAGTGAGTGTTCTGTCCCTATAATTATACTGAGAAATTCATTGTCAGTGAGTGTTCTGTCCCTATAATTATAATGAGAAGTTCATTGTCAGTGAGTGTTCTGTCCCTATAATTCTACTGAAAAATTCAGTGTCAGTGAGTGTTCAGTCACTATAAATGTGTCCTTGTCAGTGAGTGTTCCGTCACTATAAATGTGTCATTTCTGATTCTAAAAATACCATATATACTTGCTTTGAAGTCAAATTCAACTGACAACTGCACAATCCCAAATCTGCCATTGAATAACACATAGGCAGATCTGGTTTGATGCATTTTGTCAGGAATTACCAGTACAACATTACAACATAAGAATATGATCCACTGACACATTATGCATCTGCAGAACAGGGTCTATGTTGCTTGCAGCTGGACTCAACTTATAAGTATATATGGTAGGTGTGTATAAAGTCCAGAAATTCTGATTAGAAGGGTTCAATCCATCAATGGATCACTGAATATCATCCTATGTCTAAAGAGCTAAGTATTTTTCAGCAAACACCAACATTATTGTCCTTTTCCCCACCAAGTCTTTAAACGTTGATACTATTCAAATCTGTACACAGTTTCACAAAGTGTAGTAATCACATTTCATTCTTGCTGACAGAGGGTGCTGTTAAGTGTAGTTGGTGAGCAATGAATGTGAGTTCTCCTGTCTCCAGTTGTGCTTCTCTCAGCAGTTGTAACCATTACTCTTGATCCACTTCTATCTGACCAGTTTGTTGATTATTTCAAAATCCATAGAGAACTTTCTGCAGGTGGCGATATCATGGGTTGTAGCTCAATTACATCCATAACCCAATGGCAGAGTGCATCTCAGGCCTGATTCCATCTTTAAATCCTGGAGATTTCACTGTATAATTGGGTGCAACTCAGTGAATACTATATAGACACGAGTGCAAAATGGTCAATACACTTCGTGTGTATTGAACATACACAAAGCAGATTATTAATTTACTTTTTTGTATTTGTTATCCAGCTGAAAGTTCACTTATGTCTTGTCAAAATACTGCCTGGATGATGATTCGAGTTGGAAGAGCAGCAGAGGGAAACTGAGAAGAATAACAACTGGAAATAAAATGTAAACCAGCCTCATTCTGGAAATAAAATCTAAACCAGCCTTATTCTGGAAATAAAATATAAACCAGCCTCATTCTGGAAATAAAATCTAAACCAGCCTCATTCTGCAATCTACATGACTCTTTCATTTGTTACTCACCATGTTCATTATTGCTGGATTATTCAACATTGACCGTAAATCAAAATTTCCTGCACCCATTGGTCCCATGGAAAAGCCAGCCTGTAAATATAAAACACAATGAAAAGCTAATATAAATTGTTAATGCTTCTGAGAAAAATAAAATTAGAACCGAGTCTAGCAAGGTGAAATATCACAAATGTAAATAACAAAATTACAAAACCACTCCAGTGGCCTAGTGGTAGGAACATCTGCCATGGAAGCAGGAGGTCGTGGGTTCAATCCCCAGCCAAGTCATACCATAGACTTACAAAAATAGCATGATCCCCCGTCGAGTCATATCAAAGACTTATAAAAATGGTACTAAACAGCTGCCTTGCTTGGCGCTCAACATTAAGAGGTTAGTGTTAAGACTGGTTGGCCTGGTGTCAATGATAATGCGACTGGGTGGGACATCATGCTACATTCTGCGGCATGATGCCCCAGTGCAAGACATCACTTTAAACTTTCTCACTGCAGACATTGTAGCGATATAACTGAAAAATTGTTAAAGCAACACTAAAATTCCTAATCAAACAAACAAATTACAAAACATTCTTCAACTTTAACATGACATTAACTCAAAGAAACATCAACTTCAGGACCAAAACTGACAATTCAAATAATACATGATACTGATCTCTTGTCAAAGTTTTCTGCAAAATATTTTAAATGATGGGAAAAGATGACCTATTGATCTATACATGTGGAAATAGATAAAATGAATGTTTAATCAACAACATGAAAAACAAAAACACCTGGTTGTACCAAAATAAATCAAAAGATAACAATGACAGAATAATTAAGTTAGAAAGGTTCAAGAAAATCATCAAACTTGTTTGGGCACTTCAAAAATATTTCTGTTAGCAAGTTGCAGCTCATTTATCATTAAAGAAACAAGACCACAATGGCAATGATACTGTGAATTCTCAACGTTTTTCATCATATAGAACACAAATACATAGTCAAGTGAAAACAACTGCTTTATACAAACCAAAAGTTCAGAGAAAATACTATAAGATATCTTTTCATTACAAAGATACAGTTTTATGGAAGAGACTGCAGCATGGTAAAGATTTGCTCACACTAACACAACTTTCTCTGGAAGACTGTCAATATTTATACGCAGTAAGAAAAATTGTCAGATAGGTGTAATGAAATATTGTGTACTACTACTGTTGACTTGGAAAATTTAAATTCTAAAGTTTCAGAAACTGCAGTTCCAAACCCTATGGATGTCAGCAGCTTATTTCTAGATGTCTCAGCTTGACATAACCTTGGGGTTTATTCACTTTACATTGGCTCAGCAATTATGTCTCCCAAAATAAGTACGATGTTCAGTAAATGTTATTGTTGCTTTTCTCCTATCATGGCTACAAATCTGAATACCTTTGTGCTGACTGTGTGAACGTTTTAAGGAGTGGACTGTCCCTTTCAACTTGAGTATGTTTTCAGTTATCTGTCATTTCTAGATAATGCTAGTACGAAAAAGCCAAAGCATAATTATATAATCTTTCTGCGTGAAAAACATGGTCAGACAAAAGCATAATTATATAATCTTTCTGCATGAAAAACATGGTCAGATAAAAGCATAATTATATAATCTTTCTGCGTGAAAAACATGGTCAGACAAAAGCATAATTATATAATCTTTCTGCATGAAAAACATGGTCAGACAAAAGCATAATTATATAATCTTTCTGCGTGAAAAACATGGTCAGACAAAAGCATAATTATATAATCTTTCTGCGTGAAAAACATGGTCAGACAAAAGCATAATTATATAATCTTTCTGCATGAAAAACATGGTCAGACAAAAGCATAATTATATAATCTTTCTGCGTGAAAAACATGGTCAGACAAAAGCATAATTATATAACCTTTCTGCATGAAAAACATGGTCAGACAAAAGCATAATTATATAATCTTTCTGCGTGAAAAACACGGTCAGACAAAAGCATAATGTTAGTCTTATTCTATAACCAATTCAACGGAATCAAATGTGAAAATTTGGATCCTGACCAAATCTAGCCATGCCAATATTCCATAAGTTTAAAGTTTAAAGGTCATTTCAAGACTTAAAATCAAACCATAAAATGATAAACAAGCACCTAATGAATCAGCTTTAAATAAATTACATTTCTGATATTTTGACTGTTTAAGAATTGTATACATGATAGCTGTGATATATCTTTATGATAAGACTGTGTTAACCGTGTATCATTTGCATTCTGTTATACTATATTTTTTAATGCAGCAGATGTTAACCTTCTTTATGAATTACAATAGTGATAATGTAAACTAGCTGTTAGATAATTATATATGATGGATTTAATTATTTCATCATTAATATTATTACCTGTGCACTGCAAAAACAACACGTTAGATGTATCACTGAATGATTTTGGAATTATACCAAATAAAATTAAAAAAACATAATCAAAAAAGGAGAAAGAACATTCAATGTACACCGCACCCTCGATAACTCGCGCACAATGAGGTCCAAAAAACATCAAACGCACTATAATTGAGGGCACGAGTTACCAAGGGACCTATAAAAAAACTAATAAAGAGATGGAGATCGACAGAAAGAGGCAAAAGGGGGGAAGGGTTGCATTGTTAAATACTCGTTTTATAATCGTGCTGAAAATAACTGTGAATAACTATTTCTTTATAAAGGTGCTGTTCGTTTTTCTTTATAAATTACCTTTAATTTCTGGATAAAGTATCTTGAAAAGATCGTAAAAACAAATATTATTCCACGAGGTATCAGTACTCTTAAAATGTGTATCACTAAACACGTTGTGTATTACGTCAATGCTTTTTGTGTTGATTTGGATACGTTCTAGTTTTATTGTTTGTTCAAAAGGAATCAAGATTTCTTTTATCAAAAAAGATAACATTCATGTCGAAAAATGACGTCGAAACTTGTGTTGCTCTAAAAAAAAAAAATCTGCTATCACCAGACAGACAGACAGACAGACAGACAGATAGACAGACAGACAGATAGATAGATTGATAGATAGATAGATAGATAGATAGATAGATAGATAGATAGATAGAATAAAATGTAAACAAATAAATTCACAAAGATAAACCATTACCAACCATGAATTTAAATGGATCTAAAACGTCTGACATGTAAAAAAAAAAAAAATAATAATATACAAATATGCAAGTGAGAATACGACAATATTTGCAGTTTTTGACACAGTTAACAAATATAAATTCACATTTTGAAAATAGCTGTTAATTTTTTTTATGTTGTCAGTTGATTTCTCTGCCGCTGAGCAAAATCTCTTAGGTTTCTCAACTGAATTATCTTCACAAAGTCAACATTTTGGGTCTCCAGCCACCGGATGGCAACATTAAAAGATTCTATTGCTTCCTGTGCAGAGGGGGGAGGGGGAGCAACATCTGAATCTGCTTCACTCTCGACACTAGGGGTGCTCCAATTGGAATCGTCTTCCAATGCGACTCTGTTACAGAATGCACAATCTATTCTTCTGTCATGTACTCAGCTGTGGGAAAGTCATTGTCAGCACATAACCACCCATCCACATCGTCGCGATTAACATCCATCTGAGCACCATGGGTCTGTATCAATTTCTCCCAAACAGCCTCTGCCTGAACAACATCCGTTTCGCTGAAACCTTCAAAGTCACTCTCATCTTCACTGTCTTGATCTGTGTCTTGCTTTATATCAAAGGCAGCTCCAAGACCCTTCATCCAGCACCCCTCTATTATCTTAGGTGTGATCAATCTCCATGCTTGACCACCCATGAAAACAGTCTCCTTCAAACTCACACTCTTCTCCACTGTCCAGCATGGACTGTATTAACAGCCGACGGTAATTCTGTTTAAAGGTGCTTTTAATTCTCTGGTCTAGTGGCTGGATTAATGATCAGTGTTCATACTGAACTATGGATGATAAATTCAAAGACTTTTCCCAAACTTTCAAAGACCACAAACTGAGATTTCCAAGACCTATTTTTGCTAATATTGTGTATACAGGTTATATGAGAAAAATGAATGCCAAATACTACAATATTGATTACTGATTAAAGTCAAACTATAATTAATTTCCTATAATTGTATTATAATTATCTGGAAGATAGGTTAACATTCGTTGTTCTTTCAGAAATATGTAACATACGTGTCAGATTCAATACAAAATAAATTGTTCTCTTAACAGACATCAGCATTGCTTTAAATGCATTATTATATTTGCATTCTTTTCTCTTCAATCATTTTGGAATGAGACGCTACCACTGTCATCTCTTCCTCTGCTTTTCTCCTAAGTGCATTTGACTCTGTGACATGCACAATGGGTCCTTTTAACTCTGCCTCTTCTACTTTCTGTACAGAGGAAGCATGTAGGCTGGCAACGTTAGCTTCAAGAGGCAGTTTTCTGGCTTCAAGTTCTTCCACTTCATCCAGGGCTAACTCCCGTTTCTTTCCTTTTTGGTTTTTCTCATCCTTCTCTGCTTTCTTCTTATCAAGATAAGCATGGTACTTATGTCTTGCAAAGGAGACATGTGTCACCTGCTTTTCTCATTGTGTCAATGATTAGCCTTTGAGCTCTGAGGCTTTCTCTGCTTAAGTTCTCAACAGATACCTGTTTGTTGACAGAAAATCCTCTCTCCACTGTTGCCTGCCCGTGTAACAATACCATTTTCTGGAGACCACACCAATATTCGACATATTCCTTTCTTTTGGAAAGGAACAGAATAAAACACTTCATCAAGGTTGGGCGTGTTTTTTTTCTCCATCTTTTAAAAAAGAAACATCTATAAATCTAGTAATATTTCAAGCACTTCAAAGTACTGGGCAAAACGGGCTCAATTATAGTCTAACTATACCAACCCGTTTGTTTCTTTGGAAAGTCCGTTAATCATGAAATGTGCAGGAGATGGCAGTATAAGTGCCATTCTGGTCACATTCAGGTTAGAAATTATAAATCAATGATTCAGTTGCCTTAGTTCTGTGCACTTTTTATCATTTAATTTTTTCGTTATTGAAATCGATAGGGGTACAAACAAACGGGGATGTATAGTCAGTCAGACTATAGATACACAAATTTCGGCAATGTGATTTTAATTGTTTTTAATACCATTGGGGAAAAAGTTGAGGGTCGGCAATGAGAAACGGGGATATTTCGTCAACTGTAAATACGTTTTTTTAATTCTTTTATTTATTTACCTAATCAAATGACTTGACTTATTACAGTTAAAGCTTGACAGCACACTTTTTTTTTTATATACTCACAATTCAAGAACAACAACTCTTGCTTAACTCTACTATAGTGTACGCATGCGCACTTTGAAACTGTATATCCGTGAATTGAATTTATTACAATGTATGTTTTTATATTAAACCAAGGAACATTATTATGTAGAACAAAATTTTCGAAAATGATTTTTTTCCCCCTCAAATGTGTTAAATAAACCGACGGTATAAGTAAATTTAAACGGGCCCTCTTTTGCCACATCTCCCAAATCATCACATTAAACAATATCTTTTTTTATACCCGAAGAGTAATGAGTTAACATTATTTTGCCCAAAATTACTAATAGCTTATACTTCTGCATCTTCGTTCCACTAAATGAACAGTATGTAGTTACTAATTTGCATGGACTCCTTCTCCAATTGAAGCCAAGTTGCTGGTCTTTTTACACAATGTACAAAACGTCTTTCGTTTACATAATTTATCCTTTTGCACCCATTCCTTGTATTTCTCTTGTTCAAGCCAGATATCGTTGAAAGACCAAAGACCTGGCATTTTTAAACACTGAACTTGAAGATGTAAATCGAATGAACAAATTTTGAATTCTCGAGCGTGTTACTTTCGCGAACTTTCTACGTAGAATTAGCGTAATTAACATTTTGATTGGCTAAAACTGATGGACTCGTCCAATCAAATTGAACTATTCGTCAAATGAAAGAAGCCAGGAAAACCAGCTATATCTGAAGCTAACGACCTTGGGCAATTTTATTGGTGAAGTGTGTAGCAGCATCGTATTGCTTTGATGAAGAGTGCATGTGTGATTGAAGTCGCCGCCGAGGCATACTATGGATGGCCAAACAAAACAAAGCCTCTTTTGTTAATGCGGCGGCAATAAACTGAATGGGTCATCAAAAGAAAGAAACCAGGATAACTAGATTACATCTGAATCTAACAACCTCGGATAATTTTATTTGTGATTCTGGAAAGAAATTAAAGATGTTGGGGTTTATTTAAATTTTCAAAGACTTTTAAAGACCTCAGGGTAATGTGCTCGATTTTCCCAAACTTTCAAGGCCTTGAAAATGCTACCTCATTTTTCCTAAACTCTCAAAGACCTTCAAAGACCGTACGAACTCTGATGATGTTGTGTTTTTAGGGAGATATTCCACCCAGATCTTTCCATCGCTTGTTTGTAGTGAATCAGCAGGGGTGTGTGCTGGGCAATTGTCTGATAGCAGTAGAGCTTTCTCCTCTATGCCCCTGGATCGCAGGTGGTTTCTGATGGCGGGGACAAACATCTTAGAAAACCACTCCGTAAATATTGTTGCAGTCATCCATGCATTTCCACTATTTCTATATACAAATGGAAGGCTGTCCATATTCATGTGATGAAAACAACGGGGAGACTTGTATTTGCCAACACGTAATGGTTTCATTTTATGTGTGCCAGTTTTGTTAACAAAGAAAAAAAGTATAAATATCTCTTTGTTCAGCTTGAAACCCTCCTTTTTGTGTGTATCATCTCTGGTAGCTAGAGTTTTGTCTGGCATCATCCGATAGCATAGACCAGCCTCATCACAATAATAAACTTGGTCGTCTGTATATCCATCACGGGTCAGTATCTCGCGGAGCTGGTTGGGATAACTAGATGCGGCCGCCTGATTTGCTGAGCGTATCTCTACCAACAACGAATTTTGTTTTATTCCATGTCGGTGCTGGAATCTCCAAAGCAATCCATGGCTTGCCATGAAATCTGAATCAGTATCCATAGTTTTGGCCATTTTCTCTTACTGGGCCTTGAGAATTGTTCCCAAAATTGGAACACCTTGTTCACGTTGCTCTGTGAACCAGGTGTACACAGCATCATCTAATTCTGTGTTGTTTGCAGTGCGTGCCCATTTACGTTTAAATCCATCATCAGAATCAACTCCATGCAAATAATCCCGAAATTTCTGCTCATCCTTGAGCCAACTTCTGAGTGTCGACTCGGCAAGTTTAAGTTCACTACAAACTTTTGATCCTGATTCACCATTACGAACCCTCTCTATGACAGTAAGCTTTTCATTCACCGAGTACACCTTTCGATTGACTCCCTTGCTCTCCATGATCACATTTACAAATGATTAGGATAAATTACTGATTAATATATACTTTAATGACAATAAGTACATACTATTTGAAACCATGTTCAATTGATCCAATTAAATTGATTGATGTTGAGACACGATATTGACCACAAGAGTTTATGCATGTAGGATTTGCATTCCTTTGAACTTTTGTATTGTACTTCTTTTACCTGATTTGATACAAAAGACTGACTTAAAGTAATAAAACAAAGCAGGTCTATTTAATTGATTTTTACAATGCAATAAACATTTCCCCAAGTCGTCGATCAAAATGCAGCCAGCACTTAATTAGGTTCTCACAGATGTGCTTGCGGGCATCGATGTGACGGTCAGCTGACTCTTTTCATGTTTGAATAGAAGAGAACATGCAACAATTATACTGCTTACACTGCAACACAATGAAAAGATTAAAACACTAATTTCCCCTGACAAGACATATTTAATTAGTGTTCATTTCATTCAGTGTTGCCACCTGTTAGCATTTACTATAATTCATTGATCGCTGTTTCGCCGTATACATATACAGTATTATTATTTACAGGGAACTGAGAAAATATTTTTTCCGATAAAATCTAACAAGATATGCGATTCCTTATTAAAACCTGAAAATTTCACGATGTTGATTCTAACTTTTCTGGCACTAACAGCCATTTTCTACGATAAAATGGGCGATATATCAAGGTTTCATTCACCAGTTCTGATCACGATTTTCTTCATTTTTTAAAAATATTTTCTTTTTAACAAAACGGGATCCACACCGGACACCACGTTATAAGCGGGTTTGTGAGTTATCAGGGCACGCGTTATCGAGGGAGCGGTGTATTTTAACAACTTTTTTTGTTTACTTTTAACTCTGTCACAGGGTGAATGGGATGCATGAGGTTCAAATCTATTTTTGGAACCTTACTAGAAATTTACATCCCAAAGGGAAGGAGGTCTGCAGAGGAGGGAAGGTAAGAGAAAAGCTCCAATGACAAATGCATAGCCAGACATGAAACATTATCTCATGTTGCCTTACATAAAAATTATGCTTAATTGCCATGGCTAGTCTGCAATGCTATAGTAAAAAAAAAAAACATGCAAAGCCTCCATAACATGAAAAAAATGCAGCTGTGACCTACTTTGCATGTGTTGTACTCACCAAAAATATACTAGTGCATGAAAGATGGCCTCCATTCAAAGCTTAAGAAGAGCTTAGCAGAAAGAGGTAGCAATATTTTTCAACTATTGTGCAGTATCATTTTTTTTTAAAAAAATCATATTTTTAAAATGATATTTTGACTTTAAATGACTTACAGCTGCTACCTGCTCTCTAAGCTTCTGTTCAGCAATCTCAAGGTTGTTCATGTAACTCTGGTTCCCTGGGTCCAGCTCTAGTGCTTTCTGGTAGCATTCAACTGCACTCTCATGGTCATCTTGTGCTGTGTATGCAATGCTGCAAAGTAACAAGGATATTCCATTAGGGCTACCTTGAAAATACCAAGAGTTAACATGAATGGCTTTTTACATTCCCCACTCCCTATGTTTAATAGTATTCAATGAGACTACTACTAGGGCATGGCTGACTCATCAGATTATTGACCAATCAGTCTCAATGCTTGTCTTCAAGGTATAGGGTTTTGAATCTTTGGTCAAGGTGTGTGGTCTTAATTGACCTTACTGTACAAAATACATTTCATTTTTATTAGACTTGTTATAAGCTCTGACCTTTAAACCTTTAAGCATCAAATTCTGCAGGTTTCTTTATCATCCGAAAAGTGTATATAATAAATAAAGTATAGTCAAGGTAATTACTGGTACTCAAAATCAAAGGTTATTTTGCAAAAATTCATTTTATTTTAGTCACATTGAACTCAACCCTTGCCCTTTTTGACCCCCAAATCAATAGGTTTTTCTCTTACCCGACAAACAAATGATCCACAAACTTTGGTGAAAGTGCATGCGTAGAATCCATTACTTTTTTCTTTCTGTCCTAGTGCCTAGGTGAGTTAATTCCATTGTACAATTGTACTGTTCTTATTGGGGGAAAACAGGTTTCTTATCTTAAGTGCAAGATTTCCACTTGCAATTGAAGTTAATGCTGTCAACAGCACCAAGCCAACTTTTTCTTAAAGATATCCATCTAAGGATGCACTTTTCAATGACTATTGGATTGTCACTCAAATACATCCACTCTAGATTAATAAACACTCTAAGATTTGTTATGTAGATAATTTTATCATTCCATATGAGAACTAAACATGTGACAAATTGCCCCTTGCTCAACACAATCAACAGGCAGTGGCAATATCTGACATGTTTAGAGGGTGGCCAGACAAAATGGTAATGGACAAAATGTCACAAAAAATGTTATAAAGACAAAATGTCACTGGACAAAATGGAATACATATTAAATTAAATTTATTTACATTAAATATAATTGTGTTTCCAACATAATCTAATGTTGTAGTTAAATATTAATAATTTGGAATAGTTTACTTGTAAATATTCATTCATCCTATTTTATATTATTTCCTCTAAAAATACGTTTACAATTCTCATATAATGCTTTTTTGTTGGCTTATTCACTCAATCATTACAAAGAAGAATTAAAATCGCACTTCCACATCTGGTATGCTAAAGAGATCGTGGAGGCCTTCAGAGAAATGGAAAATGTCAGTGAGTGGTGTTATTTTTAGATAGCTAACTTTTGTCCATTGTTTGTAATTGTAACTAAGTTGTTTACTGATATTTGAGTTCAAGGTCATGTCTTATTTACAAAATCTTTGAATGTTCTAAAAGAGAACATTGACCCACATCTTGGTCCTTTTAATTTTTTTTATATAAGATTAGGATAATTAAATTTAATCAATTCTATTTTAAGTTTAGTAAGTGTAATTAATTTTACTTGAATTCTGATATAATTTGAGAGGAATCATTTATTCAGATTATTTGTTAGAATTACAAAGTGCTTATTTTCTATTTGGACTACAACACTATTAGAAATATTGTGAAATCATTCAAAGGCATTCTGGATTAAATCAGTGGGACACACCAAGACTATTGGTGCATAAGCTCATTCAAGACTAATTAAACATCAGCACATTCAAGACCTGGGATTCATTGATAACACTCTATACATTGTGATAGAACTTTTAGGCTTATTTGAAATTTTAATTCCCAATAATGTAAGTTCCTCTTACAATTCCACAGTGTTCAAGGAAAATAATTTTTTTTTCAATTTGATTAAACTTGATGTGTTTGCTTCTTTCTGTTACAGAGTTTAACACCATAGAGTCATAACATTGATGATGGTCAGTGCAAAGTATTAACTGATCTTGCAATTAAGCATATTATTGCAGCACACAAAACAATGAGTGAAATAGGACCTACCAATCTGGTGGCTTTGCAACTTATTTACTTCTGCAAGTAATATGTCTCATTTCATCCTAACATGGACTCAACAAAAATATTTTTTTAAATACTAATAAATCAATGATTCAGTGCTAAATTATCCATAATATCAAGTTATTATTTAAAAATTAAAATCCCATATTAATATAGCTTAAAAAATTCACCACAGAAGTGGTTGGCAGCAATTTCCCTTTGCTATAGTAATTTTCACTAATTTTAATTAAAATTATTCACCATGTGAACCTTTTGATAAGTTCTGATGATCTCCAGCATTAACAAATAAGGGAGTATGGGTAAAGGCAACATCAGTTAAGGAGCTATGAAATAAAGTATGTGGGAATAAAAGAGCTGACTGAATGTTGTGTATCAAAAACATTGCAACACATATATTTAAAATCATTTACAAGAAATTACATTAGCAGCTTGCTGACAAATCTGCAATAAAGAGCATAGAAGGACATTAAACAATATCTTCAAAGATTTCCATACTAGTTCTGCAACTTCTATAAATAGTATTCAAGGGCAACACAAAGATTAGTGTGGTGGATTTGTGATCAGTGAGTTGTGGTTTCAAATCGTACCAAAACCAACCAAATCTGTTACCATGCTGTCTCTGGAGAAGGTAAATTATTCTGCAGTATTATGGCACACAAAATCTTTCCTGTGTTGATGTGCCAATCAATTCGATAAAATAAAATACTGCTTAATTAGGTATCATGACAGAAAAAAGCAATTATTTAATAAAAGGAAGATACAGAAAAGGCATGCTACTCACCCCATTCTACCATAAGCTTTACTGTACTACTCACCCCATTCTACCATAAGCTTTACTGTACTGTGGATCTATTGACAAAGCTTTTTTACAATCTTCAATGGCCTGCTGATGGTTATTTAATTTACTATAGGCAGCAGCTCTGAAAAGGTGAAGGACATAATATAACAATGCTTAAGGATGTATGGAGGACAAAGTTCATGTTAAATGCTATATGACAAAGTTCATGTTAAATGCTATATGACAAAGTTCATGTTAAATGCTATATGACAAAGTTCATGTTAAATGCTATATGACGTACAACAAAAATGTGTTTTTCTTATTTAAATGAAGCATATCAATTTTGAAAGAAGCTAAGTAGAATTTAAGAGACCCAATTTGGTCTGAACTCACTCACCTGCCTGACATGTGCCAAATATTCAAATGCGTGAGCAGATGGCTACGAAATCTGGATCAGTAGGATGCTTTCTGTAGAAGTTCTCATGCCAGGATGCTTTCTGTTGAAATTCTCATACCAGGATGTTTGCTGTACAAGTTAGTCTAATTCTGACCAAATCAGTGAGCAATAAAGTTGTGTAAACATTTTTTTTCTCCATTTTTAGCAACAGTGACCATATTTGATGTCTGATCAGCATCAACTGTGTAAATCTGAAAACCATTCATGCAAAGATGCTTTCTGTCACAGTGGTAAAATTCAAAGTGTCACAGTGGTCAAATTCTGTTAAGCAGTTTCTGAAAAGTCATTTAAAAGCTTTTCTACTTTTAGTAATAACTGACGTATTTTATGATGGAATTGAACCTATAGTACTGATCTGAGTTCTGGGGAGTGACTTTTATGAAGTAATTTCAAGGTTTCTCTGCTTAAAGTAAAATTAGCCATATTTGATAATGGATCAGCATTATCTGTAAAAACATCGAACAGCCCTTTATGCCAGAATGCCAAGTCAAAATTGGCTAAATGTCAGAGCAGTTATTTTGAAGTCATTTACAGGTTTTTCTACTTTAGTAACAGACCATATTTTATGCCGGATTGTCTTCACTTTACAATACTACATATAAGATCTTGTCAATTAAATTTTGTAAAATTCTGCATTAAACAGTATTTAAGAAAAGCTAAATTTAGCAATGGTGGCCACATCTGAGGGCAGACTGACATCATTTGTATAACTGTGAAAAACTTTCATGTTGGCATGCTATCTGCCAAATTTGGTTCAAACTGGTAAAGTGGTTTTTGACACGTTGAAAATGACATTCATCAATGGATGCATGATGTATGAAAATTGCAGGGCAATATCATCAACTCAGTTTGACCTAAAACAAGATTAGCTAAAACTTAAAAAGACATATCTCCATAAAACTAATCATAAAAGAGTATGCAGATCGAATCTATGAAAATTAATGGTATTAATAAGAAATGTTCAGTTGCTACAACAAATAATCTTGAGCCTTTACGAAAACAAAATGTTTGGATGGAACAATTTTAACAATAAAGTGCAGTATTCAATTTTTTTACAAATAATTATTATTTATTTTAAAGCATCTTTTTATATAAATAACAATGGTATTAATATACAAAAAAACACATACACATACATACATAAAAAAGGAAAGAAAGATGGGGAAAAAAAAAAGTCATCCAGAACCAATTTAATCTTGCAGATGAAAAATGCATTAGGTTTTCTAACTCCTGAAATCTGTCACCATCTGTTTCAACTAAGTGATCCCTTTGCATTCAGTCATGCACATAAACACACTCAGTTTAAAATACTGTAATCATAATTTTCAACTGACAATATAATCTAATATATATATATATATATATATATATATATATATATATATATATATATATATATATATAACTTGTATTTATCTTTGTTTCATACCTGTTACAATAGTATACTGCATTTTTATTATCAAGTTTCAATGCCTGTGTATAGGACTCCAATGCATCAGAAAACTTCTCTACTTTCATAAAGTCATTCCCTGAAATGAAACAAAATAAGGTCATAACAAACTTTCCAAACATTAACTACATTGACTACATCTGCTTTACCTCTAAGATAATCCTTAAAAGCAACTAAAATGATGAGATTGGGGTGGGTGGGTGGGTTAAAACTCTTAATACAGTGCAGATATATTTAATTTACATGGCTTGCAGATACATACTGATTTCATGCATACTTTAGCAACAGAAACAATTACAGTGAAATCAGTCTGTATGGACATTTGCATAACAAGAATGCCTACTCATATAAAACATTGTAAATCCTTTGATTCCCTTAACCAAACCTCTTTCCTTTATTTTTACTTTCATTTTTAAATTACTACAACAAGTTACTTTAAAATCTGTCATAAAAACGTTTCTTTGTATAAAGCTGGTTTAATACCTAAAATACTTTGGAAATATTAATTGTGTTCAGGTTAAGGTAATAATGACAAGGAATATAGACAGAACAGTGGAAATGAAGTCACTCTGCACATCTGTGATACTAAGTTCAATCCCTATCTGACTCGTATGTAAGACCATTGACTGCCTTTCAATGTAAGTGGTGTCCGCTGAATTATCCACTTTTCTCAACTTAAAGAAAAAGAAAACAAGATGGCCAATATGTGACCAAAGCATCACTACTAAGGTCAAAAGATTGAGAGAGCTCACCAGAGAATGAATCATCTTAGCTTCATAATGATTCAGTCAGTATTTTAAGAAAATACATCAAGGGGGCAATGAAATATAGGCAGATGATAAAGGCTAAGCCATAACTGTAACACAAATTTTGTATTAATGTGAATTTGACCTGAAGTTTAAAAAAAGGTGAGTAACAAATTCATAATGATTAATTTCAATATGATGACAGTCCATCATGGGATATGTTAAATATAAGTAAAGGATAAAGCCATAACAAAAACCTCAATGCAGATTTTCTAAGATTGTGACCCTAACCCCAAGATCAAGGAGACAAGAACATTGCAAACATCACAAATAAACTGTCTTAGCTTCATAGTGATTTTTCCCAAAGTTTGAAGGGAAAAAATCTATCGTGGCATTTTGGAAATATAATCAAAGAAAAAACCTTAACCAAAACATTCAAGCAAATTCTGTGTGACCTTGACTTCAAGGTCAAAGAGACATATTGAAGAATGAATTGTCTTGGCTTAAATTTAATGACTGCAAAGTATGATATAAATCTATTAACAACTAAGAAATATAAACAAATGTGGAAACTTTAAATGAAAGACTTTAGTGAAATTTTTTTTATGACTAATAGCTTCACTCCAATGTAAAATGGATTAACAAACATGACACAGAAAGTATTGTTAGCCTCATAATAATTTGTGCCAAATATGATAAGAATCTATCAAAGGGTAAATATATGGAAATAAAATACTTTAGCCAAAACTATAACAACTGCTGATGATAACAGTATTATAAAATGAACTATGTCGCACTTCTTACTAATATGTGCTTGACAGAAACAACTCAAACATATATCAGATTCATTGTAAATTTTTTTAAATACATTGCTGGTTATTATTGTACATTCTGTGAAAGAAAACGTTTGAATTTAAATATGACATTTCAAAACAAGAAAACTCACAACAATATTGCCAGAATGCAAATAAACGTTAAGTCTGAATAGTTTAGTTTCTTGTCATGACAGGTAAACATGAATGCCCTACAACTAGTATCTATCATTTAACACAAACTTGATGCAAGTCACTGAAGCATAAGTTTGCAGTTCCAAGTCTTATCTGAAGAGTATTGTACTACATTTGATGTTTCTGCACATCAAGTTAAACAAAACTTTGCAGTAGTGTCTAAGAAACTGAGCCAAACACACACAAAAAAAATGAATGCACAGTCACTGGTGCATGAAAAATAGGTCACAAATCAAGCTTCTCTGACTGTGTGAAGCATATACACACAATAGGCTATACATGGCAGTCAGTATTATTGGTGGAGGAAGAACCCGGGGAAAACCCCAGGAAAGAACCACCAACCCACGAGAAGCTACTGGGAAGCTTTCTCACATAACTACATTAGCCGAATCTTAGACTCAAATCCACGCAGACACCTCAGTGATCCGGCAGTGATCCATAACGGAGAGCTCTTTAGACCACTTGGCCACTCGGGCCCCTATATGGCTGTTGGCAACATTGTCTAACTCCAATGGCAGATTGATGTATTGATGTAAGAAAGATATCAATCCATAGACTGGAGGTGCTAAGCAATCCAGCAAGAAAATAGAATAACTTGGGAGTAGAATCCATGGTGCCAAAACATAAATTATATATTCTGAATCTGGATGAACAAAAGTTAAATATAGAACATATTTCTAATATCCAAGACAGATTATAACAAAGGGTCCAAATTATTCACCTGGTTGACATCTACCTCCAAGCCATATGTCAAGGCCAACAGATCTAGGTTAGTATGAGGCTTTCTAATATTTGAAGGGGATTTTTCCAATATTTTTTTAATGGCAGCCATAATGACTGACTTTCAGCATAATTTGCACAAATTAGGAAGGTCTTATGTCAGGACAAGTTCTGTGTAATTTTGTCAACTTATGTTGATCAGCTTTCAAAAAGAAGTAATTTAAAGGTCTTGTAATTTTATTAATAGAAGTTAAATTTGATACCAAATCATTATTATTTTTTAAAACTTTAGAACATGCAAATACAAGCAGTACTAGAACCAGCCTGCCTTACCATATATATCCAAGCATACAAACACATATATACACACACACACACACACACATACATACACACACACACACACATACACACATACATGCATGCATGCATGCATGCATGCATGCATGCATGCATACATACATACATACATACATACATACATACATACATACATACATACATACATACATACATACATACATACATACATACATACATACATACATACATACATACATACATACATACATACATATATACATATATATATGAAAAATTGACAGAGGGAATAATCTGAAGCAATCCATTTAAATTACTCACATTTTCACAAGAATATTTGAAGTTAAATATTTTAAGAAAATGATGTGGAGGTATGGCCATATCTATTTGGGTTGACATCTTACATTGTAGGACTAAAACTGGTGTAAACCAGGTTGGTAAACCATGCCGTCTTATCATTACAGAGGAATGTTTTTTCCCCGATTCCAAGCAAGCAGTCTTCTCATCACAAAAATACATTTCTTTCCAATTTCAAGCAAGCCGGAGAGTTACAAAGAGTACAGAAAATAATCACTTTCATCAGGTCTCACAAGGTTTTATACAGTGGATGCATCAAGTACATCTACAGCTTTAACATTTTAACCTTTGTTTATTTACAGTAAGCAAGAACTTCTGATAAATCTGTTTCTTTCGAGTAATTCCTCTACTTTGACACAATGTTCAGTACAGATTTTGCTCCTTTCTATCTATAGTTTTAAGTTCACATAAAGCTACATGCATGCTACTCTAGTTCACTGGTACAGCGCTTTCTTTCTTACTGGTTTGTATTTTGTTTTCAACAAATTACTAGAAGTCATAAGTATTTATTTCCACACTCTTTATATACAGAGTGAATGTTGACCATCTCTAGGTGCAAATGTGTCAATGTGCACTGCACTGATCGCTATGCTATCCATTTATTGTACCAAAATTTCCAAAAAAGTTAGATCTTTAATTTCACTGGAATTATCATCCTCATACCAAAAAAACTGATGATCACTTCTGTATTGGGTTACTTCTCTTACCAATTCATTGGTATTTTGGTCAAGCTGGTAAGCCAAAAGTCATCAACTTTAATTCATCTTTGTTAAACAAGTCCTTGTTGAGCAGACACGTGCAACCCATGGTCTTGGGACAGAACCAGCCTGTGACCTGGTTTTATCTGCATCATAGGGTGTGGCTTTAAAAATTACCTATCCAGCCCACACCCTGGATGTTGTACAAGCCTGGTATAGTGCTATAAAAAAAATGTCATCTGACTGAAATTATAACTGATCTATAAAATTGTCTGGAAAGAAAAGTGACATATTTGAAGCATTTCATGCATGTCCTCATAAAGATTGCAGCCAACCTGTAGCAATTATATTATGCTGACCACTTGTAGCAATTATCTTATGCTGACCACCCTGTATCAATTATCTTATGCTGACCACCCTGTATCAATTATCTTATACTGACCACCCTGTAGCAATTATCTTATGAACATAAGCAACATAAACATCTTTTCAATTGTATAAAGTTCAAACTCATTGGTCTAATTGAATAAATCATTTTGTTTTATGAGTTCAAACTAATTGGTCTATCTGAAAAAGTCATTTTGTTTTATAAAGTTCAAACTCATTGGTCTAATTGAAAAAGTCATTTTGTTTTATAAAGTTCAAACTCGCTGGTCTAATTAGAAAAATCTTTTTATTTTATAAAGTTTCAACTCGTTTGTCTAATTGGAAAAGTTATTTTGTTTTATAAAGTTCAAATACATTGGTCTAATTGGAAAAATCTTTTTATTTTATAAAGTTTAAACTCGTTGGTCTAATTGAAAAAGTCATTTTGCTTTATAAAGTTTAAACTCATTGGTCTAACTGGAAAAAATCTTTTTGTTTTATAAAGTTCAAATACATTGGTCTAATTGGAAAAGTCATTTTGTTTTATAAAGTTCAAACTCGTTGGTCTAATTGGAAAAATCTTTTTATTTTATAAAGTTTAAACTCGTTGGTCTAATTGGAAAAGTCATTTTTTAGACTCATTGGTCTAATTGGAAAAAATCTTTTTGTTTTATAAAGTTCAAATACATTGGTCTAATTGGAAAAGTCATTTTGTTTTATAAAGTTCAAATACATTGGTCTAATTGGAAAAATCTTTTTGTTTACTACAGTTAGTCTTCTGTCCATGATGACTGAAAGACAAGTACTAAAGTCCATTCATTTCCAATCAGAGACTGGAATCAGTTTAAAAATTTCATCAAACACTTCTTGCATTGAAGACCACTAGACAAATTTGGTGTTAGTCACATAGAGTGCTTTGCAGCAATGTCTGTATGAACATTATCAGCTTTATACATCAATTCAAGAAGTAAACTTTGATGTAATTTATTGCTACCAAAAACTACTGTTCGTAAATACTTTTGTTCACATTCCACAACAGTGCTGGATTAACCCGTGTGGAGGTCCATAGGCAGTCTAAATCTCGGGGCCGCCTTTGCAAATTATCTCTATTTAATATTATTTACATACGTTGTCGTGGGACCCATAGGCCAGAGTCTACTCTGACTATTTGGTAATTCAGCGCTGTTGCACAATTTTTCTGCAAAAGAAGACTAAGTTACTGTCTGAACAATTATCGTCCTATTTGGTATAAATATTTAAGGTGCACTCTGCAGGAGGCAAATGATCAAAGCCATCAAATTTATGTATATGTCACAAACTGTATCTAAGGTATATTCCATGATTTTATGGAAAACTGGTCAATCTTCTAATTGTTGATAATTTGTACAAATATACTGTTCATTTGCTATATCTGTATGCCACTTATTTATTCCATCACATAAATAGTCCACACAAAATGTCATCCGAGTTTCTTCTGACCATTCCCACATCATTTCTGATAATTAGACATTTATGCTGGGGTCTATAAAAATGTACAAGTTACAAGTATGGAGTTGGAAGGGTCAGATGAAACTCAGATTACATAAAATGCAGTCCTAAGATTATAAATTATTGGTGTTATCTAAGCCATAGCAAAGAAACTAGTACATGTAATCAATGCTTATTCATGACTACACAGTGACATGACATAAGATAAGTTCTCCAATGGACTGCCCTGATACTGCAGCTGCAGCACCTCTCTAGGCGAAAGCTACAGCATTCAGGTGAAAATTTCAGTATTATCACTTACAAGTTTCATAAAACAATCATCACTAAATTTAGCAATTATTTGCCATCAATTTATTTTAATAATCTATTTCTACAGATATAATTGAAATGTGTGATAGTGTAACTATTATTTATGCAATATGCCCTTCATGCATATTTTTGTGGGTGCAAATTACTATCAAACAACTGGAAGACAGAGGTCATTGGAATGGTGGCAAATTGTTAGTGAAAACTGTCAAATGAAAAATTATTTGGAGAGGGACAATGATTACAAGATTTTTTTAAAGATGTTTGCCATAGCACATATGGTCAGCAGTGTGTACACTTAAGACCATCTTCATCATCATAAGAAGTCTTTAATGGAAAACACCATATCAATAAGACAATCTTTTCGCAAAGACTAAAGAGAGTGTAAGATTTTCAAGATGGTTGCCATAATGACAATGTGGATGTCAAATCAGCATCATCTGTATGCACAGTCAAGTAAATATCCGTGTCAGTCTTTAAATGAAGGTCATGTCAATAAAATCATTCATGCTGCATGAGTAGCACATATAGAAATTTCATCAAGGATCATCTACATATCATAAGAAGTCTTTTAGGGAAAAATTCCTATCAATATTAACATCCATTCAGGAGAAGTGACAAGAAGATTTTTCTGATGGCTATCTTGGTAATAATGATCTTGAGGTTGTATCAGCACCATTTTTTTTTTTGGGGGGGGTGTTTGTGATAAGAACTATTTTAATTAATGAAAACTCATTGTTGGTAAGATCATTTGTTTGGGAGGAAGAGGGATAGCAAAATATTCAAGATAGTTACTATGGCCACCATGGTTGGACATTAAATTGGCATAATTTTTGTGAACAACCAAAGTGAAAAACCAATCCATTATGATGGGGCAATGATAGGATTTTCAAGATGGTCCCTATAGCAGCCATCTTGTATGTCCATTAAAAACAGTTTTCATTTGGGCCAACCATGCATTTGGATGAAACTGTATGCCCAGTTTTCATGCATGACTTCTTTCAAGTAGTAAGGAGCAGTAACAATAAGAAGCTAATAAACAACATACACATATGAAACCCAGATGGTATATGCAGGACTATCACAGATACACATATGAAACCCAGATGGTATATGCTGGACTATCACAGATACACATATGAAACCCAGATGGTATATGCAGGACTATCACAGATACACATATGAAACCCAGATGGTATATGCAGGACTATCACAGATACACATATGAAACCCAGATGGTATATGCAGGACTATCACAGATACACATATGAAACCCAGATGGTATATGCAGGACTATCACAGATACACATATGAAACCCAGATGGTATATGCTGGACTATCACAGATACACATATGAAACCCAGATGGTATATGCTGGACTATCACAGATACACATATGAAACCCAGATGGTATATGCTGGACTATCACAGATACACATATGAAACCCAGATGGTATATGCAGGACTATCACAGATACACATATGAAACCCAGATGGTATATGCAGGACTATCACAGATACACATATGAAACCCTGATGGTATATGCTGGACTATCACAGATACACATATGAAACCCAGATGGTATATGCAGGACTATCACACAACATATGGAACCAGATGGTATATGCAGGAGTATCACACATACACATAATTTTTATGGAACCCAGATGGCATATGCAGGACTATCACACATACACATAATTTTTATGGAACCCAGATGGCATATGCAGGACTATCAAAGATACACATATGGAACCCAGATAGTACATGCAGGACTATCACACATACACATATTTTTTATGGAACCCAGATGGTATATGCAGGACTATCACAGATACACATATGGAACAAAAATGGTATATGCAGGATATCACATAATTGAATCCTGTGTGTAACCTGAAGACTTAATAATATGAATGGAGTAGAAAGGTATATATCTGGAGTACTAAACAAATGCATTAAATGTAACATATTTTAAATTATGCCTTTCTGTTGACACACTGGTATTGTTGTTGTTATTGTTGTTGAGTTTAATGTCATTTTTCAGCACAACATGGCAGCCAGTATTAATGGTGGAGGAAAAACATGGAACATCCCCAGAAAGAACCACCAACCTATGAAAAGCTACCAGCAAGATTTCTCACATGCCCACATTGGCTGAGTCCAAAACTCGAAATCTTCTTAGACCACTCGGCTAATCGGGGCCCCCACTGGTATTGTGAAGAACTGCAACATACAACATGCATTTATCCAACAACAACCATACTGCGTTGAGTATGTAATTATTGTTTTTAAAGTAAAATGGTGAAAGCAACAGGAATTATCTATATTTAATAAATAATATATTTTGATGATTTAGAAGCTTTGTAATCTACCCAAATATACTGGAAACATTTTTTTATTCACAAAACTCCGCAAAACTGTTCACCCAAAACATAAGTGTTAATTCTCTGATCAACTTCACAAATCAAATATATTTTTTGCAACACTTTATCACCTTGATCTTGAGGATAGGACACACAATTAATGTGGTGCAAAAATAATGTGCAGTAAGTTTCATCCCTTAACCTCAAAACTGAAGAAAAAAAACAGACCTATAATAATGATTCTGAAACATTCCAAGTTTCATCCCTTCATCTCAGGCAGCTCAAAAGTCATCAAGTGAATGGAAAGTGGGGGGGAAACTTTGGACACTATGGACCTGCGACCATGAATATAGCACCCCACCCCTCCCATAGTGGTTCAGAAAACATCTTCTCATGATGATGTACAAGTTTACATAGTTTCATTACCGGTACTTAATCTAAAATACTTTGAAAATTAAACAGCAGAATGGAAAGTGGGAGGGAAAACAAAGTACATAGCCATACCTGTGATCTCGAAGACTACAAATAAGGTATGCAACACACCTTATAATGATGATGTTCAAATGTACTAAGTTTGATTCATTGATCTCAAATAACTTTCAAGTTATAAAACTGAAACAAATGTGTGATAGATGGACACAAATGAAAATGCTATTCACTGCTTTTCACAAAAAAATGGTCGGGAATAATCAGCCACTTGGGGTATAGGGTCTATGGCAGGTGTGAGACTGAAAAATGACTATGCACAAAGCACATACAAAGATAATGTTAAAAGGCATTAGAGATTAGTATTTTTAGAAAATGTATCCTTTTGATGGTGTTATTTTGCTCATGTATTTGTAACAATAATATCTGACAACATATGTTGATCCAATCCATCATCTTTTTTATCTTTCATATCAAAGACTTTCAATATCTTGAATTTCATCATAACTTGTGTGAGATAACACAAACTGAAGCATTTATTTACAGCTTCACCTTACCAGAAAATAACTGCCTTAAACTAAAGATTAACTGCAAAAGGAACAACTCCACCTTCCATAAATGGCTACTGGACTGGTAATGTGTCTGGATGGTTAGCAAGCCGCAGCCAAACAGTCATTCTGGGACTTAACATAACTGTTAAGAAAAATATCCAGAACATGCCAACAAGGGACCCAAGAGAGCCAGATGTTGCTCACCTGCCAACACAACAGTTGACCATTTTAACAGGCATCCTATGAAAACTATCTCCCAAACATTATCCCATGTCAGTATTCACAATTTTACCCTAGTTTAATAAAAATTCTTTATAAGGTCTCAAATAACAGCATTTTAATATGCATATTTGTTTACTTATCACTGTAAGACACAACCAATGAAAATTCATTATCTCATGTCAGTTTTCACAATTCTTTCCAAAGTCACAAATAACAGCATATTTAATATGCATATTTGTTTAATTATATTAATCAAAGTTATCCTGGATCTTTTAAAGCTACATTTAAAGGCAAAGCTTTAATTAAAGGTCTAAAAAGTGTAAAGGCTTTCAACCGAATTGAATTTATAATTTACTAACAGTTGTTTTATTTTGGCCATTGGTTTCTTTACTCTTGTTTATTAAATTTGGTTGGATTATATACTTACATAATTTTGTAAGTCAATGAGTATATGAAATGCCATAAAATAATAAACAATACATGTGATTGCATTTAAATGACAAATATTTCATGCCTCTGTACATGATTAAACTTATTACAATCAAACACTAAACATATCAAACCAGCTTCCAAATATTTCAAAGTTTCAGATGTAGTAAAGCTTTTAGAAATAATTATCTGCAAATCAATTTTTAAACTTTGGCACGAGTTTTACAAGAATTATTTTCTTCTTGCAACAAAATCAGTATGAGAATTTTTGTATACATGTACTTCCAAACATTTATCTAGCCTTGTGAAATGATATTCTGATCCTTAATTACAACACTTCACAGTTTATGCCTGTCTTTGTAAATTGTTTCTAACATCAATGAATCTAATCAAATGTTTACCCAGTTCTCTGTCCACTCATCACTCACAACACATTATTGTAATAGTATTTCAAGAGCGTAATGATTCATTAATCTTATACATTAATATTAAGGCCAATTATTTAATCTACTTTGAGTATTAATTGTTTTATTAGTACTTTATAATTTTCCTACACTTATAAATTAAGATTTTTTTTTCTTTTCAATACCTATAGCTAATATTTTGCTAAGTTTCAAATTGTTTTAAAGAAATGCATGCATATTGCATTTTAAAAATAAACTTTCAATATAAAACCTTTAACATGTCCTTTGGTCCCCTAACTGACATTTTTGCAGGCAGGCAGGCAAGCAACTGAGTGTGTCCTTATATTCATTATCTTTGTTTTCTATTGAAATATTTTATTTTCAATAATAATAATAATAATAATAATAATAATAATAATAATAATCTTTATTTATTGTAATTATGAAATAAAACATTCAAAAATGCCGATTCAAAAAAACTCTAAATACAAACCATATATTACAACTAATCAAAAATAGCTTTGAACAATTTTATTTTACAATATTTATAACTGTGTCATTTTAGTAACTGTCATCAATCATTATATAAATGTCATTATATCAGGCTTCCTGTTTTATACTGGTCATGAATATTTGTAAGTTATGTTTATTATAAGCAATAAAGACCAATTCAATGAAAACTTACCCTTAATGAACAATAAAGACCAATTCAATGAAAACTTACCCTTAATGAACAATAAAGATCAATTCAATGAAAACTTACCCTTAATGAACAATAAAGTCCAATTCAATGAAAACTTACCCTTAATGAACAATAAAGATCAATTCAATGAAAACTTACCCTTAATGTAACTCATTTTTACAAAAGTCAAAACCATTGGTCTCGAAACATTTGCAATCAGAATTTCCCATAATGGTAAGGAAATGGACTGTTGCAAGTTTTATTTCTCTTTTTTAACACTGCTGCAATAATTTGCGAAAGGATAACAATATTTTTTTGTATTTTGATTCAGAACTATCAAATTGACATGAACTTAAAATGGCTTCTCAAATAAATTTCAAAATCCACAGTTGTTATGAAATCTTTCAATACCTAGTAATGGCATGCATGATAAATGTTTTGACTTGTTTAATTTGTACAAATTTCAAATGCCTTCATGCCTGGATGAATTATTTCAAGCCTGGTCCCAATCTTTTCAGCTGCATTCAAATGGGACTTTTAAATAATTTTCTTTTTTAAGTAAAGCAACCATTCTGGATGCCAATTAATATTATATATATTTGTACAAATTTCAAAGGTCAACATGCCAGATAAATATACTTGCTGTCAATCTTGATTTAAATCTGGCAGGTTGATCTTGAACAAACATCATTTACAGGTTCTTCTATGATATTTCATATACAATCATATATATGCTATAATAAACACATAAACATCTTTTCTTTTCTAAAATTTACAGCAAGTATCCCTTACAGAATGCATATTTCTTGATTTCAACATACCTAGTGAGAGGGAATCACATGTTAGAACCCACCTAGAACATCATAATTTTTATGAAACTTAGAATTAGTATAATTAATCTGTTTCTACCACTGAATTTTCCTGGGACCATTTTTTCCAAATTAGTCACAATTTTAAACAGTAAAGAAAACTTTCAGACATCAATAACATTCTCTTAAATCCTACAGCAAACAAAAACTAAACTTGGATGGAACATGAAGTAAGAATGTTTTACTGGTACCTGAAAACAAAAACTTTACAATATGATATCATCAGAAAAGTTGTAGGAAGACCCAACTCTACACTGAATTTCTTTTTGTTCTAAACTTTGTCCTATTTAATGATTGTAATGCTTGATAATAGATAATATTTTGGGGATCAAGTTCAAAGTGAATTCTCTCTCCATACAATTTATTGTGCAAAACTAAATTTAGTTTCCAAACACTACTCATTCACATCAAAAGTAAAATTGAAATTAGTGTCAGTAAAAAGAAAAAGAAAAGATAAAACTTTACAAAAGTAGGGGAAAGTCTGCAACATGTGTATGCACACATATACTGCATGCTGTGTAATGTGTAAACAGTCATTTTGGTACATACATTACCAGATCTTCATTAAACAATGTGTAAACAGTCATTTTGGTATATACAGTACCAGATCTTCATTAAACAATGTGTAAACAGTCATTTTGGTACATACATTACCAGATCTTCATTAAACAATGTTTAAACAGTCATTTTGGTACATACATTACCAGATCTTCATTAAACAATCTGCAAACAGTCATGCTGGTACATACATTACCAGATCTTCATTAAACAATGTGTAAACAGTCATTATGGTACATACAGTACCAGATCTTCATTAAACAATGTGTAAACAGTCATTTTGGTACATACATTACCAGATCTTCATTAAACAATGTGTAAACAGACATTTTGGTATATACAGTACCAGATCTTCATTAAACAATGTGTAAACAGTCATTTTGGTATATACAGTACCAGATCTTCATTAAACAATGTGTAAACAGTCATTTTGGTATATACAGTACCAGATCTTCATTAAACAATGTGTAAACAGTCATTTTGGTATATACAGTACCAGATCTTCATTAAACAATGTGTAAACAGTCATTTTGGTATATACAGTACCAGATCTTCATTAAACAATGTGTAAACAGTCATTTTGTTATATACAGTACCAGATCTTCATTAAACAATGTGTAAACAGTCATTTTGGTATATACAGTACCAGATCTTCATTAAACAATGTGTAAACAGTCATTTTGGTATATACAGTACCAGATCTTCATTAAACAATGTGTAAACAGTCATTTTGGTATATACAGTACCAGATCTTCATTAAACAATGTGTAAACAGTCATTTTGGTATATACAGTACCAGATCTTCATTAAACAATGTGTAAACAGTCATTTTGGTATATACAGTACCAGATCTTCATTAAACAATGTGTAAACAGTCATTTTGGTATATACAGTACCAGATCTTCATTAAACAATGTGTAAACAGTCATTTTGGTACATACAGTACCAGATCTTCATTAAACAATGTGTAAACAGTCATTTTGGTATATACAGTACCAGATCTTCATTAACAATGTGTAAACAGTCATTTTGGTATATACAGTACCAGATCTTCATTAAACAATGTGTAAACAGTCATTTTGGTATATACAGTACCAGATCTTCATTAAACAATGTGTAAACAGTCATTATGGTACATACATTACCAGATCTTCATTAAACAATGTGTAAACAGTCATTTTGGTATATACAGTACCAGATCTTCATTAAACAATGTGTAAACAGTCATTTTGGTACATACATTACCAGATCTTCATTAAACAATGTGTAAACAGTCATTTTGGTACATACATTACCAGATCTTCATTAAACAATCTGCAAACAGTCATGCTGGTACATACATTACCAGATCTTCATTAAACAATGTGTAAACAGTCATTATGGTACATACAGTACCAGATCTTCATTAAACAATGTGTAAACAGTCATTTTGGTACATACATTACCATGATCTTCATTAAACAATGTGTAAACAGTCATTTTGGTATATACAGTACCAGATCTTCATTAAACAATGTGTAAACAGTCATTTTGGTATATACATTACCAGATCTTCATTAAACAATGTGTAAACAGTCATTATGGTACATACAGTACCAGATCTTCATTAAACAATGTTTAAACAGTCATTTTGGTACATACATTACCAGATCTTCATTAAACAATGTGTAAACAGTCATTATGGTACATACATTACCAGATCTTCATTCAACAATGTGTAAACAGTCATTATGGTACATACAGTACCAGATCTTCATTAAAATATGTGTAAACAGTCATTTTGGTATATACAGTACCAGATCTTCATTAAACAATGTATAAACAGTCATTTTGGTATATACATTACCAGATCTTCATTAAACAATGTGTAAACAGTCATTATGGTACATACATTACCAGATCTTCATTCAACAATGTGTAAACAGTCATTTTGGTACATACAGTACCAGATCTTCATTAAACAATGTGTAAACAGTCATTTTGGTATATACAGTACCAGATCTTCATTAAACAATGTGTAAACAGTCATTATGGTACATACAGTACCAGATCTTCATTAAACAATGTGTAAACAGTCATTTTGGTATATACAGTACCAGATCTTCATTAAACAATACGTAAACTGTCATTATGGTAAATACATTACCAGATCTTCATTAAACAATGTGTAAACAGTCATTATGGTACATACAGTACCAGATCTTCATTAAACAATGTGTAAACAGTCATTTTGGTATATACAGTACCAGATCTTCATTAAACAATGTGCAAACAGTCATTATGGTACATACATTACCAGATCTTCATTAAACAATCTGTAAACAGTAAATAGTCACTATGGAACATACTGTACCAGATCTTCATTAAACAGCCATGTACACATGACAATATTTACGACTGTCTCCAGATGTTTATTATTTTAGAAATATTAATCAAAGAGTTCAGATCAACACAAGTCACCATTACATTTAAGATATTCTGTGGGTTGAAGCTTTTCAAGTAATGCTAGGAACAATGTTGATAGAAAATAAAAATAAGGATGAAACTCTAGCATGTGCATGTTGGACACTGTTTCCATTATTTACAACTTGAAAGGCACCACAGGTCTTTGTATTATGTTGACCTGTCAATCTTTGGGTTGACACATTCTATGTTTAGTGTAGGTCAGATACATCAAGAAGACCAGATCCAGCTGCAATATACAAGCAATGGAGTGTCTTTATCACACTACTAACTACACTGAACAAAAGTACACAGGTAAAATCTATTATAAAAACAAACTGTTCACCTTTATTCAGCGTAAAAAAAATCACCTTTGCATTGAAAATTATGCGAATTGCTGAAAAATGTAAACTAAAGGGGCAAGAAGACATTAAACTTTATCATGAAAGCATTCTTATTTTTCAAGCAAAGCTATAAGGAAAACAGGGCTGGATTTGTTTTGTATGGCACTATTAATGCCAAAGAAATGGAAGCCAAGTGCCTATAACGTTGATGGACAAACCAATATGGTTGACCCCAAGCTGACCAGGGCTGGTATTAAACATATTCTTTGAATCAGGAGTCAGACATGATATCAACTGAGCTACCATATATGTACCTACATCAGTGATGGACAGATGGACAACTAGACAGACATTACCCATCACAACATACATGTAAAACTGCAGATTGAATAAAGCATCAAAATGCAATCATCAAATAAATATATTTTAAAACCTATTGTATTCCCTCTGGATACTTCAATGAAAAACAGTATAACAAATTGCTTCCTACTGTATTCCCTCTGGATACTTCTATGAAAAACAGTATATCAAATCGCTTCCTACTATATTCCCTATGGATACTTCAATGAAAAACAGTATAACAAATTGCTTCCTACTGTATTCCCTCTGGATACTTCTATGAAAAACAGTATAACAAATTGCTTCCTAAAAAAAACTCTGCACAAACCAATGAAACGTGGTAACCATGCAGTCCTATCATACATCATCGTTATCCATACTGTGTTTTCAAATAGGAACAGTAATACAGGATATATATATATATATATATATATATGTAATTAACACAGCTAAGTGAAAACCTCATATTTACCAGGAACTATTTTATTTACTCAAAGAACCTCAATATAATACATAATCTGCTGTGAGTTGCAAAGTTGAGTATGTATGTATGTATGTATGTATGTATGTATGTATGTATGTATGTATGTATGTATGTATGTATGTATGTATGTATGTATGTATGTTATGTATGTATGTATGTTATGTATGTATGTATGTATGTATGTATGTATGTATGTATGTATGTATGTATGTATGTATGTATGTATGTATGTATGTATGTATGTATGTATTTACTCACTTATAAGTAGTATAAAACTGCAAACAAAAAGACAATGATCTGCCTAGCATGTCAGGGTCTATGTTCTACTGATTAACAATCTGCACAGAACCCAATTGCATGCGCATTATGTGAGGATAGAGCTGGGTCTGTGCAGTTTGCAGTAGGAATCATCTATTAAGTGAATAGCTATCATAATAACATTTGCTGTTTCTGCAAACACAAAAAGCAAGGGGGAAAAAAAATCGCATAAAAAAGCAGGCCAATTATGTTTTAAAAATGCAGAAAACAAATAATTGGAAAAAAGCTATGAGACTCATTCTTACTATCATCTCTTTCACAACTTCACCCAGTCACTAAAACCCACACTTCACCCAGTCACTAAACCCACACTTCACCCAGTCACTAAACCCACACTTCACCCAGTCACTAAACACACACTTCACCCAGTCACTAAACCCACTGAAGCATTAATAAATACATAAAATTCTCACCCCACTGAATCTTTCTCCATGAAAGCATCATAGAAAAGATATACTTTTCCTTAGTAATAATGGTCACAAGTTAAGCAGCATGATGCAAGTTAAACATTTTGGTAATGTTTTTCCTTTAATTGCTTGTAAAATGTAGAAATTACATTAAATAGTTATAGTAATAATTTTTATTAAGATACAACATTAATATCTACTTACAAACTGGGAAACTTGATGCATTCATGTTTAAATTTTTTATGAAACATATAAAAAAACAAAGTTATTCCAATCAGAATTTATATTTTTTTTAAAATTCAAGGTTGATTTTGAAAGGTTCTTGGTACTTTTCGACATTACTAGTTTTTGCTGGATTTTGCGTCACAAAAGTACAAACCATTGTCTTTCATAAATTCTTGAACCAAAGGTTAGAAACTCTAACACTTGCATGAGCGCAGTTAATGGGTTCACAATTCTGAAAATTCAATTTCATGACATTAAGAATAAATTTTGCAGATTTATTTTTCAATGATTTTCTTGATGTATATATATATATATATATATATATATATATATATATATATATATATATATATATATATATATATATATATATACATACAACAGATTTGCAACACTGATATGAGATCAACTGTTCACCAGCGGAGGAGGCGCATACATTGAAACTCCTGAATTTCTGACATACTTGCTTTTGCAGATATACAAGTCTTAATTATATCACCATTTCTTTATAAAATATAGACTGAATTGGTCAGGGTGCTTCTATCACAGGATTTTGTTGAGTTTCTGAGGACACAAAAATTCAGCAGGGTTAGAGATGTTAAAGTAATACTGCTGAAGGATTTCATCTGTTTGGTTGTTGTCCATTGTCTTCGTGAGATGCTAAGTCACTTTATATCATTTTTTCCTTAATTTTCTTTAATCATATTTTCTTTTACGGTTTAAGAAATAAAAGAAAAAATTTGATTCATATAAATAAATCTTCCACTCTCTTTCATGTAAATATCAATCTGCATTTATGTCTGAATTTATGTCTTTCTTTCTTTCTTTCTTTCTTTCTTTCTTTCTTTCAGTATGTATGTATGTATGTATGTATGTATGTATGTATGTATGTATGTATGTATGTATGTATGTATGTATGTATGTATGTATTTACTCACTTATAAGTAGTATAAAACTGCAAACAAAAAGACAATGATCTGCCTAGCATGTCAGGGTCTATGTTCTACTGATTAACAATCTGCACAGAACCCAATTGCATGCGCATTATGTGAGGATAGAGCTGGGTCTGTGCAGTTTGCAGTAGGAATCATCTATTAAGTGAATAGCTATCATAATAACATTTGCTGTTTCTGCAAACACAAAAAGCAAGGGGGAAAAAAAATCGCATAAAAAAGCAGGCCAATTATGTTTTAAAAATGCAGAAAACAAATAATTGGAAAAAAGCTATGAGACTCATTCTTACTATCATCTCTTTCACAACTTCACCCAGTCACTAAAACCCACACTTCACCCAGTCACTAAACCCACACTTCACCCAGTCACTAAACCCACACTTCACCCAGTCACTAAACACACACTTCACCCAGTCACTAAACCCACTGAAGCATTAATAAATACATAAAATTCTCACGCCACTGAATCTTTCTCCATGAAAGCATCATAGAAAAGATATACTTTTCCTTAGTAATAATGGTCACAAGTTAAGCAGCATGATGCAAGTTAAACATTTTGGTAATGTTTTTCCTTTAATTGCTTGTAAAATGTAGAAATTACATTAAATAGTTATAGTAATAATTTTCATTAAGATACAACATTAATATCTACTTACAAACTGGGAAACTTGATGCATTCATGTTTAAATTTTTTATGAAACATATAAAAAAACAAAGTTATTCCAATCAGAATTTATATTTTTTTTTAAATTCAAGGTTGATTTTGAAAGGTTCTTGGTACTTTTCGACATTACTAGTTTTTGCTGGATTTTGCGTCACAAAAGTACAAACCATTGTCTTTCATAAATTCTTGAACCAAAGGTTAGAAACTCTAACACTTGCATGAGCGCAGTTAATGGGTTCACAATTCTGAAAATTCAATTTCATGACATTAAGAATAAATTTTGCAGATTTATTTTTCAATGATTTTCTTGATGTATATATATATATATATATATATATATATATACATACAACAGATTTGCAACACTGATATGAGATCAACTGTTCACCAGCGGAGGAGGCGCATACATTGAAACTCCTGAATTTCTGACATACTTGCTTTTGCAGATATACAAGTCTTAATTATATCACCATTTCTTTATAAAATATAGACTGAATTGGTCAGGGTGCTTCTATCACAGGATTTTGTTGAGTTTCTGAGGACACAAAAATTCAGCAGGGTTAGAGATGTTAAAGTAATACTGCTGAAGGATTTCATCTGTTTGGTTGTTGTCCATTGTCTTCGTGAGATGCTAAGTCACTTTATATCATTTTTTCCTTAATTTTCTTTAATCATATTTTCTTTTACGGTTTAAGAAATAAAAGAAAAAATTTGATTCATATAAATAAATCTTCCACTCTCTTTCATGTAAATATCAATCTGCATTTATGTCTTTCTTTCTTTCTTTCTTTCTTTCTTTCTTTCTTTCTTTCTTTCAGTATGTATGTATGTATGTATGTATGTATGTATGTATGTATGTATGTATGTATGCATGCATGCATGCATGCATGCATGCATGCATGCATGCATGTATGTATGTATGTATGTATGTGATTAAATCACGTCAGCAGAAGTACTGCTTATATGATTCTGATCCTGTGCATATTGTCAATGCAATAACTCCATCTTCAGACCTGCCAACATCTAACAAATCAAAATCAGGAGGCTCACCATACAAAATCAGGAGGCAAGGTAAAAAATCAGTAGGTACAAGAATAACGTGTATATGTCATGACAAAGATGTTTATTTCTTTCTGCAGAACAGAATTTAAATATACAATAAGGAGGGCTACTGGTGAGAGGACTAATCAATGTTATCAAATAAAATATTTCAACAACAAAAAGACTTTCAAAAATCTTTTCAAATTCTTCCTAAACTTCATTTGGCATATTTCAACAAAAGTCTAAACACATAAAATGGGAAAGAAAATTAATATGTTGTGCAACACTAAACATGATATTAAACCACTTGAAATGGACCACACTCAAAGTTCATGTAAGCAGTGTGCAAGAAGTACCATTTTACACTTAAAACACATTCCACATCCACCCATTTAATAACCTTTTAGGTACTAGTGCCACAATAAAGTGTTCAAATCTGTTTGAATATTTGCCATTGTATGAAAACAATGTAAAGCAAACCCTGTTCTTAATAGCACACTATACAAATATAAACCAGCAAAAAGATTAATCTTGATTGCTTGATTGCCTGCAAATTTTGTCATTCATGTTACGAGTAATCTATTCTAATTTTACGTTCATAACTTCCATTATTCATTTCCTTTTCATTTCCACTTTCCTGGAACAAAACTGAAATACATTTACTAAAGTCATACTTTCTGTTTTTGAGAGTATTAGAGGGGGAGAACTCTTGCCTTATAATAAGTGAGCTTTAATAAAATGCAAATACATCAAATACAGATGATACCCCAAATTTACAATAAAATTTAATACAAGTATAACCAAAATAAATATAAAAATATAGAATATTTATCATAAAATTTTCTTTCTTACAGCATTTCATTCAAATAAAATATTAGATATAACCAACTGTGATCTCATCACATTAATTAAAAGGTGTTTTTTTTGTCTGCCTCAACAAGAACAATCTCAAACTTTATAAGGGGGGAAAATTCTATCTATGTAATTAAAAATTCCTGGATTTTCATGCAAAAGGTTTTTATTCATTAAATATTTATCAGAAGCTTGAAAATAATCAATTTTTAAATCTACTAAATGCATTTGTGCTTCATTCCATTGGCATTTATGAATGTTCTGAATATGTACTGCATATGGCACTATTCATCTTTGCACGTGTTCATTCTTCATTCCACTTCATTCATTCTATATTCCATTTCATTCATTCTACATTCCACTTCATGCATTCTATATTCCATTTCATTCATTCTACATTCCATTTCATTGATTCTACATTCCATTTCATTGATTCTACATTCCATTTCATTGATTCTACATTCCATTTCATTGATTCTACATTCCATTTCATTCATTCTACATTCTATTTCATTGATTCTACATTCCATTTAATTGATTCTACATTCCATTTCATTGATTCTACATTCCATTTCATTGATTCTACATTCCATTTCATTGATTCTACATTCCATTTCATTCATTCTACATTCCACTTCATTCATTATTCATTCTATATTCCATTTCATTCATTCTACATTCCATTTCATTCATTCTTCATTCCACTGGCATTCATTTTTAATTCCACTGGCATTCATTTTCCTTTCAATTGGCATTCTAATTTTGCTTCAATGAAATAATTACCCAGTTCAGGGTCTGTATAGGTTTTAAGTACACAAAACAAATTTAAACATATACCAGGAACACAGAGGTTGAAAAATATCTACATTCACCCAGGAAAAGTAATTACTAAATACTTTATTCACCTAGAATAAACTCTTACTCAACTGGCTATTACAGAAATATACAAGTTTACAATGTTCATGACCTAAATTGGACCATGTGCAGGGCTATTTTCAGAACTTATTCTGTAACCCTTCAAACATTGGCTGTAATTGATTACAAACAGAGACTAGTCTACTCTCACCCTGTTAAGAGTTTATTTGTACTGAAAAGTGAGAGCAAAGCACTTGTGTGAGCTTTATTAAAACAAATAGAAAACAAACTTCCAGTAAAAAAAAATGACTTTCAATATACAAAAAATGGCAGTATTCTTAATTAAACATTCTTTCAGCTAATGAGGGGCCCCGAGTGGCTGAGTGGTCTAAAGCACTGTCCGTTACGGATCACCGCTGTGTGGGTTCGAGTCTAAGTTTCGGCTAATGTAGACGGATCACTGCCATCTCACCTCTGTGTGGGTTCGAGTCTAAGTTTAAGCTAATGTAGTTATGTGAGAAAGCTTGCCTGTAGCTTCTCGTGGGATGGTGGTTCTTTCCGGAGGGTTTCTGGGTTCTTCCTCCACCATTAATACTGGCCGCCATATATAGCCTATATTGTGCTGAAAAATGGCGTTAAACCATAAAAAAACAAAACAAAAAACTTTCAGCTAATGAGAAATACTGGACTGTCAAGAATCAAAGAATCAAAGTCACTCAACTGCCTGAAATTTTTCATTTGCCATTTCAAGTTGGGCAAGTGAATTTTCAACATCTGATACAGACCATGGGTTAGGGAGTTTGCCACTGGGTCATAACTTGGAAACTGTTAGATCAACACACATTAACCATCTGCAGATTTGAAGGACATGAGGTGATGAAAATCCATAGCAGACCCATTGTTATGCTACTGATTTTACGCTGGGTCAAAAATACTCTTTAAGATTCCCATATTTTTAACCATGTGCACATTAAATGGGCATGAGGAGACAAGAGCACATGGGACAATCCCATTAGAGTACGGAACTTGCGCTTGGCTCATATACGGAAATTATCAAAATGCCCACTAAAGCTGTCAAACTTTTAGAAAACTTCTATGTGGTACCAGTTGATTCTAACGATCAGTTACCTGTTGCCCAATCAAACGGAAATTGTATTAAATCTGAACCGTAACCGCTTATGTTGTAGGTTCACACATTCCAAACCTTCAAGAGAAGTATAAGTGCAATTATTACTAATATAAGTGGCAAAAAGTGTAATCTGAGCATAAAATGGGCAATCTATTTATTACATGTCATAATTACAGAAAACTATGAGAAATGTACATTTATTTTGCATTTACTGGATCAATAAAGCAGCTACATTCATTTGTATTAGTAGTTAGTACAAGAATATACACAAAACAAACTGATAAATTATTTATATATAACATTCATTTTAACAAGACTATATGTCTAACTTTCACTGAATGCCGAATTATCATGATGTCCACAAATGATGTATGCTGTATTACATCCTTGTCAAATTCTTCTTTCAAAATTTGTAATTGACCTCTTCTTGATGCAACATTTTCAGTCATATAATATCCACAAGTCACATCAATAATTCACATTTCTCTTAATTTCTGGCACCATATTGTTTTCTTCATTTCCAACTGGTTCACTGTATGTATCAAAATATTTTGAATATGTGACATGTGATTTCACATTCAAGAAACACGGTTTTTGTTTTCTTGAAAATGTTTCATGTACAGTTACTATGAACAGAAAACAAGAAGATTAGATGGCGGTCTAACAATGAATAAATGTGCAGCAGATAATAGTCACATGACATGAGCTATGAACTGTAGTCATTATTCTGTGTCTTGCTTGCTCCTAATGCCTTTGACGTGAACTCGGAAAGATATTGTTTTTTTTTCAAACAGGTAGCTAGTTACCCATTTTATTTCCTGGCTTTTATCAATGGCAGGTAACCCAGTACATAGGTACATGTTGCCAGCTATAATCCTCACCTTTTCACCATATAACCACAAACTGGAAATAAAGAGACATAAACAGTGTTGCAACACTATCAACAAGGTCTGGCTACACCCTTACTGACATATCATGGACGTACAGCGATGTAAAATGGTGTGCCGCTGACCTCATTTTAGTTCTACTTTAAAGAACTTTTCTCTTAATAAAAAGGACAATGAATCCATAAAGCCTTAAGACAAACAACTTTAGACCCCTAGTCTAGTTACAATTCTGATGTGATTTTTACTGCATTTAAGGGGGACTTTGTAATTTCAACAAACATTTTAATGCTTGCTGATAACACAAAACATAATGGCCCTCACCTTGTTTGAGTCAACACGGTGCGAGTGTAAACATGGGTACAAAGAATGGTGTTGCTGAAAGGCTTTCAGACATTGTTGATAATCCTGTCATGATAACACACTGTTTAGTACATAAACCAGAGTCTGGTGTTTTGGATGCAGCCAAGAAATTCCCTTATTCTTGGCCATGCGTTTAAATGGTGCAGCGTCATAAATGTAAACATTTAACAGTCCTGTCTCCCACTATTTTACTATTAAAATATTAACAAGTGGATCTTTTATATGGTCAAATCAACTTTTCAATTCATTTGTCCACAAACATCTTGATTTTGACAAAAAGTCTGCACCACCTGAACTTGGATGCATTTAATCAACCATATTACCTTTATTTTTCAATGCTTCTGCTTGATCTTTATCTTCCAGAGTGGGTTCATGTAAGGATGATGTAGGAAAGCCTGATTCAACCTGAAAGAAATCCATGTAAAACAAGAAATGTTCAAAACAACAGAATGTCTCATTGTATTTTTCAATGTCTGAATTCCCTTTCTCCTCCCCCGATTTGATTTGTGCCCTTTGGGATCAATCAAACATTTAAGACAACTATGAATATCTAAGACTACAATAAATCAATTCTCAAATGAATCAATATTCTACAACATATAAAATAATTATGTAATTAAATTAATTAAAATAATTATGTAGTTTATATGTTTTAGAAGATAGATACATTTGAGGATTGATTTATTGTAGTCTTTAGACTGTTTACAGTTACCACACAGAAATTGTCAAATTTATTCCTTAATAGCTACATGACTGTTTACAGTTACCACACAGAAATTGTCAAATTTATTCCTTAATAGCTACATGACTGTTTACAGTTACCACACATAAATTGTCAAATTTATTCCTTAATAGCTACATGACTGTTTACAGTTACCACACAGAAATTGTCAATTTATACCTTAATAGTTACATGACTGTTTACAGTTACCACACATAAATTGTCAATTTATACCTTAATAGCTACATGACTGTTTACAGTTACCACACAGAAATTGTCAATTTATACCTTAATAGTTACATGACTGTTTACAGTTACCACACAGAAATTGTCAATTTATACCTTAATAGTTACATGACTGTTTACAGTTACCACACAGAAATTGTCAATTTATACCTTAATAGTTACATGACTGTTTACAGTTACCACACAGAAATTGTCAAATTTATTCCTTAATAGCTACATGACTGTTTACAGTTACCACACAGAAATTGTCAAATTTATACCTTAATAGCTACATGACTGTTTACAGTTACCACACAGAAATTGTCAATTTATACCTTAATAGTTACATGACTGTTTACAGTTACCACACATAAATTGTCAAATTTATTCCTTAATAGCTACATGACTGTTTACAGTTACCACACAGAAATTGTCAAATTTATTCCTTAATAGCTACATGACTGTTTACAGTTATCACACAGAAATTTGTCAATTTATACCTTAATAGCTACACATCAAATGGACAAGAACACATCAAGTTCCTGTTGAAAATTGTGGGGGTATAGAAAAAGAAAGAAAGAAAAACTTATTTATGTTCACGGAAAGCAGATGATCCAAAACATTACTCAAGAAATTGACCTAAGCATATAAAACATTAACCCAATAAACATGTTCATAATGTTGATATATTACAGAAGCCTGTCAGATTATAAATGACAGGAAACTTATTAATCTAAAAAGCTGAAAACTGTTAGTATTAATAGCTGGATCATGAATTTTTACTTCATCTCCAACCCAGTCTGTACACTCACCTCTACACCAATCTGTACACTCACCTCTACCCCAATCTGTACATTCACCTCTACCCCAATCTGTACACTCACCTCTACCCCAATCTGTACACTCACCTCTACCCCAATCTGTGCACTCACCTCTACCCCAATCTGTACACTCACCTCTACCCCAATCTGTACACTCACCTCTAATCCAAACTGTACACTCACCTCTACCCCAATCTGTACACACACCTCTACCCTATCTGTACACTCACCTCTACCCCAATCTGTACACTCACCTCTACCCCAATCTGTACACTCACCTCTACCCCAATCTGTGCATTAAATATGTCCAATAGATTCCTATCCACCTGGTATTTTGCAACCATTTCTGGATCCTGTGTATTGATGCTATATGCAGCTTCTAAGCACTGTGTTGCAACTATACAAAAAAGCAAGAGATCATAAAAATACCTGAATATACAGATATGTGTTTATAAAAATATTTAAATATTCCATTTTGAAGCCAAAGAATGGTTGCATAACCTTGACATGTTTACATCAAGGTCGTGATATTTCTTCATCAAAAGAATTTGTTTGATCATACTGTAATAAACAACATATGTACAATGATTTACCAATAGTATGACAATAGGGCTATACCAGTAGATGACAAATGTTGCTGCCTGTTCTTTGGTCATTGTTTTAACTCAAGAAAATATGTTTCAGAAAGTAAAGACATGTGAAAATAATAGCAAGCATCATATTATCAATTCAATATATCATAACTGAAGCACACAAAAGCAACATTCTACTTCTTTATCCCTAGTCTTGTCTTTCTATTCCTCATTTGGCTTGACATGTTTTTGATGATTTGACAATTCAGTTCATTGGTACGGGTATACAGAAATTAATGTAAAGCAGGATTATTTGGATATTTTTCTTCAAAACTGAGTAACCAAATAAAACAGCATAGAAAATTTATTGAAATTTCAATTGAAGAAAACAATGCTTTGTGATAAAAAAATCTGAAAATTTAATTTTGTGACAACCATGACCATGTGACATTGGCTATGCTATGAAGCCAGCAACATTTTGGAGCTGTCATTTATCACTGAGATTCACCTTATAACATTAGCTGTGACAGAAGATGGAGATGTCATATGTTGCATGCTCACATGCCAAAAGTCTGTAGAGGGAATAGGAGGTCATGGGTTCGAACCCCAGCCGAGTCATACCAAAGACTTCAAAAATGTTACTAACAGCTGCCTCACTTGGTGCTCAGCATTAAGAGGTTTGTGTTAGAACTAGTCGGCCTGGTGTCAGGATAATGTGACTGGGTGCGACATCATAAAACATGTCTGCGGCATGATGCTCCAGTGCAAGACATCACTATAAACTGCCACACTGCAGACATCATAGTGATATGACTGAAAATTTGTTAAAGGTACATTAAAAATCCTAATCAAACAAACACTCACATGCCAAAATGTTACCTATTTCAAAGTGAAACATTACTCCAATAAATGACAAAGGACATTTTAAACTATAACATTATTGTATTGATTTCACATTTTTCTGATGGAATATGTTCCAAGACCTAATACTCGTCTGTTTTTCCATAAAGAACCACCTGTTCTGAAAATATGGGTAAGCTCCATGACAATGCTATACCTTTCCTTATCAAGTGAAAATATATGCACAAAAAGATGGACAAGCTTACATTAAGATACTCCACCATTAATACTGGCCGCCATGTATAGCCTATATTGTGCTTAAAAATGGCGTTAAACCATTAAAAAACAAAAACATTAAGATACAGAGACTGTCAAGTAATGACAAAGATCCTACTACCAGAATGGGGTGATTACTGTCTTTGAAAAAAATAACAATGTCACCTTTATATACCAGTCACCTGGTCTCAACATCCATTGTAATTTCATCTGGCAAGTTTCTCATGTAACATTTGTGTTTATAGTTGTTACCCGCTTTTCACAATCAGCAGCCAGGTGTTTCCTAACCAAATAATGGTTTCCGAGAGCTTTAAGCAGCCAATAGAGTTAACTGACAGTGACTGCTAAAAGCATGTAAATTCAGTTTTTGTTTTATGTGGGAGATATTCTCTAATGGCATGTCATGTAAATTGATGTTCAAACATTTGTCATGCCACTTGTACTCACCATACACCAATCATGCTGTCAAATTCAAAAGTCTATCATTAGAATTGAGGATCAAATTAAAATGTTTGCTGGATGGTGTGAAAAATAAACATGTTCCATGGTAGAATTGAGTCACCTTTTCTTTTTTTGGGGGGGAGGGGGCACCAGACAGACTCAATCTGTTTACAAAACTTGTCTGTAAAGATATATGACGTTTAGATTAGTGTGTTACAAACAATAGCTACATTAAGCTTATTTTCATTCCTTATTCATCTCAGGCCCCTCAGATAAGCCAGCTTGTCTTTTGGGCCTGACAGGCTGAGCAAGTGGTTAATCCTGATAGTGTGTAAAGTTTGAACAGCTGATTCTAAGCCTAATTATACAAGCAGTCAGTCCTCTGAGTCATATGCAAGCTGTCAATTAGTAGTCAGGTTTTTGTCATGGTGCTCAAAACAAACTTAGATCTATGGTTTAATGTAATGGCTGGACTAAAAGTGACCAGAGTTCAGTAATCTTCTGTGGAAAATAGATTTGAAAGAGAACAACATACACATTTTATGATTTTGAAGAACAGTGCACTAAACTAGTCTTCTGACATAACATTAATAATAACAATCAAATTGGGTGCAGGGAATTTGTTCAAAAACCAAGTCTGAATGGTGGCTGTGCAAAGAGGTTGCCTGTTTAGAATGACCTGCTGAACCTTTGCCCATAGGTGACTGTTATCAATAGATGTGACTGTAGTTGGATTACATCTCTGAACAGTGATAAATTTATGGCTGGTACAGTTAGTGTCAATCTTTTTATATACCTTCAAGGCTTTCAACTTGTTCCTCTGACAAATTGCCTTCTTTTATCTGGTCCAGAAGAAAATGCTGAATAGCAAACACCAGTCTGTTGACATCTGCCATTGCTAAAATTAAAAGGGAAAAAGTATTCTTTTAAAAGAGCTCCAAAAGTCCAAGAGATTGGTAAATGTCTAAATAAATATGCATTTCTACAAAATTCCTATTTCAGATTTTAGTACTAAAGTTTGGGTTCTGGTTCTTTTACTTTTTGTCTTTGTTGCCATCAATGCATAATTTGTTGCATACTTTTCGGTTTTCAACCCCATAACATCAATCCAGTTTTTCTAAAATAGGTGAAAATCTGCATGTTCTCTCAAATAGATAACACTGGCTCTTGATATAATTAAAACAACAAAAATATTTTTTTCTCTCACTTTTGTCAGGATCCTAAACTGTAGTTTTATCCTTAGCCACCTATATTATATCAGTTGCTAGATCTGATTAAAATCAGTTTTCCTTGAAATAAAATCAAATGATTGCATTCCTTCATATTTTACAAGTCACATCCATCAATGTAAATACTGTGTTCTCAAGGGGGATAGTGAGGGGCCTTGTATATTAAACTGCATAAAATTTACAATCAGGCATTTAATGTTTCTTGACACTGACACAAGTCTTTCCTCAGGGAATGAAAAAAAATACTGATCAGCAGATTTTGGATTGTTGTTTTAGCAACCTGAATGCAAATATGGTCTTGAAGGTCATGTTAACCCTATATAATAAAAGACTCCTCTGGCTTCCCATGTAAATTTTGAATACCAGAAGAAGGATCTTTTAGTATCTAGCACCCATCCAGATCATGGGAATTTAATCTCTTTGGCTGGGGGCCAAAACAGATCAAATGCTTAAGGTTGTGGGTAACTTGAGCAGGAAATTTAATAATTAAACATGAATATCCAACATATGTCTTGCATAACACTTCTTATTCCATAGTTGTGTGTATGTGTGTGATATGGATTTGTAATGTAGCTTTAATAACTTTTCAGTCTAACTGCTACAATGTCTGCAGTATGGCAGTTTATAAAATTATAGTGATGCCTAGCAATGGGGCATCATGCCACAGACATGATGTCCCACCTAGTCACATTATCCTGACATCAGGCTAACCAGTCCTAACACTAACCTCTTAATCCTGATAGCCAAGTGAGGGAGCTGTTAGTACCATTTTTTGTAAGTCTTTGGTATGACTCAGCTGGGGATCAAATCCACAACCTCCCACACCAGAGGTGGTGCTCAAACAACTGGGCCACCATATTAGTCTATTCCATGGTTGTACTAATATTGTTAAATGAGATAGCCAACTACTGTGGTAGATACATAAAACATCATAAGAAAGCAATACAACAAAATGGAATCAGTATTAGATACAATGCCAATTTTTGTAAAGACTACATACATGGCAAAAGGCCACACAATGTTTAGGACTGGGTTGAATGCTGCCCACCAGTTGGATACACCTAATCTAGATATTCATATCAACTGGCATTCCAAACATAAAATCTATAGTTTTGGGTGCTGAAGTGGTGATAAAGTATTATCAAATCTTGGAAGAATACTTTTTATTTTGTTTAATGAAACCTTAAAGTTTTTTATGGCATAACAAATTTACATTTTTATTTTCATTTTAAGTGTTAACAGATTCTATATTTTAAAAAATCAGTACTATTTACAAGAGCTATACCGACATTAAGACAACTTAACAACAAAAAAATAACTGTCTATATGATATAGAAATAATAATAATAATAATAATAATAAAAATAATAATAATCATAATCATAATAATGAGGACTTTTTATAGTGCCTAATCTGTAGGTGCTCAAAGTGCTTTACATCAATAATGATATCATGAAAAAATGCACAAAAAACGGAAGAGCTGTCTCAAGCAGGTTAGTTAAGCCATAGCGGCCATCTTTCTGGAAGCCAAATGCCAACGTATAATTATCTCAGGAATGATAACAGATTTATATCATTTATAATAATCAATACTGGTAATGAAGCAGAAAATACCCATATGAGACATAAAACTGTAAATGTACCATACACTTGTAAATAAAGATCATGTTTTTCCCTGTAATCAACAAAATTAAAAATTAAAGTAGGGTAGTTATAGTGTTTTTGTTATAGGGTATAATGCCATCTACTGTGTGCTAAAAAATGGTCTTTGGTATGACTCAGCTTAGGATTGAACCCATGAACTCTAGCTTCTGCAGCAGATGCTCTAACCACTAGGCCACCGGAGCGGTCATAAGCAGAGCTGTAGTGATTGTGTTTTATAACAATACACTAAGTTGCATGCTTAAGAACTGCATTTAATATCTTTGGCATTACAACCTAATACCAACAACTGCTTGTAATAGCTTTGTTAATACCACCTAATGCCAACAACTGTACGTCTACCACAAAACAACCTGAAAAAAGTGCTGTTGCTAGACTTCTTGTAATAACTAGGTAATAACTAAAGCATCTTAATGTTCAGATGTAAACAACCAGTTTTCAAGCACCTGGTTATAATGGTTGATAAAAAGTAAAACAAATGCATGATTGAATCAAGCTTTGTTAATATTAATATTTCAGGGTTCCATTACACTCGTTGAAAAAGTGACTGCAAATTTTCACTAGCTCACTTTTATTTTTAAGAATAGATTCATTCTATGTGTGAATATTCATGCAATCACCGGAAGGAAAAACACTGGCTGAGTTGAACATTTTCAAGCAATATATTTCATGTAATGTAGGTACAGATAAATTGCTATAATTCACAAGAAATGATGCACTTTTTTAATACTGCATTTAGTCTATTAATAAAATACCATGTGTGGTACTGCATACATACCTATCAGGCAGGGGAAACGATATGCATACATACCTATCAGGCAGGGAAAACGATATGCATACATACCTATCAGGCAGGGGAAACGATATGCATACATACCTATCAGGCAGGGAAAACAATATGCATACATACCTATCAGGCAGGGGAAACGATATGCATACATACCTATCAGGCAGGGAAAACGATATGCATACATACCTATCAGGCAGGGGAAACGATATGCATACATACCTATCAGGCAGGGGAAACGATATGCATACATACCTATCAGGCAGGGAAAACGATATGCATACATACCTATCAGGCAGGGAAAACGATATCAATATGCCTAAGCATGCTACTCAATGTATATGATCAGATCTCAAAGCTACTTTTCTTGTAAAAACATTATTTGCTGTAAGAGCTGTAGGCATTCCTTTGTTATAACAGAAAATGACACATGCTTTCAGCAAAAGAAAATTTTAAATTCATAATTATAACAGTTACTTGTCAATTCATAATATAACAGATACTTGTCAATTCATAATATAACAGATACTTGTCAATTCATAATATAACAGTTACTTGTCAATTCATTAATATAACAGTTACTTGTCAATTTATAATATAACAGTTACTTGTCAATTCATAATATAACAGTTACTTGTCAATTCATAATATAACAGTTACTTGTCAATTCATAATATAACAGATACTTGTCAATTCATAATATAACAGTTACTTGTCAATTCATAATATAACAGATACTTGTCAATTCATAATATAACAGTTACTTGTCAATTCATTAATATAAGTTACTTGTCAATTCATAATATAACAGTTACTTGTCAATTCATAATATAACAGTTACTTGTCAATTCATAATATAACAGTTACTTGTCAATTCATAATATAACAGTTACTTGTCAATTCATAATATAACAGATACTTGTCAATTCATAATATAACAGTTACTTGTCAATTCATAATATAACAGATACTTGTCAATTCATAATATAACAGTTACTTGTCAATTCATTAATATAACAGTTACTTGTCAATTCATAATATAACAGTTACTTGTCAATTCATAATATAACAGTTACTTGTCAATTCATAATATAACAGATACTTGTCAATTCATAATATAACAGTTACTTGTCAATTCATAATATAACAGTTACTTGTCAATTCATAATATAACAGTTACTTGTCAATTCATAATATAACGGATACTTGTCAATTCATAATATAACAGTTACTTGTCAATTCATAATATAACGGATACTTGTCAATTCATAATATAACAGTTACTTGTCAATTCATAATATAACAGTTACTTGTCAATTCATAATATAACAGTTACTTGTCAATTCATAATATAACAGTTACTTGTCAATTCATAATATAAAAGATACTTGTCAATTCATAATATAACAGATACTTGTCAATTTATAATATAACAGATACTTGTCAATTCATAATATAACAGTTACTTGTCAATTCATAATATAACAGTTACTTGTCAATTCATAATATAACAGATACTTGTCAATTCATAATATAACAGATACTTGTCAATTCATAATATAACAGATACTTGTCAATTCATAATATAACAGATACTTGTCAATTCATAAAATAACAGTTACTTATCAGTTCATAATATAACAGTTACTTGTCAGTTCATAATATAACAGATACTTGACAATTCATAATATAACAGTTACTTGTCAATTCATAAAATAACAGTTACTTGTCAATTCATAACATAACAGATACTTGTCAATTCATAATATAACAGTTACTTGTCAATTCATAACAGATACTTGTCAATTCATAACAGATACTTGTCAATTCATAATATAACAGATACTTGTCAATTCATAATATAACAGATACTTGTCAATTCATAATATAAGAGATACTTGTCAATTCATAATATAACAGATACTTGTCAATTCATAATATAACAGATACTTGTCAATTCATAAAATAACAGTTACTTGTCAATTCATAATATAAGTTACTTGTCAATTCATAAAATAAGTTACTTGTCAATTCATAATATAACAGTTACTTGTCAATTCATTAATATAACAGTTACTTGTCAATTCATAATATAACAGTTACTTGTCAATTCATAATATAACAGTTACTTGTCAATTCATAATATAACAGTTACTTGTCAATTCATAATATAACAGATACTTGTCAATTCATAATATAACAGTTACTTGTCAATTCATAATATAACAGATACTTGTCAATTCATAATATAACAGTTACTTGTCAATTCATTAATATAAGTTACTTGTCAATTCATAATATAACAGTTACTTGTCAATTCATAATATAACAGTTACTTGTCAATTCATAATATAACAGTTACTTGTCAATTCATAATATAACAGTTACTTGTCAATTCATAATATAACAGATACTTGTCAATTCATAATATAACAGTTACTTGTCAATTCATTAATATAACAGTTACTTGTCAATTCATAATATAACAGTTACTTGTCAATTCATAATATAACAGATACTTGTCAATTCATAATATAACAGTTACTTGTCAATTCATAATATAACAGATACTTGTCAATTCATAATATAACAGTTACTTGTCAATTCATAATATAACAGTTACTTGTCAATTCATAATATAACAGTTACTTGTCAATTCATAATATAACAGTTACTTGTCAATTCATAATATAACAGATACTTGTCAATTCATAATATAACAGATACTTGTCAATTCATAATATAACAGATACTTGTCAATTCATAATATAACAGTTACTTGTCAATTCATAATATAACAGTTACTTGTCAATTCATAATATAACAGTTACTTGTCAATTCATAATATAACAGATACTTGTCAATTCATAATATAACAGTTACTTGTCAATTCATAATATAACAGATACTTGTCAATTCATAATATAACAGATACTTGTCAATTCATAATATAACAGATACTTGTCAATTCATAAAATAACAGTTACTTGTCAGTTCATAATATAACAGTTACTTGTCAGTTCATAATATAACAGATACTTGTCAATTCATAATATAACAGTTACTTGTCAATTCATAAAATAACAGTTACTTGTCAATTCATAACATAACAGATACTTGTCAATTCATAATATAACAGTTACTTGTCAATTCATAACAGATACTTGTCAATTCATAACAGATACTTGTCAATTCATAATATAACAGATACTTGTCAATTCATAATATAACAGATACTTGTCAATTCATAATATAAGAGAAACTTGTCAATTCATAATATAACAGATACTTGTCAATTCATAATATAACAGATACTTGTCAATTCATAAAATAACAGTTACTTGTCAATTCATAATATAAGTTACTTGTCAATTCATAAAATAAGTTACTTATCAATTCATAATATAACAGTTACTTGTCAATTCATAATATAAGTTACTTGTCAATTCATAATATAACAGTTACTTGTCAATTCATAATATAACAGATACTTGTCAATTCATAATATAACAGATACTTGTCAATTCATAATATAACAGTTACTTGTCAATTCATAATATAACAGTTACTTGTCAATTCATAACAGATACTTGTCAATTCATAATATAACAGATACTTGTCAATTCATAATATAACAGATACTTGTCAATTCATAATATAAGAGAAACTTGTCAATTCATAATATAACAGATACTTGTCAATTCATAATATAACAGATACTTGTCAATTCATAAAATAACAGTTACTTGTCAATTCATAATATAAGTTACTTGTCAATTCATAAAATAAGTTACTTGTCAATTCATAATATAACAGTTACTTGTCAATTCATAATATAAGTTACTTGTCAATTCATAATATAACAGTTACTTGTCAATTCATAATATAACAGATACTTGTCAATTCATAATATAACAGATACTTGTCAATTCATAATATAACAGATACTTGTCAATTCATAATATAACAGATGCTTGTCAATTCATTAATATAACAGATAATAAAAATCAAATACTTTTCTTTGATAAATCCCATTTCACACTGCGAGATGTGATCTTTTTTATAGAATGAACCCAAAAAATATCATGTCCAATGAAACAGTTATCAAAGAAAGCCAATAATCAACTATCTTTACAGGATGGTGAGAGAGAAAGTATTTCTGAAATAAAGACAGACAAAAGCATTGTCAAAGTAAAACTAAATTATATGGGAGAACATCTTAATGTAGGAAATGGGCTAAACAGAATCCTTCATGTCCCCATTCTATTGCCTATTTTACAAACTTAAGTAGGGGCCCCGAGTTGCCAAATTGTCACTTTCCATTATGGATTACTGACATCTCACCTCTGTCTGCGTGGGTTCGAGTCTCAGATTCGGTCAATGTGGGTATGTGAGAAAGCTTGCCAGTAGCTTCTTGTGGGTTGGCGGTTCTTTCAGGGAGTTTTCCCAGGTTCTTCCTCCACCATTAATACTGGCCGCCATGTATAGCCTATCGTGTGCTGAAAAAATGGCTTTAAACCCAACAACAAACATGTAGCTATAAACTACACAGATGAATGGGCTTCATCCATGATAATTGATGATACAGGGTACAGATACTTTTCTGTTTGACGCAAAGATATACTTTTTTAGAAACTGTAAATTCTATATTAAGTACTTTTTTGCTTTTCTTTAACCAGGCATTCACGTTCCAACCCTATGGAAATTGTGAATTAAAAATAAAACTTAGCTGCCTGCAGTCTAATTCCAATTAGGTAATTGTGAAAAGCCATTTTCAAATAAAATTGAAGCTAGAATCCTCTATGAACTTCCATTTTAATGCATAAATAAATGAGTCAAGTGTATTTCAGAGATCATCAATACAACAAAAAGATCATTCCAATTTATTGTTGTATGTCGCTGACATGAGAGATCTATTAACTTATCACTACATACATGTGGCTTTATATATATATGACTGAGCATGATTAGACAATTTAAATGAAAAGTATCTATTAGCTGCATTGTCACACACACATGAAAATGGCAGATGCCAAATAATATCAAAAAGTGATCTACAGCAACATGTTTTCCAGGAATAAGGCCCACTCCAAAGTGTCGAAATGTTTTACCTATATTATGACAGAGAAAGGTTCAGCAACAGAAAATCTGGACACGTGTCAGCCAAAGTTCCCTCTAAGCGAAGGGTAGATGTGCGCACAGTGCTCGCTGCACTGTGCAAGTATGACGGAAACGAGCAAAATTTAACGTTGGATTGAGCAAAAATTGACAATTCAGCTGCGCGGGGATGCCTGAGAAGCTGCGCGTGTGCGCAACTTAGAGGGAACATTGGTGTCAGCCGAATTTGTATGAAAAATAATTAACATATACAAACAAAGCGAATAATGTGGAGGAACTGTGGACAGCTCTGAAAGATGGTCTGCTTGAGGCTGCAACTGAAGTATGTGGTTTGTCAAGCAAGCATCAGTGGCGAAAGGAAACCTGGTGGTGGACTGACGTCGTGGATCATGCGGTTCGTGAAAAGAGGCAATGTTTTAAGGCATGGAAGAATGGGGGCAGTAGGGAAGACTACTGTGCTGCCAATCGTTTCACAAAGTAAACTATTCATCATGCCAAATGGGAAGCAGAAAAACAGGTCCTACAAAACATCGACCCGAAATCACAACGCATCTACATGTTGGCCAAGCAGATGCGCCGAGATAATCTAGATGTAATCGGTGAGAAACCAATCAGGAATGACGAGGGTGAGCTCTGCTTGGACGAGGAATCCAGAGAAAATGCTTGGAAACAGCACTATGATAGGCTGCTGAATGTTGAATTTCCATGGAACCCGAATGACCTCACGGATGAGCCTCCTGTTGAGGGCCCAAGTATTCCAATCACTACTGTAATGATTGAAAAAGCAATCAGCAAGATGGCGACGGGTAAAGCTGCAGGCCCATCTGGCATAGTAGAAGAGATGTTGAAGCCTACTGGCATGAGTGGTGTAGCACTCGTACGTGATCTCTTTGAAGCTATCATTCATGATGGACATATTCCAACACAGTGGGAGGAAAGCTACATAGTCAGTCTATACAAGGGCAAAGGCAACGCACTGGACAGGAGCAAATACAGAGGCTTAAAGATGATGGACCAGATAATGAAAGTTTTTGAGAGAGTAATAAAGCAATTGATCAGACAACAAGCACACATCAGTGACATGGAGTTCGGTTTCATGCCAGGAAGAGGAACTGTTGATGCCATATACATCTTGTGACAGATGCAAGAAAAACACATCGCAGTTAACAAGCCCTTATACATGGCCTTCATAGATCTTGAGAAGGCGTTCGACCGAGTTCCAAGGAATGTCATATGGTGGGCGATGCGTAAATTAAGCGTTGAAGAATGGCTTGTTAAAACTGTACAGTCCATGTACTCTAATGCTAGAAGCCGTGTTCGTGTTGGTGATGGCTACAGTGACGAGTTCAATGTCAATATTGGTGTTCATCAAGGATCGGTATTGAGCCCGTAATTGTTTATCATTGTTCTGGAAGTGCTGTCAATTCACTTTCGAACAAGCTGCCCATACAAACTCCTGTATGCTGATGATCTAGCGGTCGTTGACTCCACACTCGAGGCTCTGGTTGAACATGTGACAGAATGGAAGAAGGGCATGGAAGAAAAAGATCTCAGGGTCAACAAGGGTAAATCCAAGGTATTGATTTCTGGCCTGAATAGGGAAACACTAAAAAGCACAGGAAAGTATCAATGTGCCATCTGTCTAAAAGGCGCAGGTAGAAACTCAATCTTTTGCATCAGCTGTTCACATTGGGTTCACAAGAAATGTAGTGGAATCAATGGACCTCTCAAACCTGATCCAAGCTACAAGTGTCCCAGATGTAGTGGACTCGCTCGACCTATTGATGGAAGGCCTGTGACAGAAGTAACTGCAGGTGAAGAAAAGCTTGATGTCATAGACGACTTCTGTTATCTAGGAGACACCATATCGGCCGGAGGAGGATGTGAACTGGCATCAACAACGCATTGCAAATCTGCTTGGAATAAGTTTAGAGAGCTTCTCCCAATCCTGACGAATAGGCATTTGACGCACATTACAAGGGGTCGTCTTTACTCAACTTACATCAGACCTGTGCTGTTATACAGCTCTGAAACCTGGGCTGTCACTACTACAACTCTCAGGAAGATACATCGCAATGATAAAGCCATGATACGATGGATCTGCCATGTAAATCCCAAGGCGAATGTCCCATTTGAGTCTCTCCTCACCCAGCTCAACATCAGAAACATTTCTGACATTATCCAATCAAATAGGATGTGATGGCTGGGCCATGTTGAGCGTAGTGAAGGGTGGATATCCAAGGTCCGTTCCTTCAAAGTTGCTGGAAGTCGAGCTCCAGGTAGACCTAAGCTAACATGGGAAGAGTTGACAAAAAGAGACAGAAAGACGCTGGGGCTGAGCGGAATCAATCCACAGGACCGTAGAGCCTGGAAAAAAGCTTTGAATACTCTCACGACGAAACAGACAGGCCTACCCTCGTTAGAGGATTAATAAAAGGCCTGGATAATCAAAGTGGATAATGATGATGATGATGATGATGAAACAAGGATCAAATGTAAAGTTGTAACTGATTACCAATACTATGACTAATGGTAATCATATTCAACTAGATACATGGAATGCTTAAATAACTGACTCATGTCACCATAAGAGTTCATGGATTCAACTTTAAATAACATATATCCATTCGTCAAATGTCAGGCAAGACAGTTACCCTCCATTTTCTAAAGCAACACATACCCATGACTGTACATGCTCCATGGTAAAATTCCTATACTTAAAAAGTCTATGCAGATGAGCATACACTATAAATCTGTTGAGATTAACCATTTAACTATTGTGTACACATCCATTGCATTCATGTCGTCAAACATGCTTGGTTGTCATCAACAGTAATTTTGATTATTACGATCATTAAGGCAGAGCAGTTTAATTGTGAATAATTTACCTTATTTACCAAAACTGGTAATACATTAAATTTACTGTCACTACCCACAAAGTCTAATACATTATTTTAACTGTCAATTATATCTATCATGGGACAAATGTGGTGGGCTTATATTACATCTTCAATGTCACAGCTGATTTTTGCCATCGAAATAAAACACAAGTCATGAATATTTCATTGAAATAGTATTGCAAGACCAATAAAAAATATCTCTAAGACACTGAAAATTTATATTTTAATCATATCTCCCAATAATTACATCAAAAAGAGACAATACTCATATTGCTCTTTTTATAAAACAACTGAGTGTGTGATTTGGATTTCAAACATAGCTTTAAAATAATTTCAGTTATATCACTACAATGTCAGCAGTGTAGCAGTTTACAGTGATGTTTAGCACAAGGACCTAATGCTGCAGACACATAGCATCATGTCCTACCCAACCACATTATCATGACACCATGCCCACTCGTCCTACCACTAACCACTCTCAATGCTGAGAATCAAGCAAAGCAGGCACTAGTTCCATTTTTATAAGTCTTTTTTTTTTTTTTTTTTTTTTTTTTTTTTAATTGAACACAAGGTATCAGGATTTTACATATTCCCCTACATCACCACCTGACCTGGCGTATGGGGCATGATCTTAAATTCTTTTGTGTCCTGATCTCTACATGTGTTCCCTACACAACACACACACACACACATACACACACAGACACTTACTTACAATCACAATTATTGTACACAAAGTCATACTCGCATACAAACCCCAAGACGCATGAAATTGCATTTAAAAAAAAAATATAAAAAAAAAAATTAATAATAATAAATATATAAATTTTAAAAGTAAAAATAGTAATAATAATAATAATTCATGTACCAAAAGTTGATAATAGGGTCCACTTTCTTTTAAACTCGTCACTGCTGTTATTCACTTTGGCAACATATTTTTCCAGCGTTTTATATGATAAAACACAATTTTTATAATAGGCAAGATTTGGGCTTTTTGATGCACAACGTGATATGTATATAACATATTTTGCAAGCAAAATTAGGAAGTTAATAAGATCGTCAAAGTTGTTATTTCCTATAAAGACATCTTTTCGTGTAATTCGAAAATTTGGGTCATAAGTTTGGATCCATTCTACCAACAGTTTCCAAAAGTTTTCAGTAACTAAACAGTCATAAAATAAGTGCTCAATTTCTTCTATTCCCTCATTACAGAAGGTACATTTATCATTATCCCTTAAATTAATCTTTTTTAGAAACTGGTTTGTGGTAATATTTCTGTGGAGAAATCTAAAGTTAAAGCTAATCAGTTTTGTGTCTTTTGTACAAAATCTAGCCGAAACAAAAGAGTTGGTCCATTCATTTGTACCAATCGCACACTCTAGCTGTCTGGACCAAGTTTCCTGTTTACCATTTGGCTTTATTATTTTGGTTCTTATCAGGTCTTTATAGATAAATTTATTCTTTGCTCTTACCCTAAGGAGAGATGTTTTGTCCAAAGCTACAAGAAAACTATTTCCACTTTCATAGAAAGTTTTAATTTTCTTTTTCCACATCACAGAGATCTTTGAAATAAGAGCAAAGTACTGTATGAAATTATTTGTTTTTGTTTTTTGTTTTATTTCATCAAAACTTAATAGAGACCCTTGTGCATCAAAAAGATGTTTAATAATTATAATACCATTTGTTCTCCACCTTGTGTATGATTTAATATTATCTAGTCACTAAATTAAGAATATCTTGAGACAAGTATTCATTGACAGTAGATGGTTAATTTTTCCACTGAGATAACGCATAAATAACATCACGCCAAAAAATATTTTTAATTAATTTAGAGATTACTTTTAGTTTAGTTTTTCCTAATGAAAGTAACAGCATACTTCCAAATTTTCCAAATATTTGTTCAGAAACCAGTTTTTGCCATAAGCCATCTTCGTTTATTAAGAGGCGCCTAATCCAGGTAAGTTTTATATAACACACAAATGAATGCAAGTGAATCATATTTAACCCCCCTTCCTCAAAAGAAGCTATAAGTGTGTCTCGTTTAACTCTCTCAGTTTTACTGCCCCAAATAAACTGGAAAAATAATGTATTCAGTTCCTTTTCTATATGGGGAGGAGGATTTGGCAAAGCTGCAAAAAGATGAATGAATTTAGGCAAAAGCAAGGACTTTATCAAAGTAATTTTTCCAATAATGGATAAATTTCTTCTACTCCACCAGCCAAGCAGTTTCTTAACTTCCTTTAACTTATCGAATAATTAAGCTCTACCATATCCTCCAAGTTCAAAGAGAAATATACTCCCAGCAATCTAAAATTAGACATTGACCAGTTAATATCAATTTCTGGACATATTTTTTCATTAGAATATTTTTTGTTTCCAATCCAAATTGCTTTCGATTTCAAAACATTGCAGTGCAGACCTGACACCAAAGCAAAATCATTTAAAATCTGCATGGTTGTCCTCAAGGACAAATGAGAACCATCTAATAATAGAAAAGCATCATCAGCGTACTGCCCTATTTTAAACTCCATTTCATTATAAAAAATGCCTGTAACATCTGTGTTTTTCTTCAGTTCTGTTGCAAGAAGTTCAATTCCTATTATAAAAAAAATAGGGTGATAAAGGGTCTCCCTGGCGACAACCTCTCTCCAAATTAAAGAATGGGGATAAATGTCCATTATTAATAACACAACTTTTTGATTTATTGCAAAATAGCCTGAACCAGTGACAAATTGATTCTCCAAAGTTAAAAGACTTCAGAGCAGCTTCTAGAAAGTCCCATTCAACTGAGTCAAACGCTTTTTCAAAGTCTATCAATAGGAGAAGACCAAATTCATTTTTTTCCTCAAGGTATTGCATCAGGTCATACAACAATCTTGTATTTTCACCAATGAATCTCCCTTTCATAAAACCCTTTTGGGTGTCACTGATGATAAACGGGAGTACTTTTTTGCCCCTATTAGCAATTGACGCTGAAGCAATCTTGTAATCCACATTAAGTAGAGAGATTGGTCTCGAATTTTTTATAAATTTCCTGTCTTTATCTTCTTTTGGAATGCACGTTATGATCCCCTGAGACTGAAATTCTGAAAAATGATTCATATCATATCCAGTATTTAGAGACCTAAAGAGAAAACCGCCTAGGTCTTTCCAAAAGAATTTGTAAAATTCTACCGTAAATCCATCAGAACCAGGGCTAGTTTCATTTTTCATATTTTTTAGTGCTAAACCACATTCCTCAAACGTTAACTTACCTTCACATGAACTTCTTTCAAAATCTGAGAGTTTTTTATCATGGTTAAAAAAGTGATTAAGCATTTGAAAGTTACATTTGTTTTTACTTTGGTATAATTTTTCATAAAAGTCTTTCTGTTGATTTAATATTTCTTTTGAATCTGTTACCCTTGTTCCATCTTCCTTAGTTAACTCTTTTATTGTTTTGTTTGTGTAATTTCTCTTTTCGAGATTAAGAAAATATTTAGAATTTTTTTCACCAGATTCATACCATCGTGCCTTAGATCTTAACATTATACCTTCCAACTCTTTTTTCCTCATTTCTTCTAACTCCGCTTGTTTTTTGTTCAATTCTTTCATCGTAGTGGGGTTATTATTTTGATTCACTAAAGCATGTAAGGTATTTATTTCAGCTTCCATTTTCCTGAGATTTTGTTTTTCCTGTTTTGCTTTAGCTTGTGAATACATAATAGATTCTGATCTTATTATCATTTTAAGGATTTCAAAAAACAATTGATCATTACATGTTAGTTTCACCTGAAGTGGGTTTTTCTTATCACCTTCACAATAATATTCTTCTACTGTGCTAGTTATACATTTTTTTTACCAATTTAATATATTCATTTTGCTTTAATAGCTTTGAATTGAATTTCCAGTATCCAGGACCTCTCGGTGCTGCAGATATAGACAATTTGAGTGTTATTGCTGAATGATCTGTTTTATAGCCAGGAATAATAGAGGCGTCTATACAATTTGAAACATGTCCTCAGAGATTAAAAAATAGTCCAGTCTACTCTGTTTCACAGGGCTTGCCTGATGCCAAGTAAATACTCTACTGTCAGGATTGACTGTTCTCCAAGGATCCAGTAAATCTAGTTGATTCTTGATGTCCTGGACTGCTGCTCGGGCCATGGAGTGTTTATCATGCAAGATATTATAAGAGTCAAGCTCCATGTCCTGAACAACATTCCAGTCACCACAAATAAAAACAGAGGAATTTTCAAAATTTATAATATCCTCTTTCAAAGTTTTAAAAAACTCAGCATTATCATCATTATGACCATATAGATTCACTAGTGTGAATCTCTGTCCATTAACTAATAAATCTAAGAGAATGTCTCTGCCCTGACAATCACATCTGTTTCTAAGAATAAGAAATTCAAAATTATTTCTAAACAGGATAGCAACACCAGCACTACTGCTAGATTTATGGCTAAAAACACACTTATATCTCCATTCAGCCTCCCAATACTTCTCAGTCTCAACTGTACTATGTGTCTCTTGTAAACATATAATAGATGCTTTCTTTTGTTTGACCCAGCAGAAAATATCTCTTCTTTTGAGATCAGAACTATGTAGACCCCTAACGTTCATTGACAAAATTTTAATTTGATTATCCATTGTTAAATCTTGTTTTAAGTAAAACTTTCACAGGGCTTATATAGACATGCATCACAAAACCATTATCATGAGAAATGCTCACATACACCTTGGGACACACTCTCACACACATAACCACATAATGCTTAAAAAATCGATAAGTGTAGTACAGTGTCATGCACCATTGGGTACATATATAATGTTGCCCAATATAGTGATACATGAACTCTGTTCTACGCTGGAGTGTTGGTATAATTAGTAAATATAAACATCAATACAGTATGATTGAGAAATAATACTTTTTGTCCATCGATTCAAGATTGAAATATAATGTGCATATTTCAAAATTTTAGATACAAGATTATAAGAACATTCTTACCTTTTACAGGTTTTGTCCTTTTCCGAAAATCACTTTTCTAATTTAAATATATATAATTAAAATTAAAACTGTGCATATCCAATTTTGGAACAAAGTTCTATACCTCCAAATGTATCCAAAATCAATATGGAGAAAAATCATTTTGTTTATAAATTGCGATTTAGTGTTTCACTAATGTCGTCAAAAAGGTCAAATTTGTACCTTTTTCCCACTTTTGTTTTTGCATACACACTGCAATTAAAGTACCAGGCAGATTCAATTTTTGGATGGGAAGTTAATCTATTTATGAGACCCATATTTTGTCTAGTAATTTTTATAAGTCTTTGGTATGACTCAGCTGGGGTTTGAACCCGTGACCACCAACATCAGAAGAGGATGCTCTAACCTCTTTGACCACCAGAGTGTAACCAGAAATTTTCTTCAACACAAAAAAATTATAAAATCCCTTTGAATCCATGTCTCCTGTGTTGAAATCGCATGTTATAAATTCCATTAATTTAGAGATGGGGGTGGCGGTGGCAGGTAAGTGAAACTTTTATCAAATGCATGAAATTATCCATGTTTTTAGTCTGTATTTGTATCAGCTATTTGCTGTTACATTAACTGGCATAAAATATGTGTTTCTTGATGCAAAGAACTAAATAACATGGATTGGTAATGTAAAATTTTTCTCATTTTATAACCTCAAACATTCAGCTAATAATACAATCAAGCATGGTACTTGAACTGCTCTCTCTCTCTCTCTCTCTCTCTCTCTCTCTCTCTCTCTCTCTCTCTCTCTCTCTCTGTATTCCCTCTTTTTAATTCATTTGCATTTTTATCTCTTGCACTTGTTTTCTCGAGGAGGGGGGCGGCTTTCTCAACTGGACCCTACATTTCACCAGGATACAGGTCCAGGACTCCTGGTTTGAAAGATTCAACACCAATTTTTGACCGAGAATATGGAACTAAATTGAGTATATGTTGTATATACATCCAAAGACCTAGCCCGGTTAAGGGAAGATTACATGCCGACTATTTCACTCGTCTGATCTTACTGGGTCCCATGTTAGTAACATGAACTAATGTCCTGTTTAACGTTAACATTTAAAACGGAATAATTAAACATGCTTGTTCTCAGCACTTACCCAATGTTACTGAACGAATTCTTTACCTACTGCTGCCCACGTACGTCTTAAACAAGAATAATCGGAACACCTTTGTGTTTTTCCTCGTATGCAAGAAAGTGACATGAATATTTCTTAACTTCCGTCAAGCCTGGGGTTGCTAATACGTCATAATAATTTTACGACGTCACAATGAATAGATTATGTCATCACTAACAGTAACATAAGCAATAGTTTTAGGTTACTGACACAGAATATTTCCTTAAATAATTCTTATTTCTTTTGGTTTTTTTTGTTGTTTTTTTTTATTCTAAAGTTTCAGAAACATCACTAATGAGTAAGCTCTTATCCACTGCAACAAACAACACTCTGTTGAAAAAAATACTAAAATTTACAGTTGGTCCCCGATCAAAAGAGGAGGCTGTAGTCACATAAATCAGACTCCTACAACTGTATGAATATAGATAGCATCGATAACAACACATGCAAGAGGTGGGGTGGTGTTAATCTTCGCATGGTCTAGCACAAGATTATTATAAATTAATTCGATGGCTTTCATGTGATCATTTTTTCATGATAAACTTCTGAAAATAATTAAATAATAACATCAGCCATTACTAAAATGCACACTGTCATTAAATAAGCCAGCAAATATCGATCACTGATATATAAATAAGCGACGATGTGTTAATTGTTACTGTCTTGACGTACAATGGGTAACGTTAGACAATTTATACAACAGTGAACAATAAAATAGATGCCTTGAAAAGTAACGTGGGAAAAAATGTAAAGTATCTCTGGAAACCAGTGCTACTTTGCCATCTCGGCTGAAAAAAAATACGAGCGATTTGAATAACACACTTTAAAGGAACTATCAAAAATTAAATAGTCGATGGTTTTGGTAAGACAACATATTAATGATGTGAGTGACAAAATCTTAGTTACTACTGATCCGTTGCAAGTGGTCATTGGACTATATATATATATATATATATATATATATATATATATATATATATATATATATATATATATATATATATATATATATATATATATATATGTTTTCAATCTATTGTATATCATTCAAAGGAATTCTGGAAAACGCCATTTTCACATTCGAGACTGATGGCGAACCAATAAATTCTTAGATCTGAAATTTATAAGGAAAATTGTATTATTACTTTCGACTGTAAAGGAACTTTTTTATGAATTATTTTCAATTCAGTCAATAATACTGTAATATCTTCTTTGATTTAGATTTCTTATAACTATGACTATTACATTCTTTGTTAATTTTTTCAAAACTTGTTGGTTTTGTTTTATGACTATAGAATCGTAACATAAACAATTAAAATACAAAAACACATTCCAACTATGATGGGCGTTAGTGTGTGTGTGTGTTGCTTACAAATATTTGTAATTTTGTATAGGATAATAGATAGCAAACATATACGTGATATTTGTTTTGTGTCATTTGACAAGAAAGTTACAGTCGATACTTACAATGCAGTGATGGAAAATCTGGGACAAATGAACGCAAAAGACACTGCCATATCATAAGTGAGTGTTAACATGTTAAATTACTATAATATGTTCAAGACATACAAAGATTTATGGTTTGTTACCGGTATCGGTTAGGACAAATATTTTGAGAGCAAACTTGAGGAAGCTGAGACCAAAACATTACAGCGTACAATACATGACGCAAAATTATGACACCACTCGATTTTCAAATAATAACAGTGCTCTTTCACAAGAGTTCTGATATTAACATTGTAAATGTTAAAGCATTCACGTGAGTGATGGTGATAATCAGGACTACAACTGTAAAACATTCTTCGCCAATACAATGCGAATCATTTGTTCAGCCGATAAATAAGTACAGAAATAGACTTGCATTTTTCATAGACGCAGCAGCTAACACAGATGTAACGGATATTATTTGTAATTTATTTAGAATCGGTCTTTAAGGGTATTTTGATACCGTACACTACGATTGGTACGAGCAATCCAGATAAGCTTATCCGTTTGACAATATAGAACATGGCAGTGACGATACAACTGATTATACAACTAGATATTTATTTGATTAGCAACAACAGCACGACGAAGTTAACAACGCACGTGTGAACAATTGTTGCACTGAGCTTCATTACATCGAGCTTGATATTAGCAATACTCGTGATATAAAATCACGTGGACGCTGTATAAAATTAATCGCTGTGTAACAACGTATTCAGCTCAACAGGGAAGACAATATTGATACTCACAAACATTTTGATACTGGTGTGTATGCATTTTATAAAAAAAAAATAATAATTTTGCTGTGGATCTGGCACACACGAAAGATCAACAAATTTAAAGGCGTGTAATATATGATTGTAATGTCTCCCTATTAGTGAGAGGGGTAGTTAATTGGATTTAGTTACGTTATTTAGCGAATTACCTCCCTCGATGTTATAACCCGGTGTGGGTGAAAAAAATAATATCAACAGAAAACTGGGCAGGATTATTGGGAAGAAATAATGGAATACGAGCAAGCTTAGAGAAGGAAATTAAAAAATGTAAGCAAACACATTAATAGTGATAATTTCAACTCAACTTAAATGATACCAACAGGTCTTAATAACATTTTCTAATTTTGATTTATTTCTTCATCGTAACGAGCGTTGAAAAGAGCGCAATATCCACGACTGATTGCATCACCTTCCTCTCGACTGTGTTTTGACGTTTGCTATTACCTCGAGTCTTCCTATTCTGATTGTCTCTTCCTTCTCGGACTCCGTCTTCGGACTGTCAAGCCTCACTCTCCCTCTGAAAACTGTTGCCTTAATGCTGTTAACTTTAGAACTTGTGCATCCAGCACTAAACCCTGTCATTCTCACAACATAGATGCAGCGTCCTTTCTTGTATAACGAGGAAAGCACTATTCTTTTCCCAGGCTTCCTCAGAGCCAACCTTCTCTCTCTCTCTCTCTCTCTCTCTCTCTCTCTCTCTCTCTCTCTCTCTCTCTCTCTCTCTCTCTCTCTCTCTCTCTCTCTCTCTCTCTCTCTCTCTCTCTCTCTCTCTCTCAGAAATTTCGGACTAAAGAATTTCGATCAAGGTGTCAATTTAAAATTATAAACGACCTAATTAGCGCGGATAATGAGAACAGTTGTTGAAATCCGTCTTATTGTGACATAGTTTCTTGCTGTTCTTTATGAGAATCCGATGAAAATGAAGACCCTGAAAATCATTTTGTTTTGGGGACCTTCCTTAATCAACAATAGGTGGTTGTCATGTGTTTGTACATAGAAGACGACGTACAACAACTCTAGTCGATCAAAGTAACGTAGTTGCTCATTTATAGGACTAGTCAAACCGCAAACAAGAAAGACCGTTCTTTTCCGTAGCATAAGGTGTCTACAAATCAGGGTCTATCTTGTTTGTTCTACTGATTATTCCTAACAATCTGCAAAGACTCAGATCGGCAGTTTGCTTATAAAATATAGTTAACGGCTGTATTACATATTGGAATGAATGACATTCTCCTACAATATCTGCTGAATCCAGATCAGACAAAAATCGATGGCATATTTCGCCATCTTCTGCAGTCCAATGTAATGACTGTCATTTTGTGAAATATTAAAACCGATGTTAGCTAGTCATATCATAGGAAGTGTCAACAAACAAATAACAATTCAACGTATCCAATGTGCCAGAGTGGATTTGTACGAGATTGGGAAGGTTCAGGTGTTTCCTTTGAAAGGAGAGATCTGTTCCACACTTACTTAAGTATGCCCTGTATAGTCGTCTTGCGATTCTATCCCGCAAACAAATAATGCCGATGACAAGATTGACAAATTCTTTGGAGAATTAAAAAAAACTATACCAAGAATGCATTTGTATTGTCTCTCATTGCTAGAATATATATCACATAAATAAAACAAGGTGAGTGTGTGTCTGTCTATCTGTTTGGGTTTACTTGATCAATAGAGGACGTGGTACATGTCTAGTAGTTACATCGCGCGCACGAGCACTTTTAAAAGAAATTTCAATGTTCTAAAACCCTTTGCTTGGTGGGAGTACATGACCACAACCACCCATTCCCTTCACAAACACCTGAAGAAAGTCGTCCTATTTTGTTTAGACTAAACATTTGTTTTCCAGTTCGTATCCGATGTCAACCACACGTAATACTAACGTGTAATCTTTGTATGTTCTCAGCCTGTAGTCCTAGACGAAAAGGTTGTTCTACTCATTCCTGTTTACGCAAACCAGCAATAACAACAACAACAACCCCCACCCCACCCCCACAAAAAAAAAAAAGGTAACCGGATAACAATTTGCACGTGTTGGTTACTTTGTATTCAGTTTGTTTGCTCATTAGATGGCCAGACCTAAGGTGAAATAATCATTATATCGGTTAAGTGTGGCCTGGGGAAAACCACCATGCAAAAGACAGTACTTACATTTTTGATGTGTTAGTGAACATCTATGATCATGCATTTCAAGAACCGATTCATTAATATATGCAATCAAACATGTTTACGTGGAATCGTTAATTTTCCTGTCCATAATTTGGAAAGTTACTAATGAATTTATTTGGTTTAAGTGGACAAAGAAAATCAAGAAAATACAGTAATAAGCAGGATATTTAAGTAAGCTTGAATAACGTGGGTCTATCCGCAAAAGATCCAAGTGTTGCTCTTCATTTACACACCGCCACTGCATCTAAATTTCTGATGTGCATTTTGGTACAAAATTTAGTAAAATTACAACGGGAACTAGTCTAGGAAATAATCCGGTACCAGTCTAAGTCTTCAAAGTATTCGTACAAGATTAATAGTTTTGCGTATGTGAAAACGCCTTTGTTCGGAGAAAGCACACACAACGCCATTGTTGGCATATTCTTTAAAGGTTTTAATTAGTAGTACAATATATAAGAAATATTTTGTTTCTGAGTCAATATCCATACATTTATTGGATGTCGGACAAGCTTGACACCCGCGTGATCCAGATCACTAATGTGGCGCCTGGAGCAACGCGAGAGCAAATGAAAACCCTCTTTGGTTACATAGGACACATTGATGAGCTGAAACTGTACCCTCCAGAGTAAGTTTATGAATCACTGCCAGTTGTTTGATTTTAAATTTGAAAGTTCTTTTGCGCTATCCTTTGTCTACTTTTTAAAAAGCCTTGTTCATTTGTGTTTCATTTGCAACGGCGACAGTTCTTTACATAGGGACGGCAAAGGATTTTGAACCGTTTGTTTTATGAAGCTTAGAAACAAATATTATGGTAATAGCATCTTTGAGATGAAAAATAAAATTTACTTGAAAAGAATATCTGTAAAATTGATCGAGTTACGTCATTTTTTATATCGGTACCCTCCAACATTTATACGCACTCAAATTACCGAAAAACGTCACAAGGACATTATTTTTAAAAAAATTAGTATACGTTATAAATTTTAACTGTTAGTCTTACTGATAGGTTTAAACTATGAATTGATGGTTATAGCCCATCTACATGTTGTTTTCCCTGTCATATATATCATATCAGTGATTTATTTTAAAATATAAAATGACGTAATTATAAATTTTGAAGTGCAAAAAGGAAAAGATAACTCGATTCTTACAATGTGAGTAAAATACTAAAAATATGCAATTGCTTTCATTACAAACTATTAAAAAAATAAGTGGAAAAAAAACATTTATTCATCCTCACTTACAATTATAATTATAAAACTATTAAAAACTAAGACCAAAACTTTAATTGTTGTATTAATAATAACGAAGACTTTGTAAAGCTCCTGATCCTTAGAAGCTTTTAGCGATTTACAACATCTATAATGATATCATTATACAATGTACTACAGAAATCCAAATAACACAAAAACAATGAAATTGAAGAGGAGCGCAAGTATCTTGCTGGTGTATACACATGGGTGAGGTTGGATAGATACCTTGGATTGGAGTCTATCAGTGAAACATAGCACAGAGAAAAAAATTATGTCATTTACTTTACTTAAAACCATCATAACAAAGTTCATAAAACTTGTAAACAATAAAAAAAAATGTTTACAAATAATTCCACTTTACTAGGCTATTCTGTTCTGAAAAAAATAACAAGCATAATTGTAACAGAACATGAACAGGAACAGGAACAGCTGTAACTACACTACACCTCTGGATTCCAGATTGCCATTTCTGTAATCCTCTTTCAGAGTATAAGTGTACATGGCATTTGGGGAACGGTTTTCCTGCAAATCACAATCATATACAATGTTGTAAAATTCAGGAAATCCTGCTACTACACTCAATACCCGCCCAGGCCACTATCCCTCATTGAAGGTATGAATCACCTTCTTTCCAACAAGTAATGGAATTTCTTGTGCAGGCGATTCCTCACTAGGGCTATCTGCGGCATCTTTAATTAACTGAATGACATTATTTTTCAGTTTTTTCTAATGAGTATGCCTTGCCCTTTTCACTCATTTGATACAGCTGTTTATCTATTACAGTCTGTTTCAAGACTTTCTGCCTGAAACATATTTGTGCTGATAGTGCCTTTCTTTTCTCTGTATTTGATAGTTCGGCAAGGATGTTCTCTACATCATCTGGTCTTTGCCACAATCCATAATAAAGGATGGCATTTGTATGTTTCGACTTTACTTGAAGTGCTCTTTTCTGCTTCTTTTCTAGAGCAAGTTGTTTATTTTGTAAATTCTCTCTTCGTTTTGCCACAATTTCTTTTAGCCTTTCTTTATATTTGGCTTGCATTTGTCTGCCTTCTTTTCTACATTCAGTTAGCATTTGTTCTTTTTCCGTTATTGGAAGTGACTGTAGCCATTCTGAAGTTTTATTAAAGGCAAACATGAGAAAGGCCTCATTAGAGATGGTAGTGGCATTTGGTCTGTAACGAAGAAAGAAGTCAAGTATTCCAAAAACACGTTCAGGAACTTTGTTGTGTGGTATAACTGACTGGGTGTGTTCTCTAATTTCATCTGTTGGCTGAAAGAAACTTCCACCAGGCAGCTGTTCTGTCATAGCCTTTCTGAGAACACCTCCAAGTCCTTTAAAAGCCATTTGTGCAAGAGCACACGCATTGTCATCAATGGCATCACAGGGCTGGACAAGTTTACCATAAATTTTGTCTGTTTCAATCAGACTACTTTCAAATGGGTGGTCATTACCATTTATGAAATCAGAAGAATCTTCACTAGCTCTATCAAAGAAGGCAAGGAGTGTATGGTAACTATTGTTCATGTCCAAAACATGAACATTACTTTCAATCAATCTCCATAAAGGGGCTGTTATTAATTTTGATATGAGCCCCAGAACCTTACAGCTGGCAATTATATATGACTTCTTCACTAGTGATAATGTCAGTTTATGAAGTCTGTTACATGATCCATGTACAGTTTCAAAAAACTGCTTTATCCTCTGATGGTGGTAAAAGGCAATTTGACGCATCAAAAATATAATGTTAAATCTATTCCCTCGAAAATTGACAAACATGCTTTTTTCATTTTGTGACTGGCAAAATGTTCTAAATGCACTATAACAACCACTTTTCTCATCCATGCCACGAGCAAAGCATTTTCCACAGAAACGTAGAAAAGTGATTGTTTTAGAGTCAGAGCTGAACAGTTCACCAGATGATCCATCTTCATCTTCCAAAGTGTCTGATGAAGATGGATCCTGCTCTGCTATTTTTTGAAACATGGAAAGAGTGGGAGAAAGTCATTCAGCAAAATTTACAAGTAAATGTAGTCCACAGAAAAAATTATTAACTTTCACTGTGGCTTTCTGTTCGCCTTCCGTCATGTCATTCCAATTGCTTGAAAAAGTAAGCATGACATCTCTCCTATATTGCTCTAACAGTTCCATAAAAGCTAAATTTGTTTGGGCTCTGTCAGACAAAATCTCTGATGTTACATAGAATATTATTTCCAAGGGTTGTAGTATTAGTGTTTCTGTACGATTCACACAGATCAGAAATGTCATCCAATATGTTTTTAAAGATGTCCAGTGTAGTTCTGGCTGATTTGTCAGACATATCTCTCAGACCCAGAAAATACAAGTTTTTATTTTCATCACTCAACAAAAACGTCTGGTATGTCTGCCCAAATTTTCTTGTTTCATCACCATACAAGCATGTATTTTGTGCATTACCAACAGTAGATCCAAGCTGCTTTTGTCCAATAACAAGTTTTTCAGCTATTATATTGTCAACAGTTCTCCTGGATGGAACTTCATTAGGAGTTCTGTTGGCAAGCTTTAAAACTTTCTGTTATTACTGGACCAACATTAGCGGATGCAACATTGTAACTGGTAATGTTCATAATACATTGTCTTGTATCAGGTGTGTAACATTTACTTACAGGATCAAACTAGTCAGCTACAGAATTATCTTGTAGAAGAGGTTGTAAATAATCTCTGTCCTCTAATATTTTGCAAGTCTCTCTTCAGCTGAATATTATTCTTGCTTTCAAGATCACTTGCAGTTTTTGAAGCTGTTAACTTTTCAGTTAACATTTTCACATTTTCTTGCTCATGCTGCAACTGAACAGTTAAACTGATGTTGCTAAGTCTTAAAGTTTCATTGTCAGTTTTCAACATTGCAAGCTTTCTGTTCTGACGAATTATTGTTTTTTGCAATGCTCTGTTGTTTGCAACAGAAGCTCTCTTTACGGCATATCGTGATAAAGATCTCTTCAGAAGTACGTTTTCGTAATGAGTAACTCGTTTCTCGTTAGCAACCAAATTTAATTTCTGAAGCATTTTGTCTTTATCATTCAATAACTTTTTGATTTGAGAAGATAGTTGATGGGTCTTTAATTTAAATTTTTTTGACTGAGTTTTTAATTCTTGAGAATGAGACCTTTTAAGACTAGAAATCTCATACTGATGGGTTTCAATAGTTTCTCTACTTTTAATGTTTTTTTCTTCCTTCAGGGACTCTATTTGTTGTTTGAACTGTGATAATTCATTTGCTAAACTTGTACAAGCTTGCTTGCAAGACGAAAGCTCCTCTTCATAAAGTTTTCCACTTGGAAACTTAGGTGCTGTCACAGCGTTAACTGGTACAGAAAATGTCTCATTTTCAAATTCATTTTTTGCCAACCCTTGTTTCCCTTTCAGTTTATTTTTGTATCTATACAGCTTTGCAGTTAGAGCTTGTTTATTAATACATGATGGATCGAGGTTAGCTATCTCTGCAAATTTGTTTATTAAATAATGTTCATCAGTTGTCTCTGATGTACTTTGATGAAAGATCTCAATAGCTGTCTGAACATTTAAAGTTCTACTGTCTTTATTGGAATCCATCATCAAAGATATGCATGTACTAGCATGCAAAACACGAAATAAAAAGAAAAAAATAATCTCCGTACAAGATTTATTAAATATATGATAATAAAAATCGATATGAAACACAATTGTGATTACTACCCAAATAATTTATCCCGGATTAAAATTATACAAGACAAATTACAAGACAAAATAGGCACAATGTGTCGTGCGACTAACCTTATATATTGATAGCAATAAAAAAAAGTTAAACAGACGATAAACATAAAATAGTTCTAAATCAATACTTTATTCATTATTATTGATTAAATAACTCATATTTTGTGTACAATGTGTTTTTCAGCTTTGAATATTTGCATCTTCACAGTGATGGTCGAACCATATACATAGTGAAATGAAAATGAGGCTGAACAACTACATCGAACAGGGTCGTACAAAATTTAAAAATTGCAATTAATTACGTGGACAATTGCTGCAGTTCTTTCTCTATTCATTAAAAGAAATGAGTAAAATATGAATGAATTGAAAAGAACTGTGTACTTGGTCAGGAAAATAGTATTATTAATATTTCTTGTCTTCTACGATCATTTGTAATAACCGATAAGCGTGCCTTTTAGAAAAAAAGTGTCAATACGCATGCTCCAGAGACTTGAGAAAATGTTTCGGCACCTTTCGGAATCATAACAATATATAGCCTTGAGTAAAATTGCCGTAGAGTGTACCCACCCATTTGGATTTTCACACATTTCCATACCGAAAAGTTCCGTACATATTTTGGTAAGTTTGCATTGGTTATCTCCCCTACCCTTTGCCGTCCCTGCTTTACAAAACTTAAATAGGGCTTTCTCCCATGTTTAGATTTAAATAATTAGTTGACTTGATTGATGGAATCAGTTGCTCTGATGCACACTAGCAAAGTTGGTGTACGAACGGACGGAGTTAATCCTGCAAATAGTCTCCACATATATTTCATTTGTTCTAACCCAGGTTCAGTTATTATTTGTTTTTGTTGGAATAATACTATAAAGCAAACTAAAGCATGATTTATGTGATGTTGCTATGAATTATTTACTTTTTCCTAGTTATTGGGCTCCATTATTTGTTGGCAGAAGGTGTGGTCTTCCAAGACATATTTGCTATGTTTGTAGCTGCCACTGAAAAGGCAGAGATTGAATGATGACAAAAGAAGGCACAATCATGAATATGATCGAGAAACGATGCTAAGAAAGACAAGAAATGATGACAAGATGAACACAGATGGCTGAAGTTTGAACCTGGTGCTGTGCTGTTGTGCACTTTTCTCAGTGACCATTTGGACAAATACAAAATTCTGCTCAGTACTTCATTTACTAGTCTTGTTGGTGAAATATAATTATTTTTTGGGTTAATGTCAATGATTCATAATCATTGAATTAGAAGATGAACTGGATTCTGTGTCATTTTAGTCAGATCAATAAAAATTGAGGTAGGATCAGTAAAAACAAATTTAGTGTTATAATACCCTATTTAAAGTCGTTAACATGCATTTTTATTTTACTAATTCATATTGGTACACTGCAGTTTTTTTTCCTATTCAGGGAGTCCGAAGTCCAGGTGCCAGCACGAGTTTGCTATGTTAAATATGATGACACCACAAGTGTTGGAGTTGCCCTCCACCTTACAAACACAGTTTTTATTGACAGGGCCCTTATTGTTGTGCCTGTCATGGATGGTTCGTATATGTTTATAATTATAAATGATTAATACTTGTATTATGTCAATTTGAGCCTGATTTTTTAGGAGTAGTACATCCACTACATTTGAAATCCAGCCATTTAAAAAAAAAAGACATTTTCAATATCGTTGCACTTGTTTTAACACAAAATGTTATAATCTTGCATGCTTACTGCACGGAATTCTCACTTGAGTAGAGGGATTGGTGCCATATCATACCACTAGCTCTTTCCATTTGTACAAGGTCAGCAATTATTTTACAGGAGGTCCAACAGCTTCCTTCTTGTCTGCCTTTCTCACCAGTTTGAGTGACCTTCTGGAATTCACTCACAAGAGGGAAGTATGTTCCTTCAGTTTTTTTTTAATAAAAACTTTGTTTTGCTTTCTGATCATTATAGACCAATGGCATGGTGTCTGAAAATTGAATTTGAACATGTGTAATCAAAGCTTGCCTGAAACAAAACATCTTAAAATGAGTACAAAAATAAATTAACAAGAGATATTTTAGGGAAATCATGTGATATTTATGTTTGCTTTTTATATTTGTTGGCACTTTAAAACCATGTCGATAATTTAAGTTATCAAAAATATATGTAAGTAATAATGTATGTAGATGAGACATAGTTAGAATAGCAAGATCGTATTTAAATGACTTCTCAAAGTCAGTGCATAATCATTTAACCACATCTAACATCTTGGCATAGTGGGCTTTTAAATTTGTGTAAGTGATACTGACACACCATTAAATGTGGACACTTTTCCTATAAAAAATCCCTTAAAACAACTGATGAAATTCTGACTAAATTTGATAGCATCCCGTCATATATGGCTTTTTTGTTTGTACCAGTAATACCTTGACCAACCGCTCCGGTGGCCTAGTGGTTAGAGCGTCCGGCCCGGAAGCAGGAGGTCGTCGGTTCGATCCCCGGCCGAGTCATACCAAAGACTTACAAAAATGGTAGTAACAGCTGCCTCGCTTGACGCTCAGCATTAAGAGGTTAGTGTTAGGACTGGTCGGCCTGGTGTCAGGATAATGTGACTGGGTGAGACATCATGCTACATGTCTGCGGCATGATGTCTCATTGCTCGACATCACTATAAACTGCCTCACTGCAGACATCGTAGCGATATGACTGAAAAATTGTTAAAGCTACGTTAAAAATCCTAATCAAACAAACAAACAAAAAATACCTTGACCGCTCTGGTGGTTAGAGCATCCACCTCAGACTTGGGAGGTCATGGGTTCAAACCCCAGCCAAGTAATTCCAGAAACTGATGTAAGTACTAGCAGCTGCCTTGCTAGGCGTTCAGCATTAAGAAATTATTGCTAGGACTGGTTGGCCTGGTGTCAGGATAATGTGACTGGGCGGGACATCGTGCTACATGTCTGTGGCATGATGCCCCATTGCTAAATATCACAATAAACTGCCAAGCTGCAGACATCCAAACCACGCGCATACATGCATCTAGATTTTAAATGTTTTGCCCTTAGCTTTAAATTAGAACTCAGATGAACATTTGCAAACAATGCATTGCAGATTTATAGTAAAATGGAGCAAGGACACAAAAATTCTTGATCCAGTATGAAGTAAAAAGCATCCATTGTTCACCCATCTGCACAGTCTTTTATGCACCTAATCATCCGTTTAAATGAAAATCTCCCTGAAACGTCTCAGGTCCATCAGAACCAATGCATCCAGACATCAGTATGTTGCATAAACAAGGGAACTCTGGATAAAGAGTTGCTCAAATTTCTTATTCCTGCTAGTGTCTTACTCAGGTTTTCTGCATTCTCCGTCTATGCGAACACTTTGGTCACCTTCCTTTCCTCTTCACTGATTTTAATTGTATCATGAAGTGCGGTTATTTGTTCACAATATTCCCACTGAGACGGTGAATAGTGAAATGGGATGCAAAGAGATTTTGGATGGCTAGTTTTAAGAAAATCTAACTGCAAGATAAGATTTTATTTATAAATTGTAATGAGTCTTTAATCATGATAGAATGAAGACTTAAAGTAAAATTACTAATTTTCAGGGAAGATACCAGATGAACAAACTGCCCTTCAAATGGCCCCATCAGCAATAGCAGGAATGATGCCTGGACAGCCTACCTGGCCAAGCAACGTTATGAGCCAGGTAAGATTTTAATCAGAATTCTTGCTTTTTTCAAGCCTGTAAATTTCTTTTTAGCAATCGTGTTGGTATCTGTGTACCTGTTTGTACATATACCTTCCAAAAACCCTAGTTGAACCTCGGAGTTGTTTACATTGCTTAATAGGTGGCAGACTTGACAAAACAATCAGTTTATTTTAAAGTAAAAAAGATGGACGTGGACCAAGTTCATTTATTTGGATGCAATGTCTCATGTATATTAGGAGAATTGGTTTAAATGTTATTGAGCAGCAACAATAAAACTTAGGATGGATTGTATTTGGAGTGAATATTATGCTTGGTAGCACTTGGGCTTTCAAAAACCACGGAAAACTTACCTGGGTATCCGTTGCGTCGTTTAACGGGTACCCGGGTACTCATTAGAACATCAAAGACATGTCCAACCCTTGAGCAACAAATTTTTCCCCCCACTAAATTGCGCGTTACCCGTAAACGTATATGGATTATGCTTTTTTGGTATATCCACCTTCCAGAAATCTCGTTTATTTATTTTTGATTCTATTTATAGCATCTGTATGGCTGAGTGAGGAGAGAACAGACTATATTTATTTATGTGGCTACTATATAATATGTCTAAGTTATATGTACAACAACTTTTGGAAATTTGCTTATTGTCAATATCACATGACTGTATGACCTAGGATGCGAGATTTGTGTAGTCACGTGACTAGAAATGCAAATAGCCAGATCCAGGACAAATTTCAGCAATGATGTACTTTTGTCTCGTTTGTCAGCAGATTAAAGGCATAACAAATGCTATGCTCACGATTTTTGAGAAAGTAAATCATATTCCTATCGATTTCATGTTGGTATATCTCGATGAAAGATCGTTCAAGTTTGCTGGGCCGGCATGTAAGCTGTTACCCATGCCGACATTAAATGGTGCGGGCGAATTTAAACTTTTTGATAGGAAATTCGCTCTGACCCTACACACCAACAAGAATATCCAAATATCAAAAATGGGGTGGCAAGGGTTAGAAGAAACTCTGACTACTCAGACCAGTGTGCTGTTGATGATATATGATATTTTGATAGTGTTGTTGACAAATTTTTTTGTGAGCGGGTACTCGTGATTAATTTTCAATACCCAGGTCTTTCGCTACGGTCGGGTACCCGAGTACCTGTTGACAGCCCTAGCTAGCACTCTGCAGGTCATGTTTTTGATCCAGTATTCTTGTAGACACTTTAAAAATTCTAATGGCTGCATTACAGGTAAGTCAGAAGCACCACTCAAGTGTAACATATATATATATATATATATATATATATATATATATATATATATATATATATATATATATATATATCTTTTTCTTTAGTTGAATTGTTCCTTGTAACATTAAAATTCAATCGTCATTGGAACCCATCATAACCATGTATTAACATAAATTAGTACAGAGACTTCTCACTTGATTAGCCTTATCAGATATTTTTGTTACGGTTATTGGATTTAATTTTATTTATTTTTAATTATTAAATCCAAAATTGTCATTTAGGATTTATTATTCATTAGTTGGGAAATTATTCTAGAAAGTTTAAGCTGACTTAGATTCTCTAATTGTAAACAAGTTTTGACCTCGGCTTGTTTGACCTAAATCCTGACCTTGCTTTAGACATTGTCAACAAGCCTCTAAAACTATTGGTCAATTTCAAGGACAACACTTTTATTGAGGGTGGGAAGTGAATGATTTCCTTCTAGAACATTCCATTATTACGTGACTTGGAGAAAGTAGCTTTTTTCTGTGACCTTCGAGAATCACATGATTCCTCTTGTTTACGAGGGAATTACAATATATATAGCTGTGTTTTAGAAGCTAACTTTAGTAGATTTTGGGCTTATTGTAAGTTATAAGTTGTGTATTTATGTTTAAGTTATAATTATTCTGGACTTGTGTCAATTCGTTGGAAAAGAAGAATTATTCTAATTATCTGGAAAAGGACATATGTTTCATAATTTCATTTGGATGATTTAAAACAAGAACTGTACCACGTGACATTGTCAGCCATTTTGGATTATTACATCGTCAAGATTCGAACCTGGAACTATTAGAACATTTATTTATCAGGACTTGCAATTTCATTAGTGGATTATTTTGTGAATTCTATATTTGTTGGATTTGATTCTCTAAAACTGTAAGTTTATTTATTTTAAGAAAATAATTGTACTTAATAAAATCATTGTTAAAGTTTTACAAGCTTGTTAGTTTTCACTCTTTCTGTGTTGCTGCTTATTCGAGCCTAAGCACGTAACATAGAAATTGGGATCTCGTCTTGGGATTTAAATAAATTAGAATTTGAATTTGAATTTCCCCTAGTGTTTGAAAAATTTAAATCTTTAGTGAGACTAACACGCTTGTATCAAAATGACATCTAAGGTAGAAATATTTCTTTCTAATCCTACCCAGGAGCAATTAGATCTTTTCAAAAAAGATGAGTTGGTTCAACTTGCCAGGAAATACGATCTTTCTGAAGTCAAGGCTTCTTTAACGAAACAAGATATCAAAAAGATTTTGGTCCAGTATTTGGTAGAACAGGATGTTTTGGAACAAAGTGCTTTGATTCACAAGACTCTGACATTAAACTGAAGGAATTAGAATTAAAATTCAAGATGGAATTGGAGTTGAAGAAGCTGGAATTTCAGAGAGAGAGTGAATTAGAGTTAAAGAGGCTGGAGTTTCAGGAAAAGGAGAAAGAGAGACAGGAAAGGGAGAAAGAAAAGAAAATTGAATTACAAAAAGAGCAAATGCGGATTGAGAGAGAGGAGAAAGAGAAACAAATTGAATTACAAAAAGAGCAAATGCGGATTGATAGAGAGAGAGAGGAGAAAGAGAGACAATTACAATCAGAATTAGAGTTTAAGAAGCTGGAATTTCAGGAAAGAGAGAAAGAAAGACAATTACAATTTGATAAAGAGGAGAGAGAGAGACAGGAAAGGGAGAAGGATAAACAATTACAATATGAAATTAGAATGAAAGAAATGGAGCTGGCAAGTAAGAATCACCATCATACTTCAAATCAAAATTTTGATTTAGCAAGGAATATTAGATAAGTGCCCCCTTTCAAAGAAAAAGAAGTAGACACATATTTTATTCTTTTTGAAAAAGTTGCAGAAAATTTAAAGTGGCCAAGAGAGAATTGGACTCAGTTACTACAATGTGTACTTACTGGTAAGGCTAGCGAGATTTACACTTCACTGTCTGTTCATCAAAGCAGTGATTATGACGTAGTTAAAGAATGCATTTTAAGAGGTTATGAGTTAGTTCCTGAAGCTTATAGGCAAAAATTTAGAAATTACAGAAAAGAAGCTGGACAAACTCGTGTCGAATTTGCTAGACAAAAAGAGCAGTTGTTTGATAGATGGTGTTTAGCCAAGAAAGTCGAGCAAGATTATCAAAATCTGAAGCAAATTATATTAATTGAAGAGTTCAAAAACTGTGTCCATAATGATGTTAACACTTATCTTGAGGAGCATCAGATTGAAACCTTGGAAAATGCTGCTCGAGCTGCTGACGAATATTCTTTGACACATAAAGTTCCTTTTGTTAACAAGACCACTCAACAATTTAATGGCAGAAAAGAATTTCCGCCTAATTCAAGCCCTTCTAAAACTCAAACTAACACAACTTTCAAAAATCAGACTTCAGAGAAGTTTGATTCTAGATCCTTGTCTCTTCCGACGTGTAACTTTTGCAAGAAAAAAGGACACGTTATTTCTGATTGCTACAAATTGAAAAATAGGCAACAGAATCAAGATAGACCAGTTCCAAATGCTCTTATTTACAAGAGGTCAAGGTCACAGTCATGTATTGAAAACAATACATTTGTTGGGTCTAATAAATCCCAGTCTGATTTTGATATGGAGAATTATGAACCATTCATATCGAAGGGTTCTATATCACTCTTGGGTGATTCGGCCAATCCCACCCCTATTAAAATTTTAAGGGACACAGGAGCTTCTCAGAGTCTTTTATTATCAGGTACTTTGCCTTTATCTGAGAAGTCTTCTTCTAATGAAAGTGTTCTTGTTCAGGGAGTAGAGTGCAGCTTTGTTAATGTTCCTCTCCACTGTGTAAATTTGTCATCAGACTTAGTGTCAGGACCTGTGACAATCGGAACAGTCTCGGATTTACCCGTTGAGGGAATAGATTTATTGCTAGGCAACGACTTAGCTGGAGACAAGGTTGTGGTTAATCCACTTGTGATTGACAAGCCTAATTTGGATCAGAAAGTTGATCTAATTGAAAAAGAAATCCCTGATATATTTCAAGCTTGTACAGTTACTAGAGCTATGGTAAAGAAAGCTCTTGAGAATGAAGTTGAAAAGGGCAGTATTCCCTTCATTGACACATGCGTGGGTCAGGCTTATGTTGAAAAAGCCAGTATACCTTCAACTGACGCTTGTAAAGGTCAGGTTTTTGATGAGGTCACTTTTACTCTTGGTTTAGATCAATCAGAAAGTATTGATCATAGTGATCCTCTTTTGACAACTCATTCTCTTTATTCTAATCAGGGTGATGATTTTGAGAGTGATGTTACAGAAGGCAGCATTCCTTCAACTGGCACTTGTATAGGTCAGGTTTTTGATGAGATCACGTTTACTCTTGGTTTAGATCAATCAGAAGGTATTGATCATAGTGATCATCTTTTAATAACTCATTCTTTTAATCAGGGTGATAAACGACAGTCACTTGTCGTCGAACAGGAAAAAGATCCTGAGATCTCCTGTTTGTTTCAAAGGGCCATAAATGAGACTGAAGCCACTGAAGTTCCTGTCTGTTATTTCATTAAAAATGGAATTCTTATGAGAAAATGGAGACCTCCCGAGGTACCTGCTGGTGATGAATGGTCAGTGAACTATCAAATAGTAGTTCCAAAACCTTACAGACAGGAGATACTTAATCTGGCCCGTGAAACTCCTTTGGCTGGTCATTTAGGGATTAATAAAATGTATCACAAAATCTTGACTCACTTCTATTGGGCAGAAATCAAAAGTGATGTCAAATACTGTAGATCTTGTCATGCTTATCAAATGGTAGGAAAACCCAATCAGAAGATACGTAAGGCTCATCTGCAACCTATTCCTACGTTTGATGAAACATTCAGTGAAATTATGGTAGATTGTGTGGATTCTTTACCTAAGACCAAGTCAAGTAATCAATTAAAGTTAAAAATGAAACTAAGGTTTGATAGAACTGAAAAGGAGAGAACTTTTGAGTCTGATAATGGAGTTGTGTTACTCTTGTTCATTCTTCTTACTTTTCTTCAAATTAGATATTACGGCCCTTACAAAGTTAAGAAGAAAATGAATTAGTTAAATTATAGTATTAGTGCTCCTGGGATCTAAATTAATTATAGGAGTACCAGTGTATTGAAAGAAATAGCCATGTTAAATATGTAATTAATTTAGTTGTACCAGTCCTACTTAGTGAAGGAATATCATCAGGATTCGACTGATATTGGAGCGACAAATTGTTGGAATTCAGAAATTATAAAAAAAATCTAGACCAGAAACGTTTACATTTGCAAGTGCAAGAAAGAAATGAACTGAAAGTTATTATTATATGAGCATTTATGTCCAGATATTCTTACAAGGACAAACAAAATTTTCATGACGTTGAGATTGAGAATTCCATGCAGGATGAGTCCACTCAAACAGGAATACTTGAAAAAGGAAATTCAGTATTTGCTGAAGAATGATTTTATCAAGCCCAGTAAAAGTGATTGGAGTTCACTATGCATACTTGTTCCTAAACCAGATAAAAACTCTCCGTATGTGCACTGATTGATTATAGGAAGGTGAACAGAGTGACAAAAACAGATTCATTCCCATTAACAAGAATTGACTATTCTATTGATAAAATTGGGAATGCCAAGTACGTCACCAAATTCTGACCTTCTGAAAGGATTTTGGCAGATTCCACTACGGAAAGAGCAAAGGAAAACTCAACATTGCGACTCCAAAAGGACTCTACCAATATAAAGAAAGTCCATTTCAACGTCTCACAAAAATGATTATCTCTGGTCTAGAGATTTGTGACGTCATCATCTACAACGACACCTGGAGAGAACATCTAGCAACAATTAGAAATTCTTTGACAGACTCACTAATACGTGTCTGACTGTTAATTTATTTAAAAGTGAGTTCTGCCTTGCTAGAGTGTTTTTTTTAGGACATTTAGTGGGACATGGACAAGTTAAAAGTTTGAGGCTATTTCTTGATAATATAATTGTAGACATTCTTTCCCGTGTATAATTCATTATATTGTGTAATTTATAACCTCAGATGTAAATTGGTTTGTGATAAAAAGAAAGTTTTATCATATAAACCTTTCTTTTTATTTTATGGGGGAAGGTGTTACGGCTATTGGATTTAATTTTATTTATTTTTAATTATTAAATCCAAAATTGTCATTTAGGATTTATTATTCATTAGTTGGGAAATTATTCTAGAAAGTTTAAGCTGACTTAGATTCTCTAATTGTAAACAAGTTTTGACCTTGGCTTGTTTGACCTAAATCCTGACCTTGCTTTAGACATTGTCAACAAGCCTCTAAAACTATTGGTCAATTTCAAGGACAACACTTTTATTGAGGGTGGGAAGTGAATGATTTCCTTCTAGAACATTCCATTATTACGTGACTTGGAGAAGGTAGCTTTTTTCTGTGACCTTCGAGAATCACATGATTCCTCTTGTTTACGAGGGAATTACAATATATATAGCTGTGTTTTAGAAGCTAACTTTAGTAGATTTTGGGCTTATTGTAAGTTATAAGTTGTGTATTTATGTTTGAGTTATAATTATTCTGGACTTGTGTCAATTCGTTGGAAAAGAAGAATTATTCTAATTATCTGGAAAAGGACATATGTTTCATAATTTCATTTGGATGATTTAAAACAAGAACTGTACCACGTGACATTGTCAGCCATTTTGGATTATTACATCGTCAAGATTCGAACCTGGAACTGTTAGAACATTTATTTATCAGGACTTGCAATTTCATTAGTGGATTATTTTGTGAATTCTATATTTGTTGGATTTGATTCTCTAAAACCGTAAGTTTTTTTATTTTAAGAAAATAATTGTACTTAATAAAATCATTGTTAAAGTTTTACAAGCTTGTTAGTTTTCACTCTTTCTGTGTTGCTGCTTATTCGAGCCTAAGCACGTAACATTTTAAGCAAAATATCTTGATATGATTGATGGTAAATATAAACGGAAGTTGTCATAAACGATTCTGCTTTGCTAATAAGGTTCTATTGGCAGCCCCAAACATTTTTCTTAATAATCCACTGAAAGGTATTCTTGTCTGTTGGAATAGTTTTTAAGTTTATATCTAATGACTGTTGCCAGATCTGAACTAATTAAACCTTCCTCCTTAATGGATTTACAGGGTGCGCACAGTTTTTGAAGGTCTTTGAGAGTTTGGGAACAATGAGTAGCATTTTCAAGGCCTTGAAAGTTTGGGAAAATTGAGCATATTACCCTGAGATCTTTAAAAGTCTTTGTAAATTGAAATAAACCCCAAAATGTTTTAATTTCTTTCCAGATTCACAAATAAAGTTATCAGAGGTTGTTAGATTCGGATGTATTCTAGTTATATTGGTTACTTTCTTTGATGACCCATTTAGTTTCATTGCCGCCACAATAACAAAAGAGGCTTTGTTTGGCCATCCAAAGTTGGCCTCTGCGGCGACTTCATATAACACATGCACTTTTCATCAAAACAAAACGGCTACACACTTCATCAAAGGAAGTCACAAATAAAATTGCCTAAGGTCGTTAGCTTCGGATGTAGCTGGTTTTCCTGGCTGCTTCCTTTTGGCAAATCGTTCAATTTGACTGGACGAGTCCAGCTTTGGCCAATCAGAATGTTCATTACACTAATTCATTCTACGTAGAAAGTGCGCGAAATGAACATGCTCTTGGATTCAAAATTTGTTCAGTCAATTTACATCTTCAGTGTTTAAAAATGCCAGGTCTTTGCTCTTGCAACGATATCTGGCTTGAAGAAGAGAAATACAAGGAATGGCTGCAAAAGGATAAATTATGTAAACGAACGGCGTTTTGTACATTCTGTATAAAGACGATCAACAGGCAACAGTGGAGAGAGGATTTCCTGTCAACAAACAGGTATCTGTTGAGAACATCAGCAGAGAAAGCCTCAGAGCTCAAAGGCTAATCAATGACACAATGAGAAAAGCAGGTGGACCTTTGGAAATCATCATTAGCAATGAAATGATGACATATGCCTGCTCTGCAAGACATAAGTACCATGCCTATCTGGATAAGAAGAAAGCAGAGGAGAAGGATGAGAAGAAAAACCAAAAAGGAAAGAAACTGGAAGTGGAAGAACATAAAGTCAAAAAGCTGCGTATTGAAGCTGACATTGCCAGCCTACATGCTTCCTCTGTACAGAAAGCAGAAGAGGCAGAGTTAAAAGGACTCATTGTGCTTGTCACAGTGTCAAATGCTCTTAGGAAAAGAGCAGAGGAAAAGATGACAGTGGTGGCATCTGTTTCCAAATTGATTGAAGAGAGAAAAAAAAGCAAATATAATAATGCATTTAAAGCAGTGCTGATGTCTGTTAAGAGAACAATTTATTTTGTATTAAATCTGACACATGTTATATTTCTGAAAAAAACAATGAATGTTAACCTATCTTCCAGATCATTATCATGCAATTTTAAGAAATTAATTATAGTTTGACTTTAATCAGTAAACAATATTGTAGTATTTCATTTTGTCATTCGTTGTTTTCTCATATAACCTGTATACACAATGTTAGAAAAAATAGGTCTTGGAAATCTCTGTTTGTGGTCTTTGAAAGTTTGGGAAAAGTCTTTGAATTTGTCATTCATAGTTCAGTATGAACCCTGTGTTAAGTGCATTTTGTGATTTAAGCATAACAAGTGTACAGTGTCCTGTACATTGTTGAAGAGATGTCAAGTGAGTACACGGCTCCTTCATCTTTTGTGGTAGTGGTTATGTGAACCTTGAATTTGATAGATTTTTAGCTCTGTCATGGAACAGACGATCTTATTCGTTGGTCTGTTGTCAGAAATCTGTCTGTTAGAACAAGGTTTTTTTTTAACACTGCACATCATAATTTAGAGGATAGTAAACAAAACTTGGTAAACATATGTATAGTTGATCTTAAATGAAAATTGCTGCTCAAACATTCAGTATGGCCTCCACAGCAATCATCTTGAAAACCTTGTTACCACTTATTTCAGAAAAGATCCTCATTATTGCGTTTTCATGTAATAATTTTTGTGGTCTTCTTGGCTCTAAGAAAAAAAATATGCCCATCAGACATCTAATGTGGGAGAAAAGAAATTAATGGCTTAAAAATGTTTACTTACATCATAAAATGTAATGTATTGAACTTGTTAAAATAAGGCTATATATACTTCTTTTTTTATCAGTTACAAGGAACAGGTACCAACCAGGTAATCACTACAAATGATCCAAGACTTACAGCCCATGGCCTGCCTCAGTATCCTCCTCTTCCAGGAAGCACTGATCCAGCCAAGATTGAAGAAATACGCAGGACGGTTGTTGTTGGAAATTTGGACGCAATTGTAAGTTGCACAGATTTGAATGGAAAAGTAATTTTTGGCTTGTACAGTTAATAAAATAAACAAAGTTTCTACATTGGTCAAATCCCATAGGTTAGAATTAGAATGCCTCCTTCACCAGTAGTTGTTCCTACTTAAAAATTCTAGGCCTCAACGGATGACCAATCATCCATCATTTAGATTCTTGTCACAACTGCTCAAGTCAGGAAAGGAAGACATAACCACATAATCAGTTGACCTATTCTGAACAGTCACATGATCAGTTACAACTAATTAATATTTCCACTCACAAAATACGTGATTTTTAAGCAAAATGTTTCAATTTGAGATATATTGTATTCAGTCGATTGGTACACACAGTCTTCTTTTTCTGACTTCTATTTGCATGACATGACCTCACAAAGGATACAGCTGAATTTGATCGGGTCACTGGTAGCATCCCATTTATGAAACCACAACCTAAGCTTGTGGCATGATCTTGCATCTCTTGCTGGAATCACCCAGGAAAGTTTAGAATGCAAGACAAAAGCATGTGTCTTCATTTATGCTGAAATAACATTAAGAGATTTTAATCCATTCAGTAGAGCAATCATCATGCTTTTATAGGGTGACACAGTGAAGTTGGTTTGTGAATCATATCCTCCTCTTACCAATTCTCCTAATGCTAATTTTATGGGGTACTTCTCAAATATTACATTATTAAATTATTCTTCCATGCAGTATGATTGTAAGAGTTTTTCTCTTCATCTATATGATAGATAGAAAGAAATTGGGTGTTGGGGGTATTTAATTTAGGAAGGACTTGATTTGGAGATTGCGGACTAATCCCATATGTTAATATGATTATTGGAGAAACATAATTTTCTATAACTTTACTTTCTAGGCACTACAAAACAACAGTGGCATATTGTGTTCCCCATGTCCTACCATATGACATCTTCCCATCACACCTTGTTTAGGTTAATTTTGGCAGTGCGGTAGAGGCATTCATGTTCTATTAACACATTTTTTTTGGTTTTATTTAGATTCCAAGTTGTTAAGTTAACATTATGCTTTATCTGCATTCGACATATACTTGCCTTATTTGGCATTCCATATGTACTTGCCTTATTTGGCATTCCATATGTACTTGCCTTATTTGGCATTCAATATGTACTTGCCTTATTTGGCATTCAGTATGTACTTGCCTTATTTGGCATTCCATATGTACTTGCCTTATTTGGCATTCAATATGTACTTGCCTTATTTGGCATTCCATATGTACTTGCCTTATTATGACATTTCATATGTACTTGCCTTATTTGGCATTCAGTATGTACTTGCCTTATTTGGCATTCCATATGTACTTGCCTTATTTGGCATTCCATATGTACTTGCCTTATTATGACATTCCATATGTACTTGCCTTATTTGGCATTCAGTATGTACTTGCCTTATTTGGCATTCCATATGTACTTGCATATTCATTAATATGGTCCTCTCACGAGTAATCATTTGAACAGATTGACCCTGATATGTCTGCACATTATGTAGCAGCATATCTGGCTGTTTTTTTTTTGTTGCAATTGGACGTATAAGTGAGTGTATATGGTCAATGCAATGAAAGACTTTAAAAAAATATTTTCACAGACCACAGGAGAACATGTGCTGAGTTTCTTCAGTCAGGTGGGAGAGATTAAGTATGTCAAACTGAGTGAGGATTCAGATGGAACAAGGATTGCTCTAGTGGAGTTCTCTGACCAGCGGTCCATTGCATCTGCTCTAACATACAGTGGTGTTATGTTCCAGAACAGACCTCTCAGGTAAGATTATATGCTTGACTCTCGGGTCTTTATCTTGTATTTCAGAATTAAATAACAGTCATACCATTCCTGTTGAATAGCTGGTACTTTTTGGGAGGAAAATGCACAAGCCATATGATGAAAATTTCATCTTCCAATTAGTGTGAACCAGGAGACTGGAATGTCCTTGCAGAACGCACTGATCATTCACACTGCTGCCTTCATGCTTTTTGCAGTCATTATTTGAGTGCTCAACATCTATGCCAAGAAGATATTTAGCTGCCACTTCATGGGTCAACATGCTTGTTGCTGTTAGTTTTGTATGCTATATTCTTTGTAAATGTTAGAATGAAACCCAGATTGAGCTTTATTGTTTTTAATTTGGCTCTGTGAGTTTTTTTGTAGCATATGTTCCACACATGTAATGCATGGTATTTTAGTTGATTTTTACCCCATCACAGGGCATAATTATATAAGGAAGAATAAAGGGATTAAGACTAGCGTGTATACACAGCAAGCTGTTAATTGATTATTTTATTGTAATGTGGGGAGTTCAGGCCAAATGCAGTATGTGGCTTTTGAGTCTTGGATTAAAATCAGACGTCCATTGGTAGAAGTAAGATTAAAAGAAAAAAACACCTAAAAAGGTTTTGGCAGAAACAGAGACCTGCCAACTATTTTGATTTTGCTACCACAAGTCTAATGAAAATGACCTTTAAATATGAACTTACAATATAAAAGCAACAACTTCGGAAAAATTGTTGTTGTGAACAATCCGGATAATTGGTTCATCCTCATTTGATTTGGATTCTGTTTGATATTAGAATTAGTGGAATTAGTTAGGGAAGCATAGCAGTATCTCAGTCACAATGAACTGCACATTTTTTCAAGCAAAGCATCTGCATGATCAAACTGTTGATTATAGAATTTATTACAAATGGTGTCCAGCAAGCGATGTATGTTGAAGATAAAAGTGAAAAAAGCCCACTTAGAAAGTGTTAATAATCAACACGGAAGACTATAAAGGAATATTTAGATCTTGTGATTAAAACCTGGAAGGAACACAGTAAAGTTTATTTGGCCATCATATGTCAGTTTGAGTATGTCACGTTGCAGAAAATGTGATTGCCGTAGTCATATGAAATTCCAAGAATTATGTCTGTGTAACAGTACTTGTGGTAAATAAGGCTTACTTTACAAACTTATAACATTGTTGCATGTTTTGATTACCGAACTTTAAAATGTTTTCTAGCTTTACAATAGCAGTTTATGATTGTTTTGAAAACTGGTTGAACATATGGAGAAAAAAAAATAAACTGCCTTACTGAGAGTCTTTTCAGAGTTGTCAGGTCTGGAAATAGTATATTAATTTTAAAAGTTTTTAAGTTTAATAAATGATAATTGTGCTGACCTTTGTTCATGCTAACAGGAGAGCTTATCAGTTTCTTTTTATTTGTCTCGTACAATTTAAGTCCATGAAATAATTGCCATTGCTGTCTAACTCCGTCATCTTTGGATAATGCTGCATTTTGACACTCACACTACCTTTGCTTTTTAAAAGCAATGGCATTTTCTCATTTGGCCCAATTCTTATTGCTTAGAAAGTGGCCCATGCAGATCCCATCCTGCATTAGTCTCATGCTCTTCAGTAAAAGTGAGTAATCGTTGTGTTTGTGTTTTATTTGCCAAATGTGTGATCATTTTGCATACCACCACACTAATTCTGCAATGCAGTAGCAACATATGAAGCATTTCTGTAATGGTGGGGGTAGAGAGAGAAATAATTTTAGTAATGTACTACTTACCTGTTGCTATTGCAAGATTCCCTCTTCTCAGCTCCCTTTGATGTCCCACAAATTAAATTACCCCACCCCCCCCCCACCCCCCCGCAAGAAAATTTAATTTTTCTACTCTTAAAGAAGAAAAGAAAAAATAACATGATGATAGTTCAGAGGTGGGCAAACTTTCCAGTGCATGGGCCGCATACAAAAATTTACAACTTTAGCGGGCCGCATAGTTAATTAAGTAAAATTATTAATATTGAAATAGCAAAAACAAAAGGTTTTTCTAAATAACATCATAATTCATTTTCAGTTGTTGACATGTTGTTTTGTTAATAGTTGAAAACAGTTCATTGTGTTAATGATATGGCTTTTACTTTTGAGTTGGTTTAAAAATTGATGTTTTGAAATTGACTAAAGTTGGAAGTGCTAATAGGGTGGTGTGGAGCTGTAACTTTGTAAACAAGTTGGAATTGCTAATAGGGTGGAGTAGAACAGCAAGCTTCGTATGGAATTTGAGAAACAGTTATCTGTCATAACATTTTAGTCCAAATTTAAATACGGTATTCAGCATGTTATACATGAAAGTTGTTCCTATTTCAGAGTAACACACTCCTACTCCTCCATCATCAAGCCTCAAAATAAACATCAGCAAGCCGCCCAGCGAGAGATTGAAGAGGCGATGAAGAAAGTCAAGGAGGCTCAATCTCTTATCACCGCTGCTGCAGATATGGGTGAGTATATACACTACTATGTCCGCCATAGCAGTAAGGATAAATGATATACAGATGATTCAGCTAGCCTTAGTTACATGTATTGTCAATGTCTGACTTGCCATTTACTCATTGCTCTAGTCTGTCTGACTTTCCATTTACTCCTTGGACCTAGTCTGTCTGTCTTGCCATTACTCCCAGGACCTAATCTGTCTTAGCATTTGGGCCTAGTCTATCTGACTCCTTCGATATATTCTCTCTGATTTGCCATTTACTCCCTGGACTTATTCTGTCTAACTTGCCATATACTCCATGGGCCTGATCTGTTCGACTTCCTGTGACCTATTCTCTCTGACTTGCTATTTACTCATTGGGCCTAGTCTGACTCCTTTGACCTATTCTCTGATTTGCCATTTTCTCCCTGAACCGTCTCTCTGAATTGCCATTTAGTCATTGGACCAAAACTGCTTGACTCCAATGACCTGTTCTCTCTGACTTGCCATTTAGTCATTGGACCAAAACTGCTCGACTCCATTGACCTGTTCTCTCTGACTTGCCATTTAGTCATTGGACCAAAACTGCTTGACTCCATTGACCTGTTCTCTCTGACTTGCCATTTAGTCATTGGACCATAACTGCTTGACTCCATTGACCTGTTCTCTCTGGCATGCCATTTAGTCATTGGACCAAAACTGCTTGACTCCATTGACCTGTTCTCTCTGACTTGCCATTTAGTCATTGGACCAAAACTGCTTGACTCCATTGACCTGTTCTCTGCGACTTGCCATTAGATCCTTGGGCCAAGTCTGTCTGACTTGCAATTTTCACCTTGGGCCTGATTTGTCCGACTCCTTCAATCTATTCTCTCTGACTGTAGAAAAACTGCTGATAAAAAATTAAGTTCACTTACCTATGGCGATCAGCCAGACATGACTGGCAAATTCTGCAAGGCAATAATAGGTCATGTATTACTGCTGTTGAAATATAGCTTTTTGGAGTGTGAAACTAATTGTAGTTATGTGATACCTGATATTATTGCACAGCTCCTTTTTCCCCTCCTTGCTCTGACCTTCATTCTTGGTCCAAGTCATAGTAGAATGATATTCTGATTGTCAGAAATGGATTAAGTTACAAGGCTGAAAATCATGTGATTCTGTCGACCATTAAAGCATCATCAATAAAATTCACTTTTAATGCTCTCAGATGACTTTGAGTATGATCGAGAGACTGCTTACCAAAGAATTTTTTAAAAAATGGTTCTAACAGCTGTCTCACTTTGCTAGGCGCTCGGTGTTAAGAGGTTAGTGTTAGGACTGGTCGGCCTGGTTTTAGGATATTGTGTCTGGGTGGGACATCATGCTACATATCTGCAGATGATGCCCCAGTGATAGACATCACCATAAACTGCCTCATTGCAGACATCATAGTTATGTGACTGATGTTTTTTTAAAGCTACAATAAAAATCCCAATCACAGACATACATCATCTAATTCCAGTACCTTCTTTGCCTATTTCCACCAAATGTACATGCATGCTTTTCTTGGGATGAATTTTTCATGTGCCAATATTAAGGCATTATTACCTACTTATAAATTTTATTTGTTAACATTGTTTTAAAATGATATCTGGGCTTCGATTTCAATACCATAAATAAAAACTAGATCACTGTGATATACTTTCCAGGGTTTTATTCTGCATTGCGTCACAATGTTTAAACCTAACGTCCATATTTTTATTTGAGTACCCTGTTACCTGTTGCCACCACAGTTGCAAGGAGAGTGCAGCTTCGGATAAAGATGTGTTATGTACCAAAAGCTCTGCTGCTGTAATTTACTGTTGTTGAACACTGTTATAAAGACCCTGATTAATGTATCATGAGAGATAATGGGAATCTTGTGATTTCTTCTCACATACAACTGCTGGTTTGAATCCCGTAGTTCTATAAGCCACCGCCTTGCCCCACCCAGAAAAAATGTGTTTCTTCTTGCACTGGTTTTAAACTAGGTAGGTATTTTTTTTAAAATAAACATTATACATATTATAATGATTCATATATATATAATGTACTAAGTGCTTCCAAGTAGTCAGAAACACCATCTTAATTAATGGCACAAATCATGTTTTGGAAAAAAAAAATTTTTTTGTATATCTTAAATTGAGACACTGCTGACTGAAAACACAATTTTAGTTTGGCCTCAAGGCCTCTTGAATAAGAAGTCAGCTTGTTGCTTGCATTTGGTTTCAGGAGATGAAAAACAAACAATGGGTCCTAGAGTAAATGGAAAGTTTTATGATATTTCATTTTTATGCATGCTATTTTTTCAAAGTACAATGATTGTCTACTTTTAGAACAAGCTTCATCCTCATGCAGCAGGGTCATCTTGATTTAATCTTTCTTCATTCATATGTTCATTTGCAGATTCATCCATCCAATTCCTTAACATAATTATGTTGATAAGTGAAATTTGCTGGGCATGTTGCATGCATGGTTAGATGGTCTGATTGGATTTTAACACCATTATGCTGAATTGGCAGCTTTTATCAATATTGTGCATTTTTGTGTGTAAAATTTTTTCCCTGAAAACCTTGTTGTGCATAATTTTCAAAAGAATACCCAGCTGACATTGAGTATGAATTTTCTCTTCATATGCCTAAAATGGCAAGAGTGTATTATGTTATGGTTTGTCTGTCCAACTGTTAATAGTTTGGTTTCTGCACGGTAACTTGAGTTATCCGCCTTCTACATTTGCCACAATGTGTGCATATCATGCTCTGGGGGTAAGGAAGGACCCTTTCAGTTGTAGGTTCAAAAGGTCAAAGGTCAAAAACACATACCGAAAGAAAAAGGCTTGTGCATAATATGGAAAATTATAGGACTTAGTCATGCATGGTTATCAAACTTTGTAAATTGCTTGTGCATGTGATAATAAGGAACCATTTTGATTTCAGGTTTCAAAGTCAATGTCACTAACTGTAATAGAAAAAAAAGTTTTTGCACAAGAACTAATGCTTTCCATCATCTACTAAAACTTGTGTGTGGCTTATACTTGGAGTGAGGAAGAATCCTAGTAAGTTTGAGGTCAATAGTTTAAAGGTCAAGGTCACTCTGAAAGAATACTAGTTGTTCAGCATGAAAGCATTACTTAACCTCAAACAATATCTGGATGGGTTGCATGTGAGGGAAGATAGAAGCCTATTGATTTGACAAAAATATGGTTTCATCATAAACAACTTGTGGATGGTTTGCACTTGGATAAAATACTATTGATTTTTTTGGTGAAAAAGGCAAAGGTCAGTATCACTCGTGAAGAAAATAGTTTCTGCACAAAAATTTAAGTTATTTAAATAGATGACTATTGAACATGATATGGTCATATAATGTCATTCACTGTACTCTTGTTTGAGCATGTTCTTAAATTGGCCTTATCGTGGATAACCATAATGACTACTGTGCCTTAATGTGTATAAAAGTTTTATTTTGGATGGCCAAAGAATATATTGTTAAGGCTGTGTAAAAATATCCAAATTAGCACAGTAACACATATATGTGGTGATAAAAAGAAACACCAAGCCGACCAGTTCTAGCAATAACCTTTTAATGCTGAGTGCCTAGCAAGGCAGCTGCTAGTACCATATTTAAAAGCCTTTGGTATGACTGCTGGGGATCAAACTCGTGACCTGCTTTCGAGATGGATGCTTTAATCAATTGGCTGCCAGAGCAGTCTGCAGTTAGTGCCTAGATGATACAAATCATTACCATTAGATGCACACTTTCAGACAAATTTGAACCATCAATCATTGTGTACTTTGCTTTCTTAAATTCAAGATACAGTTAATTTCTGGTGTTGAATCAAGATCATTAAAAGCTATGTATAAAGTTGACTTTATATTAGATCTTTAAAATGTATGTGGCTGTGTATTGAATGATCATTGAATATAATCATGTAAAGCAGGCCATGAGAATCAGCCACTGTTGAGCACATTTTACTGATTAAAGGTAAATATATTAAATGAAAACAGTATCCAGGTACATACTTATATTCTTATTACTAAACATGTACTTCAAATGATAAAATTATAAGTTAAATTATAGACTGCATTCTTTTTAAATGGTCTAGTTTTAAATACACTCATAGGAACTAAAGGTCCCAATGAAGTCATTTCTTGGCTAAACACTGACTTCTTACAGCGATATACAATTCTTACACAGTGGTATAGTCTTTTCAGTGTTGGTTAGCTTTGGTAAGTAAAATATAGAGAGTAAAAGCCTGACATTATTATTGTACAATGCTTGATAATTGAAAACTTCAGCATTAATAAATTTCTGTATTTTCCAGATTTGATTGTTTTTTTTTAATGTAAAATTGTTATGTGCAGTATTTATTATCAAAATGCAATATTAATTTGCACAGGTAACCTTTTAGGATCATTTATGCGACTATTGCAAATCAGTCAAGTTTGCCATTATACATAGTCTCTTTCCTTACCTGAAGCAGGATAACAATACAGTAGTTTTTGCTATACAGTCTATGGCCGCTATAAGTAAGACTGCAAACAACAAATATCGTAATCTGCCATAGCTATATGCACCCTGCTGATCAGTGGGATCAAGAAAGAAAAAATGAAATTTTAGTTCCTGCAGACTGTAAAGGTAAAATGACATTTGAAGGGCTCCTGAGGAGTCAATTATGTGTTTTTGATTGTTTTGATTTACAGGACAGGTCTTATTTCTATGGGTGCAGTCACAGTTTCAAAATCTCATCGTTAGATACCATCAAGATTCGGTTTTGCTGTTGTTAATCATACAGGACATATTTGATGTTAAATACATTCATGGAATTGGTAAGACACCATGAAGGACGTTATTAATCTCTTAAACATTTTTGTATTAAAACAGTCCATCATAATGTATATAAAGAACTTCTGTGCCATTGTATAACTATTGATTGGAAAAAATGTATAACAGACCTGCCATTTTCCACATTTGCCACACTTTACATTAATGACATCTTTTTTTCAGAAAGCTTTTGTTTAAGCATGTATTTAAAACTGTCTGTTTCAGAGAAATTTTGCTGTCATACATATGGCAGTTGTTTATTTTCTGGGGAATGGATTGTCATGTATTTTTCTTTTCAAGGTGATATCAACATAGACAAGACCGTGTCGAAGCTGGCAAATGGTTAAGTATAAATGGACAGAGTACATACTTTAAGTTGTCATAAATCAGAGTTCTCTTTAATGGGAGTCCCCAGTTCTGGGAAATTCAGTTTCTTGTCCTTAATTAACTGGTCTCAGCTTAAAATTGGGTCCCCAAATTGGACTAAAAAAATATTTAGGGACAAAATTCAGTCCTGGACCTCATTCTAAATCCCCCAGAGAGCTCTGATAAACAATATGCTCACATAAGTTAGACACAAAAGACATTTTTAAAAAATCCTGTATTGCCTTTTTTGGAGAAAAGTGCAAGACAGTCATGTCGATGTAGTTATCGAGGTAATGGGTATTGGCAATAACTCCAAATGTAAAAGTGTTTTGTGCAAGCCAGTTTTAAAGTTCAAGTGCAGCCCCCTTTATTCCAAAAAAGGCAAGACATGGTATTCTACAGAAACCCTGGTAAGAAATAGCCATTTATATTTTTCATTCCAATCAGATTATCAGTATAATATTTTTTTAAATTAAATATATTATAATAATAACATTTTTCAGTACAAACAGATAGCCTAATGCTTACCATTAAAGTTGATGACAATTTATCAGTGGCACACCTTTATTTTCTTGATTCAAGAATTAAGAGATCAAAGATAAAATCAGCCTTTGTTACTTTTCAATGCAGCATGTGCTGTATAGAAAAGGATTTTTAAAATTTCAAATAAAAGTGTTTAAGAGACGACTAAGATGGAAAATATAATGATGCTTATTTATATAGAAATACAAGACTGAACATCAAGTTTTATGCATCTTTTTTACTTTTTCCAGATTTACATAGCAGCAGATCTCGTTCAAGATCTAAATCAAAGAAGAGACGATCGCGCTCACATTCAAGGCATAGAAGCAGGTCCAAATCACATAAATCACATAAATCCAGGTCACGCTCAAGACAGAGATCCAAATCTCGGCGATCCAGATCCAAAAAACGATCCAGATCTCGTTCTAAGAAGCAAAGGTCAAGATCTAGATCCAAATCCAAATCCAGGTCCAGGAGAAATCGTTCGAGATCAAGGTAAAAATAACAGGATTAACTGAGATTTAGTATTCTTTTGTTAGTACAGTACATGTCAAATGTATTTATGGAACTCCATGCATTGCAGTGGAGGACTTGATTCATTCAAATTTTGTTCCACGATAACAGTCCACAAAAGAGCAATAAAATACTTACATATCATCACTGCAACTTGGCTGGCATGCTGATGGCATCTCCACCATGGTGCAGCTGGTCGACATTACTGATTGACATTTGAACAGCTAATCAATGGAGACCACTAATGGAAAAGCATGCTGTCATTGGTGATTAACAATCAAATACCATTTCAGCAATCAGTGATCATTAATTAGACAATAGAAGTTAATTTTAAAAGTCTTCTGTAATTTGTATATTTAGAAAATTTATTTGCTGACTTGTCAAGAGACCACCATGTTCAGCTTTTCTTCAACAGTGTAAATTTATCCTATTGTTTAAAAATGTAAAGTAATCCTTGGGGATATGGACAATTAAATTCCAGATAGCCGCAACTTCTGTCCTAAAACAACAAAAAGGGAAACACTGAATTTACTCTTAAATGCAAACCATATGTTTTGTCATTACAAGGTAATGAAATTACCTGTATAAAACTACCAACTAATTCAATTCTGAATGCACATGTACTGTGAGAGACTTGGCCATTTAATTTTATGTGGCAAAATTATTATTTTCGACTGGTATTTTTTATATTTTCATTCACCAAAAGATAAGTGTTTTTCAGGTAAAGCAAGGAATGACATAGTGTCCTTTTATATACCACTAATCAGAACAAGTGGTTTCAGAATTTACTCCCCTTCTAGAAACTTAAATGGTGTCTTCCTAATAAAGACTTGGTTTTAGCGGATGTTAGCAGAAGTCAAGGCATGGTCCATTGTAAACACTGTTAATGAATGTTAGCATTAGAAGATGTCATTTTCAGCTTGGGTAATGTAAATTTCTATCACACAAAAATGACATGGCGCATTGCATTCAGTACATGTAGCTCAAATTATGGTCCAGTTATTTACAACAGAAGATTTACTGATTGTCAGTTAGATAGACAAAGGACAATGACCATCCATGAAAAGGCAGGCATCATACATGATTTACAATCAAATACCATTCAAGAAATCAGGTGATCTTAATTTCTATCAAATATTTTTTGACTAAAAAATAAAGCAAAAAAAAGCCTTGTATATTTTGTACATTTTGAGAAGGTTGATGGACTTCTTTTGCAGTATGTTTACACTGTTACTATATTAAAAGAAATCTGAACAAACATGCACATCGACTTGAGATGTATACCGTATTGATCTTCTATGAAACGGTGTAAATTTTTCTTGCTGTTTAAACTTGAAAAGTAATCCTTTATGATTTAACAATTAGGTTCCATTTCACAGCCACTTTTGTTATTAAAATATCACAACCCAAACAAGCAAATTCTGAATTTATGATCATGTAATGACCCATTCACAAGGCTGAATTTTCATACTTGTTCAGTTTTAACTAAACGTGTACTATCCATTTAATCTATGAGGTAAGATTGTTTTTTCCGATGTGAATAATTTTTATAGTTTCATTCATCACAAGATAAAATTTATTTTAAATAAGAAATGTAATGGCATAATATAATTTTGTATACTATAAATCTCAAGTTTAAATTGCCCCTCTATAATCCTGTGGATTTTAGAAGAAATAGTACAGTATATTGCAGAAAACTTGTCTGGGCTGGATCAGGGCTTGCACTAAACCCAACCTGCTAAACATACATACATGCAAACATACAGCCATCACTTAAAACACCACCTCCCCACACAATGCTTGACCTGATCTGACCCAGCTCGTGGATGGGGGTACAATTTGATCTTGTGCAGTATTCATTCACATCAGACAAGTATGAATGCGATTTTGTTGTAAAAAGTTTAGCTTCTATCGTTTATCATTCTTTTCACTGCAAGGATTGCAGTATTAATAAAACTGATTTCATATGTACTTAACAAAGTGTATTGTGTGACCTGCAAAAGAAATAAGGAAACAAATGTGTCTTATACATTCCAATAACATAGTATTGAGAATTTTAATATATGATTCATTGCGCTAAATGTCCTTGAAATAGATCCATTAACTTTATTTTTTATTTTATGGTAAGTAGAGAATTCAGTAATATTCATAGAAAGCACTAAACCAGTTTGAGATAAATATCGAGACCAAACATTTTATTTCTGCTACTGATATGTCTTTTACTAGAGTTAAGTTGTAAGAGAAATGTAAATTTAATAGCCGTATTTCATAAAGATGACGAATCGATGCCATGTCTTCCACGTAATTCCAATTTAGTTACAAAGCAGTATAACAAAGACAGAAATGTGCTTAATACTTTTGAAAGAGATAGGTTTGCATGTTTTATATTTCTTGTCTCAATATCCAAATGCTGCAATAGTCACACATAGGCAACTGCATTGATTAGTCTTTTTCTATCATGATAAAAGTTTTGTTTTGTTTTTATAACTTTCCTTAAGAATGGACAAATAATAGGACAGACATGGATGCAAAATGCTTTTAAATTTGTTGGACATTTTCCACAAATGTAATCATTTAAACAACAAGTACCAAACTTACACTGTTAATGACTGGACCATAATTTCAGCTGTATAATACGTGCCAAGTCAGGTGGCTTTGTGTTAGAATGCACCTTTCTGAAGGTGAAATAAACATTGTCTTCTGATGCTAAAATTTTATAACGGGATTTACAAAGGTCACTGCCTTTATTTATGCAGAACATCTGCTCTTGCTGATTCTTTATTAATGAGAGACCATTTCAATTTCCAATTGGTTATAATATTTGAAACATGTTTATCTTCTGAAGAATGAATAAAAACAAATTAGCCCAGTTTGAAAGAACGGTACATTAAAGGACCAGTCCCATGCTATATAAATGCAGTCAGAATTGAGCTAAAGTTCATAATGGAGTACATTTATGTATAGTCTGTCACATGACTAGGTCATTACTTTTGAATGACTAAAATGTTGTTCACATATAATTATAAATTTCTGTATTTCTTGTTGTTTAGTTTCTAACAGAAGTGACTGTCATCAGGAATTTAAATGCTCAGAGGATTACTTTTGTACTTTTCAAGAGGAGATCAACATGGTCTCATCAAGTCAGTCAGAAAGTTTAAGATTTCTTAGAATAAAGTAAAAGCATAAACTTACTGCAAAAGGTGTCAATCTGCCTTTTGTAAATAAAAAAAAGTACATTAGTATTAGAAGTTTTCAAGGCATTGCAACTGTGTTAATATAATCTAAAATTTGATTTGGCATTCTACCTATTGCATAATGTTAATTAGAATTGGGAAATGTGGATAATCATCTGATAATGATGTGTATAAATTGCCCCCCCCCCTCTCAATACACCTCTAAAGATCATGCTTGCAGTGGTCATACGTAGTAAACCAAGCCTGTTTGATACAGAGCACTTCTCTGCATGCCATAGCAGCAACTCTTGTCAGGATGCATGGAGAGATGGTGCTGTTTTTTTTTCTTTCTTTCTTAATCCTCATCACTCTCTGTCTACCTTAACTGCAATGTGGGGTTTCACAAATACATAGCGCTGTACTATAGGTCACCTTTGCAAATTAGAGGTGAGCTCATTTTCTATCCCAGGCATCAGCATCAGTGTCTGAACAGATAAAAAAAAAAATAGATTTACAAATATATAGTCTTACTGCATCTCAAGAATTCTTTTTTCGATGGTCAACAGTTTTTAGTGGATTTCATTGGCTGCAGATGCCAAGAGAGGTGGCAATGGGAACCACATGTGTATACATTATTTGTTTATTCCTGTTCGTGTTTTTTGTTTTTGTTTTTTTGTTTATCTCATGGCCTTCTGTTTTGTACTCTATATACCTACTGTTATGCCAGGAATCATTAAACTTGGTGAGATGCATCTACAGGAGTACTACAACCCTTGTCCAAAATGTTGGTTATTGTTACCCATATTTCACACAGAACCATATTCAATTATGTTCCCAAGAAGTATTCACACTAGAAATATCAGACTAGATGATTGTATGCAAATCTATTAGTACCAAACCACACAAGTGATGGTCACTGCAACCAGTATTTCACTTTATTGCTTTATATTAAGGTTTTAACTCTAGCTTAAGACCATTTATTTTTGCAACCTGTTTATATTGGCTGGAATTACAAAACTTGTGGAGGGGATGCATCTTAATGAGCTTTATGCACTAATCACAGAAGTAGGTCAGCATGACTCATTTTTCATACTTCACTTTAAATTTTTACTGAAAAAGTTTATTTATTAGGTGCTGCTTATATTAGAATCTTAGAATTTTATGTATTTAATTTATTTCTGTTAGTAACATACGCTTACAATCAAATAATAATCAGCAAAGTAATATTGATGTACATTTATGCTTTACTGACATTGGTTAAATGGTTTGTCGGAAGCATTATGTTAAAATACTACATTGCTTTATGTATTGTGTGCTCTTTCACAGGGGCAAACACCTCATCATTAAAGTTCTCTTTTGTCTGAGTTTCTGCAGAGGGTACTAAAGCTTCATAGATGTGAGCTATGCAGTCAGTGGTTACATGCTACTAAAATTTTGTCAGAATAATAAATTCATCTGGTTAAGGGTGGAACACTAGATTTTGTACGTATTATTTAAACTTAAATGCATTCCGAATCTTCCCCCCCCCCCATTAGTGATGGGAATATTTCAGTACACAACATCTTTTCTTCCCCAGATCATTGCTCTGCCTGTAGTTAGTTCCCCTAAACCATTGGGTTGAAATTCATGTAACTTCATAATTTGCTTACCATCTGCAAGAAGGGCATAATTTTGACCACTGTCCTTTGGATTGATTGAGGGTGGGTGAAGAGTTGTCAGGGATTTGATATTTTTAAAAAATTGCATTTCGAGTGACAATTTTGAATATTCTTTAAACCAAACACATGAAGCATTAAGTCAACAATATATTCCTTATAAACTTATGACTAATGGGTAATGTGGGTGGGGATTTGAGTAAAAAATTTTTTGCAGAAGCCATGGTTCCAATACCATTTTTGTGCCCTTCAACAATGGTAGGACATGGAGCATATAGTGATAGCCTTGATTGCTGTCCATCTCTAGTCACAGTAACTATTTTAGTCAGGCTTCCAAGTTAAGGTTTGCAGTTTTGATGTCCACCCAGTCTGGCCTTAGTCATTGAGAAAAAGCACTTGGCTTTCATTTGTTTGGCATGATATAGCCAATAATATGTTGTAAGTGTCATTGAAAACCAAATGTATATCCATTTCATTTTGGCGATATTTTGCATTTATGCCATTTCAGGCACTATATAGTTAAGCATCTGTATTCCATGAACATATTTTGTTTTCAAATACATTACCTGATCATAAATACATTCTGAGTACATCTGCCATCTCACAAATGCAACCCTGCACAGCTAAACAAATATGCCACATCTTTTGTTTCTTTACCAACTGAAATGCGTCACAATCATCTGCTTGCCAAGCTGGAGGTCAGATTAGAGTGGACTCACCTTGGATAGTGGGATCCCCTCAGTTGACAGCTACTATTTCAGTTCATGACTTGTTAACACATTCTTTCTCAAGCCTCAATATACACCAAGTTCCTTTGTCTTTTCTTCATTTGAGTGAATCTTGGGAATTTTCTCACTTCAGAGAAGTATACTTGCCATTTTATTTTGTCTTGCTGTCATTATAGACAAAATTTTACCCTTGTTTGTGTAATTTCATCAACAGTAAGTTTATTGGCACCTTTTTTAGTGCCTGTCATGTTTTCTATAGTACTTTCAGTTAAGCTCATTTGGTTAGCTACTTGATGTAATTGATCATTTATTTACATGTTATTGGATGATTCCTTTAATTCTTTTGGCATTTTTCTTTATTCATTGTGTCCCTTCAATTGGAAGTAAGTATATAGGGTGCATGGTTATGTGTGCTTATACTGTTTGGAACATGTATGTGCAAATATGACATTCAAAATATCTGATGAGATGGCCAAGAAATGCACAAACAAGAATACAGATACTGTCCGTCTTGAAAAGACATCTATATCAACAGTTTATGTTTCTGTCTGAATCTTAAAAGGCTGTAAAATTGTCTGTACAAAATAACATTTGTCAATCTCAGCCATCATTAGCTTTCTCATACAGCGCTAGTCCTGTCATTATTATTACTACCACAGATAGAACAGATCTTTATGGCAATATCTATTGGGTCAGTACAAAAATTGTATGGTGCCCCATCTGAAACAGTAGTAGATATGCCATCAACAAAGACATACCCTGGTAAGGGCTTAAGTGATTTTCCTTTGATAGTCATGACAGCACAGTTTCAACCTGGCTTAAGACTAAAATAGCTCCAAGCAGGCCATTTCCAGCTAGGATCCAGACAAGACAGTTTAACTGGCAACAAAGTTGATGAGACATCTTGCTCAGCACCAGACCCATTGAACTATTGTTGCCTGGCACCAGTTACATCTCCAGTTGCCGTCCAGTACTAGCAGTGGCAATTCCTTGGTTCCATGCTGTCAGTGATAGAGTGTGCACCTGGAGATACTGTGCCTACCATGAATGGACCCCAGCCTTGTTCACACAACATGCATCATGAGCTCAGTTTTCTCACACAACACTAGATTGTAACGATTCACACTTGCAAACACCACCTTCTTTTCTTAATCTAGCCATGTTTAGGGAAGACTAGGGTTTCTGTCCATTTCTGCTCCAGAGTTAGGTCAAATGAATATGCTCTGCCTCTAAACAAGGTTCCTGCATTCATGCTTTGGATCTCACAGTCAATGATGACCAGTCATAATTCAAATGGCTACCACAGTCAGGTCAAGTCGTTCATATTGTTTGCAAAGGCAGCTTGTAGACTTGTTTGTCAACAGCCTTTTTTTCTTCAGGACACACATGTGGGTTCTTCATACTAGTGGTCAACAGGACATCTCAGACCAGATAATGTCAAAACAATTTTTTTTAAAAATAGGGATGAGAATGCATTCTAGAATCACAACAGCTTATTCAGAATATTTTGATGGCCATTTTTCAGCATTTTAAACAAAACTTATTATGTGCCCTTCCCCCATTGTAAATAGCTGACTTCAGGACAGGTACCCCAAGAGACTCGTGCACATCTAACATTCCACAGCAAGAAAGTTGTACTCTTTTTTTTTTTTTTCTGGAAAAAGGTGGTAAAGATAGTTCACAATGAAATATTGTGATTTTATTCCTTCCTTTTCATAGTTTCCAAATCGAGTGGCAAACATCACTTAGTCATGCTCTCTTGATTAATTCATTACTATATGATGAGGTTACCATGGTTCAGAATAAAGATGCCAGGATTGGTTCTCACTATTTTTCAGGAGTTAGACTTTTGCAGTCAGTAGAGACTTCCAAAATGCATGTTTTTAAATTCCCATTCCAATGTCTCCCTAAACGTTATTGAGTTTTGCATACAGGGACAACTTGTACCAGTTTGATGTGCTCCCATTTGGTCTGAATATTAGCCTCAGGTCTTATGAACCACTGCCGTATCCATGACATCTAGCTACACGTATTGCATCCTGAAAAAGCACATTTTGCATCAGGATAAAATAATCTCTTTATGAGTTTTAAAAAAAAACTTAGTGTATCTCTTGCAGGAATTTGCCTTATAAATCGAGTCATGTCTTCTAGCGCAGTCAAAACCAAGGAAAACTTCACCTGGGTACATGTTGTGCCATTTAACGAGTAACCAGGTACTCGTTAGAACATGAAAGACATGTACAACCCTAGACCAACAAATTGTTCTCAGTCTTTTTTTTAATTTTTGACTGGTGACAGAGACCAACTGTGTAATGCACTACTTGGTCTGAAGCGACTACACCACTACATCTGCAAATGATCGGACTGCACGCTATTATTTACTAAATTTATTTAGACAAACCGTTGTACCCAGACGGTAAGCATAATCCCTCTTCTAATGATCCACTGCATTAAATCCTTTAGAATGCTTGCTTTTTTAGTATAAATCCCTGTCAGAACAGAACACCTGTGTATTCATTGGCTGGCAAACAGGGCCTGGGTTTTTCACTATGGTTGGGTATCTAATTACCCAGGTACCTGTTGACAGCCTTAATGTCTACCTTTAGCTCACATAAAAGAATTGGCACCAGTAGTAACTGATACATGACAGAATTTGCTGCCAATTATTCATTCCAAGAAGAAACTACTATATTTTGACTTCCATCTTAACAAGCAGATGACATTTTAGCACTTATGTTACTAAACAGTTGAAAAGAAGTGGCATGTATAATTTTTAACTGATATGGCTGGATTTGTGATGTATGTACTTTTAATATATTTAAATTGGTAATGTATTGTCAAAAAAGCATATTCAATTCTAAAAATTAGTTTCTACTTCTGCAATTTACATTACAGCAAAAAAGAGAAGTCTGGCATCTCACCAAGGTAAATTCCAATAGATTTATCCAATTGACTGATATTCATTTTGTTTCCTATTTTGTACCATAGTAGGATATTTTCTCTTCATTCTGTGTAATTTGCACAACATATTTATGTGTATCTTCATAACCTGTAAATATGAAAGTTAAAGATTAAAATAACTAACCTGAGATTTATTGTTACTATATCTTAAGAAAAGTTTTTATTTATAGGAAGTAATAAGGCAAATAAATGTGGGCCATTTCAGGGTCCATTCTAGACTGAACTATTAAAGAAAGTAATTTAAATAACCTTGCCAAAATAGGGCAGTGATGAAAAGTTGGAAGAATTTAGTGCAGAAGGGTTAAAAACATTAACTGAAAACAGCAATTTTACTAACCTTTTGAATCAAGTAACATATAAGCAGAAGAAAGGCTAATTGAACCTGACAAGAATATTAGTTTTCGATGAGTCAGCAGACGTGGTATATGACCTGTAATGTATGGTAACTTTACATTATTGTGCAAATGAAACCTGGTTATGTCGTCAAAATATTAACCCTTTCTTTCATACTTGTGCAGGATAAAATAAAATATAAACATGTATCCTTTGCTTGCAATCAGTAAATGATAATAATAAAGATGATAATACTGATAATTTGAATCTAGTACAGCATCTTTAGAAGTGCTAAGTACCTTACAGTATAAGATCACACATAAACATATGCAAACCCCTGGTTATAAAAAAACACCATGAAATTACAAAATAAAATCATGCTGACAGTAATTAAGGAAGAAAGTATTAAGTCTTTATGCCTGTTGTTGTAATCAGAATAGGTGAGTTGAATGAGATCCTTGTGTCTAAGATCAGTGGGCCATTTGTTCCACAGTGCTGGGTCCTGGTATGCTAAAGAACATTTGTATGACTTTGTTTTAATAGTGGGAACAATGAGAATACAAGTGTCAGAAGATGAGCATAAAGTTTATAGGATGGGGTGTACATGTGGGTGAGGTCAGATAGGTATATTTGGTTGAAGCCAGTCAACAGAACATAGCTCAGTGAACATATTTTGTGTTTGAATATTAATCAAATGGATAGCCAGTGGAAGTTATACAGTGGGGTTTGGTGTGTGTGCTCAGTTCTTCATACTCATTGGATAATCTAAACAATTTTTTGAAGTTACGGTTGTAGATGAACCAGAAAGAAGTAAATTATAATAGTCCAGTTTCGAAAGTACTAAAGAACACCCATGTTTTAATGAGTCTATTGAAAATATTTTTTGATTGGAGCAGATGTTTATGACATGGTGTAATGATAGGTTTCATACTAGGTGAATTTAATGTTGGTATTGCTGATTCTTATCTTTTGATGTTGTTGTTGTAGGGTTTAACACCATTTTTCAGCACACTATATATAGTCTATACATGGCGGCAAGTATTAATGGTGGAGGAAGAACCCGTGAAAACCCCCGGAAAGAACCACCGACCCAAAAGAAGGTACTTGCAGGCTTTCTCACATACACACATTGGCTCAATCTGATATGCAAACCCATGCAGACAGAGGTGAGATGGCAGTGATTCATAACGGAGAGCGCTTTAGACCACTCTGCCATTTGGGGTCCCAATGTTTTGACGTAAATGACGGGGTTCTAACATGAACATATACTTGACTATAGCCTGATATCAACAATTTGAATATGTTCCTTGAAATAAATTGAGTAGTCCTCTTATTTAAAACCGGAAGTATCACAAATCATTGTAGAAATAGTTAACAGTTAAGCCTGTTAACGGTGTTCAATTCTCTCAGAAAAGACTTTGAAAAGGTGACAGACCAGAAATTATTTGGTTCTCACTAAACACAAGAAAGCAGCTGGAAAGTGTTGTTTTGTTAATATTGTAAATAGAAACATTTATAAACACTACATAGTATTCTTTCTTTTTTTCTTTTGAATACACAATACATTGAACATTAGATTATGATATGAATTACCACATGAAGTCAAGGTGTGCAAGCCCTGGTAAATTTAAAATGTACATATTAAAAATATTTGTTGTGAACTTGTTTTTCATTGATATGTCATACTTTATATTCATTAACTTGGCAGTGCAAGATTGTGTGATCCTTTAGTTTTGTGAAATGGCTCTGGAAAAGTCATTGAATATGTTTTTGTTAAATCTGCAGAAACCCTGGAGTCGGAAAAAATGGACTGACCATTTTTCGATTGTGAATGTGGTTTGGACAAATTCAAATGATGTATGATTGAATCTGAAAGTTGTAGTGTGGTTAAGATGTGGATTATAGAGTTTTTTGCAGGGCAGTAATTCCACTTTGGGGGAGTGCGATTTAATCAACTTAATGGAATAAGCAGAGGGTCTTACCTTTTTTTTTATAGCCATGTTTCTGTTAGGAAAAAAATATCCTGACCATTAATAAAATTAGCTATTTATGTGAGCCTTTCCATTGGTCCTACTGGTTGAAGTATGCAATGCACAGTGGTTGCTCAGACTTAAAGATGTGATAATTCATGAGGAATTTGAATTAAGATATCCCAGTTAACATATTTTCAAATTGCTGTGAAAGAAAGGGAGATAATTGGAATTTTTCTTCCTGTTCTACTCTGTTTAGCTTTGAAAGAACTTGTTTTGGCCGCTGTTTACATTAAAATAAAGATGATAGTAGTCCTAGTTAAGTCTGGTGCAAAATTAAGTATGGAGTACCAAGGAGTGGTTATTTAATGCAGTTAATGGAGGTCCATTATAGTATAAACAGATAGACTGTTGAGTATATTGTGATGACATGATGTTCATAACAAAAGGTGGTTATAGCAGTGTGGTAAGACAACTAAGAAAACGTCTAATAGTTCTCTCTTTAAAAGCATTAAACATTCCAACAGGTCATTCAATGCATCATGAAATAACTGATGAATATGAATACTGACAACAAATACACATGACAAATAACACAAATCCAGAGTAGCTGGCTCAAGCCTGTTAAGTGTTGGTGGCCATGTTGATAAAAATAAACCTCTGCAGCATAATAATTTTTACATTTGATTGGGGTTGTAAATTCATGGAATTTCACTGATGAACCTTGGAATTTGCTTGATTGAAAATTAGTTGCAGATATCAATATCCATGAAATTGACATAAAAGTTTCTAATAAACTGTTTTACACTGGTCTTCTCACAGAACGATACGATTTGATATTTTACACAGAACTCAAAGGTATTCAGTTGCCAAAAGGTATTGGGTGGTTCTTATATTTTTATAAAAAAAAGATTTATGGAAAAGCAAATACAACATTGCTTTTTCTGCACATTTGCTGATAGACAAGGGGACAGCTAGCATGGACTCTGCATTTGCATGAAAGTCTAACAAACATTTAGCCATATTTTGAAAGTGGTCATTACTACAGAACCAAATGGAAAAGTCTTTTCTTTCTTGAGCAGTGCAAAGGATTGCTAACTAGGGTTATGACAGACACATTATAATGCACTATTATCTTTATGTGTGAATCTTGCATGATCCACAGGCTTAGATGCACCAGGTTCCTAATCACAGTGTATTCATTTTGTAAAGAATGAAAGTTGTAATGAATGAAAGTACAGGCCAATATTATTCATTTTCTAGGATTATTGTTTGGTATTTTTTAGATACATGAAAACTTAGCAAATATTTTCAATTATGTGTAGCAAGACTCTAAATATTGTAACTGTTTAAAATTATTGAAGGCAATAAAATCTGAAGTAATGGAAAAGTTTTACAGTTCCATGCCAAAGGCTAAGTAAGCTTATGATATAGCCCCTTAAGTGTCATTTGTCCATTCATCAGCACATATTTTTTCACACTGTAGATGCCATATTCTGATTACATTTGGTATGTAAGTGGGTGTGTGAACTCCCTAGTGGCCATATTTTCATTAAGTTTATTATCAGACCTTGCATGTAAGCTTATATCATAAATATCTTGCATAAGTTTGATTATTGTGAGTTGTTTTGAATGGCTGCGACACTGTAGAGTCCATATTTCTTGTAACTAATTGGTTGAGCTTTTATACGGTACATTACATATTTCTGGAATCTGATTGGCTGAGCTTGTCAACACTGTATAATACATATTTCTGAAGCAGTTTTGAACAGACTTCTATACAAGTTTTGTTTTGTCAGGTTCTCAGTTGAGTTCAGTTATGATTGAGATCTATGCAGTTTTATTGCGAATGCAGGCTGAGCAGATGATGAAAATAGAACCCATCACCTTCTGTTCACGACTTAAATGTTTTAACCAGTGAGCCACTGCAGCTCTCTCTCAATGGTTTCAAAGCTATGACTCTGTAATGAGGACCCCAAGTGAGCAAGGACAGATCCAGGATTCATCCTGACTGCAGATGAACTTTCCTTCTAACACCAAGAAAATATATATATAAAATGTTTCAAATGACATTTTTATGAATTACCAATAGATAATTTAACCAGCAACAAGTCCTGAATGGCAGGTTACTGTACTGAGGAATAGGGAAAGTTTATAAGAGGTGAGAGCTAGAAAGAGGGGAGGGGAAACAAAATTAAAAAGTCTTAGCTTCAAGAAAAACAATCAGGAAATTGAAGTTTTGACCAAGTGTATATTTTACTTTTATTTCTCTATTTAGAAAAAGTCCTAAACCAAAGGAGGTTACTGCTAGTAAAGAGAGGTAATAACAAATACATGTATATATGCTTGACATTTATTACTAAAATCTGTATATGCTTAGACAGTCAACTGCAGTACCTTTTCATCAGAAATGGTGTATAAACTTAATACAGTTTGAGATGAGTTTTCAATTATGAACACTGTCAACAGATGTTAATGAGACAGTCTTGCAATTGTCTTAGCTTGTCAACACCCTCGAGACCCAGAACAGATTTTGAAAGACTTTATAAGTATTCTTGTCAATAGCCCAGAGACCCAGAGCAGAATTTGATAAGACTTTATATGTATTCTTGTCAGCACCCCAGAAATCCAGAACAGAATTTGATAGACTTTATATGTATTCTTGTCAACACCCCAGAGACCTAGAACAGACTTTGATAGACTTTATATGTAAGCTTATATCATCAAGATCTGAGATGATTTTGATTATTAATGAGATACACTCGTATTAATGAGGATATAAGCAAAGCAGATTGTGGTAATTGAACCCACAACCTTCTGGTCACAAGTCGAACACCTGAACCACTGAACTATTTTAGCTGTGTTTTGTGAGGATTTCAATGGTTTCCTAGTGAGGACTGAAGTGGCAAGGCCTCAGGGTTAAGGACAGTCCCAGAAATCCATGCTGATTACAGGTTAACTTGACTATTAATACCAAGTATGTCTGTAAATGTTGGAACGGGCTCTGGCCAGTTATAAATTGGGTCTAGTTTCCAATGGCAGAGAGAGATCAAGGGAATAATGCTGATTAAAATGACTTGACTCTTTATGTGATGGTGTTATTGTGTATGCATTTATTTATAAATAGCTGTGAAATAAAAGATAAATAACACCTGTGTTAATAGCTAGTGTAACATCTAAGTGCTTTAGTACCTGAACTGTCATTAACACAGGTTAGCAATGTCAAACCCACAATGGGCCTCATATGTATTTCTGGTTCAACTCAAACTATTATAAATGAAAATATACATGACTTATTTGCTGATAATATAAGCAGCTTCAAACCTGTATGATGACTTGATACACTGTGGGTAGGGGGTGTCACTGGGGGGGGGGGGAAATTGAAGTTTTGACTGTGAGTGTATATTTTACTTTTATTTCTCTATTTAGAAAAAGTCCTAAACCAGAGGAGGTTACTGCTATTAAAGAGAGGTAATAAAAAATACATGTATATATGCTTGACATTTATTACTGAAATCTGTATGTCAATGGGAAAGATATAAGAGGTGGTTATTTTATTAGCTTCCAAGTTTTATTACCTTGGTGTCTATGGAAGAATGGTGTATGTAATGTTCATCATCTGATAATACAATACTGCTGAACTCCGTTTCTCTTAATACACATCTGTTACATGGAGTGAACAATTGGGTTGTTATGTATAGACCCAATTCATAACTTTTACCTTATGTAATCTAACAGGTTATGCCATAAGAGGCAAATATGGAAAATGCAAAATGTCTGATTACACTTCTGATTCTAACAAGTACATTTTACATTGGTGTTTATTTCAGGTAAACACTGGAAACATATTGATTGGTTTTAATTCTCTTCTCCCACAAGCTTGCAAAATATAGAAAATTAAAAGGGTGTAGAGATTGTGGTGGAATGAAAAAGTAAGAAAACAGATATACCTTTGTTGTTTTTTCTTTTGAGATTTAATATTTTTGTTCCACCTCTGCTGAATGTCTCAGTAATCTTGACATAGCAGCTGCTTTAACAGCTGTCCTTAAAGTATTGTATCATTTAAAAAATATTTTTGTTTCTTACCAAACATTGCCATTATATTCAAATTTTAAAGTATCTACAGTCGAGGTCACAGGGTCAGAGGTAAAGTTATTGGATATGACCTTTCTAACTAGAGTTTTATCAGTGTTTAAACTTGAACACTAATTTCAGTTATTTTTGTGTTGTTGTTGTTGCAGACATCTTGTATAGAAACTAAGCTAGGACACATTTTCAGAATTCAATAAACATGTTTTATTGTCCATACTGACCTCAACCTTCCTTGATGAAAGTTGGAAGTTTATTTATTATACTGTGAGTTTAGTGAAGACAATGGTATGGCTTGAAAATAATATTGTGCATTCAGTGAAGTGGTTTTCCATGAGCGGGGAGGGGGGGGGGTCTTTTCTTAAGAAATCTGTGAATTCTGCAATTCCAGATAATAGACTCTGTTAGGGGTCAGATAAAAGTACAGTTTGTGGTTGAATTCTTATTTATGTGTAAAAAGCTAGCCAGTCAAAATTGAGACACTTACCTAGCGGCTATACTCAGATAAAATATTATCTTACCTCTGCCAGAATTTTTTTTTCCTGAAACAAGTGTCAAGAGTATACAGTGGAACTTGTATACAAGTGGCACTCAAGAACTTAGAAAAATGTTGTCCTTTATGGACTGTAAGGAACAAAATTATTATTTTATTTATTGTGATTCATGTTCTATTTTCACAGGTCAAGACGCCGATCATCACTGCCACGTCGTTCAAGATCCCTGTCTCGCAGGCAAAGAAGCAAGTCCAGATCTCGGTATGTTTTCAGTTCTTAATTAGTATACTTTTATGTTTCATAAAAATCACTGATGTTTAAATTTTAGTAAACTTACATTTTTTCATTACTGGTAAGATGAAAAAAACCAACCAGCAAAATGAAAGTCTAGTTTTAACAAGTTAAGTCAGGTGTTTGTTCTAAGATGTATCAGCAAATTATTTAAAAGTTTGTGCACAAAATCTGTATAGAGAAATATATAACTTTTGATTGAACACCTGTTTTGAACCAAATGCAAAAGGAAATATTGTATATTGTTTAGTCGCATGTTTTTTTAAAAATTTTTATTATATGAAATAGTGCATTCTTGAAATTTTCCACATTTCACAAAAAGTGAAGTATTAGTGTATCATCAGAGAATTGTGGGTGAAGAAATGTGATATCTACTTATCAAAATTTTCCCATAATTACATATATACAAGCTTACATGTCTTGTTCAGCTGCAGATATCATTGACCCCGCTCGTTGCATGATGTCCCAGCAAGTGAGGACCTATTCTCTTTGTTTTACTGAACTTGTAACAAACTTCATAGACATAGACCGGTTGGTACATTATGTGATAAGATATTTGGGCCTGTGCAGTTTGCATATGGCTTTACCGGAGCTGCCAACCCTCACAATTTTGGCGTGAATTTCACAACTTTTTCAGCGATTCATAAATTCCCCAATTTAAAAAAAAATTAATAAAAAAGCTGATTTCCTGTTAAGTACTAATCATGATATTGGCAGTTACCGAAAGGGTCTGGTACAGCTGGTCGCGGTATTAGTGATCTATAGCTGAGAAGTCCTGTTGGCAATTTTAACATATTTAAATCTATAAATATAAGAATAGTTTTACAAATGCTTTTAAAAGAAACTGGGGCTTAACCAAAATTTTGTTCTGCGCATGCGCTGGCAATGCAGATTTGATTTACCATTTAACAACTTTTCTTTAAAATGTCCTTGCCACCAAGAAAAAAAGTATAGTCCGAGTCTCCTCTGACCCTTGTTACCCCATTTTAACTTTGAAAATTTGTTTGTTGTCCATATCACGTGACTATATGACCTCATTGACATGTAGGTTGCGAGATTTGTAGTCATGTGACTGACAAAAAAAGCCAGATCTAGGTCAAATTTCAGTGACAACATATTTTCGTCTCTCTTGTCAGCGGATGAAAGACGATGAATGCTATGCTCGCAATTTTTGAGAAAATAAATCATTATAGATTTCAAGCAGGTATATAACGATGAAAGATCATTCAAGTTTGCTGGGCCAGTTAGTAAGACAAATGGTGTCGGCGAATTCCAACTTTTCGATAGGGAATGGACTCTGACCCTATACCCCAACATAAATGTCCAAATTAAGAAAAAAACAGCGTGGCAAGAGTCAGAGGAAACTCAGAATAGTAAAAAGAAATATATTGCACAAAAAAATCGAAGTTTAGTTTCGAATATGCCAAACATTTGCCGTGCATTCATTTGTTCCAACAAATATTCGCGGACTCTAGGATCACTTGATGAATTAATGTCAAAATTCACGAATTTTTATCACCATTTTCACGAATTGTGAGCCTGGAAGGTTGGCATCTCTGCTTTACCAGCAAGAATATATGATACATCAAATTTCTTTTGTCTTTGAACTTTAACTGATTGCTCAGGACATTCCCTGTATCATAACAACACTGGCCTTGAATCAACTGATGACCTTTAGTTTTACATTTTATAAGTTCAATGTTGAGCCCCCAGGTGTCTATGTGATCCAAAGCATTTGACATTACTGATTATTACCATATCACCTGTCCACAGTTAGAGTCTTGTGCTTCGCAAATGTGGTTATGTGAGAAAGCATGCCAGTAGCTTTCAATGAATCAGTGGTTTTTCCGAGCATTTTCCCAGGTTCTTTATCCAACAGCAATACTTTATGCCATGTATAGTCAATCATGTGATGAGTAATGGCATAAACCATGTATTCTATCATGTGATGAGTAATGGCTTTAAACCATGTATTCTATCATGTGACAAGTAATGGCATTAACCATGTATTCTATCCTGCGATGAGTAATGGCATTAACTATGTATAGCCTATCATGTGATGAGTAATTGCATTAACCATGTATTCTATCATGTGATGAGTAATTGCATTAACCATGTATTCTATCATGTGATGAGTAATGGCATTAACCATGTATAACCTATAATGTGATGAGTAATTGCATTAACCATGTATTCTATCATGTGATGAGTAATGGCATTAACCATGTATTCTATAATGTGATGAGTAATTGCATTAACCATGTATTCTATCATGTGATGAGTAATGGCATTAACCATGTATTCTATTAGGTGATGAGTAATGGCATTAACCATGTATTCTATCATGTGATGAGTAATGGCATTAACCATGTATTCTATCATGTGATGAGTAATGGCATTAACCATGTATTCTATCATGTGACGAGTAATGGCATTAACCATGTATTCGATCATGTGACGAGTAATGGCATTAACCATGTATAGCCTATAATGGCATTAACCATGTATTCTATCATGTGATGAGTAATGGCATTAACCATGTATAGCCTATAATGTGATGAGTACTGGCATTAACCATGTATTCTATCATGTGACGAGTAATGGCATTAACCATGTATTCTATCATGTGACGAGTAATGGCATTAACCATGTATTCTATCATGTGATGAGTAATGGCATTAACCATGTATAGCCTATAATGGCATTAACCATGTATTCTATCATGTGATGATTAATGGCATTAACCATGTATAGCTTATCATGTGATGAGTAATGGCATTAACTATGTGATGAATAATGGCATTAACCCTCAGCAACAACATAATAATTCTACCTTTAATAGCATACATTATTTAGTAATTATCCTAGTATTGAATTAAAGAATTTGATAGGTTTTACTAATTAGGGACACGATCTTTCTAGAACTTTAAGGTTAAGAGGACAATTTTTCAATTTGAAATGCAAGAAGTGGCAAATTATTTATGTTAACACTTGTATGAAGGCATTTCAGAGGCTTTATTCCTGATCAGACTAAAAATTATAGTTTATAACATGGTCGCACATATGATGGATTATGAGCGACTTGTTTAATTGTGATGATCTTGCACTGAGAGACAGCGCCTTTGAAAACTCTAGATGCAATATTTCAAATTAGATTTTAATCAGATTTAGTATGCAAGCTTGTATCATCATCATCATTTTGGAGAAATTCAGTTCTGAGGAAAAGCAAGGCACATTAATGAAATGATCTTGCATCTGTTTGACTTGCCAACAAACACTCCAGAGGTTTATTTTTGATAAAATTTACATCAGGTTCAGTACATAAGTCTGACATATTATGAGGTGATCTTGGATCTGATTGGCCAAGCTTGTGAACATTCTGTAGGCCATAAATTTGATCAAACATGTTATAACATCCATGCATGTTAAGTAGGTAATCTGGTGCCTGATAGGCTGAGCTTGTGAATATAGTAAAAGACCAAATTTTTAACCAGATTTTGATTAGATTTTAGAATATCAACTTACAGACCATTAAAGATTTGATTATGTATCTATTTGACTGAGATTATGAATGCTTTAAAGGCCATGTTATTTTTTATTATCAGATTTTCATTAGATATGGTATATAAGCTTATATCACTAAGATCTCAGATGAGTTTTCAGCTATGACCAATATCCATGCACATTAATGAGATAGTTAATCGAGTTTAACACCCCAGAGAACCTGAATAGATTTTGATAAGCTTTATATGTAAGCTTGTGAACACCAGAAAGTCCCTGAACAGATTTTGATAGACTTGATATGTAACCTAATATCATCAAGATCTCATGTCATTTAGATTATAAGCAACACCCTCTCATATTAATGAGGATCCAAACTGAGCAGATGGTGGTAACCAAACCCACAGCCTTCTGGTCAGGCATCCAACACCTGAACCACTGTCACTGAGCTACTTTAGCTCATTTTTGTAAGGATTTCAGTGGCTTCCAAGTGACGACTAAAGTGGCAGAGCCTCAAGGGTTAAGTCCAGTACCAGGAATCAATGTTAACTGCAGAAGTAACTCCCTTTGTAATGCAAAGTGTGTGTGTATATACTGGAATGTAGAGGCTCTGACCAGTTTCTAAGGTATGAATTGGGGGCCTACTTTCCATGGGCAGGGATAGATCAAAGGGGCAACAGGGCTAGTTGTATAAACGATTTGAACCTTCATATGCTGAAGAAATCTCTCTCTCTCTCTCTCTCTCTCTCTCTCTCTCTCTCTCTCTCTCTCTCTCTCTCTCTCAGTAAATGTCTATACATTGTAGGAGGAGGAAGTTATGTATGCAGGCATGCATATATATATATATATATATATATATATATATATATATATATATATATATATATATATATATATATATGGTTGTGGAAAAAAGATAACACCAGTGTTAATGGTAATGTAGCACCTAATTTCTTCAATACATGTGCAAATTTACATTCATAACCTGAACTATCATTAACCATTAATAGGTGAGCAATGTCAGGCTGACATTGGCCTCATGTATTTCTGATTTCCACTCAGAATATCATAAATGACATGACTTACGCAGCTACAGATCCTGTATAATGACTTGATACAAAGTGTGTCAGGTAGCTGTACGGGGAAATTGAAGTTATGACAGCGAGTGAATATTTTACTTTATTTCTCTATTTAGAAAAAGTCCTAAACCAGAGGAGGTTACTGCTAGTAAAGAGAGGTAATAACAAATACATGTATATATGCTTGACATTTATTACTGAAATATGTATGTCAATGGGAAAGAAGTCATTTTTAAAAAGTGCTTCTTTTCTTAGCTTCTAAGGTTTATCTTGGTATTTTTTGAAGAATGGTGTGATTTTCATCATCCGATAATGCAATACTGCTGATCTCTATCTGTCTTAATACAAATCTGCAACATGGATTTAACCATTGGGTTATTTTGTATGAACCCAATTCATAACTTTTTACCTTTCATATGTAATCTAACATGTGGATGCCATGGCAAATTAAATAGTGAATACTTAAAATATTTGATTACACTTCTGATTCTAGCAAACCAATTTTACATTGGTGTTCATTTCTAGTAAAATTAGGAAACTTGTTGAGTGAAATCGGTCTTCTTACATCCCAAACTTGCAAAATATCGAAATTAAAAGGATGTGGGGATGGCAGTGGAATGAAAAGTAAGAAAACAGATGTCCATTGCCTTTTTTTCCTTGATCTCTGATCTTGTTGTTCCACCTTTGCTGAATATCTCAGTAAGCTAGACATAGCAAGGTTTTAAGATCTGTCAAACACTTTGTCATTCTTAATGGAATTATGTTGCTTACCATATACCCCTGCTTCATTTTATTTACATGCATTTCCTACTGACTTAACTGTTGAGTTTAAAAAGATATTATAAGTTGCTGATGATCACAATGTCAGATTTTTTTAATATGACATTACCCACCATCAGTTCCATAAATGTTTAAACTCTTGATCTGATTTAGTTGTTTTGTGTGTTTCCCGTAGATTTTGAACAATTGAAATGAATGATTACTAAGTTTTTAAATACATGTACATACTTGAGGAACTTGTTCCAAAACCAGATAGTAATTATCCTAGTATTGAATTAAAGAATTTGATAGGTTTTACTAATTAGGGACACGATCTTTCTAGAACTTTAAGGTTAAGAGGACAATTTTTCAATTTGAAATGCAAGAAGTGGCAAATTCTTTAAAATATCGGAGGTATTTAAGCAAGACTTAAACATAGGGCTTGAATTATTATGCATGATATTTACACATTTTGATGTATGAAATTTTGAGAAATCAATGTGAAGTCCACTGTTGTGCAACCTAGAATAGATTCTGTTATAGTAAAATCATACATATCACGTGTGCACATTTACCTTAAATTAACAATATACTGTTGTTTTAAAATGATACTAATATTGTTGATCATTGAATTTTCTGTACCATAACTCGTCAAGAAACTAACAGACAGAAAATATTGTAGGGTAGTACAAATTGGTTTATCGACATGTATAGCTTTATTTATGACATCACAGGATACAATATTCAATCAGGATTGTACGGGATGAAACCTTTCGTTTGATCAGGTCCAAAAAAAATTGTACTTGTACGTTTATTTTGCAGTAAATACTATTCAGGAAGTGTAAGCAATGACCTTCCAAAGGAATATGGATGTATGAAAATTTAAAAAAAAGTAAATTATTTGCCATTTAAAATTATGTAAAATCAAATTTAAAAATCCATGCAACATCCATTACTGAAATAATTGGTGATGAATGCATACATGAACTACTTCACAGCTGCCAATTGTCCGGTTTCATCGTATTTGTTCCGTATTTTGGACCTGAATACAAGTCTACGTTTTTTGCCAAAAAATACGTTTTAATTTTTAGAAATAATAACAAATTTCCTTGGAATTTTTGGTTTAAAATGGGCACTCGGTTCTATTTTTGATAGAATGTATCATATATATATATATATATATATATATATATATATATATATATATATATATATATATATATATATATATATATATATATATATATATATATATATATATATATATATATATATATATATATATATAAGCAATACACTATACAATATGATTAGTTCGTTCGAAATCGAGGCTACCATGCCTGTCATTATCAGTCATATGGGATTTCTCAGATAGTTACCAATGTCGCTGTATCTCGTCTTCGTAATATTCACCTTCTTATCATGTTAAATAGAAAAGCAGAATATTCACAATTTTCAAAAGGAAACTAAAGAAGGAAACAACTGGAAGGACATTTGTGCCATCTTGTGTAGATTTGTGAAACCATATAGTAAAGAATAAAACTTGACGTTTTGCAAATTGTGTAATGTGATTTCGCTATTGGGCATGCAGGCACCCTTGAACTACAAGAGCACGAAAAAGCTAATAAACATCAGCTTCCTGCTTTAACACACACAGCTCAGCCTGAACTTAAGATGTATATTAATTGATACCAGATAACCTTAATTAATTCGATCAAAATTTAATTTATTAAATTTGTTTTAGAAATAAAACTTCCTCGTTCAGTTACTAGTGTTGCTGGCGATTTATTTTGCACACATTTTCCAGACAGTAAATTGCAAAGGATAACTCGTATGCTTGAACGTAAACGAGTTCAATAAGAAAATCACAGAATTGAGCTTATCAATGAAAGTTGGTACATTGGAATCGATGATGAAAGAAAGAAAAAATAAGGTGTTGAAAAGGCTCCTATTAACAGCCTGTGTTTGAGTGTGTTGCGCTCTTGTACCTTCTGAATGGGCACCCAAATGGAACATTATGCCCATCCAGAAGGTACAAGTGTGCAACATGTGCATCTTTGACATTAAATATTTATGTAAGGCACTGTTCTACTTTACTGATGGTTGTATATGTTGTAAATAGTTACATATGCATTAAAATTTAAAAAATCAGTATTTGTTCCTGAAAATCAGTATATTTGTTGTAAATAGTCAGTACGCTGGGGTTTGGCAGCTATCTGACTTACTATAATGGTCAGATAAAAATATAGTTTGTGGTTGCATCCTGGAATAGACCATGTTAGGCGTCAGATAAAAATACAATTTGTGTTTGCATAATAGAATCTATCCTTTTTGGGGTTTGAAAAAAATATAGTTTGTGTTTGCATACTAGTTATACACAGTTTGGGGTCAGATAAAAATACAGTTTGTGGTTTCATACGTGAATAGACCCAATTAGGCTTAAGATAAAAATACAATTTGTTGTTTGCATCCTAGAATAGGCCCTGGTAGAGGGGTCCGATAAAATTATAGTATGTGTTTGTATCATAGAATAGATCCTGTTAGGGGTAGATAAACATACAGTTTGTGTTTGCATCCTCTATAGAATAGACCCTGGTAGGGGTCAGATAAAAAATACAGTTTGTGGATGCAGCCAAGAGTAGACCCAGTTAGGGGTAAGATAAAAAATATAGTTTGTGGTTGCAGCCAAGAGTAGACCCAATTAGGGGAAAGATAAAAAAATATAGTTTGTGGTTGCAGCCAAGAGTAGACCCAATTAGGGGTAAGATAAAAAATATAGTTTGTGGTTGCAGCCAAGAGTAGACCCAATTAGGGGTAAGATAAAAAATATAGTTTGCGGTTGCAGCTTAGTATATACCCTGTTTGGGGTCAGATAAAAGTAGTTTGTGGTTGCAGCCTAGAGTAGACCCAATTAGGGGTAACATAAAAAATATAGTTTGTGGTTGCAGCCTAGTATAGACCCAATTAGGGGTCAGATAAAAATATAGTTTGTGGTTGCAGTCTAGAGAAGACCCAGCTATGGCCTAGATAAAAATAGTATGTGTTTGCAGCCTTGAATAGATCATGTTAGGGTTCAGATAAAATTGTATAGTTTTTGGCCCTAAATTCTGTTGGGGGGTGGGGTCTGATAAAATACAGTGTGATTGCAGCCTTGAATAGGTCCTGTTAGGGGTCACATAAAATGCAGTTTGTGGTTGATTACAAGTGACTGCAAGAAATAGATGACTGTATCATTTCCATATTTGTCAATTATACTTAATCTATATTATTAATCTATATTATACATGTCATAGCTTATGAACATGTGACAGATTTAATGTGATTGGAAATTAGTTTGATAATGCTAATTGTTTTGATAGAGCTTGTCTCCTGAGGAATCAATGAAGGCAAAATAAATTTTAATGTACATTTTAATGATTGGAATACCAAGGTAAGTAGATCATGATCCAATTATGAATTGATTGCCTTTGAAAGTGAATGACCGGATGACAACCAACATTCCAATTCTGAGTGATTTTACCTGCTGATCATTGGTTGTTTCTTGAAGATCTTATTCCAGTGCTTTCATATTTGTTGACTTTGGAAAGAAACTAGTGCAGATATTTTTTTTTTTAAATTGGACCAATTAAATATTATCGCATCAAGGGATTTATTTTAAAAAGAATAATTAAGCAATCTTTTATCAAGTAGTTGATTAGATACAAGATGAACAATGATTTAATAGATTATTTAATCTCTGATTACAGAAGAAGATCCAGGTCTTCAAAACGAAGCTCTCGCAAGTCTCGGTCACGGTAAGATATTTTGATGTACAATTTTAAATTAAGTATATAATCATGGATAAACGGTAAATACAAGTTCTGTCTTTTTCTAGGTTTTGTGTTTGTCAATCAACTGCCCATCCAGCTGTCTGCCACACTTTCTTGTAGGCAGAATTATTCAAAAGCTTCTGAGCCAAAACCAGACCAAATGTGTTATTCAGATTCCTTGAGTAAGTCCCAAAACCTGGTTAGATCCTGGCTACTGTGATTTTTATTTCACAATTATTTACACATTTTTTTCTATTAGGAGAAAGACTTTTTGGGGAAAGAAACTTGTAGCATGTTTAGGAAAGTTACACAGGGTGGACATTTTTATTAATATTTAGATTACTTGATTAAATTTCCAGATCATTGTAACAATTGTTATTCTTAAACAATTTGGATTTGGTCATGTTTGCCAAAAATTATGTCAGCATGATTAAATAAATATCACCCACGGTTGAGAAGTAAAATTTTGATGCAATTTTTTTGGGGGGTAATAATATGTAGATAAGCTAATTAGATTTTAAGGCCATTAGAGCCATTTTTAATTTTTTGCACTTTTGTAACATTTTGGGACTTTGGACTTTTTAAACAAAAATCATGTTATCATGATTTAGCAAAAGTCTCTTGATGTAGACATGTCATGCATGCTTGCAAGTGCCATGTAGATGACAGGATTCAATTTCTGGGCCATTATTTCAAAGTGTTTGGGAATTTTTGGGGCTTGGACTGTTTTGGGTCTGCAGTGTCTGGTAAACATATTAGGTGATGCAACGGTTAATTTCCTTGGCCTCATGTTTAGATAGATGTAAAACTTGTAACAATTTTAGGAAAGCAGAGCATTCAATCCTGTTTTATGTTACTTAAATTGACCATATTGATAAGAGCTATTAAGGGTGATGTCTGGACAATACAAATCATGATTTTTTCAACACTGCTTTTTATTGAGACATCACAGCACAATCATTCAATCAGGTCACCTTTAAGTTGTCCTCAACCAAAATGTCCACATAGTTTACAATGATTTTTACTGTATATTTGTCTCAGATCATGTAAAAAAAGACCTTCCCAAGGAATATGAATGTACAAGGATACAAAATAAAGTGAATAATCTCCATTTAAAGGTCTTTGTAATCAAATTCTAAAAATTACACCTGTCTGTACTGATTACATGCATGACCAGTATGATTTATATTTTGGATACATTGACAGCTAGGCTACAGCCTTGAAATTGTATATTATGGTAATTCACATATAACACATGTAAATGTTTCTGGAAAAGCATAACATAGTTCCCACTTTCCTGACAGCATATAATAAGAAGGCATTTTTTTTTTAAAGGTTCCATGTGAGCATGTGTTTGACATGTAGACCATGCCATGGACCCATGGTCATACATAATATGTCTCCTCATCTGGGGATATGGTGTTACCATTGTATTATATTTAGGTCATTGCTTGTGGTGGGGCATTTTTTTTCCATGAGCATATCTCATTCTATAACCATCTTTTAATGATCTATGCATGTCATTTGAAGATTGGGAGAGTAATATTCTTGTAACTTAAATGTTATTCACCCATGATTCATTTTTATAAAATAATCCAGGTTAAATCCATTTTTATCCATTTTCAGGAGTCGCAAACGAAGCAGGTCAAAGAGTAAGAGATCTGGATCTCAAGAGAAAATCAAAATATCAGATTCTGTAGACAAGAAATCGATATCAAAGTCATTATCCCCACCAAAGCTGGAGAGAGAAGACTCACTTTATGAGGAATCTTCAAGCCGCCGTTCAAGGTAAGTTGGGAGACAAAATTTGTTTCAAATGGGTTAAAATGTTTTTTTTTCTTTTAAGGTAAGTTCAGGTGTACCTAAAAATCAGGCAGACTGATAAATGGCAAACAGTTTTATAAATTTATGTACCTCTTTGCTTTGATCTTAGCTTAATGCGGTTTACTATTTAAATCATTTTATATCCTTGCTGTCGGGCTCCAAGTGTCAGAGTGGTCTAAAGCACTCACAATTATGGATCACTGCCATCTCACCTCCGTCTGCCTGGGTTTAAGTTTCTGTCTCAGCCAATGTGGGTATGTGAGAAAGCTTGTCAGTAGTTTCTCATGGGTGGGTGGTTCTTTCCAGGTTTTCCCAGGTTCTTCTTCCACCATTTATACTGGCTGCATTGTATAGCCTATCTTCTGCTGAAAAATAGTCTTAAACCCCAAACAGCAACACAGAGATAGTGCTAGATCATTAAATATAACTGATGTTCCAAAATATAGAAAAACCTGAAAAGCTTCTTCTCAAAAACCTCAAAACAGAATTTGACAAAATTTGATGGAATTGTCCTGGCAAATTGTTACAAATTATTGCTATCATTGCAAAAAAAGAAAAAAACTTTCAAAACTTGACTGACACAAAGCATCATGTCATAGAGGTATTTCAGTTTTGGACAAATGTTGATATGCCATGAAATATGGAGTAAGATGGAAAAGCTATAGAAACATGTAACAACTGTTTTCATAACTTGTGAAGCTTACAGCATTGGGAGATATTGCTACAGAAAGCATTATACAGACCAAGATTTTTTTTAGGCAAGCTGCTTAAACTGTTAGGCAGATTTCAGCTAAGTCAGCAATCTCAATTCCACTTAGGCCTCTTGTTAAGTATTTTGAAATTGTACATGTTGACAGAACAAGTAATTGAATGTTTTATGTATCAGTGTCACTAAAGTACAAAACACAATTTTCTTTAAAATTATACACATGGAAAATTACACAGAATGGCATACAAAATTGTACCTTTCTAATATGCTGAAATGCCAACCATTCTGGATTCTGCAGAACTATTACACATTTTTGGTAATTTTTTTAAATTTCAAAATGACATAATTCCAGATTAGGATGATGCAGTTTGAAACGTTCTATATGGATACAGGTAGAGAGAAAAGTACTTCAGCAGCAGTATAATCAACCGGTATTTCATGAGAAACACTAATGTTTATATTTGACAAAAATATTAAAGGAATTCAAAATCTGTGAATATGCAGAATGGATACAATCACTGCATACATGCCAACCATTACGCTTTTGGCGTAATCATTACGCTTTTTCCCACTAAATTCCGCGTTACGCGTTAACGTTTATAGATTACGCTTTTTCGATATATCCATCTTGCAAAAAAAAGAAATTTTTTTTTTTTTTTTCGTTTTTATTAGCATTACTTTATTTTTTACATACTGTTTTATTTTTAAATAAAAAATACCCCACTTCTACATAACTACGATATGCGAGTATACTTGTCCGTGGACTTTCCTAATATTCATGTTCTATTTATAGCAACTATCATGTTACTAAGATACTTTCAAACTTTCGACCTCATATTCTATTTATAGCTGCTTAGTGAGGAGAGAACAGACTGGTTTCTATTTTGTTTAAATCATTATGCACATACTCTTTGTTCTAATTTTGTATAGTGCAGAACCAGTCTAAAAGTTTTTTTGCGCTAAAAAGTATTAAAAAATTCTCAATGCGTTTATGAGTGCAAAAAATATCTCTTAAATAATTTCACAGATGGGTTAGAAAAAGTCAATAATAAACAAAGCAAAATGTAATCAATCCTCCAAACACGACGAGGGCATCATCACGTGACGTCTAATCGTTGGCGCTAAATGGCTTCAGATGTTAAGATGGATTCTAGTCTTTGTGTATGTTAGAGCACATTTTTTTCCCCAAGAATTTCGCAGATGGATCAGAAAAAAGCAAAACAACGAGTCCTCCAAAGATTCAAAGATGAATATATGAATGGCATAATACAGCGTTCCATTCTAGGACAGCATCATGCTCATTGCAGGCTGTGCGGAAACAATTTTAGCATTGGTCATGGTGGTAAATTTGATGTGGAAAAACACATGAAAACAAGGAAACACATCGAATTAGCTCGCCTTACGAACTCTAATACTAAGGTAACTTCTTATTTACAGCAGAGCTCAAGTGCAGACTTGAATACTATAAATGCTGAGGTGTTATTTACCGAGTTTTTAATAGAACACGGACTACCCTTAGCGGTAGCAGACCACGTTGGTCCCTTGTTCAAGCGGATGTTTCCTGATTTCGAAAATTGCGGAAAAATATGCTTGTGCAAGAACAAAATCATCTCACATTGTTCGGTGCCTAGCAGAAGATACTTCACCTAAAATTGCAGAAGCAATGAAAATTGGGCCGTTTAGTATTGCCACAGACGGGAGTTGTGATTATGATGATAAAAAGTTGTACCCAGTATGTATTAGATACTTTGACAGTGAAAAAGGCAAAGTCATGAGTGTTCTTCTTTCTTTACCAGAATTAACAGTAGATTCCACTGGACAAAACATTTTTGATTTGCTTGACAATGTTTTGAAGAAACATGACATAAGTTGGCAGAACTGTATGGGGTTTGCAGCTGATAATGCATCAGTGATGACTGGAATTCATAAAGGAGTTGCATCCTATATTTTGAAAATGTCTCCATCAGTGTTCATAACAGGTTGCCCCTGTCATTTAATGCACCTTGCTGCTGATAAATTAGAAGTAGATATTGGCCATTTATTAATAGATATCTATGATTACATGCTCCATAAATTCCCATATGGAGATGAACTGCTTTTAAATGCTTCAGTTGCTTATGTAAATGAGAGACAGTCAAAAAGCTTCAAAAGTGTTAGATTCTTTGTCAAGAGATATCCCTTTCTATTGCCACCCTTGTCTAACTTGGATCATCTGGAAGAAGAATTCCTGAAGTATCAAGTTGGGATTCTACCTGACAATATACTTAATGCAGATAGAGTTGATGTGCAATGGCACCTTATTTCCCAGCTAAAAGACTCTATCACTGGAAGAAATAAATTTCCTCTTCTTTGTCAGGTTATGAAAGGAATATTGGTTCTTTACCATTCTAATGCTGACTGTGAGAGATTGTTCAGTGTTGTTAACAAAAATAAAACTGAATTCAGGTCCAGGCTAAGTAACCCGGTACTGGGTGCTCTACTGGTATGCAAAACATTCATGGCCTCAGCTGGTACAAAATGTTTTGAAATGCAACATGACAATCTGTTGCTTTCTAAAGCTAAAAGTGCTACATATGAACACTTGAACCATTAATGAATGATAAAAGATGAGAAAAGCAAATAAATCATTGTTAATTGTAATGGTAGTATGTTATATGTGGATTACTCTTTTTCTGCTTGGATTCCTCTTTTTGACCACTTGGATTACACTTTTTCCTCGTCAGGGGTTGGCATGTATGTCACTGGACCATGATTGTCATTGACTGTAAACAGATACATATAATCCCATTGGATTATGCAAAATAATTGTAAAGCAGTTTTTTTTAAAAGCAAACATGTTAGGAAATTTAGACAGACTGCCTAGATTCCAGAAATTTGATGAAAGAATTCCTGATCAGCATGCTTGTGGGTTGGCCTGTTTTACAAATGAATAAACATGGGTCAGAACTAATTTTCTTATGTTAAGCATAATTCACTGGTATTGTTTTATTGGCTTAATGTGATAACAATACCCCACGATATTTGTTATAAAATTGTGTGCCAAATATCATACTGTGCAATTGCATACTGCATGATTCTTACGTCAAATTGCATTAACTTAACACCTGTGGCCAAATTAGTCTTGATTTTCTGAAGAAGCACTCTGCGAAGATGCATTGCATGTTGACCTTCTATATTGTTAATTGCGTGTGTCTAACCTTTTAAAGCTGACATACCATTGTTGCACATACTTAGCTGTTGATCTGTGAACACAAAAGTGGATCCATAGAACACGACAATTGGTTCATGGAACACAGCAATTTATTAAAATTTGCAAGATTAACAACTGCATGGAAACAATGTTGTTGCAACTTGTTAAGTGCTTGTTGAGTGTTTCATGAGAAAATTAAGACAATATTGGTTATTGACTTGTTTCTTTTTTTGAAGTTGCTGTTTAGAGGTTCTCTTCACGAATGAGCTTCTTTTCCAAAATGTTTATTTTCTGTATCTCATATCCTATTTGCAGTTAAAGAAGAGCTTTTATATTCCTAACAACAGATCACTATGCTGATGAATTATCTATCTTGTATATAGTGTTGTAGGTCATTCCTATCAGTAGTGTACAAAGTTGAAGGTCCATCTTAAAAACACTTAAATGTTACAAATCAAGGACCACAAATCACAAACAACAGGTAATTTTTTTATTCTATTTCTTTTTAAATATTACGGCATGAAGTGACAAGTTTTCTTTTTCATGTCCTTTTTCATTAAACACTTCATTAAGTTCTTACTTTATAAATTTGTTTTATTTCTCTAGCGAAGACACTAAAACTGATGAGCTTTCTTCTGTTAAGAAAAGGTAACCAGTCTACAGTTAATGTATTTTTTCCAGTCTCTCACTCTTCACTATTATGCCATGTTTGTGCCTAAATTAAATGCTATTTGAGAAAGTCTTTAATAAAAGATCATTATATACCACACCTTTTCACCTTTTCGGAGAATATCTTAATGCACGATATTCAGTGATTTTATGTCTTACAGGGGCTCCTTTGGGGCATTTTCGTTCCTCTACACCATATATGTAGAGTGGGCATATAGCACTACCCATGTCTGTCCATATCATTTTTGTCTCCACTTGAAAACAAATGAAGGACTTCATGGATTGAAATCAGTTTTGTATGAAGCAATACATTTAGCACACCTAGTCCAATTCAGTTCTCGATGGGATTTTCTTGCCAAATTTGGGCAATTATGGCCCCTGTTTGATGATTAACTTTGTTCAGCAGTTGCATCATATAGGTATGGGCACCTGTTTTCTTATAGAACACATTTCTAGTATCAGGTTTCTTGTGGCACTAGTAGACAGTATGAACCTTCTGGTCTCAGACTAGGAGAGCTTATAAGATGGCCTGTTGTATTTCCCTTTATGTACATTTGTGTGTCAGGCACATACACTGGAGAAAATTGATGTACACGTTTTGTTGCTGTCCGTTTTTTTTTTTTTTTTTAATGCAAAGGATTCATATGATACAATTAGGATTTATTTAATATCCAGTGCTTGGATGAGGGATGGAATCATGTATACTTCAAGCAGAGGCATAGACTGGTTTACTGCTTTGTTTGCTACCAGTGGTGCACTCCTATTCATATAGCAGAGTGCAATGCAGGGAGCATACAAAACAGGGAACCAGACTAGCATAGGCAGTGTTTTGACAGAGTTGATTCCCTATATCCTGTGAGCTCTCAAATGATTTCTGTTGAGCACAACAAGATGTCTATATGTTTAACCTCAATGCTTGTTGCACGAAAATGTGATCTCCAAATTAAAATGGATTGCACTAAGAATCATTAGCAAAGAAAATTAAATTATCAGATCACAAAAGAGTAACTGTGTATCTTACTTTAATGAAAAATGGAGAAAATAATTCCCTGACTGGGACATCCATTAGGATTACCAGTGTGACTTCTGAATGTGTGATTGCAAAGACTGTAAAATGAATAATCCTTTCGTGATAGTCTTTGAGAAGCTTTAAAAATATGCCCTCATTTGCACCAAGATATCTGGAGAACACATTATAACCCAAGACATTCTTTCACTACAAAACAAAATCAGTAAACTTGCTGAGACAGATGCGTTGCTTGGATTACAAAGTCAGGGGGTCATTGAGGATTTTTGTGTTTTTAACTTTGCTACAATGAAAGAAAGTTCTTAAAGTTCAAGTGTAGCTTATTAGAAACAAGATGAATCATTATCTTCCTTGAAGTTTGGATAAATATGTTCTAGGATGAAGTACAATGAAACTGATGATGATAGTACACATTTTTTGACAAGCAGTAAATTAAGTGCCATTATGTTAAAAAATTTATTTGGCTTTTTGTAGTGACTTATATGGAATGTGTTGGTCTATAATTTTGCTTCAAAAGCTTATATGAGACTGATAAAAGTACGACTTTAAACTATTTTTAAAAAATGATCTAATAAAATTATTCTTTGACTGGACAATACATTTGTTTGTTAATTGTGCATTTTGGTTTATTTGTATGTTTAGAGAGAAAGATAGAGCGTATGTTGTGCAAGTTGCAATATCCAATTTCAAAAATTTGTCGGTACATTTTTGACCTTCACATTTTTTATTTGACCCCCAGTTTGGACATGTTGCTTTTTAACCATCAGTTTTATACTCCTGGGGGATACACTGACTGTATGTCGGTTTGTACACTTTTATTATCACTACTACTAATAAAACTATTTTAGATGAAGAATTGCCACAAAACTTTACAAACATTCATTTCATGGTCTTGTTGGTCCTAAATGAAAATCTGCTTTGACATCTAATGTGTTTGTGACAGTTACCATCTTGAAAACTTCTAATAGTTCCATCTAGATGGCTGGTCATAGAGATTTTACTTTCATCAAAACACTTAACAAGATGTCTGATATCCAATATTGCTCATCCTGAAAACCATGTTATCATTAGTTTAAAAAAAGTAGCAAAAAATGGTATCAAAATATTGTTTTCATTAGAAGACGTCTTGTGGTGTCTAGTTGGTCCTATATAATGAAAATGGTGTTAATATGTCCACCACATCAACTGATTTGAAAATTTTGTTACTGCTGACAGATATTAGGTCAGTTTCAAAACTCAACAGTTGAAAGGCAGAAATGGTGTAAAAATCTATCCGTTATGGATCACAACTACCTCACCTCTGTCTGCATGGGTTTGAGTCTCAGATTTGGCCAATGTGGCTATGTGAGAAAGCTTGCCAGTAGCTTCTCATTGGTCGGTGGTTTTTACTGGGGAATTTCTTGGGTTCTTCCTCCACCATTAATACTGGCCACCATGTATAGCCTATCAAGTGCTGTAACATGGCGTTAAACCATACAACAGCAACAGGCAGAAATTGTCTTATCTTGAATTTCTGGAAATTATTTTAGGCCAGTAGAGCATCAATTCCTCTGAAGAACCTGGGTGGTGGGGTGGGGGTTATGGGAAGGATTATTGAATTTAATCATTACAGTTGCATTGTTATATGCATAACTTAATGAGGGTGTACTTTTGACTTTATCATATAGCCATGTTGTACTTAGAAACAATGGCAGTGTGCAATACTGTGTTATCAAACAGGTACATGTACAACCAATAGAGACCTACACATAAAAGAACAATATATTTGTGTAGTCCAATATAAATGAGTTTATGGGCTTACAGGGTCATCCCATTGGTTCCTTCACTGTTAGTAATCAATTGAATTCAGATCTTTCAGGAGGTAGAAATGAGTCATTTTACAAGACACAGATAACCTATATAGTTGACCCTTTCTTAATAATCCCAGTCATTGGATTGAATCTCAATGGTAATCAGGAATCAGTCATGCATGGAAAAAACAACTGATTCATGTGAAATAATTTTCAAGCAGTTGTGATTATATATAACACATAAGAGTAATGTAAAATAGGCACTTGATAACCATAAAGTAAGCATGGCATATCTACATTAGTGGATTTAATTTCTGGCTGTTACGAGTTTAACAATATTGTATCAATTAAATATGCAAATAAATAGCATAATACAGAATTTGGATTAAGAACAAATTTGCCATGATAATTAGAAGTATTGAAAACTACAAATAATAAATACAGAATGAGACTTTATTCATTTTCTTTCAGTGAATGATCAATTTATTTCAGTATCAAAATTTTTAAAATTATTTTATGTCCCATCTTCCAGATAAAAATTGAAGTAACAAAACAGTGTAAAAATAATAATAAAAAGTCCTGTTCATATTTGTTGTACGAGTAATGTGTCAGATTTCATATACTTTGGTTAAAAGTAAAAACTTGTTATTTGTTTATACATTTAATTACTATACAGTGTAGAATTTTCTTTTCATTGAAAATAATTTAACTCAAAATTACCTTTGTTTTGTATATTGCATGGGGCTGCTATATGCATGCAATATAGTCATACAAATTTACAAGCATTAAAGAAAAACAGCATCTAATTTTTCGAAAAAATGTCATTGTTGCAGGTGTTTTGAACTAGTAACAAACAAACAGAAATTTACTGAAAATTATTCTTCACAAACAGTGAAAGAATGCAAATAAATAAAACAATGGTTTAAAACTGTTATTATCACTAATTTTCCTGTACACCAAACTGTTGGTTGTATGCCTGAAAACACATTTAGCCAACTCATTCACTGTAATTTTTCTTTTTTTTAAAAAAAAATTGCTTGCAGATATTTTGCTTCTTAAACATTCTGGTCACAGAGTGTTGAAGACATTCTCTAAAGCCCTAACAATGTTACCTTTTTTATTGGGGAAAAAGTCTCCTGCTAGCATTCAGGCAACATCAGTGTAACAGTCCAGAAGGGTGTATCTCTTTTCCTTGTTTGTACCTGGAAAAGTCCCCAGTTAGCAAAAAAACATATCCAGTTAAATCTTGACAGAATATATTTAGGAAGCAATTTCACTGATTTTGTTCATAAGACATATTTACATATCAAAGCTTATGTTTCAAAACTATTTGGCATGTTTTCATCATAAAATGATAATTTGAAGAAATCTGGGAGTGATAGCAAATGATAACTTGGAAGAATGGGGTTAAGTTGCTGAAGTGCTAATTTTATTATTCTAGTATACATAAAAAATTGGGTTCAAAGGGTTTTCGATTTTTCCACATTTATGGCATATTGTCCGTTCTGTATTACCATATATAGTTTGTATTGCTAAAGATAGTAACAAACTTTATGCACTTAATTATTGGATAGTAATTTAGGGGAAGATGACATGCACTTAATTATTGGGTAGTAATTTAAGGGAAGATGACATGTACTTAATTATTGGGTAGTAATTTAAGGGAAGATGACATGCACTTAATTATTGGGTAGTAATTTAAGGGAAGATGACATGTACTTAATTATTGGGTAGTAATTTAAGGGAAGATGACATGTACTTAATTATTGGGTAGTAATTTAAGGGAAGATGACATGCACTTAATTATTGGGTAGTAATTTAAGGGAAGATGACATGCACTTAATTATTGGGTAGTAATTTAGGGGAAGATGACATGCACTTAATTATTGGGTAATAATTTAGGGGAAGATGACATGCACTTAATTATTGGATAGTAATTTAGGGGAAGATGACATGCACTTAATTATTGGGTAGTAATTTAAGGGAAGATGACATGCACTTAATTATTGGATAGTAATTTAGGGGAAGATGACATGCACTTAATTATTGGGTAGTAATTTAAGTGAAGATGACATGCACTTAATTATTGGGTAGTAATTTAAGGGAAGATGACATGCACTTAATTATTGGGTAGTAATTTAAGGGAAGATGACATGCACTTAATTATTGGGTAGTAATTTAAGGGAAGATGACATGCACTTAATTATTGGGTAGTAATTTAGGGGAAGATGGCATGCCACCAGTAACTTAAGTTCTGTACATAAGCCATAATGTAATGAAAAGACAGAAATGAATGGAGATGCTTAATGATGCTTGAGTCAAATAGAAACATCTTTTCATTTTGTCTTTATTTTCATTTCGTCTAGTTCTCCTCCAGTGCCAGTTCTGAAAAGGTAATTGTTATTTTAAATTAGTGCTTTGTATATCATTTCATCCTCACCCCAACAAAGAATTTTGTATCTTTGAACTGAGAAAAGTTAATAAAGTCTTGCATCCTTGATATAGAGAAAGAGAAAAAAGTTAATTTATGCACTTTATAATGTCAGAAGGTTCGCTTGTTTAGGTAAATATTCTTGTACCTCTACTTTTAGTTGTGGACAACAGAAACCTTATGTGTTGCTTATATCATTTTGAAGGCAGTTTCTTGCACACCTGAAAGCACACAATGCTTTTTTGTTTTCATTCCAAGATGGACTTTGTTTTTTTATACAGATCTCTTTGGGTCTATAGTTTACAGTAATATTTAAGACATTAAAAAAAAGTATCAATAAATTATTATTACAGCAAATACTAACAAAGAAATAGAAGACAAAGAATATGTACATCAGAAATAGTTATAATTATAAATTAAGATGTTAATTAATTGAATACAGAAATTTTTTTTCATTTCCTAAGTTGCAAAAAAATCATAATTTTAGAATATCTTTTTGTAATTTAAAAAATAAACATCTTTTTAAGCATTGTATTTTAAAATCTCTTAATATCGTATGTCTGAATGGGTTTGTTGTAGTGTAAAACATGTTGCTTAAAAAGTATATAGAGCAGTTTCAGACAGCAGAAATGTGGAACATCATTTTATGATTTATTTTAATTTTTTTTACCTAGTTCCCCTCCAGTACCAGAGGTTAAAAGGTAAAAAAATTAGCCATATACACATTACACTTCAGTACAGCTTGAATTAAAAAATATTATTATATGGATGTGTCTTCGAACATATTTGTCTTTTTTATTAGTTGTAGATAATATTGCTTTATTGTGTTTCATAGTATATTTCAGAGTATGTTTTATCTTTTTATTATGTACATGACATGAGCATGTGTTGCACCTATGTCAGTGTCTCTATACCTGTGGAGTCTGGGAATGTGGGTTATATAACAAAGGATAACCAAAGATATATCTCTGTTCTAGTCCATATTAATAACTCCATATTGTCGTAGCCAATACATACCTAAATGGAATCTTGGAATCAGTTTGAGCAATTAGTATTATGTTTTTCAACTAAACAGTGCAAATAGGCTTGATGTGACATCTTGCATGTTGTGCAAGGTAACCTAAGTGGTTGGAAATGACTGGTTTTGCATTCCAAACTTGAGACAATAAGGTGTGGTTTGAACTCAGATTAGTGCGGATGGACATGTCATTACATATCCTTGACATATCCATCCACACTAATCTGAGTTCAAACCACAGTTTGAACTCCAGTAACCTCTGCACTAAATGACAACTTGTTTTGCTGTGTCATAAAGTCCCAAACCAAAACAATAATGACAACTTATTTATTTGTTGAGTTTTTTAGATTTAATTAACCAAGTAGACATTTTTAATGACCGATATGTCATTAATAACATCAAAATTAAATAGGAACTCCTATATGCCAAAACACTTCAATATCGTGAATCTGACTGTAAAAAGAATTCAGTATTACAGGAACTTTTTTCAAAAAGACACTTTTTCAAATAAAATAAATTAACAAAATCTCAGATTACAGAAAAATGTAATCATGATACAGCCTTATAGTAAGTCTTCAATGAAAATAAAAAATTTCATGAAAATAATTTTGTAATAATGCAGTCAGCAATAGAAAATGACATAAGCCCTAAAATATTCAGTAATGTATGTGCCTTTATGGACAGATTACTTCATAGCTTGTTGTTTTCATTTTATCCAGTTCTCCTCCAGTGCCAGATGTGAAAAGGTAAAAACTATTTTAAAGTGCACTGTATCATCATCAACCAATTTTCTTTTAATTCACTGTGTATTCCAAGATACATTGCAATATTTTGTTTTTCTACAAACATCCTAGATAAATTTTCTACAGAGAATATAATGTTACAAAGGGAAAACTCAGCATTTGCTATGATTTTTCAGACATGTTTTCTTTTTTTGAAAATAACACATCTGGCTTAGGTCGTAGTGGGATTAATTGCTTATGTGTTTACATGGGTAAATGGCTCAATTTAGTTTATTGCTTGTAAACATTTACAATATCAGCAAATATATAAATGACCATGTAATGTCTGTAAGTTATCACGGACTCAGATCAACATGTCTGCTTAAGGCGACTGTTAATGGGGATTTTTCTGATAGTCCATTTCTTAAAGTATCTGTAAGGTAGCAGTGTAGCATGACACGGAAGAAGCAAAAGTTGATGAGAATTGACCTTATTTGAGATAATATATCGCTTGTTCAACTGAATCATGTAACATGACGACCCGTTAACCTCAAACATTCTGTATTGACAAAGAAATGTATTTGATTTAGTTGTCATTTTCTGTTATTCTTAAAAATGTAAAGTTACCAAGTTACTTAAGTAATTCTGCAGTAGACAATATTTATATTTGTATTTCAAGTTCATAAAATAATAACTATTTTATATCAGTAAATCTTTAAAACCAGTTTTAAAGCAGCTTAAGAACATATTTATTAAAAATTGAAATTCGTTCCAAAACATGTTGCTATATTTAAGTTACAGACATCTTTCCTACATGTAACCGAGTTTTTTTTAGATTGTATTAGAGAATATTGATTATATATATTTATATATATGTAAAATTATTTAAAACAAATATATAAAAAAATTCTTGAATATTACTGTTTAGGAATATATTGTTGTACATAATAATATTAAAGTTTTAACACTGTTCATGAGATGGAATTTTGATTAATAATTTTGATTATTGATGAATGTTGATGTAAATATGTAAGTACATGCTTAATGTATGAGAAGATAATTATCTGAAATCATTGTGTTTGTATTATTGACAATTTTCATCCCACACCACTCCTTCAGGTCAGTGAATGAAAACATAGAGCCAATCAAGTGTCCGAAAGATCAAGACAATGAAGCAATAGTTTTGGGACAAACCAACACCAAAGTGTAAATTTTCAAACTTTAAAATAATGGAGTATTAATATAACCTACAGAAGATAAAAATGCACACAACAAAGCGCGACAGTAAGAGGGTTCTCTATCATTATTCTAGACACCTTCATTTTTTGCTTTTTTTTTCTTCTTCAGTTTATGTTTGCTTTGATTCTAATCATTAACAGAACATGCTTTTCTACATACTTTTTTATGCAAACAAACACATAATTGAAAACAGTTGTGTCCATGTCAAGCTGATTGTGTAGACGACCACAAGTCTTTATCTGTCCAAGTTTTATCTAGGCTTCAGGAAAGGAATAAATCTAAATCCATTTAGTCAATTTGGATATTGACTTAGAATTACAAGACTCAATTGACCCATATTGACAATTATGGATAAAAAAAAATCAATGAACCATTGCAAAATTTGTCAATATTTAAAAATGAATTCATTAAAGCGACAGTAAGCATGTCTGAGGAAAATGGTGCGGTAATTGGTGTTGACAGTTTTTAAATTTACGATTGTAGATTGGGTAATCGAACAATGTGATTGACAAGTGGCATTATGTCAGATGGTTAAAGTAGACATTGCACAGCATTACACATCAAGTTGATTTACCAAAAATGCTGACAAAAATGTCGTTATACTACATTATTTAATTGCGAACGATGCAACTTTAGATTAATATAATTTTATTTTAAAGAAATACCATTTTGAGTCTACAAGCTGATGCTTAGTTTTGTCAGCATTTTAGATCCATCCTTAGACAATAATACATCCATTTGCATTAATAAGGTTTGCATCATGTACACATCCATGGCAGTAGAAAACAATACCATGCCAATCCTAGGAATGGTTTACTGAAATTGTCATACATATTCAAGAAAAACATCATACAAATTGAACCATAACATAATTTGAGATTAAAGATGTATATAAAATGAAACGGTCACAAATGCGAGCAAGTGACAGGGTACACATTATAATAGCCAAGTCATAATGGTTAGAATTGGAGAAAAGAGTTTTGTATTGTTTATTTAAATGGCGTCATTTTGTTTTATTGTAAACTGCATACACATTTAGAATTTTTAAAAAAAATGGTAGTCTTCATGGGATCACTCTTATTCTTAACAACTCGTTCATGAACACAAGTATAAAGACAAAAATGTCATGCAAAAGAAATATCTGTATCTTTGAAATAATGGTACATGATAATTGTTATAAATATCATTTTAATTTCAATAATAGTTCTGTTTTGTGCTTTGAAACATACCCTACCATTTCGGTGATATAATACCATTCTGAATGATTTATAAATAGAACTGGAATTTCCTGGAAATTTGAAATTCTGAATGCATACATAATTGTACCTAGAGAGGTATTGCTGCACATACCAGTTGTTTTCACCTTGTAGCACTTATTAACTATTAAAAATGAATCAGAGAACCTGTTATTACTGCTCAACCTGACTGGAAAGTTTTATCAACATGGAGTTTTCACAGAATTAGTCTCTACTTTGATATAATGAAAATTCATCCAATCTGATGTCCAGTACGGCCAGCATGAATATTTGTTAAGGATGCTTCTTCTTGATGAATTGTTGTGTTCACACTGGGTTTTCTTAATAAAAATCATACGTATCTCTCAGCCAATATGGCCACCATAGGTTAATTTTGAAAACGTCCTTAATGCTCAACACTAGATAATTTTTTAAAGTGTTAAATTTTTGGAAGCATGTGTTGTTATTATTGTTATAACTATTGATATTAAACTGGTTTCATGGATTTCAGATCTTATCAGATTCTTGCTATGGTTTTGAACAGTTGCCAATTGTTTGAACAGGGTAAAAGAATATCAGTTGAAGACAAAAATGAGGATTTAAAAAAAGAAAGAAAACAGCTGGCAGAAAAATCAGAAGCAAATATTGACGACTTTTTGCTTTGCAGAGTTATAGCCCATGATCGATCGACAGATCCTGATTTGTTTCAGCACAGTAAATTCCTTAATTATTTTCAGATTTGAAACAAATTTGGTATGCAGCTTGATATTGATGTAACCATGGCTGATTACAGTTGTTAGTGTTCGGCATCATTGCTTAGAGGAGTTAAAGCCCACAATTGTTAAACCCTCTTACTGCACAATAACCCTCGTTTTCTTTCTATTTTTGGCATCTTTGATCAGGATTATATAACCAGGATTGTGCTTAAATGTCATTAATCCTTACAAATAGTCTTCCTTAATTATTTGTTAATTTGAATCCGATTTTATGTGCAGCTAAATTTTGATGGAACCTTGGAATAATTAGATTGTCTACATCATCATTAAGGAAGGTTATGACCCCTAATTAACCTGCTAACTTTTGTTTTTCACAGTATATCCCATTGGATTTCAACCAGATTTGGTAATGACATATTGGTTAGGCCATGACTTTTAATATGATGTTTAATAACTTGGCATAGTGAAAGCCCCTTAACACCTTAGCTTCTGTTCTGTAAATTCCTTGGTTGTTAAAATTAAACCAAATTGCTTTGGATTTTGATATTTATGTTGTTGTTGCTGTTATTGTTGTGGTAGGGTTTGTGAGAAAGCTTGCCAGTAGCTTCTCGTAGGTCAGTAGTTCTTTCCGTGGGTTTTCCCGGGTTCTTCCTCCACCAATAATATAGCCTATCATGTGCTGAAAAATGGCGTTAAACCCTACAACAACAGCAACAACAACAACAACAAAGCATTCTTTGTCATCAAGTTACCAAACAAACCTATTTTTTTTTCTACACAGGAATGCGCCCCTTAATAATTTCCTTAAGGTTTTTTTATATTTATTATTGTTACATTTTAAGAACTTTTCATTGGCTATAATTCCTTGACTGTTCGATTTCAGCCAAATTTGGTATGCATCTAGATTATGAACTGATTTGCAGGATTCAGTTTTAAGAATTTTGTTTTGTTTGTTACAGTCCCAAATTATCACACCCACCCACTTTTGTTACCAAACCATAGCAATCATAATTTTGTTTGGATTTAATCCAAATTTGCTGTGCCTTTAAGCTTGATGAGACCTTTACTGGGTTTGGTTACTAGCCTTCAGTGTCATCGTTTGACAGCGTTATAGCTCCTTAATTGTCATATCCACCCACTTTATTTTCTACACCAGTAATGCCATTATTACTTTGGATTTCAGTCAGATTTGGTAAACTGCATGATATTGAAAAGACCAATGATGAGTTTTTTGTCAGTGTTAAGCAGAGTTATAGCCCTTGATTGTTAGACCTTGATTGTTAGACACATCGAATTTAGTTTACACACAATATCTCCACTCATTATTGGGTTTTGGTCAAATTTTATGATCAGCTTGATGCTTATAAGGCATATGAAATCAGGAGCATCATTTCCTGGAATTTGTTTTTTCATTCATTCATCAGTTGCATCGGATAATAATGCCTCATTACATGACGATGTTTGCTTTGCTTTTATAGCCAAATATATTTTCAATCTAATCTCAATACAAAATATGTTCTGTTTATTTATGTGTAGATTTATGTGTTATTTATATCTTGCTGTTATTCCTATTACATGTATATTTGTTATAGGATGGCCACAACATCAACAAGTTAGTGATGTTTTCAAATAGGAATATATATTTAGTGTTAGTATTTTTGTCTTGTTTATACCAGTTTTAGCAGATCTTGTTCTTGTATCACAACTTGACAATGATGCTCTGTCATACTGACCTTTATGTTGAACAATCCATAGAAAATATCGTTATTTAAATGGATCTTTCTTGACAGTGACACTCTGAAGTACTGAACTATATGCTGCATTGAACAAACCATAAAGAAAATCTATTGTTTCTATTGTTATGGATCATAAATTGACAGTTACTAGTGTTGTACTGATCTTTATATTGTATTGGTCAATCATCATAACCTGACAGGGACGCTATAATATGGATCATATCTTGAGAGAGTCAGTCCATTGTACTGACTTTTATGTTGCATTATCAGCCATGGAGTTTGTTTATAGAGGATGCCCAAAATATTATTCATTTTAATATTTTGCAAGTAAGTTCTATTTGATTTACAAAATCATTTCTTGAAAAATCTGTAGATATTATTGTTATGGTTGCCTTTTAATATTACAGTATCATTAGAGCTTTTGTACATCAATCTGTTTTGATATAGTCTCATGTAATCATACTAACAACATTTACCATATACACCGAAAAGCATACTGCACAGACCCAGATCTGCCATTGCATAATGTACAGGCCTATCAGGGTCTGTGCATTTTTTTTTAAAATGAGTAATAATAATATGTAGAACAAACAATATAGACCCTGATCTACCAGTGCATTTTGCAACAGCATGTAAGGGCCTCTTTTGTTTGTAATTGGAAATACTTTATTAATTGTTGATGGTAACAAAGTATTTCATACACATTAGATGCTTGAAAAATATGCTTTATGACTTGCCCGAATAATATGTTTAATTCTGGTCTCGTGTTTTTGAGACTTACAGAATATTCTCACAAAATGTTGTCTGCTTCTTCTGCTCTTGTCATCTTTTTTGTTTCATATACTTCAATCATTTAAAAGTTTTGCAAATGCAGGACCTGGCTTCCATATACTAAAAGCCCAATATAATACCACAAATATAGAATTTATTTTCTGACATTACTTTTTCTTGGTGGTGGTGGTTGTGGAACTATATATATCAAATAAAACCTGGGCAGAAATTGTTCATGCTTGTTTTAGGTTCAATGTAAAATTCCAGCACATGCTTTTCTTTCATAGTCAATATTCTTTACTAATTTATCATGTTTGGAAACACAATAACTGCTGTAAATACACTTGAAATTAGTGGTTGAGTGTCAGCATGTTACAGAACCATCAGTATTATTGATAAAAAAAACGTATTTCAGAGATAGGGCAGCTAGCAATATGTATTGGACTTAGTAAATGTTAATTGTGTTTGTCAATTCACCAGCCACCTCTCTCCCTATTTGACATGAACATGTCAGTGTCGTTAAGCACTAACCATAATAATACAGTTGACCTAGACAGCTTTGTCCATTTTTAAGGGTCAAAATTGTGCTGATATACTGTTATAATGTATACATGCATTCACACATACATACATACTTAATTTTTTATCTGATATCTGTACATTTGCATTCGATAAGAGGCAATCTGTTTGCCTTGAGATACATTTTGTGATGATGTTCCAGTTTAGAAGGTATTAGACTTTTTCAAAGAGTGCAGTATTTCTCCCAAAGTTTTCTTTGCCCTTTTAGGACTTCATCTTTATTTCTAAACCCCCCCCCCCCTCTTTAGCTTTGTTACTTTTTTGGGGATACTTGAACTTGGCACTGATGTGCTGTTAAACTCCAGTTATCCACATACGTACATACATTTATATTTATCTGACTTGCTTTTATTCAGGTTCTTCAGTGTTTGATTACCTTTGATTTTTGCTGTTTTTTGTCATATATACAAGTACTCTTTTTCCTTATCTTATCTGTTTACATTGCATTTTACCTCCGTTAATGACAACCTCCAGTACACTCAAAATTGATTTCTGCCTAAGTGGATGAGGGAACTTGCACCTTTACAAAGAATTCTGTAGATTTTTTATCGCAATTTTTCACATAAATCATTTTCAAAAATTCAAATCTAATATATTCTGAAGTATTTAACCCCAAACTGTCTATTCTACCATTGAAAACTTTTTGTTATTTTAAGATCCTCCAGCAAAGCACGTAGCAGGAGCCGGAGCCGCCGAATTTCTTCCCGACGATCCAGAAGCAGAAGTGGAAGCAGGTAACATTATTATTAGCTTTTTTCATTTTCTAACCGTCAGCCATTGCTTTTTTACAACTTTAGAGGCCTCACATGTAAAAATATCATCGTATTTGGTATGTGTGCTTCAGTCATAAATATTTTGCCGTTGTTGTTGTAGGGATTAACACTATTTTTCAGAATACAATAGGCTATACATGGTGGAGGAAGAACCTAGGGAAAGTCCCCCCCTCCCCCAATAAAAGAACCACTGACCCATAAGAAACTACTGGAAAGCTTTCTTACATACCCACATGGCCGAATCTGACACTCAAACCCATGCAGGTAGAATTGAGATGGTAGTTATCCGTAATGGAGGGTGCTTTAGACTACTCGGCCATGCGGGACCCCTAAATATTTTGTTTCTGTTCAGTTAATCATCTGTTAAGAACTACATCTTTGGTAGTAACAAGCCCAGCTAATCAGATGCCGGATCACCTTATTATTTAGTACCGGAGTCACTTGCACGTTAATGACCTGAAATCATGCTGATACATTAGTTGGAATAAAATGTGATCATAGAGGCAGCCTTAAATGTGGTAATAAGTTGACCAATCTGATGCCAGATCACATCATTAATATGTCACTCGCCATCAAAGATCTTGATGATTTGAGCTTATCTACTAGGTTAGATCAAAATTAGTTCATAAATGAAGATTCTGGTCTGGTAACAATCAGCTTAGAATCTTGTGAGGATTTAAATTTAAACAGACCAAAAAGAGGGGAGCAGGAAGAAAATGAGACAGAAATTTGAATGTAGAGTAAATAATTACCATAGTAATCCACACAGTTATTTTTTTATTTCCCCCATCTAAATAGTAATCATAAAAGAAGGACAAGGATTGTTTTAATAGTATAGATCTATTGGACACAAGTCATCATCAGCTTCCACTTCAAGCCAGCCACTGAAATTATCAAGATGGAGTTATATAAACCCTGTGTATATTGTTTTGCCTCATACTCAGTGATAATGGGGGCCTCAGATTCACTGATATTGAGGCCTCAGATTCACTGATAAATATTACGAACCTTTCATTTTCTCTTATGGTAGCTAATATTATTAAAGTCCTTACTATGTCAGTTTTGATGGTAGTTCATTGAAATTTCAACATTTGTTTCCATGTCTGCATTTTTCTAGATCGGTACCATAAACTGACAGGCCCCAGGTGGCTGAGTGGTCTTTACCGATCACAACAATCTCAGGCACAGCTAATGTGAGCTAGAGTCTCAATGTGGGTACATCAGGAAGCTTCTCAGTAGCTTCCCATAGGTCAGTGGATCTTACCAGTGTTTTCCATGTTCTTCCTCCACCAGTTATTCTGACCACCATCTGTAGCCTATTAATATGCTGAAAAATGGCATTACACCTACAGGAGCAACAACAACCATTAGCTCAAGTTAACTGAACAGGCCATATATTAGACTGGTCATTTAATGGCTTTAAGCCAGACAAGTCATGTATAATGTAGGAACTATGTCTCAAAATTTGAAAAGGGACTCAGTTAATGTGTAAATATGGCTTATATTTGTTGTTTGATAGTCTTGACGTTATTTTTCTAGTTGCTACATAGTGATTCTTAGGTTGACAGCAACCAGTTGACCATTTTCGTTATCCAGTTCTGAATTTTTAGCCGTAGATGTGACCATTTTAGTAGTATCTTGATGTACTGTTTAAGTCAAGTTCAAAGACTACAATAAAAAAAAACAACTCGAGATTGTACAAGCATCTGTCCCCTGTCTTGACTACAAAATTGCTCTGACCAAGATGTACAACATGTGTCACAACTAGTTGGGACTGTGAGCACAAGTTTGAGTTTTTTATTTAGATAATCTGGAATTTTGTTATGGTTTCACAAAAATTCATAAAAAAATTTCATCACATTGAGATTTTACATTGTCTTATGATATTTAAGAAAATATAAATATTTTGTGAAAAGAATGCAAAATGACTTTTTATTTCTGAAATTTAACATTTTTATTCTTGAGAGTTATTACTTCGTGATAGTTCAAGTTTCTCAGAGATAAAGAAAGCATTCATTCCCTTATGCCCACAGAATGTTCTTTTTAAAATTGTTACCAGCGAATAGTAAGAAAAAGTTGCAGAAATATAGTAAGAAATTAATTTTTTTATAGTGAAACTTGGTCCTGGACACATAAATTTAGGTGACATGCCAACTAATTGATTGAGTCTTTACCATCCCAGAGGACATACTTTTGTGGAAACTATTCTTGCAGTGGTGTCAACAGTTTGTTGAAGTTTTGGTTTTTCATTAAACATCTTAGTAAATTCTTGTTATACTTGGCATGAATTATTTTGAAGCTAAGACAATTCATTCTTTGACTTGAGATGTAAGTCACAATCGTAATAATTCATTATGTGGCATGACCTTCAGATCAGTTATAGGAAATTTGCATTAAGTTTCTGGTCAAAATATTTTCATTTGTTTATATTTTCTAAACTCTTTGATTGACTTTGTTTATACTTTAGATGAATTATTATGAAGCTAAAACAAATTACTCAATGGTATTCTTGCTCATCCTTTTGACTTTGAGATTTAAGGTCAAACATTTTACAGCGGAACTTTGAAATGTGGACTTAATATGCAATCCTTCACCTTATTGTTTCTTTTAGTTTGATCAAGCATGGTTGGGTCGCCTTCAAGGTCTGGGATGGGTTTTATTTGTTGTTGTAGGGTTTAACACCATTTTTAAGCACACGATAGGCTATACATGGCGGATAGTATTATTGAAGGAGGAAGAACCCAGGAAAACCACCAGAAAGAACCACCGACCCATGAGAAGCTGCAGGCAAGCTTTCTCACATAATTACATTAGCCGAATTTTGATTAAGTTCATGTTTCTAATGCTTCTATTCATGAATACAATTTTTACATGGTCACAATATGTCCATTTATTTTGATTGAAAGTTTGCAGAAAAATCAGTGTCATTACCAAACTGAAATAGATGACAATGTGATCAGCTTCAATAACTTAGTCAGATGAGCAATATGAGTCTCACTTTTATCTCTGTTTTCAGCTGATATAGCAATATAGGCCTCAGCTTTGTCTCTTGTCTGTTTTTTTTTAATAAAAATTATGAGATGGAGGATTTATGTTCTGAACTTAAGTCATCAGCAGTGTTATTGATAAAACTAACAAGGAATTGGGACCAGCTACAATACAGTAATTTAGTTATTTATTTTTAATCAATAAACACAGTTTGGGGAACTTTGCAATAGAAGTTTTGAATAATTTGTGCTCATTTTATTTCCAGGCACAGATCAAGAAAAGGTTCCAGGAGAAGCAGAAGCCGATCAAGAAAGAGGTCAAGGTCAAGGAGGCGATCAAGGTCAAGAAGTGGGTCCAGGCAAAGGTAGAAGACAGTTCAGCATATTGTTGTTTTTTTTTTTCTGTCTTGATATGTATCAGTCACGTCAACCCATTTAAAATTAAAATGGACCACTGACTAGTTCCATCTTGGGCTTTTGCAATTCAAATTCAAAGTTTGTTGTCAAATTATTATAATTTCTTTAATTTTTGTGAAGTTTCCTTATGAACAGTCACCACATTTTTTGTCTGATAGTAAATGGCAAGACATAGAAATAGTGTAACCCCACAATAAAATGATCGGCAAAGAACCATACCATCTACCGTACCATTCTGTATCCAAGTCAGTTAACAGAAGATATTGCATGTTATCAGCATGTGTGTACAATGAATAGGGGACTTCATTCATTCATGCAGTTATCAACTTGAAGCCTTTTATTTGACAAGTACTTAAAACAGTTGTAAGAAAATTGACAAGTGGACGCTCCATCTTATCTCATGATATCCATCAAAATATTCATGAAGATACTATTTCTTTTACTCAATTAATTTGAATCCAGATGTTTAATTTCTTGCTAATAGACTGATATTAAGATAGGAATATTGTATTTAAAAAACTTTATTTGCTGCACATGTTAAATGGGTCTGATATTTGAGTGCCAATTAAATGCATGTATTAGACATTAGGAGTTTCTAAAACGAAACATGTATCTAGGCTTGAAAAATTCATAAAGGAGGTCAAAGGAATTGACCTCATAATGTACTTTAGATTAACACTTAAACAGTTGTATATAATTACTGGACACAGTAAGGGAGTAGACCATTCAATTTCATTAGTAAAGAGTTTTGGCCATTAAACAGTTGTCATTTTCAAAGAGACAGGAAAAATGAATAAATCAAAATGTCAGTTAATTGGAATTATACATGTATAACTGACTTTGCACTGCAGCAGAGGAAAAACAGTGGGTTGTATGTTTGATTATAATAGAAAATCCTTCCACCCCTACAACTTAAATGGTTTTGTTCCAGTCAGTGGTTTACAGCAGTGCAAACTATATACACACAGTGGCTTGTGTATATGTGTGATTTGGAGCTTCTGTTTCTATTTTTGACCCAAAATAAAAAGAATTAGATGTGGTGGTGGGAATGCAACAATGACAGTTTGAGCAATAAACTTGTTTCAGCATGTGTGAAGGACAGTTGATGCAGCTGGCATTGGTGCTGTGTTGTTACACTTAAATATGTTTGTAAATTAATTGATTTATAAAATTTGTGTGAGAAACACTTAAGAACTTCACCTTTGATATTAGATGACTGCAAACGCTTATTGGATGTTGTTTACCCTAGATTGAGGAACATTTGTTTAGAGGATGTATTGAATACAAATGCAAAGAAGACATTTGGACATTATTAATGATAATGCAATAATAATTAGATTACTAGCTTGTTAAGGAGCTAATGTTTTTATTTAAAATGTGCAAGACAATATTTGTTGCCTTCAAGAATACATCACATTTTGCAAATTTATTATGTTATAGTTTTTCATTTTGGCACTATAGAGTTTTACAACTTCAAAAAAATGGGTGCATTTTTTTTTAATACTAAAAATCCCAGAGCCATTTTACATCCTCATTTGGGACTAGGTGGGGGTGGGTGTGCTGTACAGTTTATGTATTTTTGAGAGAGTGATAGGAACAGGGTGAAGTGCTTTGCATATGCAATATGCACAGTTAATTGTTGCTATGCCAATTGAATGTACTGAGGCTGAAATTTTTGGGGATATTGTGCTTTTGGAAATTAAAAATTATGTAAGTAAACAGCTAACCAAAATGGCTGCTCGCATGTACTCGAAAAGTCACCCTTAACTAATCTAAAGTACACAGTCCTTAGCAGTTACTAAAAATAGGTATTGTCAGACTATATATTACCAGTTTCTGTTAGTGCAGTGAATGACTTACAAAATATATATTAGTACACAACATTATCGGCTCTTTTTTTTACGATTTATCTCTGAAGACCAGAAACTGAAAATGGTCAAGCACAGCTAGCATTTTTTCTTCTATAGGTGCACATCCAAAGTAAGGCCAAAGTAAAATCTATAACCCAAAATACATCTGTGAGTCATACATCAAAATAAATTTAAAGTTCTTTATACAATGCCTAAAATATACAAGGTCTTTTTCAAACGGCCAGGATCTTTCAAAATCTAACCCTTTGCAAAAATCAAAACTGAAGAGCACCCACCTATTTGCATTTTGAAAAATTTTGCATAGTATTTTGTGAATGCTGTAAACACAAAACTTGCACTTTAAAACTGATTAATAATCATCAAGACGTTAAATCGTGCCTTTTTTTAATGCATCATTAAGTGTGTGTTTGATGATATGGCTTTGATTGAGTGAGCACTCTCATAGTAATAAAGCAATAGCATTTCAGATGTGGACACAAAAAATGAACTTCAACTTATAGTGTAGATTATATTAGATGAACACTGCATCATGCAACACAGACTACTTATGGCAGTAGTAATACACTGACAACCATCAAGTAAATGCTTCAGATTAAATTCTTTTATGCAGTTTAAATGTAATTAAATATTTCTTTAGCTTTTTTTTCTTCTTTTGTTGTTGTGTTTTGTCAAATTTTGTAAAATACAGTGGTCTCCTTTATATAAGGCCACCCCATCTGCAGTAGGAAACACATTGAAGGGGGGTAGTCTTTCTAGAGGTGGGTCACACAGATGTGAGTAAAAATAAAGTAAGAAATGCGTATGTAATTTTAAATATTTAATATTTGCGATTAAACAGACAGACAGATATGCTGCTCATCTACAGTTCCAGTCAGTACACTACTTTCTATATTCAGTTAAAACTTGGATAAAATATTACTGTGATCTTGTACCAGATATGCTATGATTTCCTGTCATTATGAATACTATTCATAGGTAAGATCCACTGTTTTACAGTATACTCATCACCACATGGTAATATCCCTCCCCCTCAATTTTTTAAAATTCAAAATCTTAGAAGTAGGCATGTTTTCTTGTCTGTGCCAATTCATGGATTTAGTATCTATATGCTTTAGACTTTGATGCAAGATTATCTGTTTACTGATTCAAATCTTAATTAGCCTTGATCATATGTTGACCTCTGCCCTCACCTCCAAATGTAAATTATTTAATGCCTATTTTATAAGACTTTTTTCTTTCTGTACCAATATAAGGTCTAGGAAGGATAAGAAGAGAGACACTGAACGCAGTCGAGGCCACAGTCGTGACAAGGACAAGGACAAAAGCAAAAGGAAACACAAAGAAAAGGAAAAAGAGAAAGATGACAAGAAGGATTCTAAAGTCACCCGAAACTATGATGAAGAGGAGCAGACTATTTATGATGATTCAGCTCAGGCAAATTCTGCATCTGGCAGAAGCACTGGTGATAGAAATCAGATGGAAAGCCGAAATGGAGGAGGCACTACTGCAGTATTAGACACTACAGGGGATGATAGTAACTTACAACAGATTGACATGGATATGAGTGATTAAGTAATGATCTCATAAATGAAATGTTAGACAAGGACAAGGGTGAAGGTTCTTTTTGTCACAGTACTTTTGCCCAGTTGGAGATCGGTAAACATTTCTTTTGAATTGTAACTTTGTAAATTGTCATTAAGAATGTGAATGTCTGTACTGTTGTAATAGACATCCATATATTTCTTTGGCAGAAATAGCATAGACAAGAGCATATATTCATATGGCAGTTACAATGACCATATTTCATTATTACAGGGTTTAAATGTCATCTGACATTTATTAAACCACAAGAAATGTACACTTACATGTATATATGTATAAAATAGTCATTGCAAGCATGAGTCATAAATTTGTTAATTAAATATAGCTACATTTTATGAGTTTATTGCATACTTGATGTAGATGAGTGATAAGCAATTGTATTTTGCTTAACTGACCTGGCATAGTTTTTGTTACATACTTACCAGGCATTACATTGAAGAACTTTAAATTTTGGCAAAAATTTAATTTATTTCATGGTTATTCTCATGCTTTGTTAGTTAATTCCATTTTGAGAATAGCATGGTTTATTATGATGAATACAGAATATAATTTGGACATCACTTATTGTCTCAGTTGTTAGCATTTTGCAAGTTTAAAGATATCTAACATGTTAAAACAAACACAAAGTCACCGTGATTTTCAGTGTCATATTTGCACAGTATATCTACATTTTGATTTCTTTATCCTATGTTAGGCAAAATAAATGGTATTGTCTTTTATGAATAAAATTTCTCAAATGATTAAAATCTTTAAATTGTTTTTTTCATTTCCTTTATCGATGCCAATGTAAAAATTGGGGTTTGTACTTTAAATGCTGTTGGCATACACCTGCCATGAGGCAGAGTATATCATGTTGTGATGTTGTCCATTGATAGGACTTTGGTTGATAACTTGTTTTAGACAAGAAAAACAAGCATTCATTTTGGTGTCAAAAGGTTGAATGTCAAGGTCATGTGGACAGTTTTAAGATTTTAAACAAAATACTATTTCCACCAGACTATGTAAGTTCTGTACTATATGTCTTAACCAGACTTTGTAAATGGCTTCCATTTTAGGTAAGGAAGATACATATTGGTCTGCTGGTTGACATGTCAGTTTTGCCTGAAATGGGGTTAGGGTGGGGTGTAGGAAACACGTTTTTGGAAATTCTTCTGATTGTATTCAAACACATCAGTCTCCAAGAGATTTTTATTTTGCCAGATGCTTAGATGTATACAAGACTTTGTTTTTGATTGGCTACTTTGCCTGCACATGTGCAGAAAGATTAACACAGGACTTTATTGGGAATTGTTGCTTATTGAACTATCAATAACCTGACCTCTTTTTACTCCAAATCTAAAGCTTATCCTACTTTTTGCAAAGATTTATCTGTCCATGTGCAGTTCAGATCAGTCTGTTTTAGATTCTTGTGCAAAAAATATATCTGGACACAAAATCCTGTCCAAAATCATAAATTTGCAACCTTTAAATTTTTTTTTGAACTGTGTTTTTTTAAGATGAGGAAACATTCTATATTATTTGGTATCATTGTAGAACTAAATCTTTTTCCTTTCCTGTAATACCAACTTGCTGTGGTATATCATAAATTATGTTGACATTGCAGATTTACTTCATGATGTGTAAATTTGGCATGTGGGGATAATGAGTTAAAAAGTGAAAGGTAAGGTTCAGAATCACACAAAGGAGAAATCTGCTTTCCTCAGAACCTTTCAAATCCTATGTCACAAACCATGACCAAACTTTGTGTATGGCTTGGAATTTGAGACAAGATATGCAGTTATCAATTTGGGGGTCAGTAGATCATAGGTCAATGCAGAAGAGGTATTCACAAAATTATTTAATATGGAAAGCATATAATGTACACCACAGTACTCTTGATTTAATAATTTGAATTTGTAGTGCATTTATTTTCATTTTTTAAATTGAAGTACATTGAGTTTCATTTTTTAAATTGTAGTACATTGGTTCAAATTTAGAGTCTACAAGTTCTGATGAAGATTGCAACCTATTTACTTCAGCTAGTTTGGTTATTTTTATTTACTTTTCATTCATGCCTTAGCATTGTGTGTGTATTAAACTTCAATCTAGAGGAACTGCTTATCTTCAGTCTGTAATGTATCAAATTAGAGTGAATTGTGACATAAGTTTGGATTACACTGGAAATTGTGGGCCAAATCTATTTACAAATCATTGTGGAGATTTCCTCGATTCTCATGAATACACATATATCTGCTTGACCAATCGCTGCTAGCATGAGTCAATGTTTCTCGCCATGACAACATGACATTTCTCACTGTATGAATGGGCCAATCAGAATGTTTGTTCAAAGAAGAGACACTTATTGATTGATGAAAAAGGTATGTTCATTGTTGTGTAAGATATTGTTACATTGTGTTGTTGATGACATATTTTTGTTTATGATTCATGATTCATGAAAAACAAGGAAATCCCAGCACTGGCAGTCATGGGTGGTAAAGAAATGTAGTGGATTATCGCCTGTGGCTTGTGACATTGTTATTTACCAAGTTCTTGCATAGTCAACCATATTTTATTTATGAAGCTATTGCAGTAGGTTCTATTTGACCATAGTAGGTGCAATGTACATTGTTACGACTGTCAGTTCTAGAGAGCAAGAATATCCTTAACAGTTTAAAAGGGGACATGGTTTATCTACAAGTTTTAATGTAGATCACCACTAGAGCTAATGGGATGGTCCATTGTCTGTCTGTTAATAAAAGTTTATATCACCACTCCTAGACTAACTAGAGGATTGCCATGAAACTTTACACACAAAAAGTTAAAAGCACAGCTGCTCGGATCATCCTTAGAGTGCCACAATCAGCGCACACCTCCCCGCTGCTCTGTATCCTACACTGGCTATCAATTCAATCCAGAATCAGACACAGATTTTGTTCTATTTGCTATGTTTCACTGACAGACTCCAGTCCAACATACCTTTCTGGCCTCACCCATGTGTACATACCAGCAAGATGTGTTCCTCTTCTGACAATCGTTTACTCATTATTCCCACCATAAAATCAAGTCTTATGGACAATGTTCTTTTGTGTACCAGGGCCCAGCAATGTGGAATGAATTGCCCATTGAAATTAGACACAAAGACAGTGATCGCTTTCAAGAATGCTCTTAAAACTCAAAAGACACAAACAAACAGGATAGGGTCTGCTTCAGGAAAGAGAAGTAGAACACTTTCCTGTCAACACGGCAGTCCATAAATCCTCTGGTTCCTACTGTTGTTGCTGCTGCTCTTTGTGTTCTCTCAGCTGTTCCTGAAAAGTCTGTACTTCTCCATCCACTATTCTTTCTCCTTCTTAATTTCCTCTATGAAGAGCTCTCCTATCAGGTCTTCAGTCACTTTCAACCTTATGACATTCTCCTATGAATACGTTCCCCAATCACATTAACATTAGGGATGTAAGCCTACTACCTCGCGAATCCAGCCCTACTAAAAGATGAAAAATCGTCTTATCTGTCTATGTCCTATAGACAAAAGGGCAATAACTCTTGCCCCTTACCTCCCCTTGCCAGCGCCAGGTGTCGCTAGTTTTTAAGCTTCGCTTTTTGGTATAATTGTACCAATTGTGCAAGTCCAGGTGGGTGGAGCTTAAAGTGTAGGGTCCATTGTATTCAGAAATAAACAACAACACAAGTTGTGATTGGTGGATTATGACCTTACTATTAAACAATATGACATAATGTGATTTATCCCATATCACCAAAGTGAAGTTCGATAAGTGCTAATATGAATAAAATGCAACTCATAGTTAAAAGAATTCATTTTATTTCAAAAGATGAGTTTGATAGTGAAGCAAAGGTATGAAAACGAGAGTTCAAACAGCTCAATAACATTTCTATACACAATCATATAGAACATAGCTTAGTACTTCATAAAATTGTTTTTGACAATCGAGACTAAGTATATAGTCCCAAGCTATTTCATAGATTATTGGAAAAATCAAGGTCCATTGTATTCAGAAATAAACAACAACACAAGCTGTGATTAGTGGATTATGTAAGAGTTGTACTTTCTGTTTGGCTTAAAAAAAAGTTTAGACTTGGCAACATGTGGGTTTATGTTAATTCATATATAGATCATATTTTGTATTTTTTATGATTTTTTGAAAATGTGATATATATGACTGAAAATAGGTATGTTGTGACTAGATAACTCATACCCCTGTCTAGTTCAAGCAGAGTTATCTTTTAAATGCAATGGAGTACCTGGTTTTATCATCATCAAATTGACAATCTAACATTGTTCTCTATAACAGTATGTGAGATGCACGCTAAATTAGGATAGAAAATATATTTATCTCTCCAAATATTAGCATTGGGGTCTATGGAAAAACAATTGGTACCGTGATACCTGTACTGTTACATACAATTAGACCTTATAATCCAAGCCATCTTAGTGTAAAATCGGACCATCCGAAGTTAAATTTGGAATTATTTTGTTGGACAGTCATTCTTACACAGGTTGTGCCGTCCCAGTATGGGGGACCTTTTTGCTCAAAAGGGCCGACCAACTATGATTTACGGGGATTTTAGTGACAAATCCGTCCGTCAAGCTGTACCGCCGGCAACATACCAATACTATGATGGAGATTTTAGTGAGAAATCCGTCCGTGCAGCCAGGCCATTGGAGCGGCCGGTACAGGTGATAGCCGGACCGTCGTCGACTTTGCGGCGGATCACAAGCCAGACAAATCAGCCGGCAGTACCGTTCCAGTATGGGGACCGTATTGCTTGAACGAGCCGACCAACTATGATTTGCGGAGATTTTAGTGACAAATCCGTCCGTCAAGCTGTACCGCTGGCAACATACCAATTCTATGATGGAGATTTTAGTGAGAAATCTGTCCGTCCAGCCAGGCCTTTTGAACGGCCGGTACCGGTGATTACCGGACCGTTGCCGACATTCAGGCCGACCATTCGCCAGAAAAACCAGCCGGCCGTCCATATGTTCACGGCTTCTCCACAAGGGAGAATTAGTGAAATTGTCAAGGATAACGGAATTGCGTCATCTATGTCACCTGGTATGCTATACAGAGATGCAAGCTGTACCAGAACGAACGTTCCCTCTGAGCGAATGGTAGATGTGCTCGCTGTACTGCGAACGCATTATGAGACGAGACAAATTTAAAGTTGGATTGAGCAAAATTTGACAATTCAGTTGCGTGTGGATGCCTGAGCAGCTGTGCGTGCAGCATAGAGAGAAAGTTTATCAGAACACGACTCGACACACAGTGAGTGTGACGAAACACTTTCAGTCGTACACAGATCCAGTCATGGAACTGATTGAGCTTAGCTTCAAGACCGCAGTGGAAGAAATTTATGGGGTGTTGGTAACTTCAGAATGCCCACCACCTTCTACCGCAATTGAAAACTACAAAGTTAAGGCGTCTGTAGATCTTGAAAGGGAGAAAGAGACGATGTCCTTCCTGCTCCTTCCCCAGTCGCTAAAATTCAGAAAGCTAAGTACCAGCGACGTACTTGTGTAACTGGTACAAAACTGAATCAGACGCCTTCAGTACTGATCTCCAATGCCACGTCAAAGCTAGTCCAAAACGTAGTCGCTACGTCTTCAATGTTGGACTTGGCTTCACTAGCCATTTTTCCGACTCCCTAGGCAAATCCGGCAATGACCACGCATGTTAAGCGACGGCCTGGATTGCTAGAGTTATTAACAGGGCAGCTCACCATTCCATGGCCAATGTCTTGACTGATTCTGCCAACTTCGACCTGATAGGACGTGACGTATGTCTGCGGTCCACGTCGCTCAAGCCCCATTCTACTCTGGCTTTACGGATGTCTCCATTTGGGTCACCTTTACTCTTTGGTGGAAAAAATTGAAAAAGTTCGGAGGCAGGCAGCTCAGGAACTGCCCCTCCAACTCGCCCCCAAACTTTCGCAGGCGTTTCGAAACAGTCATCCCCTGCCACAGCGGAGGGATGATATGCGGACCAGGGAAAAAGGGATCCTTACAATCAAATGTGTAGTATAGATCCCAACCCAATGCTGTGAGCCAACAGTCTAATCAAGCTAGGAGGCAACTATACAGAGGCGGAAAGAACACAAGTTTCTCCGCCTTCAAGCCTCCTAACTTTAGACGTTGACATACCCTGCCCACCGCCCGCGGACTGCCTACCTGTGGGCGGCCACCTCCTGCAATTTCAGGACCACTGGACCACTTTAGTACCTCAGAACATTTGAGAAATTCATGTAATTTCGGAGGGACTTTGGACTTCATTTATCCATCCCCCTCCCCTGTCCTCCTCTCTCTTCTTCACGGATGTACCGTCAGATCGGGAAAAGGATGCCTTTCTAAAAAAAAATTAAAAAAATAAAAGAACAAAAAACCTCCCATAAATAAACCCAGCTATAGCCGGGGTTTTATTCATGGCTGTTTCTTATCCAGAGGCCCTTCATTGACCTGAGTCGACTCAACCAATACATTTTACCACTGAAATTCAATATGGCAATGGCGATATCAATCCGTCTTTCCATCCGACGGGACGGGTATGTCGTAAGTCTAGATATGACCGACGCATATTTTCACGTCCCTATCCACTGAGTCACTGACATTTCTCCGTTTTGCTTATCGGGACTCGGTTTATCAGTTCCAGGTCATACCTTTTGGCCTCAACATCAGCCCTTGGGCTTTTACCAAGGTTATGGATTGCGTCGTCACCCTGTTCCGCTCGACTTCATCTATAGTGATGGCAGTATACTTGGACAAAATCCTCAAGAAACATATGTTAAGTTCTACTCTGCTCAAAGTCAGAAACGCTCTTCTATCACTTTTAGATCATCTAGGCTTTCTCGTGAACTGGATAAAGTCAGATCTGTGTCCATCCCAGAATTTTGGTCCATCTGGGTATGGAGTTTCTCACCGATCTGAATCTGGTAAGGCTTCCTCGCGTTCGAGATCATCCAGATAGTCGAACTCGTCGAGTCCGTTTCCAACAGATGTGCATTTCAGCGAGAGAGTTTTTGCAACTCCTCGAATTATTCAATGCGGCGGCGGACTTGATCCCGCTCGGCCGTCTTTTTATGCGCCCCTTACAAATGACGTTACTAGCATAATGGCGCCCTTTTTTCATATCCCCTCAATCACACATTAATGATCACGCCCGAGATAAGATCATTCTTGCGTCAGTGGCACAAGCCCTGTCGGCTGTCCACAGGGATTCCTCTGGAGATATCCCAAGCGGAGATAACGGTATGTTCCGCCGCCAGTACGTACGGTTGGGGTGCCCACCTGTTGCCGAACTTCGATGCCATCAGCGGTACATGGGTGCCAGGGGAGAGCCCTCTCCACATCAACCTTTCAGAAATAAAGGCTGTCATCAATGCCTTTCATTTATGGAATGATCAACACTTATTCGAAACTGTCAGTATGTCAGACAACTCTGTGGTGGTGACTTGCCTCCTCAAATAAGGGGGTACCAAATCACCAGACCTGTGCAATCTGATGCGGAAGTTTCTACATTTGTGCGAAAATCTCCACCTCAATGTACAATCTGACACATTCTCGACAGAGTCAATGTCTTGGCTGACACTCTATCCAGGAATGGTCAAGACATTCACACGGAATGGTCACTCCATCAATCGGTCTTTCTTCCAATCTGCACACTTTGGGGGAGTCCGATGATCGATCTTTTGCAACAAGGTGTAATCGCAAGTTGTCCACCTTCGTCTCTCCGGTCCCAGACCCAGAAGCTTGGGCCGTGGATGCTCTGTCAATCAGCTGAGAGGGGTTTTGGGCATTCTCCTACCCTCCCGCGGTCTTGGTACTGAAAATAATCCAGAGGCTAAGGGGTCATAACTGTGAGATGATTCTGATTGCCCGTCTCAGATAGAACAACTCCAGGGTCTCCGATCTACTCAATCTGGCGATAAATCTACACAGGAAGATTACAGTCAGCCCAAATCTAATGAAGCAACCGTGGTCACGTGTGTTCCACCCCTGTCCGGACCGTCTTTATCTTCACGCTTGGCTCTTGTCCGCACGGCCTTGCGAGACAAACAATTTAAATCTTCGATTGTGGAGAGAATCTCGAGAGCAAGAAGTCCCTCTACTCTGAAGGCTTACGAGGGAAAGTGGCATGTTTTCAGGGTCTGGTACCATATCAATAGCATCGTTCCTTTGAGTGTCTCAATCTCTCAACTGGCCGACTTTTTTCTCTGGCTTTTTCGAGGAGAAACAGTTGGCCTCAATTACTATCAAATGTTACCGCTCCATGATATCAGACACATTCCGCCATCATGGTAAATGTGATTTCAGCCATGCCAAAGATCTGTCAGATCTTTTAGCCACTTTAGAGTTCAATCGACCAAAATCCCTCACCCTGTTTCCAAATAGAATCTGTCCTGGGTTTTAACATGGCTCAATTCAGACAGTATTGAGTCTTTAGCCCACAATTCTTTAAAGCTACTATCATACAAAACGGGTTTCTTGATAGTCTTATCTTCATCATGCAGGGTGAATGAGTGACAAGCCCTTTCCAGTGACCCGAACTATCTTCAGTTCAGATTAGATGGTTCGATGGTCCTCTTGACGCAGCGAGGCTTCGTAGCCAAAAATCGGTTACCATCCATTGGCAATCAAAGAGTCGTCATTAGCTTGCTTTCTTTTATAGATAAGTCAGGAGCAGCAGCCATGCAAGATCCTGTTTGTGCACTTTAGCACAATTTAAACGCACGGAGGCGAGTCGGGTCACATGCAAGAATCTCTTTCTTCAGATGACAACTGGGAAATTTGATATCACCCCTCAAGCCCTTGCTTCATGGCTGAAGTGGGTTATACGCTCAGCGTACTCTGAGGCCTCACAAGATCAGAGTCGCCTCATGAAGATTACTGCTCATGAGATTAGAGCAATCTCAGCGAGCCTTGCATTCGAACGCAATGATTTGATCCGAGATATAATAGAAGCTGTTTACTGGCATGCAGTCTACCTTCTCCAGTTTTATCTCCAAGATTTGACCTCGCAGAGGAAACCTTGAATCTAGTAGGTCCGGTGTTGGCATCCCATATGCCCACCAGACCCATTTAAAACAATCAGCACAGCCTATCAGCTTCGCTGGATTCACCAGAAAATGTTTTTGTAGGTAAGAAGATTTCAATAACTATCTTTTTAACCGTATAAAGGGGTCACATATCACATGACCCTGGGCTGTGTTGCTGATAAAATTAGGAGAACGGGTTATCGTTCACATGGGAAATCCAGCCATCATTCCCTAGAGAACACCCGGAGTAGAGGTAGGATGCTCAGCATTCTTTCCTCTTAGTACCTATTCTCCTAACGTTAATGTGATTGGGGAACGTATTCAAAGGAGAAAGCAATTTTTCAAAGTAAATTATGTTTCTCCGGGAATACTTACCCAATCACATTACTTAAAAACCCTCCCAACCACCCCGCCATGCGAGCATCCTCGTTTAGTATATATCGCTCAGCTTCAAAATTGGCGACACCTAGCGGTGGCAAGGGGAGGTAAGGGGCAAGAGTTATTGCCCTTTGTCTATAGGACATAGACATAAAAGACGAATTTTCTTCTTTTAGTAGGGCTGGATTCACGAGGTAGTAGGCTTATATCTCTAACGTTAATGTGACTGGGTAAGTATTCTCGGAGAAACATAATTTACTTAAAAAATTTGTTATCTCTAGGTTTCGGTATAGGACTTTGTCTGACACAATGTAAGTTCATGTAAACTTCATTCAACCTGGCTGGTCGTTAACACATCACTATATTAGGATGAGTCAACAATGGATGGTTAGACTGGAGACTTTCACTTTTTATGGTTAGACTGGAGACTTTCACTTTTTATGGTTAGACTGGAGACTTTCACTTTTTATGGTTAGACTGGAGACTTTCACTTTTTATGGTTAGGCTGGAGACTTTTACTTTTATGGTTAGACTGGAGACTTTCACTTTTTATGGTTAGACTGGAGACTTTTACTTTTTATGGTTCAGGCGTGGACACGATAGAAAACATCCCTATGATTTTTGTTCTGTTGGACACTTAATTTTAGGGACAAAAGTCAAACAGCATGGATATAGGTGAAAATTTTAAAACAAACAACACATGTATTTTCAAAACACAACATTGTTTTATTCAAACAACTAAATTAAGATATCTAATACCACTGATGCAACATGGCTTCTTTCGAGATGAGACTCCAAGTTTTATTCAGATACTCATCCAATTTTTCTTCTTGACTCATCATCAGACATTTGTCGTGTTGAATTTAACTGGTATGATCATTCTGACATCCGTAGCAATCCTTCATAATCAATTCCGTAATTTTATCCTCCGGGTGTTTCGCAAAACAGGAGACTAAATGTTGTTCTTGTTCTGGCCATCTGGATTTCATTATCACCTCCTCTTCGTTTTTGTCGTCCTTTTCTGCTTCCTCAGAATCCTCCCATTCCATTTCCATCGATTCTCCACCATTAAAAGAGGGATAAGTGTCTTCCATAGTTTCTAATAATCGAGAAAGACTTCTCTCAAACTGGTGATTTCTATGGCATTGTTGAATTCGGCATACCAGATGACGTTCCCTGTTTTGCCTGCGCCTAGAACTTCTGCAAACTGAATTTCAACACAAATCCGACCTGATTTTATAGGATGGAAATGTTCCTTGTCACTGCCTTGGTTTGGAGTGAAATCAAAAGCAGACAAAGCGTAGATCATGCATAATGTTCGCACGAAATCCCGTGACTGGTGCTGGTCCCTAACTGCCTGGTGACTTCGTACAAGGACAAGTATGATCTCAAGTAATTCTTCGCGTCACCAGCGTTAGGTTCGAACGGTCTGGTACATAACTTAGTGACAAGGTCTTGCCATCGCAACTGACTTCGATCTTGGACACTTTATAGTGCTGAACCTGGAAAGGATTTTAATTGTAAGCTCCGTTGATGGCTGAATTCTTGACGATGCCAATGATTAATCGTTTTCGTTTGGGTAATCATCCTTGGAACAGATGATCTTCGATCATTGATCGCTGTTCAGCGGAAATGGTGAAAGTTTTCACTTCTACGTGTCGTAGCGGATACTTTGCCTCGTTCTGCTCAAAGTGTGACTGATGTTGTTTCCCACTTTAGGTAACACTTCCACATGTCGTACGTAGAGTCAGGCTTCTTGAATGACAATTTTGTAAAGAGTACCAACTGCAGAAACCAAATGGAAAGTGGCACTTGTGCGATTCAGTTTCAGTCAGACAATCACATCGTTCATCAAAAAAGTTGTCTTGCAACATGTCCAAATACAAACGATCCACCAGTTCTAAACTTCGACTGCCAGCAATTTTCATTCGTCTTTCAGCAAATCCCGATAATTTTTGGTCAGATCCATCAATCACAATACTGCTAAACTTGGTCACTGTGTCAGGATTCCGCACCGCAGATGCATCCAGATGAGTATTCTTGGCTTCCTTTGCGTACGTCAGGAGATTTTCTAGGTACGGTCGGTAAGGGTATATATCCATGGTACTGCTGACCAGTTTGTTATTCCAGTTTAGATCCACATCGCTGAACAAGGAATTCACGAAACTGTTGACAGGAGCTACTGCATTATCGTCGCCTAGTTTGGCGTTGGGCGGTCGATCACATTCACTTTCGAATACAAACAACTGCTATTCAGATCAATGTAACCTTCTGGATGTCTTTGATTTCAACTGGATGGAAGCTGAATCCATCAAAGAGAAGACGTGATAAAATTTGACTCATTGGGATTATTACATTGTTCACATAGTGGGGGAATGGCAAACAGATTCAGTTCCAACTTTGGTACAGGCGCAAGATTCTCAGTGCATCATTTTTCTGTCTCTATGATTTAATAAACAAAAACGTCTACGTCACGAACGACTCTTCTTTTCTTAGTCTTTGTAGCTCATGGGATATGAAGGAATGAGGAGGGGTGTTTTCGTTGTCTGTTTCTACCTTGTCCTTGCTGTGGTGCTAGGGTAGTAGGAATGCATGACTCGGCCCAGGGCATTTATATGAGGTTCTCGTCGGCCCAAAATCAAAACAAAGCCACTTCCCACTGTGGCAGCTGAGGCTGTGTTGAAGGACATAGTGGTCACGGCTTTTTCAAAATTTTACCATTAAACACTTCCCAGTTCATGTCTTCTAATATATGGACGTCAGGATGACGACCACGCATTCGTCCAGTGACATGAAACAATTCGGTGGTCAAGTACCCTTTGTTAAAAGTGCGTTTGGTTTTGCCAAAACTCACCCAATCTACTGATGACAACACTTAACCTTTCTTTGGAACAACCATCGTCGGGTACGTACCAAACAGGCGCTCAAAAACAGTAACTTTATTGTCGGAAGTAAAGGGGCCCCAAGTGGCCGAGTGATCTAACGCGCTTTCCGTTACGGATCACTGCCGTCTCACCTCTGTCTGCGTGGGTTCGAGTCTAAGATTCGGCTAATGTAGTTATGTGAGAAAGCTTGCCAGTAGCTTCTCGTGGGTCGGTGATTCTGTCCGGGGGTTTTCCCGGGTTCTTCCTCCACCAATAATACTGGCCACCATGTATAGCCTATCTTGTGTTGAAAAATGGCGTTAAACCCTAAAACATATAAATAAAAGTCGTAAGTAACTTTTTGTGAGGCACGTCCAATGATCCGATGGTAAGACCAGGTGGGTAAGACACCGATGTAGGTGTGAGTGTGTTGATGCGTAAAATATTTCCACGTGCGTTCTTTCAAGATGCTTTGAAAACGTCCACTATTATGGTTTGGCTTTTGAGATTTTTGGTGGTGAGAAAAAGAATGTCACGTTTTTTTTAAAATTCTTTTTGGAAAGCTTGGTAAATAAATTCGGTGCCTTTGTCGGTTTGCCAGCGTAGAGAGTGACGACCACTTTGTTTCAAGACCAGTTTCAGGGCTTGCACTAACTCTCCGCTCGATTTGGAAGCCAATGGCACGACCAGTGCAAATTTGAAAAAGAGGTCGATTAAACAAAACAAATATTTGTAGCCACGATTTTAGGTGGCCAAAATGAGAGACATCGGCTAAATCGGCGTACCATTGATGATCAATGCCTTCCACTCCGGTGGACTTAAGAAAAGTTTTCGTCGATCGGGTTTGTATACAGTGTACGTGGCTTGTTCTTGTAACCATCGTTGCACTTGAGATAAACGGAGATTTTTCAGTCGAGTTTTAACAGCACTATACAAGTTATTTTAACTCCACCCTAATCTACAGGATGGAATTAATCGTAGCAAATGCTTTCTAACATCTTCTCCATTTCTTGAATAAGTCACCCACTCTTCGCTCATGCTACTTTGGATGTGGAGAAATTATAGTTTGGAAACCGTTTTACGTATCCGATGTGCCTCAGGAGTAGCAGTCGAGAGTAGTGGTGGATGTAATATAATGGCTTTAGTGTTCTTTTCTTTTTTCACTTCTGGTTTCCCTTCTTTCTTTTTCACTTCTGTCGAAGGAGGTGTGGACATCATCCTTTTATCCCAAGTTTTGAGTTCTTCTCGTTGGGGAGTAGGGGAAGGGGCCAACAAGTACGCTGCAATCTTACTAGGAATGGGAGCTGCAGATGGTTTTTGAAAGACTTCTCGTGCCTCTTCTTCCTCAGGCAATCACGAGTTGCGTATGTCTTGACCGCTGATGGTACTAATTTTGGACTTTTCATCAGAGATTTAAAATGTTTCAGAATCGGCTGAGCTGTATAGTCTAAAGTTTTCTGGTGAAAATGATGCAGTCATTACAATAGTTGACCGTTCTGTTGCGATTTTTCTGTTTCGGACAATTCGTTGCGATCCATCAACAATTGCAATTCGTGTTGTAATTGGGACATCTCGGTCAAATGAGGTTCGGAACGTAAATGCGGGGTCCGATGTTCCTACCAACGTTTGTAAGGCACTAAAGTCTTTTCATCCTTCCATTCGCTTACAAGGGTCATGTCTGAAATCTTTGTACTCCAGAGGTCCCTTTTATTTATTTCTTCTTAGGTGGGTAAAGCCTTTCACAAGAGCCCCAACGTAGGGCCTACTATCGTTTTGGCAAGAAGTCCTCCACGTTGCATCGACATCGTTTTCGTTTGACGAATGGGTACATTCTTTTGGACCAATTAGAGAAGAACGTTTTGATGTTAGGCTAAGCATTTTTTTCTGATGTTTAGACAAAGGTATCGTGTCTTTCAAGACATTTAATCAACATTCGATGACATCATTGGATTCAGTTTGAATGATTTGTTTTCGCATGGGTGGAGAGGCTTTGGACAGGACGGACACGTCCCACTGTTTGACTAAACAAGTAGGTAGTTCTTTCCTTTTCTTTCCTTTGAGGAGTGAAGAAGGATGTTTTCTGTGGGGTGGCATCTTTGTTTGTTGGTTCCAAAAATACACTGACGTCAATGACTTAGTACTTTGACCATCACTTCATCTAAAAGGTGACGACGTGTTTTCCAAAATCGCCAAAGAAACCTCGTCTTTCGTGGCTACACGTTTTCTTGGACGACTACGTCTTTTTTTAGGCGTGAAATCGATGCTTGGCTAAGTGTTTTTTTTTTTCGAATGACGACACTGTCATTTTCATTTTAAAGTTTTGGACAGAAGAATGACGATGGTAGCGGTGTGCAACTCTTTGAGGTGACATCTGTGGGTCTTTAGGATCATACACAAATATACATTGAAGTCCATGTCTTGAGACGTGTCTTTTTTCTTATTTTACTGAGAAGGTGTTTTAAAATAAAATCCTCATTTTTGATTACTCCCCATTGTTAACATTTTTTGTTCAAGGTTTTGTGCAAACTGATTGACCATATGATCTATGCCAAACAATTTTTTCTTTGCTGACTTCTCTTTTTGTTTGGACGATTGCATCTTTCAGAGGTGACGTCGATGTTTGGCTTAATGTTTTTTTTTGTTTTTTTGTTTGTTTTTTTTTCTTGGTGGGGGGAGGGGTATGACGAGACTGTCTTTGTCTTTGTCTTTGTCTTTTTTTCGATCTCTCTTGGACTTTGATTTTGGGGGCAGGTACTTTGTGAGCAGCTGCCACTGCAGCTCAAGAGGCTGAGGATGTCAGCGCCGGAGGTGAAAATTTTGGAGATGCAGGTTTACAGTGTTTCATCAACTGAGAAAGAACGGTGTCAAATTGTGTTTGGCTCGCATCACCAGCAACGGAGATGTCGAAGAACCTGAGGCCACTTGAGACGCTGTCATCGCTACAGGTCGTGGTTTGTGAATGTAAGGTTGCGTCCTGGTCGAAGTGCCTCTCTTGCGGAGAGTAGCTGTCTTCTGTAGACTTTTTTTATGGGGGCTTTTCTTTATCTGGGGACATTTCTTTTTCTTTGACCTAGTCTTGACGTTACTGCTCTTTTTCTTTTGGGTCCGTTTAGCTTTTTGGGGTGTGGCTTATTTTCTTGGGGAGGACATTGGGATCATTGACATCCCATTTTAAGAGGAAGCGAATGATGACATCTCTTAAAAGTTTACGAATCTTATTTTCTGCAGAGGTCGAGAAGTATCCAGATGAAAGTTCAAGGCCTTTTTCTCTCGTGGACATTTAAGGGCTTCACTTTCATGTTTTATTTGGTGGTGAGTATACTTCGTAAAGTGTCCACAAGGAATCTACAAGTAAACAAAATCACAGAAAGCAAGACACACAATGCATGTCGACCCCAATTTATGGAACACAGTTCTTATAATAAGTGTTGGTAAGCAGCCACCGTTTGAATACCCTCATTGCTGTCCTTCCACGGAATCTCTTGTATCACGAGTGATAAAGGTTGTGACAATGGAAGCCGGTTTTTATGACTTCTTTTTTTTTTAAAAGCAAAAAATGTATTTTATGCACAGAGATAATCGTACTTCAGAATCGAATCCAAATGGTTCAATCACAAACATACACATCACACTTCATCCAGAACTTTCCTATTCAACTTAATATCGTGTAAATTATCTAAGTTGCCTTCTAACTCTTCTTCTGGAATTCGTTGCAGTATGTGTACCTTATAGTAAAAAAAAAAAGAAACATACCAATCATTTATGATTTTCACCCACGTCCAGTTGAACATGGTCTGGTCACTGGAATACTTTCAACTGAATCAGACCTCTTACAACATTCAGATACCAGTGGTTTTCACATCGGTGACATAACACATGCAATTCTTCTTTGCGCTTGAATTGTATTTTGATCAACTCTCGGTAAATGCGTTCTCTCAACTCCACAGGCAAACTACGAATGTTCTCTTGTAAAGTATCCATGCAGAGGTTACTGAAATCATCCCACTATAGGTAGTGACGATTCGGAGACCATCTAGCATGTTGCAGGTAAGCGGAATCTTTATGTTCCCACTGGTAAAGTGACACTCCGCAACTGAAACACTTGACTTCATCCTCTTTGCCCAAGTAAAACAAATCCGGCTCGGGTAATTCTTTGGGGGTAAGACCTGCCAGATATGTTGGCCAATTTACTTTGAAGGTTTGGAATCGACAATCAACGTCACAGTATTCAGGCAAACGCTCGTGGAATGAATATTCGTCTTTCACAGGTTCATTTCGATGAGGGCATGGTGAAATCCACAGGAGTTTACTTAAGGTTACATGACATCCGTAGGGTGTTACGCATGGTCTCACGCAGAGATTGACATCTTGTAAAGAGTCCACGATAACGAATGGCATAGCTTTCGCATCCATCAGGTTTGACACGCACATTATCACTTTCCATGGTAGGTGTAGTGATAGTAGTCATATCAAATTTTCCATGATGTCCTGCTGAATCGCTGAGGTCACAGCGTACGGCAACCATGCAATCTCATGGTACAGCAACACACTCCGCTACGCAATGACAATGGTAACCTAATGGATACTTACAGTTTCCTTCCTTATAATTTCCGTCGCAATGCCCCGGTCTTATCCATCCACTACTACTCACACTAGGGGAAGGTAATTTTTTTTTTTTTACAATCCTCGAACTTGAATGATGTCTGTTTAAAAGTATTTATCTTTCTCGCTTGGTCTTTATAGTTACAGTGAAATGTCGGTTTTGGACGTTTTACTCTTTTTATCCTAGTCGTAATGAATTCACGAGCTTATATATCGTTCTTTTTATGCCTAGTTTTGGATGTCTTCCTTTCTTCTTTATGGACAATGGTACTACCTTCTTTAAGGTACCGTTGTACCTGCTCTGTAGTGCGATGGGTGGAAAGACAATCAAACAATAAGGACAGTGCGGAGAACATAGATTATGTTCCAGATTAGCTGAATCTTTATAGATGCATAGATCCATTCGTAACTTCAGACCACAACTGAAACATTATCTTCGTATCCCAATACAGTCTCAGGTCCTAAGTAGACAAATCCTGTTATATCTAAAACGTTCACAGGAGGTAATCCTTTCCTATCCGTGGGCCATTTTTTAAACGGTTTCAATCGACGGGTACAATCATAATATTGAGGCAAGAAGACAGTAAAATGATATAGTCTGAAGTTGTTGTTCTCAGCGGGTCTCTCACTCGATTCTTGTTGTATCGAAGTCATCCTTCTTGTTATCCTTTTGGAATAATTTTTTTTTAAATAACTGCATATCTGTAAGGTAAAATGAACTAGTTGGGAAGCCGCACTTGTTTCTGGTCCACGATTTGATATACTTTTTCCAAGGGTCGACTGACGATTTGGTATGTGAGTAAATGTAAAATCTTGTGCGGTTCGTAGGTGGTCACTTTAAAGTTTCATCCTGTCCAGACTGCAAGGCTTCTTTCAATACTCCAAGGTTCACTATTCATTACGTGTGTATCTATCATTGCGGGTCTTGGTTTTCCTAGTCGTAATTTTTAGGACAGCCACTAGCAAAACTTAGAATATTGTCCTCGGGACGATCTTCCGTACATGCTCCTAAACGGTCTCCTTCAATTTTAGGATAACAGTGACCTACACGATTGATGCAGATGCAACTGTTGTTGTCAAACTACAGCACGCGATCTATTAACAGTTCCAAAACTTCGTACAATTTTAAGCAAGAACGGTCTGTCACGTAAGCCGCAATGATGACATTTCCAATTCACCGGCTTCTAGAAAGTCCAGTTTTTCCATTGTAATTGACTTACATCAAGTCCTCACGAACGACCCCCACGTGTTTTATGTATTTAATTTTGTTTCAGTGTCAAAAAGGCATATAAATAGTCTGCGAAAATGTCTTTCTGTCTCATCGCCCTTGTAGTATTGATGTGTCTTGGGAAAGTAGTAAATTTTTCGTACACTTCTAAAAGTTGGTATCGCAAGTCCAGAGCTTTAAACAATTCCACGCTAACCCACGTTCCTCTCATGACGCGTCCTTCCTGTGTGTGCTGACAAGGCCGGTCTTGGTTGAAAGGTTTGACTCATGTGCGACACAAAGGAAACATTGGTTTTTCTCGGCAATGGTGAGGTAAATCGGGATGGTACAAGTTTATGAGTGGCAAGATTATACACTTGATCAAGCCTTTGTATTGATGAATGGTGTCTATCTCGATGTGTGCCGTCATCAATTGCAGGTGCTCTGTGGGCAAACGACAATATTTGCACATGTAAGGATACTGCGAACACACGTCCAAGAATTCGATTTCTTCTCCTTTCTCCTCGTCGGCTTGGTACAGCAGACAGGTAGTATTCGTTCGTTCTTTGTACAAACTGTCTTGCGGGTTCAGTGGGTCCACCAGCTGGTAACTTTCCACGATGCGTTTAAACACGGGATCGGTTTTCAAACTGATCGTACTCGTGTTTCCACATTTTCACCATATGGCATCCTTGCTGTTCTAACTTCAACAGCCGATGACAAGATGCTTAATAGAAATCTTATTTGGTCTGTTGTAAAAACATTTTTGTGCCACGTTGACGGTAGCAAAGAGAACATCAGTGAAATAAGCATCCGTTAAACTCATGCATGATTTTTGGATTTCCTATTGTCCAAGCCATCAACCGAATACGTTTGGATGTTTTTTTCCCTCATATGTTGCGGGCATATTGAATCAATTTGTCTTCCTTGTCACACAAGTAATGTAGCCAGCGTAGGGCTTTGACCGAGTATTGACCTTAGACAAAGTTCGTCGTTTGAGAGCTGATGACAACGCGTTTTTGTCTTGCGTACAATTGTTGGTGTGCGCTTTTGTCGGCGCGCTTTTGACCTGTGCGCTAACGACGGGATACCATAAACTTTACTTTAACATTTCTTCTTGAAAGTCGAAGGGGTCTGAGGCGTGAGGGTGGAAACAAGCGAAGAAAGCTTCTCGTTTTCTGTGCGCATGTTGTCGGAGTCGCAGTAGTGAGTGTCGGGCAAATGAGGTAGAACGGCATGTTGATTGGCTTCGGTATTGAAAAAGTGCGGAAATAGCCTTTAACCATTTATTGCATTCCAAATGTTTTAGGCATTTGACTCAATGGCTTGTCCAATTAACTCATCGAATCTTTAAATCGTGCTTGTCCCACTTGCATGGAAATGATTTTGGCTTCCTTCAAAGTCACGTAAGGACGTTCGGTACTTTGTTCCGTATAGTAGTGCAAAAAAAAGTGCCCATCATATCCCGAGTAATTGTGAGCCATTACCGCGACATAGCGATGACAATCCATGTAACGTTTTGTTTTCTTGACTCCACGTCTCGTCGATGGGGTTTAAGATCCATTGAGCAAAATCGGACAGCGTATTCGGCCTCGAAAGATTGTTTTCACGTCCACCAGGAATCTTGCTACAGTGAGGGAAACGAATAAAGATATGCTCATGGATGCACTTCTTGCACGCTCGGTAAGCCACGCAGAAATTAGGAATGTGATTGCCAGTTTCTTGCATGCATTCAAAATCGAAAAATATGAAACTCCTTTTCTTCTGGTCATCTTCTTTTTCTTTTTTGGAATGGTATTTTTGAATGTAGCATTTGTGTTCTAAGTTGATGATTTGGTGATAAACGTTACATCGTTTCTTTTCTTAACATACGTGCAACTTGGCATTATTGGTATGTATGCCTTGTCAACAAGTAGAGCACAATCTCGGGAGTTGACAAGCACTTTTCTGCTGTGAACCTTGCGTCTTCAAATGCTATTGGTAACCGGTTGAGCTGACAAATTTTCGCGGACAGGTCGGGCAATGCACTCGTTGTTGTCATTCGTCCAGACAGAGTTGAGGACAAATATCCTGAACATTTCGATCCAGAATGCTTGTTTTGTTCTCGATTGTTATACCCATAGTCACATTTATCGCAATAATAACTGTATCCCAGGAATCTGGCGATATTAGTGATGGCATCAAACTGTTCATCGTGATCTAGACGTGAATGTATTTTTCGTCCTTAAAAATCTTTGCCTCGAAATAACATAGGTCCCCGCACTTCTTGAGAGTGCACTTTCAATGTGTAGCGTGGAGGTAAGACGTCTTGCAATTTTTGCATTTCAGGAATGCCACAGCGTTTGTCTTTGGATGGTCCCGCTTGCTATAACTCGCTTGATGGTCCCGCTTCTCTTTGTTGTTTGACTCGGTTCGATTGTTGAATACTTTTACAGATTCTTTTCTATTTTACTGTGTCGTTCTGACGGCATACGTTCATCCCGCGACGATGGCAAGGGGGAAACAAATCTGGTCTTTAGGATTGTTACTTTGGACGATGATATTGTTTTGGTGCTGAGAAGATATTTTTTGGAAGGAGCAGCAGAGAGGGTGAACCCTACAACGTTTTGAGACAAAATTTGATTGAAATCCTAAAACGATCCTTCCTATAATCTCATTTTAACCAAAAAGAGGGTGAACCCTACAACGTTTTAAGACAAAATTTTGATTGAATCCTTAAAACGAGCCTTCCTACGATCTCATTTTAACCAAAAAAAATGTCTCAGGGGCAAACCCTACAACGTTTTCAGACAAAAAATTTATTGAAATCTTAACGAGCCTTCCCTACGAAATCTCATTTTAACTAAAAAAAATGAAAACGGAGACTTTTACGATTTTTTAATTAATTTTGGTCGCAACTTGTTGTCATCACCTTCAGGGGAAAACCCTACAACGTTTTTAGACAAAAAATTGATTGAAATCTTAACGAAATCTCATTTTAACTAAAAAAAAATGTCTCAGGGGCAAACCCTACAACGTTTTTAAACAAAAAATTGATTGAAATCTCATTTTAACTAAAAAAATGAAAACGGAGACTTTACGATTTTTTAATTAATTTTGGTCGCAACTTGTTGTCATCACCCTCAGAGGCAAACCCTACAACGTTTTTAGACAAAAAATTGATTGAAATTTTAACGGTAATTTAAAAAAAATGAAAACGGAAACTTTTACGATTTTTTAATTAATTTTGGTCGCAACTTGATGTCATCCACCCTCTCTGCTGCTGAACTTTCAGTTCTGGGTTAATAATTTTTTTACGATGAAAATCACTAAGATGAAAAAAGACTAATCGCTATGTTTGAGGATTTTTATTGTTTTTTTTTTCCATGCATCATAAATTATTTTAAAACCAACATCAATATCATCAATGAGAAGTTTTTTTAGTTATCGTTAAGATTTCAATCAATTTTTTTATCTAAAAACGTTGTAGGGTTTGCCTCTGAGACATTTTTTTAGTTCTGGAAATAAAATACGAGATTTCGTAGGAAAATTCTATTTGTTGTTTTAGGATTCATCCGAACCATTAACCTGTTTCTGAAAAATTTTCGATTTTTCGCGGAAAGTCTTTAAAAACTCTTCTGGAGTCGGTATCGTTTTATTTTTTCGTCGTAGATATTCTATTGCGGAACGATATTGTGGACAACCACAACCAATACAAATTTGATATTTTCCTCTGACGCCTTTTCCACAACCGATACAAGGCTTTGGACCATCAACACAGCCTTGTTTTGCTGAGCAATTATGTATCCCGCAGAATTCTCCGTAGGAATTTTTTCCACATCGTCGTGTGGATCCTAAAAACAGCCAACCACATTTATTTGTTGCCAGTGCTGGATTCACCATTATTATTAATCATTAATCATTATTCAATTAGACGTTAAAAAGTATACAGAATAATGATTACTAATTACTCTGATAACATGTTAGGGTACGGTGATAAATTTTTTCAAACACCACAAACTCATCATGATCTTATCCAATATTACAAAAGGCGTTTAACGCCGTCATGGAATGTTTCTAGTAAAAAAAGCCGCAATTAAATTACTCACCGAGGATAGTTATCTATGTCATGGTGTGATTATTCAACAACGGGGACAGTTTTACGTTTTTGTAGATGATCCCGACATAACAGTTTTTCAAGGACAATCTGCAGTCAATGAAATCATTCCCCGGGAGAGATTGAGATATCCCTCTATCGACATTGATTCTAAAACCCCATCGTTGGAAGAGTTGTTATTGTATTTCAATGACTTAGTTGACTCTGTCAATGATGTTTTGGTTTTTGAAACCAGTGGTGGTTATCATATTTTATTGAAAACGATTCCGATTGATTTTGATAATCATCGAGAATTATTAAAAAAAATCGCCGCAGACAGACCATCATGGAATGTTGATACACAGGCTGGACTTCATAGCATCAAATTACCAGGAACAAGATCAGCAAAAACAAACAGTATTGATAAGCGATTAATTTATCCTGGAAATCTAAAGGATTCTTATGGATTTACTAGTTTATTATTGTCCTGTCCTGTTGCTATACAATCATGTTACGAAAAAGTCACTGATAATGAAACCAATGACATCGACGGTGATAATCTCATTGGTGATAATCTCACCAGTGAACACATTTATCAGATTTCAACAGCGCTGACTGGACAACCAGATCAAATCACTGGAATTACAAATCAAACCGGCAATATGATTTCACTGGGAAGAGTTGCTGGTTCGTATTGCAATATTTGTCACCGCCGACATGGATACAACGAGTTCGGTGGATACATTGAAGGAAAGGCTATTGATGCATTTGTGTGTGTGTATTCAGATAGACTCGTGATAGGTTGTTTCCGTACCACAAAAAATAAAATCACGATTGACATTTCTAATGCTGACATTTCCAATGATAGTAAAACACTCTACGAAAAATATCTAAAATCATATAATTATCGCCGAGGAGATCATTGTGGTGAATTCCCCATGAAGACACCGGATTGTACTTACTGTGAGCCCCCTGTTCATGAAAACGGCCAAGGGTGTAAAATCATCCTCAATGACGACTATATGGATGGTTCTGCTTGTGGGATGGGAAAGTCAGCGTCGGCATGGAAATCAATACGAGATGATCAATCTGTGCTCTATTTGTCATACAGAAAAACATTTACCAGAAAAACCACCATAGACTACAATCTCGAATCGTATGAAACAATTCATGGTGGGATTATTTTTGATACAAGAACCCATCGAAGGGTTATTTCGCAAATAGAATCAATTGTACGAGTGAGGGGAATTCCTGATGTGTTATTGTTAGATGGATGGCATGGCATTCTTCGTCAAATAATTTCATCGAGTCGCGGTAAACAGATTTGGGAGACACTCACATGGTTGATTTGTTCAGCAAAACGAGTAATCGTACTTGACGCGGATGCCAACAATGATGATCTAGAATTGTTTAGAAAATATTTAAACCGTCCGGACATGAAATTCATTATTAATGAGTATCAACCCGATCATGGAAAAAAGTTTATTGTGGAACCGTCCCATCATGACAATTACATCAAATTGTTAGACGCGCTGCAACAAGGAAATCGTGCAGTAGTTTTCACACAAAACAAACGACACGGAAAGTATTCTGTAGAAGCCCTTGCTAAACTATTACAGCATTTAGGATACCGAGTGAAATACTATCACGCTGATACAGATTCGGCAGAAAAAGAAAGAGATTTTGCTGATCCCGTTGAAGCGTTTGAGCACATCGATGTAGTGATTTATAATTGCACCGTAGAAGCAGGAATATCAATCATAGATGAACGATTCAAGTACATGGCGGTGTTTTCTGAACAATTGGGGTCGGTAGAAGCAACTAAACAAGCAATTCATCGATTTAGAAATATTACTGAAATTCATTATTCGTCTACTAAACGAGTTTGCACTGAGTTGCCACTCACACGTGATGACATTATTTCTGCCATTGAATCACATGAAAGGGATTTATCCTCTACGGAATTGTTGTTCAGAACCCCCAATCTCAGTGATGTGAATTCCAGTTACGGATACGCATTTATCAGTGCCATTATTGACGAAAATAATTCGAAGTGTTATTTTACGGGACGACTTGTTACAATGATGAAAAGAACCGGATATGAAGTCACGTGGGAATTACCAGACGAATATTCGTTGTGGTGTGAAAAAAAATAAAACCAACAAAATCGATACCGCGGCAATGAACAATAATCCCGTCGTAGATGATTTTTTGAAATCTTCTATCGGAGAAAGAATTGCTGCTGCAAGTGATAAAATCACCAGTAATGACTTTGTCATCAATGAAATCACCAGTGAACAACAAAAATATCATCGATATGATCCTGAAAATCAACAACGATTAGAACCCTACGCGAAGAAATTGATGTATCTCAATCATGTATTTCAAACTGATGTGGGAAAATTGGACACAAACACGATTGAACACCTCGACAAAAACGTATCACGGTTACAAAGATACCAGCGAGTCCTTGTTGATAAACACAACCAGGGAAGCGCTGTTACAACTACACCATGTCGATCTGATAAAATCAATCCACGGCAACAACTCGAAATTATCAGAAGTGTCCTTGGCGTATTAAAACTCCCTGATGTGGTTCCGGATGATTTATCAGTGAAAAGTGTTTCAGTGAACCGCGTTGAATTAATCAAGAATATCAATAACATGTTAAAAAACCCTGACCAACTCGATAGGTACCAGATGTTGTTAAAACACTTCAATGAGATATTTCCAAACGAAAGATTGCAAACAACTACTATGACGCTAAAAAATATTATTGAGAAAATCAAATTGATTTATAAAGGGTTCGGTGGAAGATTACAATCCGATGATATTAAAAACGCAGGAAGATGTAATCTCACATTGTTTTATCCTGAATGGCCGAAATCTGATTTCATAGATGATCCTATATGGCTCAATGAAACCGTTGATGATGTGGGATTTGCTGGTAGAGACCTTATTGCGACAGATACACATACTACGATGTTACGATTCCATGTATGGATCGTTAATGGATGGTTTTCCCGATATGATATATCAGATTGATTAACGGAAATGAGGGAACTAACAGTATTATTATATTTATATACAATTTTGATAGTTCCCTCATCGATGAACGAAGGTGTCTCACGGTAAAATAACGCTTCCATGGCCGTATTATAACACCCTCCCACGATGGTATCACTGATTATGACGCGATACCATTTACTCTGATAACATTTTAACATTTAATTTAGATAATTCTTATCGTATAATGTCGTATGTGAAATACAGCGATCATGAAATAGATACTGCACGAGAAATATTCCAGCAAATCAACCCCAACGGTTCTATTAAAATTAAACACCGTGACGAGAAATTCTCTGCGACTCACAAACTACCGAACGGTCGTAAGTCTAAATTCTGGTCATCCGATGATAGAAATCTTACAGCACATAGTCGGATTCAACAGCGATATTATCGCGTACTCATGAATGATTTATGCAACTGTGATATTCGAAAATATCATTGTCGAGATGGTACAGTAGTGGTGTTTGGGAGAATCCCTGGTATTAAGCGATCATATGCACAAAGACAATTGGCATTATTCATTGCGAAGACAGAACCATCAGCGGCTCGAATAAAACATATCAATAATAAGTCCGTGTCGGCGATTAAAATAGTAGATGAATCACTCACAGATGATCCTAACGACGAGACCATCGTGGTAATACTACCATCGGATAAAGATTTTTCTAGTTGATCGAGTTTAAGTTAACGTCGTGCGTAAATTCATTTACGCGTGTCCACTGAGATTAGTCATCATCAAGTACTTCATTGATTTCTTTTATTAACTCACGATCTTCTTCGGCTAAAAATAACCTCCATGTGTTATCTTTGCGCCGGTTACGTTTTTGTCGATGTTTTTTCTTTTTTAGTTGTGATTCCTTTTCTTGTGCTACATCCTCATTTTGTTGCAGAAGTTGATTGTATTTACTTGCGAGCTCTGCGTATTTAATGTGAATAGATTCTAATTCACGTCGTGCATCATTGAGCTCAGTCATAAGTTTACTGCGATCTCGAACTGCATCGCTACGGTGTTGCTGTGTGGTATCTAATTGGTATTGTAGATCATTTAACGAATCATTGATAGATTGTTGTTGTTGTTGTTGTTGTCGTTGTTGTCGTAACGCTGTTACTTTTCCTTGCAGCAATTTATTCTGATTGATCAGGTTGGTCACTTGAGACTGCAATTGACAGATCATTTCTTTATCAATGACTCTGTCAGTGACTCTGTCACCGGCAACATGCACTTTTCCATCTAACATTTGATTCATTTCATTCTCAACTTCAGCATCAATAAGCCGCTCAACGGGTACATCATTAGCATCATCAGCGCTAACATTTCCGATTCCAATTTCATCCGATTTCCAAATTCTATAAATCCGCTGATAACTGATTTTATATTTATCAGCAATTTCTGCTATTCCAACACGGTTTCGCAATTGCTTAATCGTGTTGATGTCATCGCGGGTTAGTATCCTACGAACAGGCATGTTTTTATACAATTAAAAAATATTTTTTAACAACAACAACAACAACAACAACAAAAATGTGCCGCAGTAGAGCGTCAAGAAATCTGAGAAGTATTAACAACGCAGAATCTCGCGAGTTGTATAAGTCAATAGTATACTGACGCCAGATGGATCTCAATCTCTCAGTTGTTTTGTCATTGAAGTATTATTTCGTCGAATAAATACCTCTATCGATGATGACTGAAGTGCCGGAATTACTAATAAAATAATTATTTTTAATTAATACTGGCACTTTAGTCATCTATGGATTCAGCCTAGTCTGAACCATCGTATCAGGAAAAACCATCCATTAATAAATCTCTCAGTTGTTTTGTCATTGTAGGTCAATCGTCGTGAGACAGCTTCGTTCATCGATGTTGAAAGTCACATAATTGCTATAAATAATAATAATACTGTGACTTTCAACATTCTATTTTTGATCAATCTGATATATCATATCGAGAGAACCAACCATTAACGCCTTTTGATGTTTTCATCGATGTTGAAAGTGTCATAATTGCTATAAATAAAATAGAATACTGACATTTTCAACATTCTATTTTTGATCAATCTGATATATCATATCGAGAGAACCATCTAGTAAATTAAGTAATTACACAACGCCGAATCTCGCGAGTGCACATACATGTATCAATTTGATATAAAAAAGAATCATGGTATTTTATAATTATTCAAACAGGTCAATAGCATACTTGAAACAATCCACCAGATGGATTATCTCAATCTCTCAGTTGTTTTGTCATTGTAAGTCAATATGATTTTTAATACGGTCATGGAAGCGTTATTTCACCGTGAGACACCTTCGTTCATCGATGAGGGAACTATCAAAATTGTATATAAATATAATAATACTGTTAGTTCCCTCATTTCCATTGATCAATCTAACATGGCATTGCAAATCAATATGATTTTTGACATCACCATGGAAGCGTTATTTGATTGTTTTAACGGCGTTATCATTGATGAGGGGAGTGTGGAAATTGTAATAAAAATAATTAATACCGACACTTTCGCCATCTATGATTCAGCTTCAACAATATGTCTCTTTATTACAACCACGCATCATTATAGCCACGCGATTGCAAATCAGCACAGTTTCACCGGCAATAACGCAAGTGTTGAATACAGCGTGATTGAAATTCTATATAAAAAAAATGAGATGACTGAAAAATTATAATAAAAAATATTTTTTCCACCCTAATAATATATCACACCTTTTATTGTTGTTGTTTTTAAGTCGCATTAGTATGTACTTGAGAATAAACATAATAACAACAACAACAACAATAAAAAGGTGTGATATATTATTAGGCTATAATGATGCGTGGTTGTAATAAAGAGACATATTGTTGAAGCTGAATCATAGATGGCGAAAGTGTCGGTATTAATTATTTTTATTACAATTTCCACACTCCCCTCATCAATGATAACGCCGTTAAAACAATCAAATAACGCTTCCATGGTGATGTCAAAAATCATATTGATTTGCAATGCCATGTTAGATTGATCAATGGAAATGAGGGAACTAACAGTATTATTATATTTATATACAATTTTGATAGTTCCCTCATCGATGAACGAAGGTGTCTCACGGTGAAATAACGCTTCCATGACCGTATTAAAAATCATATTGACTTACAATGACAAAACAACTGAGAGATTGAGATAATCCATCTGGTGGATTGTTTCAAGTATGCTATTGACCTGTTTGAATAATTATAAAATACCATGATTCTTTTTTATATCAAATTGATACATGTATGTGCACTCGCGAGATTCGGCGTTGTGTAATTACTTAATTTACTAGATGGTTCTCTCGATATGATATATCAGATTGATCAAAAATAGAATGTTGAAAATGTCAGTATTCTATTTTATTTATAGCAATTATGACACTTTCAACATCGATGAAAACATCAAAAGGCGTTAATGGTTGGTTCTCTCGATATGATATATCAGATTGATCAAAATAGAATGTTGAAAGTCACAGTATTATTATTATTTATAGCAATTATGTGACTTTCAACATCGATGAACGAAGCTGTCTCACGACGATTGACCTACAATGACAAAACAACTGAGAGATTTATTAATGGATGGTTTTTCCTGATACGATGGTTCAGACTAGGCTGAATCCATAGATGACTAAAGTGCCAGTATTAATTAAAAATAATTATTTTATTAGTAATTCCGGCACTTCAGTCATCATCGATAGAGGTATTTATTCGACGAAATAATACTTCAATGACAAAACAACTGAGAGATTGAGATCCATCTGGCGTCAGTATACTATTGACTTATACAACTCGCGAGATTCTGCGTTGTTAATACTTCTCAGATTTCTTGACGCTCTACTGCGGCACATTTTTGTTGTTGTTGTTGTTGTTGTTGTTAAAAAATATTTTTTAATTGTATAAAAACATGCCTGTTCGTAGGATACTAACCCGCGATGACATCAACACGATTAAGCAATTGCGAAACCGTGTTGGAATAGCAGAAATTGCTGATAAATATAAAATCAGTTATCAGCGGATTTATAGAATTTGGAAATCGGATGAAATTGGAATCGGAAATGTTAGCGCTGATGATGCTAATGATGTACCCGTTGAGCGGCTTATTGATGCTGAAGTTGAGAATGAAATGAATCAAATGTTAGATGGAAAAGTGCATGTTGCCGGTGACAGAGTCACTGACAGAGTCATTGATAAAGAAATGATCTGTCAATTGCAGTCTCAAGTGACCAACCTGATCAATCAGAATAAATTGCTGCAAGGAAAAGTAACAGCGTTACGACAACAACGACAACAACAACAACAACAACAATCTATCAATGATTCGTTAAATGATCTACAATACCAATTAGATACCACACAGCAACACCGTAGCGATGCAGTTCGAGATCGCAGTAAACTTATGACTGAGCTCAATGATGCACGACGTGAATTAGAATCTATTCACATTAAATACGCAGAGCTCGCAAGTAAATACAATCAACTTCTGCAACAAAATGAGGATGTAGCACAAGAAAAGGAATCACAACTAAAAAAGAAAAAACATCGACAAAAACGTAACCGGCGCAAAGATAACACATGGAGGTTATTTTTAGCCGAAGAAGATCGTGAGTTAATAAAAGAAATCAATGAAGTACTTGATGATGACTAATCTCAGTGGACACGCGTAAATGAATTTACGCACGACGTTAACTTAAACTCGATCAACTAGAAAAATCTTTATCCGATGGTAGTATTACCACGATGGTCTCGTCGTTAGGATCATCTGTGAGTGATTCATCTACTATTTTAATCGCCGACACGGACTTATTATTGATATGTTTTATTCGAGCCGCTGATGGTTCTGTCTTCGCAATGAATAATGCCAATTGTCTTTGTGCATATGATCGCTTAATACCAGGGATTCTCCCAAACACCACTACGGTACCATCTCGACAATGATATTTTCGAATATCACAGTTGCATAAATCATTCATGAGTACGCGATAATATCGCTGTTGAATCCGACTATGTGCTGTAAGATTTCTATCATCGGATGACCAGAATTTAGACTTACGACCGTTCGGTAGTTTGTGAGTCACAGAGAATTTCTCGTCACGGTGTTTAATTTTAATAGAACCGTTGGGGTTGATTTGCTGGAATATTTCTCGTGCAGTATCTATTTCATGATCGCTGTATTTCACATACGACATTATACGATAAGAATTATCTAAATTAAATGTTAAAATGTTATCAGAGTAAATGGTATCGCGTCATAATCAGTGATACCATCGTGGGAGGGTGTTATAATACGGCCATGGAAGCGTTATTTTACCGTGAGACACCTTCGTTCATCGATGAGGGAACTATCAAAATTGTATATAAATATAATAATACTGTTAGTTCCCTCATTTCCGTTAATCAATCTGATATATCATATCGGGAAAACCATCCATTAACGATCCATACATGGAATCGTAACATCGTAGTATGTGTATCTGTCGCAATAAGGTCTCTACCAGCAAATCCCACATCATCAACGGTTTCATTGAGCCATATAGGATCATCTATGAAATCAGATTTCGGCCATTCAGGATAAAACAATGTGAGATTACATCTTCCTGCGTTTTTAATATCATCGGATTGTAATCTTCCACCGAACCCTTTATAAATCAATTTGATTTTCTCAATAATATTTTTTAGCGTCATAGTAGTTGTTTGCAATCTTTCGTTTGGAAATATCTCATTGAAGTGTTTTAACAACATCTGGTACCTATCGAGTTGGTCAGGGTTTTTTAACATGTTATTGATATTCTTGATTAATTCAACGCGGTTCACTGAAACACTTTTCACTGATAAATCATCCGGAACCACATCAGGGAGTTTTAATACGCCAAGGACACTTCTGATAATTTCGAGTTGTTGCCGTGGATTGATTTTATCAGATCGACATGGTGTAGTTGTAACAGCGCTTCCCTGGTTGTGTTTATCAACAAGGACTCGCTGGTATCTTTGTAACCGTGATACGTTTTTGTCGAGGTGTTCAATCGTGTTTGTGTCCAATTTTCCCACATCAGTTTGAAATACATGATTGAGATACATCAATTTCTTCGCGTAGGGTTCTAATCGTTGTTGATTTTCAGGATCATATCGATGATATTTTTGTTGTTCACTGGTGATTTCATTGATGACAAAGTCATTACTGGTGATTTTATCACTTGCAGCAGCAATTCTTTCTCCGATAGAAGATTTCAAAAAATCATCTACGACGGGATTATTGTTCATTGCCGCGGTATCGATTTTGTTGGTTTTATTTTTTTTCACACCACAACGAATATTCGTCTGGTAATTCCCACGTGACTTCATATCCGGTTCTTTTCATCATTGTAACAAGTCGTCCCGTAAAATAACACTTCAAATTATTTTCGTCAATAATGGCACTGATAAATGCGTATCCGTAACTGGAATTCACATCACTGAGATTGGGGGTTCTGAACAACAATTCCGTAGAGGATAAATCCCTTTCATGTGATTCAATGGCAGAAATAATGTCATCACGTGTGAGTGGCAACTCAGTGCAAACTCGTTTAGTAGACGAATAATGAATTTCAGTAATATTTCTAAATCGATGAATTGCTTGATTAGTTGCTTCTACCGACCCCAATTGTTCAGAAAACACCGCCATGTACTTGAATCGTTCATCTATGATTGATATTCCTGCTTCTACGGTGCAATTATAAATCACTACATCGATGTGCTCAAACGCTTCAACGGGATCAGCAAAATCTCTTTCTTTTTCTGCCGAATCTGTATCAGCGTGATAGTATTTCACTCGGTATCCTAAATGCTGTAATAGTTTAGCAAGGGCTTCTACAGAATACTTTCCGTGTCGTTTGTTTTGTGTGAAAACTACTGCACGATTTCCTTGTTGCAGCGCGTCTAACAATTTGATGTAATTGTCATGATGGGACGGTTCCACAATAAACTTTTTTCCATGATCGGGTTGATACTCATTAATAATGAATTTCATGTCCGGACGGTTTAAATATTTTCTAAACAATTCTAGATCATCATTGTTGGCATCCGCGTCAAGTACGATTACTCGTTTTGCTGAACAAATCAACCATGTGAGTGTCTCCCAAATCTGTTTACCGCGACTCGATGAAATTATTTGACGAAGAATGCCATGCCATCCATCTAACAATAACACATCAGGAATTCCCCTCACTCGTACAATTGATTCTATTTGCGAAATAACCCTTCGATGGGTTCTTGTATCAAAAATAATCCCACCATGAATTGTTTCATACGATTCGAGATTGTAGTCTATGGTGGTTTTTCTGGTAAATGTTTTTCTGTATGACAAATAGAGCACAGATTGATCATCTCGTATTGATTTCCATGCCGACGCTGACTTTCCCATCCCACAAGCAGAACCATCCATATAGTCGTCATTGAGGATGATTTTACACCCTTGGCCGTTTTCATGAACAGGGGGCTCACAGTAAGTACAATCCGGTGTCTTCATGGGGAATTCACCACAATGATCTCCTCGGCGATAATTATATGATTTTAGATATTTTTCGTAGAGTGTTTTACTATCATTGGAAATGTCAGCATTAGAAATGTCAATCGTGATTTTATTTTTTGTGGTACGGAAACAACCTATCACGAGTCTATCTGAATACACACACACAAATGCATCAATAGCCTTTCCTTCAATGTATCCACCGAACTCGTTGTATCCATGTCGGCGGTGACAAATATTGCAATACGAACCAGCAACTCTTCCCAGTGAAATCATATTGCCGGTTTGATTTGTAATTCCAGTGATTTGATCTGGTTGTCCAGTCAGCGCTGTTGAAATCTGATAAATGTGTTCACTGGTGAGATTATCACCAATGAGATTATCACCGTCGACGTCATTGGTTTCATTATCAGTGACTTTTTCGTAACATGATTGTATAGCAACAGGACAGGACAATAATAAACTAGTAAATCCATAAGAATCCTTTAGATTTCCAGGATAAATTAATCGCTTATCAATACTGTTTGTTTTTGCTGATCTTGTTCCTGGTAATTTGATGCTATGAAGTCCAGCCTGTGTATCAACATTCCATGATGGTCTGTCTGCGGCGATTTTTTTTAATAATTCTCGATGATTATCAAAATCAATCGGAATCGTTTTCAATAAAATATGATAACCACCACTGGTTTCAAAAACCAAAACATCATTGACAGAGTCAACTAAGTCATTGAAATACAATAACAACTCTTCCAACGATGGGGTTTTAGAATCAATGTCGATAGAGGGATATCTCAATCTCTCCCGGGGAATGATTTCATTGACTGCAGATTGTCCTTGAAAAACTGTTATGTCGGGATCATCTACAAAAACGTAAAACTGTCCCCGTTGTTGAATAATCACACCATGACATAGATAACTATCCTCGGTGAGTAATTTAATTGCGGCTTTTTTACTAGAAACATTCCATGACGGCGTTAAACGCCTTTTGTAATATTGGATAAGATCATGATGAGTTTGTGGTGTTTGAAAAAATTTATCACCGTACCCTAACATGTTATCAGAGTAATTAGTAATCATTATTCTGTATACTTTTTAACGTCTAATTGAATAATGATTAATGATTAATAATAATCGTGAATCCAGCACTGGCAACAAATAAATGTGGTTGGCTGTTTTTAGGATCCACACGACGATGTGGAAAAAATTCCTACGGAGAATTCTGCGGGATACATAATTGCTCAGCAAAACAAGGCTGTGTTGATGGTCCAAAGCCTTGTATCGGTTGTGGAAAAGGCGTCAGAGGAAAATATCAAATTTGTATTGGTTGTGGTTGTCCACAATATCGTTCCGCAATAGAATATCTACGACGAAAAAATAAAACGATACCGACTCCAGAAGAGTTTTTAAAGACTTTCCGCGAAAAATCGAAAATTTTTCAGAAACAGGTTAATGGTTCGGATGAATCCTAAAACAACAAATAGAATTTTCCTACGAAATCTCGTATTTTATTTCCAGAACTAAAAAAATGTCTCAGAGGCAAACCCTACAACGTTTTTAGATAAAAAATTGATTGAAATCTTAACGATAACTAAAAAAACTTCTCATTGATGATATTGATGTTGGTTTTAAAATAATTTATGATGCATGGAAAAAAAAAACAATAAAAATCCTCAAACATAGCGATTAGTCTTTTTTCATCTTAGTGATTTTCATCGTAAAAAAATTATTAACCCAGAACTGAAAGTTCAGCAGCAGAGAGGGTGGATGACATCAAGTTGCGACCAAAATTAATTAAAAAATCGTAAAAGTTTCCGTTTTCATTTTTTTTAAATTACCGTTAAAATTTCAATCAATTTTTTTGTCTAAAAACGTTGTAGGGTTTGCCTCTGAGGGTGATGACAACAAGTTGCGACCAAAATTAATTAAAAAATCGTAAAGTCTCCGTTTTCATTTTTTTAATTAAAATGAGATTTCAATCAATTTTTTGTCTAAAAACGTTGTAGGGTTTGCCCCTGAGACATTTTTTTTAGTTAAAATGAGATTTCGTTAAGATTTCAATCAATTTTTTGTCTAAAAACGTTGTAGGGTTTTCCCCTGAAGGTGATGACAACAAGTTGCGACCAAAATTAATTAAAAAATCGTAAAAGTCTCCGTTTTCATTTTTTTAGTTAAAATGAGATTTCGTAGGGAAGGCTCGTTAAGATTTCAATAAATTTTTTGTCTGAAAACGTTGTAGGGTTTGCCCCTGAGACATTTTTTTTGGTTAAAATGAGATCGTAGGAAGGCTCATTTTAAGGATTCAATCAAAATTTTGTCTAAAAACGTTGTAGGGTTCACCCTCTTTTTGGTTAAAATGAGATTATAGGAAGGATCGTTTTAGGATTTCAATCAAATTTTGTCTCAAAACGTTGTAGGGTTCACCCTCTCTGCTGCTGAAGGTGTGAATTCTGTTGGGCTACTAAACTCGATCCAAACAGGGGACTTCGAACTGTTGTGATGAATGTAAAGTCTTAACCAATCGTCTTCGTTTGCTTCACATTGCCGTTTCAGTGTGGTTAACAAAGAATCCAACACCTCGGTGGAGGACGCTTCTGCTTTCTCCAACGGTACATCGGACTTGAAATCTTTAAACTGTAGCGTGTAAGTGTAAGACGTGGTTCTACATTTTCTAAAAGAGCGCTTTGCCGTCTCTCGAATGTGGTAGTACTTTTGGAGGTTTACTGGTGAACTTTGCTTGGCTGTAGACGCTCTGTGTCTGGATTCGGGCACACTCATGTCATCTTCAAAATCGCTGACATGAATTTGAGCCAATACTTCAGCTACTGTGCGAGGCGATAAATTACGTTTCTGTCTCTTACTTGTTTCTCCTTTAATGATGAGATCGTTTCATTTGACTGCAAAAAAGTCAAATGACTACATTTTAAACGCATTGGCCCTCTACATATTTATGTCATACCAGTGTATATATATAAAGGGTCAGTGTCTTCCCGTCAGTATTCATTTCACTCTCAATGTGACAAGAACGATGGAAAAACCCACACAAGTCAAACTTCTGTTCAGAGCTTTGCGAGGTGTCATTCGAAAATTTTCGACAGACAAGCCGACGAACTACACCCCGTCCTTTCGAGATAAAAGTCAAGATACTTGCTATATCTGTAAGAAGAAAGGACATTGGGCTACATAATATCCAGACCGTGAAAAAAGCAAAACAGGTGTCAGAAGGCAAAAGTAAGATACATATTATCATTGTAAATAGAAAGTACATTGTCTCCAAACTGCACTAAGAAACAACATGAACAGGAGGACGGGGAAAAGGAATCCGAACAGGAAAAAGAAGAGGTGCCCTCCCCAAAGGAAAAACTGCGACACATTCAATAAGGCAAGAAATGCTGACGACAGGAAAATGAGGAATATAAGGAAAAACCTGTGACGGTGAAGAAATGCAGAAAACTGCGAGAATGAACAAAAACAAAGAAGAAATCTATGAACTTTTAAAAGTGTTGTGTTATGAATTAAATTGTAACTTTTGTACCAGATTAGACTAGACAGAAAAACGTAAGTGTCTCTTGGTTTTGATTGTTTAGAATAAGGACATACACTCAAGCACTCACACACGTACATTATGGGATTTAACAAAAGAAGGAACTTCGAGTTTTGATTGATTTTGGCAAAATTAATACTTTCTCTTATCGAAAGAAATGGATGGTCCTGAAAACGAACGTGTTTGTTTTCTTAATAAAAACAAAATAGGAACGAGACGAAATCAGTTTTAACTGCCTTAAGCATTTGTCGCGACAAGTCCCACTTATGGACTAGCTCATGTCGATGACTTGGTAGAAATCACTAGTTTTTGTATCCCAGGTGAGGTAACATGGCTGGGTTGTTTGACACGAGTTGGTCTTTTCCTCTTGGGCCGTACTAAAGAAGTCTGATACAGTTGTTTCAGACTCATTAACTCAGCCACATGTCTAAGAGTACCTTCACCGTTTGACGTTCTCTGTCTTCCTTCTATCCTAGACCTTGTTTCTTTACTGCTGCTCCTTCTTCCTGTCGTTTCCTTCTTCTTACCTCTTCTTCTTGATGTTGCTACAAAACCTAACCTATATTCCACTTTCCTTGTCCGTATATAGACACAGTAGTCCCCATGTTCAATGCCCCTTGACGCTATGGCGATTTTTCTAAAACCTTGATGCTATATAGTTACCTGGTGGTGGTGGTCTGCAATGCATTTTCTCATCGACGCTAATTATGTGCACCACAATACAACTATCATACTGCAAGTCTGCGGCATGATGCCCAAGTGCTAGACATCACTTAAAACTGCCACACTGCAGATCTCGTAGCCAAGCCCGGCCCTAGGGCAAGTCGACAAGGCGGCCGCCTTTGGCTCCGCGCTTTTAGCACAGGCACTTGATTCTGAGTAAATTCATGTATACATGAATTTACTCAGAATCAAGTGCCTGTGGCTTTTAGGCAATACAGTTCTTTTGCTTGGGGCTGTGCTCATCGCTTTTCCTGCCTTGAGCCAAGGCCCGGCCCTAGGGCATGACGAACGAGGCAACAGCCATGAACCCCGCGCTACTCAGCAACGCAATTGTTTTGCTTAGGGCCCCGCGTTCATCGCTTGCGGCCTTGGGCCCCGCGCATCGTTGGGCTCCGCATATCCATAGGGTCGGTCCTGATCGTAGAGGAATGACTGAAAGTTTTTTAAGGCTACGATTCATTTATTGCTGAATCTCTACGGGAACGTCTGACACCCGGACGAAACTGGTTTTGGGCCGAAACTACCTGTCGATATACTTAAAACTAGTGTTGATAAATATTATGTTCAAGTGAACAAACGTGATGACAAACTTTAGTACCAATGACTAGGCAGAGTGATTTCCCTTGGCCACTCGACATGCTAGTTAGTTTTGACAGTTGTAATTTACTGTCGGTCTCAAATATGATGACGTTTCAGATGTTTTAATAATCGTTTTGTAAGTTTCTCATTTATTCTTAGTTATGAGTAACGTTCTTTCAATGTAGATTGCAGCGTGGAACCGCAAGCCTGTATAATGGTTCTGACACCTATTTTCGGTATGTGCATCACATTTCGAGAGATTTCTGTGTTACAGACAATTCATTAGACTAGTATGACACTCACAGATTCGGAAGACACCATTCAGTATTAATTGTTTCATTATGGTATTATTATAATTATAATATTTAATTCAAGAATCATTTGATTATTTTTAAAATTTTCTTTCAAACCGATAGAATTCATCGAAAAAAAATACCCGGTTGACATTTATTATGTACCCCCAAAAAGACAAAGTTTATATTTATTATGAGGATATGTGTGGAATAAAATTCCGAAAGAGCCACGTATTTGCCGGACATGTGCAATAAATGAACTCAAATGATTTGGCAAACCAGATTTATGACGTGATTTCTGTACTTACCCAATGCCTTTGTATAGTCATTATGCTTTCCCAATGGTTTTAAGGACTTTTACATAAGACAATGTGAGTGTCATGTGTATTTTTAACGTAACTTTAAATTAAAAAAAGTCCTATCGCTACAATGTTTGCATTGTGGCAGTTTATTGTGATGTCTAGCATTATGCCGCAGACATAAAACATCATGTTCCACCCAGTCATTATCCTGACACAAGGCCAACCAATCTGAACAATAACCTCTTAATGCTGAGTGGAGTAAACCTATATTGCTCAGCAATCATATTAGGTGAGACTGATTTTTTGCTTGCAGGTCTGAAGTTATTATTCAGATTTAAATTGTTATCAGTATGTCTCTTAATTCTTATCTCAATTCCGATTGGATGTCACTGTGACCCAGTCCAATCAACTTAGTGGACCCTGTCCTTCTTTGCTGTCTGTCCATGTGGGGACGGATTTAGAACATGCCCCTTTCCTCATTGCAGGTTCCTGTGATCATAGGACTAAGCTGGAACACATAGGTAGGAAGTCAAGTGATCTGACATCTGTGCAGGATCTTCTCTGGTCATGGTAACCTTGTATAAGAGATTAACTCTAGCCTGCAACAATCAAACGATGGCATGTAACAATACCCTAGTTTATACACGACTTACTAACTGGCACTGAGCAAATGTGACATTCCATTAAAAAACTATTTTGCACTCTCATTTTTAAAAATTACTATACTGAATTAAATTCTTTGTATTTATCTTTAGGTTTGGGATAATATGCTTACAAAATGAGGTTTCCTCCTTTACCATCTCCCCGAGATGTTGTGCACCTTTACAAATTGCAGGCGAGGAAACAGTTGTCTCAGAACTTCCTGTTGGACATGAATATCAATCGTAAGATTGTGAATAAAGCAGGAAAACTTGCTGGATGTTATGTGTGTGAGGTTGGACCCGGGCCTGGAGGTATCACTAGAGCTATTTTAGAACAAGGTGTAGAGGAGCTGATTGTCATCGAAAAAGATCCACGCTTCATGCCAGGACTTCAGGTAATCAGTTGTCAAATTCAAAAATTTAAACAGTGTTTTCTGATAGTTTCATATACTAAAGCTTCTATCATGATTTCAAAACTAATGTAAATGGATCAAGGATTATGTTAAGGGATTATTTGTGGGGAAATGTTTCCTTCATGCTTATAATTTTACTTCAACCCACCATAAAAGTGCAGTCAGCTTCCTTTTTTTATTATAAACTTTAACCTCTAACTTTATTTTAACTCATTAACCCTTTGAGGTTTTCTTCGTTTTTGCCAGAAATGCATTTAGGAAACACATTTTGGGGGCTGTTTCTGAATACATCAGCTTCTAGGAAATTTCCGGTTAACCTAAAGCCTAGTTGTGTTAGAAATATCATTTTTCATTGGCTAATTTGCTTGTGCATTAGTAAAAGGGCAAACGTTATTTTTCCTTTGCTCAATGGACCCACTGTTTTGAGACCACTCTTTCTAAATAATCGTCTTATTCTACTTTTTGCAAAGGTTCACTTGTCTCTGGGCAGTTCAGATCAGATCTGAGGTCAAAAAGTCTGAAATCCAGACACAAAATCGATTCCGACCACTGGCAAATTTTAAGTTGAAAATTATCAGGTCCAAAGATTTCCTCTGTACTCTGTATTATGTGGTATCATTGTGGAGCTACATGTGCCTAACTTTCTATAATACCACCCACTTTAGTGTATCATACATGATCTTGATGTTACAGACCTCAGAAGTAGGATACTACATCCCGACACATAAACATGGCACCAGGGGTTAAAAAGTTAAATAATTTCACATCAATTCAACCACTTTTTATAATAGAGGAAGTTAGACTAGAATGTTAGTCCTTCATAACTGGATGAACCAATGCATGCACATAATCCTTTTATCCATAATTTTGATGTAATAAACACTGATTTCATTTTTTGGTAAAATCTCAACACAACACTTGTGAGGAAAGTGGCAGCTGACTTAGTATACAATCTAATTAGCACCACTAGTCCTGCAGTTTTTGATGGATTGCTAAGAAACTTGTTAAATGTTGAGATCAGCACTTGAGGATGCACATGTAAACAAATCCCTTTAAACTCACAATTTTGTTAAAGTTATTGCCTTTACTCTTGAAGCTAATTGCATATGTAGGTCCTTCTGACTGGCATGCAATCACATTATCGTCATTACCTAAATATAGCTGATAAGTGTCCCTTTTCCCCATATTTGTCCTGTATTTTGGACATATAGCTGATAAGTGTCCCTTCTTTCCCATATTTGTCCTGTACCTGAATACAAGTTTATGTTTTTCTTGTTAAATTCCTTTTTTTAATATATATAAAATTGATAAAATAATTTCCTGCAGTTTTCTGTTTAGAACAGGCACTCTGCTGCATGCTAATAGCAATTTATAGCATGTGTATAGTAATTCTAAAAATTGGTTCATTCTAAATTGAAGCTACAATGCCAGTCTTCCACCACCATATTGGATTGTGCAGCAGTTGCCTCCATCACTGTATCTCATCTTCATAATATTCAACTTGTAGTCATGCCAAAAAGGAAATGAGAAGATCAGAATTTTCTCCAGAAAAGAAAAGAAAACAGAACTGGCAGGACACTTGTGCCATCATGTTTAGATTTGTGAAACCAAGGAGAAATCTTTGTTATGCAAATTGTGTAATGTGATTTTGCTAATGGACATGGAGGCGACCATGACATAAAATAGCATGAAAAAAATATCAGCTTGCTGCTTCTTCATCAACAACTTAGCCTGAACTTCTGATGTTTATAAATACCAGAGAGAACATTGATGAAATTCAATAAAAATTCAGTTGACTAAATTTCTTACTAAATGATACTTCCACTTTCAATTATTAGTGTTGCTGGCAATTTATTTCACACTTTTTCCAGACAATAAAATCACAAAGGATTACTCGTGCTAGGGCAAAAACAGTTCAGTAAGAAAATTAAACAGAATTCAGATCATCAATGAAATTGGAATTCCACAAAAAGTTGTGGAAAAAGCACTTATAAACAGCTTGTGTTGTAGCGTGTTGCACTTTTGCACTTTTTAAGTGGGCAACTGAATGGAACAAGGTGCCCATTCAGAAGGTGCAAGACTGATAAACATGCATCTTTGACATTAAATAATTAAGTTATTATCTGACTTTAAAGATGGTTGTAGATGTTGTCTTGTAGCTTAATGCCATGTATGACATAATCTTGTTAGCACAAATAGTCTTATAATTTTTAATGAATTACCTTGAAATATTTTTGTCACCACCTGACAATGCACATTTCATCAAATCACCATGTTACTGCAGTTTAGTTATTGCCTTGTTTTGTGGTGTATGATAAAATTTTTTGGAATGCAACTAGTTTAATGGATTTCAGTGGTTTGCCAGGAATTTTGGAAATGTTCTGAAGCTGTACATATCAACAAAACTACTGTACTCTTGCAGTTTTCACTGGAGTTATTGCCCTCTTTGGCTTGGTCCAAGATGGTGTACAACAGTTTTTTATGGCTGGTTCAAAAGATTCTTCATATTATGGTCATCATTTGAAAATTTGCTTATGGCCAAATCACTTTGTTCTTATAATGTTTATTACAGTTTTTGATTCTTATTGCTTTGCAGATGAATGCAGTATAAACATCTTGCATTGCAGTTTTTTTAAAATTGCTGACTGTGAAACTTATTGAATATTACTGTCATCTTCAAAAGATGTACATGTTAAAAAAATCTTTGTGTTTCCATGATATTCTTCAGAAGTTTTGCTCATTTTGCTGGTTACATTGTATTTCAGAATTTTGTTTTTTATATGACCTGTTGTCCATATTCTGCATATGTCACTTCTTTTAACTACTTGGAGGATTGCCATGAAAACTTGACAAACATTTATCCTAACAAAAATGGTGCTATGCTTCCATCTGATATGATCATTACAGGCTATCTTGAAAATCATGCTGTTAATACTATTCCCAGAACTGATAATCATATCAACATGGTGTTTTCATTTAAAGACTTCCTGACATCCAGTATAGCCATCATGGTGGCCATCTTGAAGATTTTGTTATGGCTGCTCTTCCTCAGTTGATGGGCATATCCATATATGGTTTTCAACAAAATTGTATGATGTCTGGTTAGCCTTAAGTGAAAATGCTGCCAGTGTTATATCCAGTATCTGATGTGCTGATGGTTAGAGCATCCACCTTGGATGCAGGAAGTCATGGGCTCGTTCCTCGGCCGAGTCATACCAAAGACTTATGAAAATGTTACTAAAAGCTGCCTTGCTTGGCACTCAGCATTAAGAGGTTAGTGTTAGGACTGGTCAGCATGGTTTCAGAATAATGTGACTGGGTGGGACATCATGCTACATGTCTGCAGCATGATACCCAGTGCTAGACATCACTATAAACTGCCACACTGTAGAAATTCTAGCAATATGACTAAAACGTTGTTGTTGTTGTTGTTATATGGTTTAATGACATTTTTCATCACAAGATAGGCTATACATGGCGGCCAGTATTAATGGTGGAGGAAGAACCCAGGAAAACGCCAAAATATACATCGACCCACGAGAAGTTACTGGGAAGCTTTCTCACATACCCACATTGGCTAAACCCAAGACTCGAACCCGTACAGACAGGTGAAATGGCAGTGACATGTAATGGAGAACGCTTTAGACCACTTGGTCGCTTGGAGTGATTTTGTTTTAAAGCTGCATTAAAAATCCAAATCACACATGCACACAGACACGCACACACACATCACTGCCAGGGTGACTAGCTTGATACTCTGGATCACATTAAAATCGGGTTTTACTTAAAAGACTTCTTATGATATAAAGTTTATCCAGAATTAAATGGTGCTGATTTGAGATCCAATTTGTCAGTCATGGTGGCCATTATGAAAAACTTGTTATTGCTTGTCCTCCTGAATGAATGGGGATATTGACCGTAATGACCATTTTGTAAACAGTTCTTATTGGAATGTCATACTGACATGAAGTATTCATTGAAATACTACGTATGATGTCTTGTTAATCCTTAATCAACATAATGCTAATCGGTCATCAACTTTGATGATTTCATAAATCATATTATTAGTACTTCAGAAGAATTTATAACCATGGCAAGATTGAGTTTTCATGAAAAGACTTTTCTTGTTTTATGTTGCTGGTTCTAAATAAAAGTAGTGCCTATTCTTAAACCTGCTTTATATCTTCTATGGTGGCCATATTGAAAATCTTGGTATAATATTTTCTTGTACACAGATGGTTCTGTAGATACCAGGTTTTCACAGATTTTCTAAAATATCTACATAACCTCACAAAAAATGGTGCTGACCTATGGAGGCCATCTAAAATTCTTATCACTACTCGTCTTTAGGGATGGTTATTTTGGCATGGGGATTTCACTACATCATTTTTCATTATATGATTGGTCCTAAATGAGAATGATGCCAACATGTCACTTTTTTTAAACATATATTCATACTTGCACTAGAAATTAACAACACTCCTGTTGCACAATATGTATTTATTTTAACATTAGAATACTGCTGTTCTGACCATCAAAGTGGTTGCCTTGGTGGCCATCTTGAAAATCCTTTTTGGGCTATTGTTCCTGAACAGATGGTCATATTGATTTTTCAGAACCTGAAATTGTATTCCTTTCATATATATTTAAGCTCCTTGCTGAAGCAGCCAAAGGAATTGAGTGCGGACATGCCAATAGAATGAGGATTTTTCAAGGGGACATTCTGCGTTTCAACATGGAAAACCTTTTTCCTCAAGAACTAAAAAAAGATTGGAAAGATGACCCTCCAGATATTCATATAATTGGAAATTTGCCATTTAATGTGTCCACTCCTCTTATAATTAGATGGCTTGAAGCCATATCCACACAGACTGGAGCATGGAGATATGGACGAACTCCATTGACTTTGACCTTTCAAAAGGAAGTGGCAGAGAGAATGGTGGCATCTGTTTTATCAAGAGAACGATGTCGGTTGTCCATTATGTGCCAGTATCTGTGCGATGTGAGTTTGAAGTTTGAAATTCCAGGTAAGTTTAGTTAAAAAGAAAACAGTATGAGAGATACTTTTTTTTCAGGGTCCTAATTAGTTAAATGTAGGCACCAAATCTTTAGAAATTTCTATCTCATCAAATTTACTCCTAAAAATTAACATATGTTATGTTTTGTGTTCAAATTATGCACTGGATACTAATTATTATATATATTTAATTTTGTTTGTTTGGATTGTAAGGTTCATTATTACATGCCAAAATGGCAGAAATGTTCATTGACCATTATCATAGAAATGTTGAATAACAAGTAACACCTTGTAACCAGTAACCACATCAGAAAGATTTTGTTTTGCTAGGAGTTTCAAAATATTTTTAAAATATGGTACTTTACTAATATTTAGTCTAGAAATCACCAATTCTAGTGAATGTACATACCATCTCGAGATTGGAACAACAAAAAATTTCATAGTATACGACATATATCCCAAAGTCAATAGCTTTTGAAAGATCAGTTGGGTTTATTCAAGTTTATATTGCACAATTTTGTTTGGGGGGGGGGGGAGAATAGAATTTTTTAAAAATTAAACTTTGGGTGTACGTTTTAAACAAAGAGAGTCACAGTGACAAATGTATATGAAGCAGTTTTCTCCCTTTTATGTCGGACATTTAAACATATTCATGGAAAAGTATTGCTATTGTTGTATGAGGTTATTGTTGTATGAGGTATGTTAGTTAACCAAGTTAACGAGTAATGTTCAAAGTTACATTTTAACAACTGCATGATAATGGAAAATTCTGTGTTTAATTTTCAAAATAATTGTAGTTATTGAACAAAATTGTTAGACTATCTAAAGACAAAAATAAAATTACATATAAATTTCCCCATAAACTGTAATTATGTTTGATTAGGTAGCAAACTGCTACTTAAATTGGAAACTAAATTTTACTGTAAGCATTGGCTGTATGCCGTTATTTCCCTTTTCAGGTAAAGCATTTGTACCTCCCCCTGAGGTAGATGTTGGTGTAGTGAAGTTCACACCTCTCAAAAGACCATTGATTGAACTCCCATTCCCACTGATAGAAAAAGTGGTCTCTCATATATTTCACACAAAAAGAAAGCTTGTAAAAAATTGTGTGCCGTAAGTAATTCTATATTTTTTTTAAGTTAAAGTGGTAGGTAAATTTATTTATTCTCAAAATACAATTTTGGGTTTCTCTAACAAACAGTCAGTTCGGGCTCACCTAGTAGACTGATAACACACTTGTTTTACCAGCTGAAGATTCCATTCCTTTTTTCCCGCACACACATTACAGCAAATGTCATCTCTCCATTGTCCATTGCTGTCTTTATACAATATAAACAGTAATGTTCTGATGTATGGTTAAAGACCAGCCTACTTGCCAACCTTCTAAACATTTCTTAGGACAATGCTAAAGACATGTAGAACCATGTAAGTATAGAATTATGCAATACTGTTGCATTTGACTCCCATGTATAGTGCCACATATCCAGGAAAACTCACCAGCCCAGGTTCAGTCTGTACAAGAGGGATTTTAAAGCATTCTAAAACTGCTCATCTACAGGCCATCTACAATCACATTCCATGGTTTAAAGTCTAAATCTTGAATAGTGTGGGTGTGTGGTTGTGTGATTTAGATTTTTAATGTTACAGTAGCTTTAAATTTGTTTAGTCATATCAGTAAGATGTCTGCAGTGTGACAGTTAATAGTGATGTCTAGCACTGGGGATACCATGCTGCAGACATGTAGCATGATATCCCACCCAGTCACATTATCCTGACTGTAACAAGATAACTGGGTGGGTTTTTCAGATTCACAATAGAACACTTTTGACGATGATACAAATACAATGTTTAATAATGAATGACTTGAATGAACAAATAAATTATGAATATGTGCGTGTATATTTAATTAAAATATTGGATTATTAAGATAATAACGCACAAATGTAATGAAGAAAAATACAAAAAAATTACTCTACAAAAGACAAACACAAGGCGTGAATGATTCACAGTGACTAAACAATGGAAAGATGGATATAGTTTACTAGCAAACAATGTAGAATTTTACTCATGTAGTGAAATTACCGTATTTTTGCGCATATATCCCGCGGGTTATACCATATTTTACAAACCCCGCAGGGGGGGGTGCGGGTTATATAAGGGTGCGGGCTATATCACAAGTTTTTTACACATAATAATATTTCAATATATTGTTTGAAAAACGTAACTACATAACATATATTGTTCTAGTTCTGTTTTGCTACTCTCATCAATATCAAATTTTCTGCCTGTGGCTCTATTGCCATGCACTTCAGCATACGCAGTGGCAGTTGGCTTGAAGTCGGCCGTGTAAGACTTTCGTTTCGGCATTTTTTAAATTAAACAGAAAGAAATTATTTAAACTCGAATCTACACTTCACAAGAATACAAGATTATTTAGAAATGTCCGTGTTTATGTAGCCTGTAGTTGAGGCACAGCTCCTATAGACAGCCTATGCACACAAGCACTGTGTACCGTGTTTTTTGCTGACTTTTTTTTAGCAAAGGTCGTCGGCTTACTTTGATGATGGCACCACTAAAGGCTCCAGTTGAAGGGTCAAACAAATACCTGTTTGTTATTGCTGCGGCAACTTCAGATAATTGTAGAACATTGAAACAGATTTGTTTTATTTGTTTAGTATATATCAGTGCTTCAAAGGTAATCAGTTCTCTTTGAAGTGTCAGCAAACGTATTTTTTCTTCTTCCATCTGGTATTTGTTTTTAAATTAGTGTCATCTGCTTGAGTGTACTCATTTTACGTTTCCGCCTTCTGCGGATTCGGATTTTAACTAGTCCGTTGCATAAAGTAATAAGGCCAGATATCATCATTAGCGGATTATGATATAACAGTGCACTGTTAGTGTGGTTTGTCAGTATGAGACAAGGACTTGTTATTTTAACAATATATTCCAGTACATTGTTTCCTGTCATGGTGCCTTTGATTTTCTCTTCTCCAAATGCAAGACTGTATATACGGTTTTTATCAGCCAAAATTGGTGTCGCCACAAATATCACCAGATGGTATATTTTGTCACCAAAACGGAAAACAGAATCGCAGTTTGCTACATCAGCGAAGCCCCGTGATACTGTAATTGATTTCATTTCCGATTGTAGCTGTATAAATATATCTATGGTTGCGGGTTATACAAAGGTGCGGGTTATGCCAACGATTTTTTACACAAAACCCCAAAACCCGCGGGCTATATGAGGGTGCGGATTATCTGCGTGTGCGGGATATATGCGCGAAAATACGGTAATTCACTTATGGTGAAAATATGCAAATGAAAAAGGACAGATATATAACTTATCTTTACAGTCCCTAAAGATACAATGGGTTTTACGAACCCCAAAATTCAATTCCTGTGGTTGACGTTACAGCTTGCACCATGTAGACCTCCACTGCTACAGTACTTGGAACACTCAGGTCTCTCTAGCCACTCTGGACATCCCAGACAGCTCCACACTTTCTGGATGCTCTGGACACTAGACTCTGGACAACACCATACACTCCAGATACTGGACACTCCAGATACTAGACACACTAAGTTTCAGAACTGATCAAATTGATCTTAGACCCATGCATAAATAATATTTGTAGTTTTTGCTTATTTTGTGCAAGTAACAGGCAAATTACAGAGGTAAAATTACTTTTTAAAACTGTTGCATTGCATCTTTTGAATATTTAATACTGCAGTGCAAAGTTTGTACTATTTTTTGTGCTGATTTTACATCCTCATGTGAGGCCCTGAATGGCCGAGTGGTCTAAAGCGCTCTCCATTACGGATCACTGCCATCTCACTCACCTCTGTCTGCATGTGTTCGAGTCTCAGATTCAGCTAATGTTGGTATGTGAGAAAGCTTGCCAGTAGCTTCTTGTGGGTCAGTGGCTCTTTCCGGAGGTTTTCCCCAGGTTCTTCCTCCACCATTATAACTGGTCACCATGTATAGCCTATCGTGTCCTGTAAAATGGCGTTAAACCCTACAACAACTACTTTAACAACATTCTCATGAAAATTTGGCCCACAGTGTCAAACAAACTGTTGTCCTAAGCTTTGATCAAGCCTTACTATAACTAATTGATAATTAATTGATAATAATTGATAATTAATTGATAATAATTGATAATTAATTAATAATAATTGTAATTGATACCGTTTACACTGAAGATAGTATAGACCCCGAATTTTCATCGCATAATAAAACAGTAGATAAGTGTCTATGTAGATTGCAGTTGGACACAAAATTTAAGCAGGTATATATGGTATTGTTCCAATGTCATTCCAGTATCAAAACAATATAGAATTTTGTTTTTCTTCACCTAAATATTCTAATCTAATTTATAAGTCTTAAAAGGAGTAATTATTAACAGTACTGTATATACTTGTGTACAAGTCCTGTCCAGCAGCAAACATCACATACCCTGATCTGATGTTGCATAATGTACCAGAATGTCACCGTCTGTCTTTTTTGTTATAGTGATTACTTCTGATCAACTGCATAGACCCACTGGTAGATCAGGGTCAGTTCAGTTTGCAGTTTAACATGATGTTTAAGTGTGTACTGGTATATATAATCTTTAATTATTTTTGAAGCAATAAAAAGGGATTTACCATCTTTATCTTTCCCTAGGACATTGTTTCCACCTAACAGACCTGAACTCACAGCTCGAATATTTGAAGAGGCAGACGTCAGTCCAGACATTCTTGCACGTCGTTTATCTGTGGAAGAGGTGGGAAGGCTTTGTCATATATACAATAAAATATGTCAGGAAAGTCCTGGAATATATGAATATAACTTTAGAGATCCAGAATATATTGAACTGTACAGGAAAAGAAGAGGTATTGAACTTGCCAAAATCGAGGACCGGATTTTGCATGGTGAAGAGAGTACTTGATTACTCGGTGTGAAAATATCAACATTCAAGTGCATTTACCTTATTTCTCAATATAAATGCTTATTTGTGCACACTGAATATAAAACATGTTCATATTGTTTTTTGTTATCAGTGTTTTGCCACATCAACATTCTGAAGGTTATATTGTTTAAAATATCAAGATAAATAAAGTGCCTTGCTCAGGGTCATGTCATAGTAAGCAGTCCAAAGTTGATCTGATGGTCAGGATCTAACAAGCGGCCTTCTGGTCAGAAGTCATTTCCACTGAGCCACTGCAACTACTCAAAACAATTTCTTGCAACACATATAATGTCTTAATGTCCTAGGCTTTCAAGTAGTGTGGTCTTTGATTTTGGAGAAACTGGAGAACCAAGGGAAAGTGATGTACCTTAAGTTTGTGACCCTGCAAGTGATTGAACATTAGACAGTATAGGTGCAAAGTAAATCTAAATCAGATCTAAGAAAATTAAAAGCAGCTTTGGTTTGTTACATACTGACTTTCATCTTGTATGTTTTGACTTAGTACTTATCAATACACTCTCCCAAAATATTTGATGAATATTTTTAGCAGTTTATAATTAAGAGATAAAGAGAAGACAATGCATGAAACATTTTGTTTCCAGATTACATGTATTTAGGAAGATATCTACTCGCTTACAAATCGAGTCCACATGCTAAAAAACATCAACCCTGATATGCTGTTGAATAATGTTGTTGTTTCTTCTGATTACTTTTAACATGCTGCATAGATCAAGATATGCAGGTTCATAATGTGAAAGTAGATCTGGGTCTGTGCAGTTTGCATTTGGAATTGACTTATTAGCAGATATATATGGTACTTGATTATAATTATATCATGCAATATATGTTCATCTCATTGATCCCGTTTAATACATCATATTCAAACCATTCCAAGCCATCAATATTCTTAATGCTTGATTTATGTCATGAAAATAAATTTGTATTAGGAATATAAAAGACTTGTCTAATTTTTTTTCTGAAACTTGGGTTGTCTTTTGAAGTATTAATAAATATGAGAAACTAAAAATAGAGGCTCAGAAACAAAGGGTTTTCAGCTACATGCTGCCATAAGAGTTTTCTTTGCACAGCAGTCAATATTTTTAGGACTGTTCAATCTCAAGTTTGCTTTGCACTGTAATTATTGTTATTTAGCACTGTTCAATCTCAAGTTTGCTTTGCACTGCAGTTTTTATTTTATTTAGGACTGTTCCATCTCAAGTTTGCATTGTATTGCAATCATTTAGATTTGCTTCATCTCAAGTTAGCTTTGCACTGCAGTCATTATTATTTACGACTGATCCATGTCTAGTTTGCTTTGCAAGCACTACAATATTTATTATTTAGGACTATTCAAGATCAAGTTTGCTTTGCACTGTAATCATTATTATTTAGTACTATTCACATATCTGATAGAAAGTCAAACTGTTCACATGTCTGATAGATAGTTAAAACTATTCACATGTCTGAAAGAAAGTCAAACTATTCACATGTCTGATAGAAAGTCAAACTATTCACATGTCTGATAGAAAGTCAAACTATTTCACATGTCTGATAGAAAGTCAAACTATTCACATGTCTGATAGAAAGTCAGACTATTCACATGTCTGATAGAAAGTCAAACTATTTACATGTCAGATAGAAAGTTTAACTATTTCACATGTCTGATAGAAAGTCAAATTATTCACATGTCTGACAAAGTTTAACTATTTCTTATGTCTGATAGAAAGTCAAACTATTCACATGTCTGATTAAAAGTTTACTATTTCACATATCTGATAGAAAGTCAAATTATTCACATGTCTGATAGAAAGTCCAACTGTTCACATGTCTGATAGAAAGTCAAACTATTCACATGTCAGATAGAAAGTCCAAGTATTTCACATGTCTGACATAAAGTCCAACTATTTCACATGTCTGATATAAACTCAAACTATTCACATGTCTGATAGAAAGTCAAACTGTTCACATGTCTGATAGAAAGTCAAACTGTTCACATGTCTGATAGATAGTCAAACTATTCACATGTCTGAAAGAAAGTCAAACTATTCACATGTCTGATAGAAAGTCAAACTATTCACATGTCTGACATAAAGTCCAACTAATTCATATGTCTGATATAAACTCAGACTATTCACATGTCTGATAGAAAGTCAAACTGTTCACATGTCTGATAGAAAGTCAAACTGTTCACATGTCTGATAGAAAGCCAAACTGTTCAAATGTCTGATAGATAGTCAAACTATTTCACATGTCTGATAGAAAGTCAAACTATTCAGATGTCTGATAGAAAGTCAAACTATTCAGATGTCTGATACAAAGTCAAACTATTCACATGTCTGATAGACAGTCCAACTATTTCACATGTCTGATATAAACTCTAACTATTCACATGTTTGATAGAAAGTCAAACTATTTCATATGTAAAAAAACAAGAGTAAATGCTAAAATGGCATGCCAGAGTAACTCAAATACCGATTGGTGGAAATTTAAATTATGAATGTTAGCATCTATAAAGGGAGATATTGGCGAAAAATAGAGATTTTAAATTTATTTGCTTGTTAGATTAATCTAGTGATCATAACTGCTTGTACAGTATGCAAATTAATCCAGTGATTACAACTGCTCCAGTGGCCTAGGGGTTAGAATGTCTGCCTCAGAAGCAGGAGGTCGTGGGTTTGAACCCTGGCCAAGTCATACAAAACACACCAATGGTTCGAACAGCTGCCTAGCTTGGAATTCAGCATTAGGAGGTTTAGTGTTAGGACTGGTTGGCCTGGTGTCAGGATATTGTGACTGGGTGGGAAACTTACTGTACAGTATGCAGATTCAGCCAGCGATCATAAGCTGCTTTGTACAGCTTTGCACAGCATGCATATTGGAGCCCCCATTGGCTGAGTGGTGTAAAGCACTCTCCGTTACAGATCACTGCTATCTCATCTCTGTCAGCATGGGTTTGAGTCTCAGATTCAGCAAATATGGGTATGTGAGAAAGCTTGCCAATAGCTTCTTGTGGGTTGGTGGTTCTTTCTGGGCCTTTCCTGAGTTCTTACTCCACCATCAATACTGGCTGCCATGTATAGTGTATCCTGAAAAATGGCGTTAAATCCTACAACAACAACAACAACAGCATGTAGATTATTCCAGTGATCATAACTTCTTTGTACAGCATGCAGAATAATAGTGATCATAACCTGCTTTGTACAGCATACAGATTAATACAGTGATCATAACTGATTTGTACAGTATGCAGGTTAGTCCAATGACCACAACCTGCTTTGTACAGCTTGCAGAATAATCCAGTGATCATAACTACTTTGTACAGTAATCCAGTGATCCTAGCAGCTTTGCACAGTATTTCTAAACTCCAGGTTGTGACATTCAAAGTGACTGCTGACCGGTCCTGTTATATTGTCACTAAATAATGCATTCTCAGTGAGGGCACTACAAGCTAAAGGCAAAATCTGGTGATATTGACATTCTTTTCAGAGAATGCTGTTCAGGGCATAGGGGCTGGTATCGTTGCTTACAATCAACTGGTCATACATCTAAATAATTATGACCGGTCGATTGTAAGCAAGGATACCACCATTTACGATTTTTGCTATCCTACCTTTAAGAGTCAACATGTGTCCTAACTTGTAGTCCATTTTCTTTTTGTCTTACCATTATTGTTTTCTTTCTAAATTTTCTTTGTGTAAGTTATTTTTTCTCTCCCCAAAAAATATTTTGTTCAATGTCCCACAGTGTTAACGTATGTTTGATCGGAAAATAACTCCATCAGGCCAAGTACAAAAAAACAATGGATGCATCCCTTGACAAAGTAGTCCTAGAGCATGGACACCTTGACTGAGACGACTGTTCTAAGATAACAAGACTGAGATAAGTAAAGTAAGATTAGCAAAAGAGCCAGATTTTCTGTCGCATGGGTGAGAAAATGGCATCCTGTCAGCGTTATGTGACATCAAAGAAAAATAAATTATTAGTACAGTGTGGGTTATATCGTATATACTTTTCATCACTTAGTAGGTGTAGTTTTCCTATATTATATGCAGTTTCATATTTTTTATGTTACCACATGTTAAAATATCACTTTATGTGATTCTGATTGGTCCAAATAAGACCATGAAATTATTGTATCCTCTTTACTGATTGGCTCGGATAGTGAGAAAACGTTTTTAACCATGCCTTCTGGAATGTTTGGTTTTGAATGAACAGTGGGCTAACATTTTTTAAGTATGCTCAAGAAAAGAAATTGAGGAAAAGTTTTCTCGGCTGTCTGAATATGGATATGTTTGTTGTGTCATTATGACACTATCAGAATGGGAAACATGGCGTAAAACTATGACAAGAACAACAATAAGAAGTAAAATTAAGGGCATTACCTATTTGATTGCGGGGTGGGGAGAGGGACCGATATATCCATAACATAGATATAGAATCCACCGTATATACAAGTGTGGTTTAAATGTTACCTTACAGAAGTAAATAGAGTCACCTCTGTTTACAGAAGAATTTGGACATAAATGGATCACTTGACTGACAAAACTTCATCCAACCACATAATCTTGACGCAGTATATATGGGATGCAAATCCGACTCAAAAATAAATTTGTTTACGTCTTGTGTGCAGTCTATTGTTCCAGTCAAATACTAGAAACACTCAGTTACAAAATGCATTGCAGTAAATGTGGAAATTTGTGCATCCAGTAAATCTGTTTCACATAAAAACCGTAACAATGTAACGTTTAGTTCTGCAAGTGACTATAGGGTAAACATTTACTCTGGGCCTGCTGTTTTCCGTATCTATGTGGCATCACATCGCATTAATCATTCGGTTTTGTTTTTTGTTTGTTTGCTCTGTTAGATTAGTATTTTAACGTAGCTTTAATAATATTTCAGTCATATCGCTACAATGTCTGCAGTGAGGCAGTTTATAGTGATGTCAAGCACTGGGGCATTATGCCGCAGACATGTACCACGATGTCCCACCCAGTCACATTCGGTTTTGAAAAATGATCTTGTTGTTATAAAATGTTCTGTTTATTCGGATGGAATATTTTTCTTTCATTTATGGTTTGAAAAAAAATATACACGCTACTTTAACTTGTTCAATTTATTAACGTTTGAGACTGTATGTTATGCACGACAAATGAATGGTGCACCAACTGTCAGAATTAACGAAATGATTCGTTCTTCTTTCTATCTAAATAATTTCCACTGAAATAAAAACTGATAAAAAGAATCTCAAATAGGTTTCTTTGAATAATGTCCAGCTTTTGCTCGCTTATAAATTCAATATTACATGGTTACCCATTTGAGAACATCTATATCCTTCAATAGCTGTGACTTTGTATGGCATGTGTAATTTACTTTACTTCAAATTTTATCATATAATGATCAGATTTCATGATTATTCAGTTTTCCAACGAAAATATTCACTTTAATACGATGTTTAAGGATGCATTTAAATGGAATGTATAATTATTGCAATTTTCTGGCACTTTAACTTGTTCAATTTATTAACGTTTGTTTTGTTTGATTAGGAGATTTAGCGTAGCTTTAACAATTTTTCAGTCATATCGCTAAGATGTCTGCAGTGGGGCGGTTTATAGTGATATCTAGCACTGGGGCATCATGCCGCAGACATTTAGCATGATGTCCCACCAGTCACATTATCCTGACACCAGACCGACATATCCTAACACTAACCTCTTAATGCTGCCCGCCAAGCGAGACAGCTGTTAGTACCATTTGTGTAAGTCTTTGGTATGACTCGGCCGGGGATCGAACCTTTGACCTCCCGCTTCCGCGGCGGACGCTCTAACCACTAGGCCACCGGAGCGGTTCTGGCATATGGTATGTCTGTATGCATTCACAGAAAGGGTTACCGTGTATAACGAGATCTAGGTAATACAAGGCGTTGCACTGTGACAAAATAGTCATATACCTTGATAGACAAATGGTAAGAATGGATTGTATCTGCTTGTGTTACATATTTCCCTTCATTTACACCGTCAGAGTATTTTCAAACCCAGGCAGGTGGCATGTAATTGTTTTTTCCCGCCTCTCTGCCTGTTTAGGTAATATTATCAACCCCTTAGCCATCAGTATAAATATATTAATATTAAATGTAGAGTGATGATTTGAATATCAAAATGATAAATGCTGAACATCTTTTAACATCAACGCATCTTGGAATTAGCTTCTGCCTTCCCTGACGATTAACCTGCGATGGAGTGGCGCTCTATAAACAGAACACGCGGAACACCATCGTTTCTTTCAGATGCAAGTTAATTAACTTCTAAACAGTGTCGGATACGGCAGAAGACGTTCTTCCTCGTTTAAGACATTTTATCGTTTCTGACTGGCTTTCAAAATCTGAAAGAGAAAGCACGTGTATTTATCGATCTAGTGGCTTGTATTTCAAGATTGAGTATCGCTGTTCGGTCTCGTTGTGAATGCAAGTGCTAAGGAATGGTCGAGAGTTTTGTTTTCATGTTATTGTCTCCCTGCAGGTAGTAGTGTTGCTTCCTTTATCTAGCGAGCTCCGACAAGATAGTTTTTTCTTATGCCATTAATCCCGTCCTTACATCATATTCGGCTCGAATCTTCATTGATTAACACAGCCGAGTTCGTGGGAGTGAACGCCGAAATTAATGAGACCCAATTAATTTGGGAGTCATGAAATACGTTTGTTTCCGGTTTTAGGTGTCACACACGCAAATTGTTTGCGTGTCTCCTTCCAGATAATAGGGTGTGGTCTAAAATCCTGCGCATATCAGGATGTGTCAGCTGCCGTTGTGTGTCTCTGGGCTAGGCACTAAGATTGCTTCGCCAACATTTAACCTTTAAAGTGTTTATGTGCCTTTATAGACCCTTTGATTTTTTTTTTGTTTTTTGTGGTCAGGTATAAGCAGTTCTACTGGTGCATATTGAACAATTCGAGGTCGCCCTTTGTAATGTACCGACAAGAAAGCAATATCGACAGGAAACTTCGGTTGTTACCAGGAGGCAGGGATTCGGGGTTTTATCAACACACATTCTTGTTATGAATGAGAGAAGCGATAGATAAACTAAAAAAGATTATGTGAAACATTCGATAATACATACTCTTTTGACCAAGTAAAACTTCCTACCTTGGACATATCTAGTAGCTATGCTTATATTGGAAAGATAAGTCTTCAAAAGATCTCAACTATTATTTTCCAGGAAAGGACAATGATCAGTTTTCTGGACATGAAACTTTACCTGATTTCGTTCGCGGAAATAAGATAGAAATTGGACAAACGTCAATCTCTCGGCACGAAAATTTAACTTGTACTTATTTTGTTGTTGTTATTGTAGGGTTTAACGCCATATTTCAGCCACAATAGGCTATACATGGCGGCCAGTATTAATGGTGGAGGAAGAACCCAGGGGGAAAACCCAGAAAGATCTACCGACCCACGAGAAGCTACTTGCACACTTTCCCACATACCCAAATTGGCCGAATCTGAGACTCGAACCCACGCAGACAGAGGTGAGATGGCCGTGATCCATAACGGAGAGCGCTTTAGTCCATTTGGCAACTCGGGGCCCCTTGTACATATTTTGTACACTTGTTTATAATTGTTTTATCCAGGAAAGGTCAATGATCAATTTTCTGGGCATGAAACTTTATATTATTTCGTTCGCAGAAATAAGACAGGAAATAGACAAAGGTCAATCTTTGGGCACGAAACTTTACCTTGTAATTATTCTTTACACTTAGTCTTGGTTGTTTTCTCTAGAAACTCTCCGAATTTCATACGATATCAGTGAAAGGTCATTTGACCATTTTTTGCAGACAATTTTTCTGTGTGTGGGTGTGGCTTGGTGTGTTAAATATTATAGTAATGCTGAAAAAATGTCTGATATATCCCATTTTTCAGTATCATTTTTGTCTTTGTCATAAGTTCTGGCACTTTCCGTGTAATGCACGACATAATCTACATTGTATCCGGTCTTAAACCTCCGTCAATTAAATAATTTTACCATTTATTTGTTTTTCTTTATAAATGTTCCCAGCTGTTATGTTTGCAATCTTTTCTCGCCGTTACCGATTCAGCCTTTTGTAGGTTTGTGATTTATTTAAGTGGATTCTGACTCGCTCCGGCAGCCCCTGTCAAACGGCAATTAGATACCTGCAATTTTCCAATTACAGACCAGTTGCAATCAGTGTGAACCAATATTGGATGATTTTGGAACAAGGATAAGCTACTCAACAATTCACTTTAAATAAATTTTCATATATTTAGGGAAATCGAACTTCAATGCAATTTTATGATATTGTCCCGTGACTACGCTCACAAATATTGTTCGTTATTTCCTGGCACTGGACTTGTTGCAGTTATGCTTCGCTGCCCGTTTCATCCAGTGAAAGTGCTTCCCTTCTCGATTGAATAAAGAAATTCGAACCATGTGTTGGCGCGTACATTTCCTTCCAGCTGGTAACACAATCTGCGTAAATAGTAACCTGATTTTGTAACATTATGAAGGATATCGGACCTTTTAGGTTTAGATTGTCTTCACAGAGTCTGGTTGCCATGGAATATTTGTATCAATTCCTAATACCAGGGCATTTTAAAGGTAGAAAGTTAGAGAAATAAGTGGATACTTAATAACGATTGGCGATAATTGCCAGCAGAGCGCCAAGTGAGTGACGGAGACAGATAGGTGAAAATTAGTTAAGAAATATCAATTATTATCACAACTATGATATTAAATGGAATTTTATCTCAAAGGCAAACAAACCAAACGTGCACCAAACTGCCATTATCATTATTGTATCGGTAAAATAAGCCTGAGCGTTTTCATTTGGACAGGTCAACAGCTGTGGATGTAATGACCAGTAAGTTAAAAGAAACAGGACAAAAGTGTGCGAAAAGGATATTTTTTTTTCTCAAACATAGGATCAGTAAAACAAATCTAAAGGAACAAAACGAAAGGAAGAATAAGCTTAATTAAGAAACCCAGTCGAGCATCGTAAACGTTGCATTGCATTGTATCGAGCTACCAAGCTTACAGTTTTTCATAATGATGCCGCTATTTCTGATGTTGAGGATGGTTATCTTTATTCAAACTTTATTGGATGTTATACCAAAAGATGCATTGAATTTTTAAACAAATAGAAATAACAGAATACCCTGACGTTCTACGACGGTAATCATTTTTGGTAGTTTTCTATTTTATTCCAAAAGAAGCATTATACTCATATTCAGATATAAGATGAGTCAGCACGAGGATTTAAAATAAAAGGGTCATTTACGTCAAAAGAAAGAGAGAGTGAAAATATACCAGGAATCCAAGAAGCAAAATGTCTAAGACTAATAGTCCTGTCAGACATGTTCCGAAAGTTGAGGAGCAAGTGAGCTCGGCTCCAGAAAAGGTCCCTTCCACAAACGGAACACGGAACACTTTGTCGATGAAGAGTTCGGAAACAAATTCGGAGACAACGTACAATGCATCGGTGTCCGGTTCAACGACGAATATCCAGGACCCGGATAAGCTCATCTCACTTTGTCTGAAGGGGGACTGGATTGTGGTGGAGCAAATCCTAAGAAACATTAAGCGCGGTCATTCAAGTTTATCGGTCGCAGAGGAGGCAAGTATATGATTTTGTTAATACTTTAAAAATGACATTATCTATGGATATATTACATTAAAGATTTGAATGTACCAATAGTTTTGATGTGTATTACGGGACTATAGCACACGAAATTTTATTAAATTAATGAATATTGAATCACTAATAATTGAGAAATTATGAAAATAATGGGGGTGGAATTTGTATTAGTTAAGAGGTTTGATCAACTATTGGATGTGGAATTTGGAAAAACTGAGGTTTCAAAGGCACTTCCTGTACCATACTTGCATGTATGATGGACCATTCAAAAAGCTAATACACTAATGTACCGCAGAACATATTGTTTTCCATCTTTTCTTTTTATGCTTTGTGGGGAAAGATCACAAAATGAGGTACATGAGGTTTTGATGAATTTTGTTTTCTCTCTTTACTTTATTTTAATTATTGTAATGGTTGCATAGAAGGTGGCATAAACTACATTACACTAGTTGTGGGGGGGAGGGGGTCCTGTAGTGGGACATGGGATCCATGATAGCTCGGTGATTAGCGCGCCGGACTTGAGACAGAACGGTGCGGGTTTCGAATTTTACAATCGAACTATGGTGTGTCCTTTGGTAAGATACTTTAACCCAATTGCCTCTGCACTAAATAACCTACACGTGTTGCTGTGCCGTAAAGCACCAAAACAAACGAAACCAAACCTGCAACCAGACAAATTAGTTTTATCGAAAGTTGACTCTCTTACAGTTGTATTAAACGCAGCATGCCTAATGAAACACGAATGCAGTAATTGCAAAGTCCCCTAACATATGTCCCGTGGATTTAATGGCTTTACGAATCAATTGACAAAGAATCTCCTAGAAATATCCGAATGCAACGTAGATTGACATATGGTGGTTTCCTAAATATGTTTAAAGTATATAAACGTTAGAATGCCAAAATATAATACATGTACTCCGGTCTGCAAAAGATACATTCTTCGCCAGCTGAAACAGCTGTAAGAAAAATCCTGCATTCCCTTCCTGAACGGACATTTTCTGATACGGATTTCAGATATATTTTCATCAAAATGGATGACATACCCGCCGATTTTAAATGTGAAAGGTATTTTGTTTTGTTAAAAGAAATGACCTATTACTTTCAAGGAGACCGCTTCAGTGCCCTAGTGATTAGAGAGTCTGCCTCGAATGGGATTTCATGGGTTCAAACCCCGAATGAGTCACACCAAAGGCTTATAAAAATGGTACCAACAGCTGCCTCGCTAGGCTCGCAGATTTAAGATGTTAGTGTTAGGACTAGTCGGCCTGGTGTCAGAAAATTGTGACTGGGTAGGATTGCATGCTACATGACTGGCACGATGCCCCAATTTTGGCTAGATTTCCCAGTGCTAGACATTTCTATAAACTGCTATACTACATACATCGTATAGATATGAATTCAAAACTGTTGAAGTTACGTTAAAAATCCAAATCGCAAATCGCACGTATTCTCAAGGGGTGGAATTAAAGCCACTGTTGCCTTAAAAAAAATTAGCTCCTCCTTATGCATTCAAAAAAAAACAAACAAGGCTTCGTGTAACCTATAAGAAAGTGCTTGTCACGTGGACAAATAAATCTTACACACGCATATGAGCTCAAATCTATGGTAGAGCTAGTTTTGTGGAAATTATAAGAAAAAGCTAAATATCGTGTAAGGGCATGTATCATAATGGCTGGAGAGGGATAATAAATAACATTTTAACACAAATTCTCTAAATTTAATGCGCAGTGGTTATGCTTAAATATATAAATGTATAGCTCATGCAAATTTGTTGACCTCAATTTTTCTATCATGACACACAGCTATTACAGAAAATCAGGCCAACATGTTAGAAATGTAACACACATGGCAATGTATGCATGCGTGGAAAAATACAACCATGCAGCATGTAAGAAATGTAACAAACATGGCAATGTATACATGCGTGGAAAAATACAACCATGCAGCAAAACAGTTGAAAATTGTAAAGGCATGAAATTATAAAAATATGTGACTATATAAATGTATGGAGAAGTTTAAAAAAATATTCAGCAATAGAAACTTAAAAATTCAATATATCTCCTACACTAATGTAAGAAAACGTGTAAGCAAACACGATCTACTTGTGTAAATATGCTTACCCACTAAATCTTGGGAATTTGTGACCGTATTGTACACACAAATAACAACGGGAACAAATGGGATAGTGGAGGGGAAGTAGGGTGTTTCTTTACTAAAAATCCCACCGAATAAATTGCACTTAGCTACAGCAACACTTTATGATCCTTGAAGTGCGAGCTTGAAGACAAAGGAAGATCACTTACTATATTCCACTAATTTGGTCAACTGTCCATCGCCTAACACCCAATCAAAACAAATCACTTTGACCTGCAAAAATCCGCCTGCCTTAACTACCCATTATTATCTAGCCCCCCCTCCCCCCCAGTTCCACACCGTGTATAAACATGTAGACGTCATCAGATTTTTTATGATGCCACCTTATCTCATCTCTTGATACTTCGTGACCAAGTTTCGTGTTGAGAATATTTGTCATATGCAGGGTCATAACCAGAACCGGGTCTACATAAATCGTTGTGTATAGAAAGACGTATAACCAGTACGGGGTCAAAATCAAGCATGTCTAAGACACACACACACACACACACACACACACACACACAGCGCGCGATGTCTGTTTTAGTAAACCGAATAACCCAGATTGCCCCTCAGCCATTGTTACTTAACAAACTTCCAAATTAAAGGTGTTTTCCAAAATGAATCACACCATCCATTTAGGAATTATGTGATTGTGAAGGAAATGCAAACATTTTTTACCTCCGAAACTGAAGCGCTAGAAAATGTACAAATACTTCTAATATCAAGTCAAAGTGAAGTTCTTAAAATAGGTTATCCGGCATTTTGTAAAAGAGATTGGACTGTAAACAAAACAGCGTGCCACTAGTGGGTCACATATTTCTCCTCAGTACCAGCAACATTGCCATCTTATGTCACCAAAAACCACACAGACTATCACACAACAATGCTAATAATCAAAATGAATAAGCGATTTCCTTTAAATCAATATCAGTAATGCCTAAATATCAATAAAGACTAGACCTAACTCATTTATCTCCACGAAAATGAGAGGAAAATGCTGCAAAAGTAGACCGATACTAGAGTTGTGGGCATTGACCTGAAAATTAATAAATAGTCCAGATAACAGAGGCTCTTACTTAGAGGCGATGGCTCATTCTTGAGGCCTGGAGTAATGAAAATGGAACGGAGATGGATAAAGCAATGATTAGTTTGATGTTATCAATTTTTAATGCATTAAATAATTTTATGCCTCTCGTAATGTTGCTTACCTGACATATATTTTCAAACAATAAGCGTATATAGTAGATGAACTTCGATTGTAGCCAGGCTGTAGAATGGAACACCGTTAATAAAACAAATACACGGAATGTTATTAGTAAAGTGTGTGTGTGTGTGTGTATATATATATATATATATATATATATATATATATATATATATATATATATATTAGGAGGAAGTCATTGTATTAAACTTATTAAGTGTTTCTGTTGTGTTGGCATTTTCACAGTTAAGGACCATTTGTCACTCGATTAATTGTGTTGAAAATAAATTAGAAAAATAAATGCCCAGGCCTTTTCTTAAAATAAACCATTTAGCCGAATATTTTACAGGTGTCTTTGTCTTTCTTGCAACACCCAGAGCTCTAGCAATAAACTTTTGTCATATGCAGGAAAGGTCATCAAACCTTGCAAGAAATCAGATGCCTCATTTAAATATTTCCTTGTCCCAAATAGTCTTAAGATACTGTTTTTAGAAAACAGACGCAGCACGCTCTTCTGGCAAATACCTGTCAGAAGTATTTGGTCCAATGTAAAATGTATACAGGTCTTAAATATACTAGTATCCTTCTTTTTTTTTAGGGGGGGGGGGAAGAGTAAGTATATTTAAAATAAATAATGGTTTTCTCTTTTTCGTAATATTTCATAGTTTGTCAAACATGATGGTTTTTAAAAGCGTACATGCCCTAAAAGCAGCATGTGTATGCTATCAGAACAGAAAAAATGAAACATTTGCTTAATTGTCAGATTATATGACATCAACATTACACAAGAACGTAATGTGCTGCATAGTTCTTTTAGTCAGAACGGAAATGCAAGTCTATGTAGACTTACTAATGTTCTAAACGGAAATGCATGTCACGGTATACTGTCTGATGTTGAAAACAGAAATGCAAGTCTAGGTACATTGACTAATCTCAAAACAAATGCAAGTCACTGTAGACTGACTAATGTTCAAAACAGAAATGAAGTCAATTTAGTACCCACTACTGTTCAAAACGAACCTGGATAATCCTAATGCTTGAACGACAAAAACTTTGAATGTTGTAGATATAAAACAGAGTGCCGTGGCTTGAGACTAGCTTCCCAAGCTCTGGTAAAGGCTACAAAAGAAAGAAACGAGTATCAAAGACTTCAGACCGTACTCGTACACGAATGTCGACGTGCAAACTCGAGACGTTTTAATGCAAACTAAATCCCCGTCGGAAAAATTTAATAGACAACCAGTACACCAAGGACGCACAAATCATACCATAATACGAAGTGCATAACACCCTTGATTAATCCCGACATTCTTGTAAAACTTTTATTTTATTTTTGATGAAACGAATAAATGCCGTGCTGGATAATATATAAATAACATTCCCACACGGTTTGTAAAATTAAAATGTTTAACAAATCACCCGTGATATAACTTTACCCCTGTTGCATGGCTGTCACATTCAGGCAAACGTTTGAACTTTTCAAACAATGTTCAGTCTGTATTGCAATTAAAGCTACGTTGCACTCAATAGTCAAAGGACGTTTCAAAAGCGAAAAATATGTCCATAATTAAATTTCCATTTTGTTCAAATCCCACAGAGTTCGTTGATCGCTGGTATTCTTTGAAATAATCAATGATCAACATATTAAAGTGAACTTGATGCACTTATATTCCTAATTTGTGAGGAGTCGAATAGAATGAGAAGCTTCTAGACGAAGTTGTTAACTGACTGGAACAGGTTAACACACACGCACGCACACTCAATAATATCAAGTTGTTCTCTTTCATAACAACATGCATTGGAAAAACACCGTTGATGTTTTGTTTAGATGTATTATAAAATAATAATAATATATCTTCCGGAAATAGATATTTAACGAACGAGCCGACAAACGACAGGTCAGAATGCCAGCATCCGAACGCACTCGTTAATTTTTTTTAAAACAACCGCGTAACGGATTATTTCACGGAGCAGATAATGCATTAGTGGTTGGGTTGCCATAATCATAAGCAGTAGGTTGTGGATTCAACCCCTAAGCAGCCTAGGCCATCTACAGTGGCGTGTGTATCTCTCAGCAGATAGAGTCACTTCCATTGCATCAGCATTATATGATCTTTGATATGATGTTATGTCGTTATCAGCCATACATCCACCGGGTGGAATTGACCTTTGATACACATGAAGAACATCAAACTAACTCTCGAGCAAATATAGTTACGTTCATTAATTATTTTTAAATAGGCTGCTTCGGTAACTCAGATATAAAGACAACTGAAACATGATTTTAGTGTTTAATTCGCAAGGTGAGTCCTTTGACTTCTTTTCGAGAGAAAAGGGCCAAAGCTATGGATCCCTTCCAACGGTAATTCGCACACAATTCTACTTAGGGTATGGAGACTTTGAAATGAAAGACCTTAACTGACATTTTTAAAATCATACGAGAGATAGCCAGACTAGCAATCAGTTCCAGACTCAACATGGAGCTAATACGTAAAAACACACTTAAAATGGACGGGACGTAGTGACTAAAAGAAGGGCTAGTATAATTTTAAAAAAAATGAAAAAAAAATAAAACAGAAAGATTCTAATGTCGTAAAATCTTTTCTAAATCGAAAGAAAAGACTAAAATGAAGCCGATTGGGGATGCTGATACAAACAAGTACTGATACTTGAGCTAACGGTACCTCGATGATGTTGATGATGCTTTAAGAGAGAATATAACTGGAAAGATAATGGGGTTCGTATCCTTGCCTGTCGTAATAATTTCCTTATATTCTTTTTGTCGGTCTCTGTCTGTTCATATTCATGCTGGTGTGGCAGATAATTCGGTGCAGAAACAATGCTCATTAGTCCTCATATTTTATTTGAATAATTCTTTCTTTTGTTTTTGTCCAGTTGTTCTTGGAAAAAAGTTGTTGTCTACCTTTTTTCTCAATTCGTTTCTGGAATTTTTCAATACACCGCTTAGTGTTGATTGGTTGGTAATGACACTTTTTAGTGTCGATTGGTAGAATTTACCCCTTTTGTTGCGCGTGACATGTGTCAGCCAACTGTCGCGTAACAAACATGGCAATGAACTGCTTCCAAATCTGGTCTTCCAGGCAGGTGTCCAGGCAGGTGTCGGTGTTTATAGTGAAGCGTTTTTGTAGGTATTGTTTCGTAGTCGGACAAGAGTTTGTTGAACAAGTCACCTAGACGCTTGGTCTGTATAAGATTTACAAATCGCAATTTCTATAATTTCGATATTTTTTTCAATTATCAAATCTTACTTAAATGTAATATGTCAGTAACCATGAATTTTATTTTTAAAAAGTTATGCTAATTAAAGTGGGGTGTGTGTGTGTGCCAGAACGATTTTCCCAACTCCGGGAAGTCACTTTTTTTGAATCCATAATTTACAGGCTAGAGGCATATATTTCAAGCTAATGAAAGTAATCTGTGTACTCTGGTCTTACCGTTCAAGGCTAGATGCATATATTTTCAGTTAATGAAAGTAATTTCGGTACTCTGGCCTTATCTTTCAATGTTATAGGCACACATTTCCAGTTAATGAAAATAATCTGTGTACTCTGGACTTATCGTTCAAGGCTATAGAGATACATTTCCAGTTAATGAAAGTAATCTCTGTACTCTGACCTTGTCGTTCAATGCTAGATGCATATATTTCCATTTAATGAAACTAATCTCTGTACTCTGGCCTTGTCGTTCAAGGCTATATGCATACATTTTCAGTTAATGAAAGTAATCTGTGTACTCTGGACTTGTCGTTCACCACTCTTTAATACTCTTACCTGGTAGCTTCGTAGAATGTTTACAAAATTTAATTCTTTTTTTAAACTTGAAAACGTTAACATATTATGTACGATACATATATCACCAAATAACAAATATATTATGTACGATACATATATCACCAAATAACAAATATATTATGTACGATACATATATCACCAAATAACAAATATATTATGTACGATACATATAGCACCAAATAACAAATATTGTGCTTTTAAAGCGTTATATTAATTATAAAAATCAAAGAAATCAAAAGAATGCACACTGTGAAACTCACCTCACCAAGTGAGTAAATAAATCATAATAACTGTGTCTGATTTGTTGAATCACAGTAGTGACGAAATGCTGTAATTAATGGGAGCTTTTCAGAACATAACTAACATGCAGTCTGTGGTTTGAAGTTTTTGGACAAGAAATAATCAAAAGAACCCAGGTATGCAAGAAAAAAAAATGTTACTTTATCTGAATTTTTCAGTTTCTACATTTGTAACAATTAAAAGTTCGTTGATTAGCTCTTATTCTCTCTCTCTCTCTCTCTCTCTCTCTCTCTCTCTCTCTCTCTCTCTCTCTCTCTCTCTCTCTCTCTCTCACACACACACACACACACACACACACACACACACGTTTCATCTTTTTAGAGTATTTTAAATCCAAATGGTTTAACTTTTGAGCAGAATGATATGTTCACCATACTCACATGTAGCTCAGTCTACAATACGACTGAGATCTCTGCCCATGATTTGGTTGAACTGGCCATTGTATTAAACAAATTATTGCGCGTGCTACATACTGCCCACGTAGTTTTCTATTGTAACGAGCAGCTACTTAATTAACAAAACAAATTTGAAATTTCTGAAATTCATAAAGTGCTATAAACATACACCGACAGAAGTGGTGCAATGAAAAACAAACCAAAAATGGCAAAAGATTTGAAGGTGTACAAGCTTTTGAGGAGGTCCCAGTCTGTCGAATAAATAAATAAATAAACAAACAAATAAATATTAACTGAATCAATGTCGGAATGACTTACCCTTTTATCGTTTTAAATGAAAGGAGACTACCATAATATTGCATCAAATTTTGGACTATTTATAGTCGAGCCTACCATGCACGCTTACCTTTCGCTCATTATTTTCTATTTTTATATCTATCACGATTTAGTAAATTGAGTATTGGCAACGTTTACCAAGAATATTTCTGATTGAAATTGTGTGCTTTCCACGTACACTAGATAAATGTTAGAACCTAATATCGATAAATTTTCTTCTACGACTGTGTTGTTATCGATTGTGCCTAATTTCGTTAGGGGAAAAAAAAAACAAGTTAGATTCATATACGATGTATATAACTTTTTCCATTAGACTGAATATCTTGTTTAAATGACATTTCACGAATGGATCATTTCATAGGTAAAGCTGCATGCTAAACCGACAGTCACGAATGGATCGCTTCATAGGAAAAACTGCATGTTAAACGGACAGTCGCGAATGGATCGCTTCATAGGTAAAACTGCATGTTAAACGGACAGGCACGAATGGATCGCTTCATAGGTAAAACTGCACGTTAAAAGGAAAGTCACGAATGGATCGCTTCATAGGTAAAACTGCATGTTAAACGGACAGTCACGAATGGATCGCTTCATCGATAAAACTGCTTCATAGGAAAAACTGCATGTTAAACGGACAGTCTCATATTTCTAGGCCAGATCTTTTTTTTATGGATACGCAACGATTAAAACGTACCCTAATGTATTGTCCATAATGCTCGATACAATTCTGAGACATCCCACTGAATGAGAAAAACGAATTAGTATGTTGAACATATATAGACTTACATGAAATAAATTGTTTTTCATTGAATAAAATAGATAGTACCAGTCAAAGAAATCCTCGCTGTTTCTTGCTTTTAATAGGCTTGATAAACCATCCCGTCACACTGCTCTAAATCTGGTACTAAATGTCACGTGGAGAAAACCGTTACGTCTTATCTCACTCATTTTAGGTGCATTTTCTAAAATTTTATCTCTGCAGTGGATCTGGTGCCGAATTTAAATGCATTGCGCAGTGCCGGATTAAGACGTACCGAGGCCCTAAGCTATGGGAAGCTGATAAGATGCCCTATTTGGTATAACATACAGTTTTTGAGGCCCCTTCAGACTGTGAGTTCAGATTGTGAGGCCGCAAGCTGTAGTTTGTTTAGTTTATGCCTAAATCCGGCAATGGCTGTACGTAAAACGTTTAAGGAGTTCTCTACTTGCAATGATGTAGCACAGGGCTAACGACGTAATATATTGCATATAGCATACGTCAAGATACAAAATGTATGGAAATATGGTTTTAGCGTAATTCTTGTTTTTTTTTTACGCATGGTTAACAACTTTACTAGGATGCATATGTCAGACGTCAAGATTTACATATATTGAACTATGGGGTTAGCGTAATTCTTGATTTTAACAGAAGGCTAACGACGTTGCAAGGTTGCATATAGCAGACATCAATATACACATATATGGAAATATGGGGTTAGCGTAATTCTTGTTTTTCATTGCTTGTGTTTCTTACGTCCACCCAAGTCCTTGTCTAGCGCTTAACCGGCTTGACGCAGATCTTCCGTGTTTGTGCTGTTTTTCATTAGATATATGCTTCTTGTTTATCTTCGTCTACATTATTGGGTTTCGTCATGCATTGTCTGTTAAGTTCATACGTGGTTCTTCATCTCCTTCTTTTGGAAGCGAGAACAATTATAATTTTTCTCAGCTGTCTTGTTCCACTGTTAAGACGTCCTTTGGTTTTGAATAAACCGTCAGCACGTGACGGCCAATCAACCCGTTTATGCTATGATGGACCCTCGTGCTTTAAATGACCACTCTTTGGCTCTTCATACTACATTGTGCTCAAGACCAAATGAAATGGGAGTACATACATCATTACTTAATGTAAATGGAAGCGAAAAAGGAAACGTTGTTTCAAAGCTGGCTGGCGTAAAACAGGAAGATGAATTCCAGTTATCTCCCTTTCGCCTTTCCAGCTAAACAATTAAACAATTCGGCCGTTAATTTTGATTGCCTGGTGCAAATCCATCTTAAATCGTCAAGTATTGCGTCAACTATCCCAGAGATACCACTGCGTATTGCATTATTCAACGCCCAATCAGTAGGACCACCTAAAAAGCGCACATATATAGTTATTTTTATCAACGACCAAAATATCGAAGTTATCCTACTGACAGAAACATGAGCCCAAGTCCTCCGATTTAACACCCACTGCTTACTCCATCAAGTCGTTTCCCCTCCTCTAGAATTGCTGTCATCACAAAGAATTCCATGATAAAATGTCTCAAACACAACACAACCTTTAATTTCTGCCACACTTTGTTTGAACTAGTTCACACTCTGGAACAAACGGTCTAAAGCGCTTTCTGTTACGGATCACTGCCATCTCACCTCTGCGTGCGTGGGTTCGAGTCTCAGATTCGGCCAATATGGGTATATGAGAAAGCTTGCCAGTAGCTTCTCGTGGGTCGGTGATTCTTTCCGGGGGTTTCCCCGGGTTCTTCCTTCACCATTAATATTGGCCGCCATGTATAGCCTTTCGTATGCTGAAAATGGCGTTAAACCCTACAACAACAACAACCTTTCTGATACGAACGTCATTTTAAATCACGAACCGAATGCAACCTTTGGAACAGCTGATATGCGCATGCATATTAGTTTTATGCATATAGCGAGTTCACTACAATCTCTGTTAATAATATGAGTACCTTGTCGTATGGGGGTGGGGGTCGATAGCAGATCCATCTGTGTGATTCACAGCATTTGTGCAGTTGTAAAACGTTGCATTGTGCAAGATTTCACCAGCTGAATAACTAGGATGGCTTCTATCAGAGGCACATCTATTAGTGTTTAACTATTTCTGGCAGGAGATTGTGTGAGGCTTTGATTAGGACTTGGCATGGGAATAACATCATAATTTTGACAGTTATTTACTTCGGAATTGGACAAATTGTTGAACAGATTTGCTAAAGAAAGTGCTGCTCATTTTCATCTGTACGTCATTTGAGGCTATGACACAGTTATTCACGCTTGATCAGCTGTAAACAGGAAACGTCGACGATAAAGATGCTTCGTTTGAGAGTATGGTAATACAGGATCGGAAAACATTATGGTGGTCCTACTTTTATGGTTTGAAGGCAACATTCTTGCTCATTCATGGGTAGAAATTTGTATATGTATATAATAAAAGGAAATATGTTAGTCGTGATGTGGAAATACTGTATTGTCGCAAATGGTGAAGAAATGATTAACAACACACACAATGTTTCCACTTTGTAAGTGAATTATGTAGTTGTTGTTTTGTTCTTCCGTCGATTCCACGAGGACCTCTCTAGTCATCCGAGAGTTGGAGGGTCTTGTTCTGTTCTGTGCATTAGGGACTGCGGATGTGTGGGATATCTCCAGGAGGGTTGACGACAATTGCTTTTTTGGATTGCCTCTTCAGTTCTGCAGCTGCTGTCATGCTAGATTTGCACAACTTGGGGCCATTGCGCACAGAGGAACGCCAAGTGACTTGGTCACTTGCTGTTTGCTCCCACTAATCAGGGTTTATGTTGAACGCTTTCAATGCAGCTTTCAAATTGTCTTTGAAGCGTTTCTTCTGACCTCTGTGAGACCGCTGTCCTTTGCTGTAGCTCACCATAGAAGATTCTCTTAGGCAGCCGGTGGTCTGGCATGCGTACAGCATGTCCCGCCCAGCGTAGCTGGTACTGCATCAGCATGGCGTGGATGCCGGGGAGACCTGCTTGTGCGAATACCTCAGTGTATGGAACCTTGTCTTGTCACTAGATGTTGAGGACTTTCCTGACACTTGTGCTCTGAAAGTGGTTCAGCTTCCTGGGGTGATTTTGGTACACCGTTCACATTTCGCATCCGTAAAGTAGTGTGGGGAGCACAACTGCCCTGTAGACCTTTAGTTTGGCCTGGATGCTGATGCTTTTTCTATTCCAGACATTCGCAGACAGTCTGCCGAAAGTTGCACTTGCTCTGGCAATGAAAGGGTTCACCTCGTCGTCAATTATGATTCTATGTGACAATATGCTGCCAAGGTAGCTGAAGCGGTTCACTACGTTGAGTTTTTGGTTGTTGACGGTGATGCTGGGCTCAACATCGCGCTTTGCAGGGGTCATCTGATGTATAACTTCAGTCTTCTTGGTACTGATAGTGAGACCAAAGCTTGTGTAGGAGCTGGAGAACTTGTCAACGCTGCATTGCAGGTAGACTTCGTTGCTTTCAATGAGGGCGCAGTCATCAGTAAATAAGAGATCCCTGATGGTGTCTGTCATGACCTTGGTTTTCGCGTGAAGCCTCCTGGGGTTGAATAGTTTTCTATATATACGGTACCTGATGCCGACTCAAACCTCTCCGTCTCTGAATGCATTATTCAGCATGGCGAAGAACAATAGACTAAACAGTGTCGTTGCCAGAACACAACTATGCTTGACTCCATTGGTTACTGGGAATGCTCAGATGTCTCTCAGTTGTCCTGGACTCGTGCTTGCATGCCACCGTGAAAATGCTGCACCATGGATATAATTTTTCTTGGGCATCTGTACTTGGCCAGTACCTTCAACAAGCCTTCTGAGCTGACAGTATCAAAGGCCTTTGTCAAGTCAACGTAGATGGAGAAAAGGTCGGTGGTTTGCTCTTGACATATCCCTTGTAGCTGCCTTGCAAAAAACGCTATGTCGATAGTCACAGGTTCTTTTCAGAATCCACACTGGCTTGCTGGCAGTAGTCCCTGGTCACGGTGCAGAGTGAGGCGGTTTTCTAGGATTCTGCAGATCATTTATTCTGCAATTGAGATTAAGGATATACCTCAGTGGTTGTTGCAGGCCTTGCGATTTCCTTTGCGCCTATACAGGTGGATTATGGAAGCATCTTTGAATTCCTGGGAGATCGTCTCTTGCTGCTACATCAATAAAAACAGTTGGTGAAGCCTTTCTATCAGGGTTGTGTCCCCTTCATTGTTGACTTAACCAAATGATTTGCCACTGGAGAGCAGACATATCGCTTTCGGTGTCTCCAGCAAGTTTGGAGTGTCATCCAGTGCTTTGCAGATGGGTAATTGGGAGAACTCGACTGATGGCTTCATCACTAATGTATGAAAGGAGATTCAGGAAGCTGTCAATGTGTTCAGCCCATCGTTGAAGAATCTTCTCTTTGTCAGTAATTAGTGTGTTACCGTCTGCGCTGAGAAAAGGGGAGGGGGTAGGGGAGAATGATCCAGAGGATCATCTACTTAAAAAGCGTAGATTTTTGTATAATATTTTTATAACATATTTTAAAAGCGAAATCTTCGTTTGCAAAGATTTGTTTTGCAATTCTATGTCTATGCGATTAATGAATGTATTTCTGCACCAATCAAAAGAAAAAACCGTAATTTTACAAGAATTGTTTTATGGACAGCTAATTTTTATAAAATTTAGATTGTATAAATAAAGCTTTAAATTATGTACTTTTCAAAATTTATATGTTTTCATGCGAAAATTAGATCTTTGTTGTTATTTTATTTATTACGCGGATTGATACAATGAACATTGCTAACAACATTGCTGTGGTGGGGATTGTTTAAAATATAACCTGATTCAGAGCGTGACATCATTCTATTGCACATCTTAATGATCGTGAATGTACTTGTAGGGATATTTGGCTGTTTTTTTCTTCTTCTGCATTCAGACGTAAATTTATGTGTGTTTGCAGGATTACAGACTATTTTGGTAACATACCCTGTACCCTAAGTTTGGTTATCACTTAGTTTCGATTTGAAATCGACAAGAATCAACGCCTGATATCTCCATGGTTTTCAAGCATGGGTGTGATGACAGTTAAAATCGCATTTCTTAAATTTATTGTTATATGCCATCAAGTGTTTTTCTTTAAGAGGTGTGCCATTTGTCGTTGAGTGTAACAGGTACGATACTGTATGGTAACAGGGAAAATCGAATAACAACCAGTCATGCTAATTCAGCCACTGACAATTTGCGGGTTCTCTTCGTAAGGGCATGATAACCCAGCTTTGTTGGGTGTGAAAAGTCGCACGTGGACGTTGAAAGATTTGTTTAAGAATAAAGGACCCTTATAGGCTTCGTAGTTCTCACCACGTTGACAGACGGCCCAGTAGCATTGTCTGCTAAGTTGAATAGAATATGGTAGAATCGAAATCCAATCGGAACTGAGAGAGGGTATGGTCACCATTTTTATTTGGATTGACTATAGTATTTACGAGCTATGACATAGTAATTGCCCAAACATCATACTCGAAGGCTCTAAAGCAATACTTCGGGAACTCCACTAGTAATTTGGCGGGGAATCGTAGAACATTCTAAGAAAGATATAGCTTCATGAAGGTCAGTAAATTATTTGATCGATTGTTGCAGAATATTACGGCATTGTAGTTGTAAGTATGCATAATTCGTTATTAGAATCGTTAGTACGTAGAATTACCTTTCTTGTGTTGAATTTACATGCGTATTTGAGAAATGAGCTATGATGATTATGTAAAGAATTATGTAGAGTGCCAGCTCGTGGTCAGAATTAATATTGTAATTCGCTATTTGGATACTTCGAGGTAAGCTAGTGCATTTATTTATGTCATATTCTAGATTTTGCAACTGTTGAATTGAATTGTTACCTTGGAATATGGTTGCAGTGTGTAAGTTAGTTAATATGGATGTAAGGATATATGGATCATATATATATATATTTTAATATTTTTGTACACTTTGTATGAGTGTAATGTACAGGAATGCGTCTGATTGTTGTGATTTTGATCAGTATAATGAGATTAAGAATATATATATATATATATATATATATATATATATATATATATACTGATGGGACATAATTTATTGATGTCTGTATTTTATGTAGATGATACCGTGCTTTTGTTACGACGTTGTTTACAATACAAGAACGTATAGGTATTTTGATGTACACAAATGCGTGACCGAAACATGATTGATATTTGGTTAGTGTGAGACGAGACGGCTAAGGAAATATGCTAACATCCTTGTGTTTTCACATGAAGCTTTTAGGGGAGAGACTTCTGGTGTAGTTTAGTCTCTAGATTTAAAGATGGAGTCAAAATAATTGCTAGTGAAGAAGTCGATTGTGAATCGAAAGCTAGATGGAAAAGGAGTCGAGGAGGAGAAATTGGAGAAGAAGTCAAGGAGGAGAAGGAGTTAGGAGAGAAGTCGGAATGAGACAAGGAATTGGTGGTATAGGAGAGCTACATATGAGTAGAAAACAAGGACAGGTGGAAAAGCTATCTCACTCTATAAATCAAATGATACAATAGGCTATCACTTGGTCGAGAGGAAGAAGAGTGATTGCAGAATTATTATCATTTACCTATTGAATTGTATTAAATTTGTTATTCATTTGAATTTCACCCTTTGTATACTCAATAATTTAACTATCGGCATTGCTGATTCGTTGCTCGGATCTTTACCTCTCTCTCGCTCTCTTACAAATTTCACTTAATAAAAAATTGAACCTGGATGGGACATCAATAATAATGCGTTTACGAAAGTGGCATCGCTACTTTGACGATATCAGTTTTTCTCTCGCTGATATCTTTCAATATCTCATTTTGAAATATATATTAAAGACTGGAATGATCCAGTCAGTGTGTTTGTGTAATAACGCATGAAAATAATGAACTTTCGTTTAGTTTTCTCGGGCGTCATAACAGCTTTATGGCAGCGACATATTTTGAAGGTGTACGAGTTGTGTTGAGCGTACGCGCTAGCATATCTTCATAGTCATGGGGGTAGAAATCGCTATGGTTTTGTGGTTAGTGTGCCGGCATTGTGACCAAATAGGTGCGGGTTTGAATCCTGCCATTTGATCAGCACAGGTCGCCTATCCGTGTTAAAGGTGCTTAACTGCATTAACATAGGCAATTAATAACCTACTTGTGTTGCTGTGCCGAAAACCACTAAATCTAAC